>OU612043.1:102716524-103454818 GCA_914767935.1 Coremacera marginata
TGCGATCGTATGCAGGTGACCGTGGGAACGGATCGTGATAACTCCTCCCCCTTTAAATGTCTGCGTCCCGCAGATCCAAGGATGTTTGACATTGACGAACTGGTTTTGGTGGTGGAGACGTTTGTGTACCGAACTGTTTCACTGGAGGTATGTTGACCCTTCGTAAAACCTTGTACCAAAGTACGATTCTAAAGGACGCCACCGCAACAATTATGACCATGTTTGTGAAGAACGAAATGTCCAGTATCCCTTGCAGGTTGCTCAACCGTTTTATATTTGTCAAGCTGAGACTATGGACGTACTCCAGATCAACCTTTGGTCCTTGATTGGTGATGTTAGTTAGTACAGACGGTAGAACTTGTAGATGAGAACCGCTTCTACTTGTAAACGTTTGATTTTTAATTAATATACTTTCATTTTCCAACTGGAGTACATATGTTCCATTTAAAAAAGTGGTCGTATTTGCTATCACTATTTTGCCCATGAAGTTCGTAAGAAAAATGGTATCTTCGCTTATTATTTCAACTATTTCCTCATTATTTGCGCTGAATTTGCATTTGGATTGCCCCTTTTAATAGCCTGGCCACACAGGTATCTTCCGCGAACTTCTCCAGTGAGCTCGTTTCACAGATGATAGAGTTGTTGATAAGAAGACATTCTTTTCTCACACCGAAGGTTTCCTGTTGGTTAACAAGCATCTTGTCAAATTGGAACTCTAGCTGCCTACCTGCTATTATAGCTGCTCTTGTTCTTAGTAAATGGTACTTGTGTTCACTTAATTTTGGCATGGCGAGAACATATAAAAGAAGTGTTCCATTTGTATACACGGAAGGTTTTCCATATTCTGTTGCTTCAATTGCGTTTTGGTAGGGCAGTGTCTCTATTTCGCTCAACAGGTTATTTATTTCCTCCTTATCAAGTATGTTGCTGTTAACTATTCCCACCTTTGCCATCTGGCATGAACGCACAATCTCACCAATTTCAGCGCGTAGTATTTGTATTTTGTCCAAGATAAAAGTTCCCAGGTGTTCCTCATCAACAGCTTTTGATATGGTATTAGCCTTGCCAATTATTTGGTTAACTTTTCTGACGGCTTCTTGAGATGTACTAAATATTTCTTCGTTTATTTTGTATTGGTGGTTATTGTTTTTGATAATTTCATCTTGGCTCTGTAATATCATATTCCAGTCGGTTGCGTCTGGTGATCCAGCAATCCACTTCCAGGCGGAACCTATCCAGTCTATTGATCGTGCTGTTCTTTGTTTAGGGGCTCCTAGCTCGTCTAACCGGTCACTTATCCCTTTGGCGTGGTAGTCTAATAGTAGTCTCTTCTCGTGGCTGTGAATGCTCGCATTTGCAGACCTCAGTATCTCTTCTAGCAGGGAGTTGAATTTCACTAAATCCACGATGTGTACAAGCTTGAAGTAACCGCTGATGATCCATCCGTTACTGTCGAACACTGATACGATGGGTGCTTTATAGTTGAATATGCGAATGCCTTGTACAGCAGCTATGATAAATAATAGCCCTATTCTGTAAAATAGTAAAAAATGTATGTATATAGTTTTATATATGCCACATTGGACCCTTCCTTTTTTTTTTTTTTTTTTTTTTTTTTTTTTTTTTTTTTTTTTTTTGGAAACAACTAAAATAAAATTTTGAGATATAATTAGAAGTTTATGTTATATTAAGTACTAAAATATGCTAGAAAAAAGGCTACCCACCAATTTGTCATTTAAGCTGTATTTTAATAGATTTTCTACATCTTTTTTCTGAAGTTGTGAACATTTGGCTTAGGTATTTCTGGAATCAGTTTTTTGATTCTTTTCTCATTTTTTAGCGCAATATTTGTGTTTTAATGCGATCTTTACTTAATCATGATTGTTCTTATTATATAAACTTGAGATTAAATAGTGCGATTATATTCTAAATGTGTAAGGTAAGCGTGCTTTTTGAGTTCTATTGCAATTTGTCGCCAGCCAGTCATTATCGTTTTAATTATTGTATATGAAGAAAACCCTAAAAAAGCTTTTTCCTTTTTTTCATACCTAAGTGGGAAGATTCTTTACATGCGTTTTATGAAACTTTTTTCCCGTATCTGTTACGATCGTGACCTTATTGTCCCTTGCGACGACTTCCTTTTTGAAAAGAGCTTTTTGCTTTCCTTTTATTTGCTTGTCAGCAATATAAATTCGGTCACCTTGGCGAAATTCTCTTTTTGTTAAGCCGTAAATTGCTCATTTCCTGGTTTTTTCGATCTGTGCTCTTATTTCTCCATGTACCCTATCGCGAAAATTCACTAAATTTTGGTAATTTACCCTCTGTGTCCTATCAAAGAAGATATCATTGGGTTTTTGATTCGTCACTGTGTGGAATGTGTTATTGTATCGATCCACAGCAATGTAAACTAATTCTTTGGTTGTTACATTGCGCATTTCATGCTTTAGACATCGATAAATTTCCAGCAAGGTCGAATGAAGGCGCTCAACCTGACCGTTAACCTCACTGCGCTGAGAAGGCGTTTGATATATTTCTACCCCTAGGGACCTAATGTAATTGGAAACTATTGGACTCAAAAAGCTTCTTTCATTATCTGTGACTATAATCTTTGGAACTGTAAAGTAATGGAGAACCTTGGTTAGTTTGGTACGTAGATGAATAGCGGATTTATTTCTTATATGAAATAGCTTTGCGAATTTGGTAAATTTGTCAATGCAACTTAAAAACCTTTCTTTTTGTATTTCGAATATATCGATGTGTAATATTTCACATGGGAAGGTGGGAATTGGGGTTTGTTGTAATTGCGGTTTAGCGGGATGTCGGTCATATTTGCTCACTTTGCAAACTTCGCAGCTTGAAGTATATCTTGTTATGAGTGCATTCATGCGTGGGAAATAATACTTCTCAAGAATTCTCTCGGGGGTTTCTATGAGCACGTTTGTGTTCCTCCTCAATTATTTGACAGACTTTTTCCCCATTACTCACATCTTCTACAATTCTTTGGGTGATTCTTATTTTGTATTTGGAAAAAATGTTTATGTATACCTCTTGAAGTAGCTGTAAAAAGGCTTCAGGTATTTTTATGCCATTGATTACAGCGGGGTTAAGAAATTTTCTTAGATTGGAAGTTAGATTTTCTCTATTGATTTCCATATTGATGTAATGGCGTTTATAACCAGGGTGAGGTGCCTCCCAGGAATGTAAGTCCTTCCCTTGTCTAACTATTATCTGATTCCTTAAGACATTAAGAGGAGCTTCGACATGGGGAATGAGATCTGAACTATCGATTTCTGCACTGTGCATTGTGGCTCCAGATGACCGGTTTCCTTCGCTTGCCGTTTCTGTACCTGAATCGTCTCCTTCTGAACTTGCGTTGGAATCAAGATCTCCACCTTCGCTTGCTGTATTTGTAACGGAATCGCTTGAGCCTGTCAAGTGATTGAGTTCAGTTTTTAGCCTTGAGAGAGCATCAGCTACTAGGTTGGATTTACCAGGTTTGTAAATCAGCTCGTAGTTGTACTCCTCGATCCTAGCTTTCCATCTTTTAAGTTTTGCATTGTAATTTCGATTGCCCAATGCAAAGGTTAGTGGCTGATGGTCAGTGAAGATTTTTATTTTTTTTGTACCATACACATAGTTCCGGAGATTATCTAAGGCCCTAACTATCGCCAACATTTCTTTTTCATTTGTGGGGTAGTTCTCTTCAGTCTTATTCAAGGATCGTGAAATATATGCAATGGGTCTGTCTTTTCCTATCTCACCCTGGGATAAGACTGCACCGATCGCAAAATCGGAGGCATCTGTTGTCAAGTTGAAAGGTTTTTCGAAGTCTGGGAATGCTAATATTTCGTAAGACGCTAATAAGGTTTTCAAGTCTTGGAAGGCCTGAAGAGCTTGGCCATCTAAAAGAATCGGAACCTTTCTGGACTGATTTGCCTTAACTTGGGCGTTTTCACCTCTTGTCAAATTTGTCAAAGGCTTAGCCACTTTGGCATAGTCTCTTATAAATCTTCGATAATATGAAGTCAGCCGAAGAAAACTTTTCAAATCCTTCAGATTTTTTGGTGGCAGAATTCTTTCAATAGCCATTACTTTTTTCGCATCAGGTTTAATTCCATCACGTGTAACAACATAGCCAAGGAATTCCACATCCGTTTTCATGAAATGGGTTTTTTCGAGATTGACTCTAAGGTTTGCCTCGAGCAATCGCGAAAAAACAGTCTCAACGTTTCTGAGGTGGTCTTCCTCGTCATTGCCAAACACGATAATGTCGTCAATGTATACATAACAGATCTTACCAATATATTCCTTCAGAACATCGTCAATCATTCTTTGGAATATTGCCGGTGCATTCTTCAACCCAAAGGGCAACCTCGTGAACTCGTATTTACCGTTCATGGTTGAGAATGCTGTCTTCGGTATGTCTGATGGTTTCATGGGAATTTGGTGAAATCCTGATGTAAGGTCAAGTGTGGTATAATGACTAGCTTTTCCAAGACTTGCGAGAGTGGAGTTAATATCCGGTATTGGATACGCATCAGATATTGTCACGCTATTTAGACGTTTAAAATCTACCACCATTCTATATTGCTTCTCTCCCGAAGGTTTGGGTTTCTTTGGGACTACCCATATCGGGGAGTTGTAAGGACTCCGTGAAGGACGGATGATACCTTCTGCCAAAAGTTCTTGAATTTGTTTTTCTACCTCCTCTCTCATAGAAGCTGGATACGGATAACTTTTGTTGTATATTGGTTCGTTTGTACTTGTTCTTATCTCTGCCCGTACATTCGTTTCGACACTGTCGCCAACCTTTATACGAGGGGTGCCTTTTATATTTCGGGATTAGAGAACAAAAACAAATATTAATCATCGAAAATCACTTTATTGTTTTTCAAAATATTCTCCATTAAGATCTATACACTTTTGCATGCGTTTGAACCAATTGTCGAAGCACTTTTGCCACTCTGATTGAGGTATCTCCAAAACATGCATTCTGAATGCCGCAGCCGCTTTTCGGGCGTCGAAAATCGTTGTCCACGCAGTTTATTCTTCACGGTTGGGAATAAAAAGAAGTCATTCGGTGACAAGTCAGGACTATACGGCGGATGACCCATCAAATCGATGTTTTGGGTGCTCAAAAATGCAGTTGTTTGAGCCGATGTGTGAGAGCTCGCATTGTCGTGGTGAAGAGTGATCCGTCTTCGGCGGTTGGTTTTCTTGATTTCTTGGACAACTGGCAAACAAATGGTTGTGTACCACTCAGAGTTGACTGTTCTGCGTTGTTCTAGTGGTACGGTTGCGACATGTCCATATTTTTCGAAAAAACAGGCGACCATTTGCTTGGAAGTGCTTCGTGCGCGAACAACTTTTGTTGGATTTGGCTCATCTTGAAACACCCATACAGTCGACTGCTGTTTACTTTCGGGCTCATACGCGTAAATCCACGATTCATCACCTGTCACGATGTCATAGACGTGTTTCGAAGCACCGCGATCGTATTTTTTGAGCATTTCCTTCGACCAATCGACACGAGCCTTTTTTTGAGCGATTGACAAATTGTGTGGGATCCAACGCGAACAAATTTTTTTGACAGTCAAATGTTTATGCAATATTGAATGTATGCTGGTCCCACTTATGCCTAAGGTTGCCTCAATCTCACGATAGGTAACATGACGATCTTGCAATATCAGTTCGCGCACAGCATCAATGGTTTTCGGAACAACAGCTGATTTCGGATGACCTTCACGAAATTCGTCTTCGAGTGAACTACGACCACGATTGAATTCACCATACCATCGATAAGCACTGGTCCTTGATGGAGCTTCATCGCCAAAAATTGAATTAAGTTCATCCATGCACTGTTGCTGTGTTAATTCACGTCGAAAGTTGTAAAAAATAATCGCACGAAAATGTTCACGATTTAATTCCATTTTTAGACCGAGATGAATCTTTTAAGTTACTATAAACAACACAAATAGCGCTCGTATGTCAAAACGTTCTGAGTACGTATAAGCCAACAAATGTTAAACTTTGCGATAGAGCTTTCAGTTGACAGATTGCAACACCAGGGTTGCCAAATCCCGAAATATAAAAGGCACCCTACGTAGGTCCAAACAGACACTCAAATTTTTTAGCTAACCTACTTAATTTTGCCTTAATAGCACCTGATGCCTCATCGTCTGGTGAAATAAAACTAATTTGTCTTGATACCATATTTTTAAGCACTATTTTAATATTTGGATGAATATTAAGTATATTTAAATTTCTATCGATTACTGCCTTAACCATTTTCAGTGTATCGTCACCGATATTTGCCATCAAATGCAACTAAACCCGGCAGAACATAAAATGTTAGAACCGTATTATTACCCATTTTTTCAAAAAATTTCCCACATATTTTTTTATAAATTTTGATGCTACCCCCGGCCGATTGAACACTGAATGGTTTTGACAGAGAAACAGTATTCTTACATACGGCAGGATTTATAAAGTTCTTGTTGGCACCAGTGTCAACAAGAAATTTAAGACGTGTTCCGTCCCTCGTAACATACTCTAGGTATGGTACGCTGGACAGGCTCCCGTCATAAAATTCAGCTGCTCATCAATATATTCATTTACAACCTCAGCCTCCTCTGGGTGTTGGTCATCGGTAACCTCGGTATTGTAGAGTCGTTGTTGCTTATTCGGCTGGTAAGTTGCTGATCCAGTTTTTCTTTTAAATTGGTTACTACTACCTTGTGGTCGGTTCATGTAGTTCACATGTCTGGTTTGGAATGATCCATCTACCTCCATTCTTTCGTGCGGTTTGGGCGCAGTTGGTCTTTGATGTTGAAATTGGGCAACCTGCTGGTAATCATTCCTTGGATAACCCCTACCCGGAGCATAATATGGTTTTCTGGGCGGCAATGATGGCCTGGTATCTACTCTTAAATTTTGATTGATAGGTGCAGTGATTGTATTTGGTGTCTTTGTATGCAAAACATTATTTCTAAAATTTAAATTCTGCATTTCCAGGCAGGCTGAGTAAGCCTCAGGCAAAGTCTTTGGCCTTTGTATTATTAACATCCTGGAAATGTCGCCGTTCAAACCACGCACAAACACATCAAGAGCACGATTTCTGTAGGTTTCCACCAGAGCGGTCATTGTGTCCGTCGAGTAGGTTTCTGCTTTTATTTTGTTGATAATAAGCGAAAACTGGTGGTTCACCATTGCATAGAACTCATCCAACTTAGAGCCACCCTGTGACAGTTGGTTGAGCTGAAGCTCTAGTGTTCTTATATCTCTCTTATCTGCATAATGCAGAGAGAGTACCCTTTTCATTTCCACCCATTCATCGCCGAAAACTTTGTAGGATACAAGTGCCGTATCCGCACCACCACGCACCTTCTGGCGTATGTGTTGAAGGATTGCCCTGTATATAGGCTTACTACGAACAATTTCGAAATCTTTTAGAATTGTTTCCACATTGTGGATCCATGAAATATATTGGACAGGGTTGCCGTCAAACACTTGCAACTCCTTGACGCTGTCGGGGAGCTTACAAATGTCCTTTAGGTCCTGTTCAGTTCTAGGACCCTGCAATGGTTCAAATTCCTGAGCTATCGGTTGTCGTTCCCCAGTTTGCTCTACTCGGTGAATACGTTCTTCGATCTTCCTAATCTTGGCTAATGTTAGCAAGTCATTGGCTGCGTCAGCTGGCCGACTTTGCTCAATTCTACCAAGGCGTCCATCAAGCGTCCTAATTTGTTCTAAAATTTGGTTAACCGCACCAGTCAGGTTCGTCACGGAGGTCGTTAAATCTTCCATAGTCGTGTGGCAAAAAATACAATTGTTGGCAATAGATTCAAGCAAGCACTTACCTTTGCGACATTTGTGTGAGAGTTTCTCTGTGACTTTCTCCTTTACAATTGGTTTCCCTTTCTCTTATCACTAAATTTTTAAATTTGGCTTTTGAAATTTTGAAATTGGCTTAATAAATTTGACACTTTTATTTTCTTTTGCTATTGTGACTTATTTTTTATATGCACAATTTTGATCTTTAACTTACAATTTCATTCCACTTTTTTTATCACAAAAATTTTTTTATCACATATTTTTTTTTTATTTACGCTTGTTTTGTGGAAGAGTATTTGTCGCTATATTTCGTGAAAGAAAAGAAAAATATAAAAATGTTGGTTAGCTTTATTTTTAGAAAGTCCTGGAAGGATCGTGTTTATCCCGTTTAGTCGTCGGCGTTAATAATTGCCGACAACCTACTATTGGCACGATTAGCTTCACCAGCACGTTCAACGTCCCCGTTGGAAATGAATGATTGGATAACCGTGTTCCCATGGTAACGGCATCGTGCACCCCCATAGGGCGTACAAACAATTCAAACACAATCACTTGATTAAAGAACGTACTATTGTTATGACTGACCCCCAGCAAAAGGAGAAGAAAAACAAATGTTTTATACTCTTTGTATAAAAGTGTTATACTTTTTGCTTTGCTCGTCAATGGTTCCCTATCTTGTTGAAGGGGCCCCGGCATTTTAGCCGTTTCCTGCTAACCGTGTGCAAAGGTCCTGTATATTATATTTTTTCTTTACTTTGTTTTCAAACTTAATCATTTTTTTTTTTTTTTTTTTTTTTTTTTTTTACTTAAAGGATTCGCTACACATTTTCATTCCACTTTTAAGATAAATTAATCTTTCCACGCTTAGCTTAAATTTAAGCTAATTTTTACTCTTTTCATTTATAACTTTTTAAATGATTGGAATTAATTTTTTAAATTTTTCTCCTTTAAGTTCTTTTTTTTTCATAGGATTTGCTATCGGAGTCCTGTGGCATTTTATTTATAGGTGTGGCAGGATTAATTAAAATCTTCGTTAGCTAGTTATTAAGCAAATTTTTATTCGACTGGAGGCTCGGAGTTTGGAGTCATAGCCGGAACAAACTTTACTGTATTTTACTTTGTTATAGTTTCACACACATAGTTTTTTTTTTTTTTTTTTTCACTACCACACACTAATATATTCACACTATTAAACTGCCACAGGACTTCACTAGGGAACCCGCATCCTTTAAGGCGGGTATATTAGGTGGCCGCATTGGCTAGCCCTATGCTAGCCAACGCCCCAAGGGCCAACCTTTAAGGAAACAATTCAATTAGCTTCAACTTGTATATTCCGCTCACCGAATATAACTAACTTAATATAATTATAAAATTAATCCTATTGCCTAAAACCCTAGCTTAGCTTCTACCCTAAAGCTGCTGACTAGGCAGATCCCACGATGTGCTTGATTCGCTGCTAAGTGGCGACGGCGCGTGGACTACGTCAGCATATCATAGTTTGTCTACCTGCATGTAATGCGATCGTATGCAGGTGACCGTGGGAACGGATCGTGATAACTTATATATAAGATATTTTCTGGAAAATTTCAGCCATCTAGTGGTAGATATACTGGCAGTATTTCAACTTATCGATTTTAATTAGTTTAATTTTATTTAGTTTTGCAGCTGACACTGCTCTGTTGTTGTTTCTTTCATTGCAGCCTTATAAACAAAAAATTTCCCTTAAAAATAAATATATATGAAATTGAAATATTATTAGCTTGCCAGCTTTGAAACGAACAAAAAAAACAATTTAATCAACATTAGAATAATCATTTCACCTTCCAATTGCTTGGAATATTTTTTTGTCATATTCATAAATAACCTGCGCTGGTATGCTTTTCTTTCGTTAGCAAGAAGTTAATTTTAGAAGGTAATGTTAAAATTGCTGGAAAAGAATTAGCAACAACACCAAAAATTGAGCTTGAGTTCGCAGTAATAGTACTGATCATGCTTTCTTTCACAGTGTCAGAACTGTCAAAACCAATGCAAGTGTTCAGTGTTGTTTTACGTTTTTTGGTTTGACAGTTCCGACTCTCGGCTCGAAGCCATGAATCTACTCCTTTTATTGTACCATGAGTCAAAGCGAGAGTTGACGAAGAGCTGGCAATGCTTTTTGTGCATTCTATTAATAGCTATTAAACCTCTGCACGAGTGCGCTTGAAATGCGTTTCAGAACACCCCAGAAGGAAATAACCCGAGTACTGTGTAATCTCTTGCATGATTTCATACATTTCTTCCGTAGCACTACTTTTTTGAACAATAACAGAAGTATATACAGCAATCTACTGCTTAATACTCGATGTATGCTGAATCTGAGCACACCGTTACATCGTGAAAGTAGTAAGTTTACTTATTTCTTCATGAATTTATATATGCAAGAAGTAGCTAGACTTGATGCTTTGCCGCAAACAATGCGTATTGAAAATTCATTGATTCTAAGGCGGCCAAGTGCTGTGTAAAGTAATGGAAAGTTGTATTAGAACATGAAGCGCTGCGTGCTTCATGGTGTTCTGGGACTGGTTTGTAGAGCAAGCGTTGGCTCTTATCATTTAAAACAAACGTAACCCTACAGAGAGCAATCGTCGCGTGAGCAAAACAAACGCAAGCCGAAGGAATGTAATGCTTGAGTCTACAAAGAAGATCGCAACAGAATGAAATAAAGGAAAAGTAATGTGAACAACAGCAGAACGCTTGAAGTTATGCCATGTTCTTTAAGTTTCATAGTTTCTACATTGCCTTGTGAAGTAACAATCATTTAACACGAAATAACCCACGATTGCCATATGGTAATGCAAAATGTGCCGTTACATTTACATGAATAACTCTTAAGCTACATAACAAAACTACAAAAGGATAATGGTATTTCACGCGCAACATTTGTAACTTGCCAACAAGTGTAAGTTTGTGTTATTCTAAGTTCAATTAGCGAAGATTACGCGTGTCAAATTGAGGTGACAAAAACAAAAGTGAATAAATCCCGTTTTCCGAAATGGCACGTCGGTAAGCACATGCATATAATGCTTATTTTTCCACCAATCAATAGCTAATGAAATAAACTACGAAGTGCAAAATAAGTTTTGTCGACAAAATATTATTTTTATTATTTCTTTTACATTTTACTCCGGGCATCACCATATGGTAATCGTGGGTCGCCTAGGGTACATGTTTTTTCGCGTTTCTTCTGATTTTCTATGATTTTTTGCATTTTAAGTCGCGTATTATGTGTTTTTACAATTTTTTAACAATTGTATTTATATTGTATTGTCATTTATATATTTTACCGTTTTTAGAGGCTTACCATTGCAACAAATGTTTGATCACATTCAAGAGCTCGATGAGGCAGAAGATCAAAATCAACTAAATGATATACCAACTACTATATACATCGAGCCTCCTTTGGATGGCAACATCTCTGGTGAAGGTGATGCTGAGGACGAATAGGGTATCCCAGATAGTATATGTCCGGCTCAGCTAAAAGGCGGCTGTGAAGTTGTAACGGTTAGTGGACGACATTTACAAAATTTCGATGAAGAATATGAAATTAGAAAAAGATTGGGGGAATAATTTCTTATAATTTAATTAAAATGCGTTAAAACATCTATTTGTTGTGATATTTTTTAAAAAAGAGTCCGAAAAGAAGAAGACGACCCACGGTTACCATGTGGTAACTATTGTTTTTCGCACTTTACGGAAAAGTGTCATAATTTGACGGAAAAGAGACTTAATTTTCGAGCTCAGGTGGTCGAAATACATAAGTATACAACTTTTCAACAAAATCTGAGATCAAAATAGTTCTAAGCCTAACCGGATTAAGACGCCAAAAAAAAAGGGACTTTCTTATTATTTATTCAAATTATAATAGGAGACTTTTTTACTTACTATGAAAATGCATTTTTTTTCGTTTTTAGTAAAAATATCATAGTACAGAATAAAAAGAATACCAAAAAAAAATATTGACTTAAATAGGAAATGAAATAAGATACAGATGTTGAATTAGAAAGCGATAAAATAAGTTCAAAAAAGAATTCGAAAATTAAATTGTTTGTCAATGGCAAACTTTTCAAATGATTTTTTCCCATTTTTTTTTTTCGATTATATTCAGAATCGGTTTCTCTAATGAGAAACCAAATATAATCGCCCATCATATTTGAATTCCAGGATCCCTGATAGCGTCTCTCCATGGAAGTAGTAGATCTTCAAGGACATGTTTGCGCCTGTTGTAAGAAAGATAAGAACGGGAAACCTGCATTAGAAAAGGTACTAAAGTTAAATTTATTTAGAGAATGCATACCAATTTTTGCATAATTCTTAAGTAAATCGTGAACAATTGTTTCGCATTCTGGATTCCTATTGTTACCCAAAAAATCAGATACAATCAACCGAAACGAATTCCATGCAGCTTCCACTCAAGCCTTTCATTCAAAAGCAGGTATGCGAAAAGGTTACGCTATAAGCAACTAAAAACATAAAAAAAAAAAAATACAAAAGAAAACCGGTTTGACCTGTTTTACGTCAGCAACAAAAGAACAGGGAAAAATCTAGCGTATAAAGCGAATCTAGCAAACACATTAGCTTTACCTGCTTGTAGCGTACTCTTTTTCGTATATTTAACTCTGAGTTATAGGCTTGAGTGGAAGCGAATAAGACATATTTTTATGTATCTGAATACAATCGACAAAAAAGGGACAAAATAATTTTTAAACCATTGCTAAACAATTTAATTTTTTGGTTTCTTATTATTCTGTACTTTTTAGGGATTTATGTAGATATTTAATAATTCGTTAAAAAAGTTTTTAATTAAAAATTAATTTCAGATGTGTTTATATTAAATTAACCGGCATTAAATGAAAAAATCATAAAAAAATAGAATTTCGGTTCAAAGAACTATCTTTACGTAAAAAATAATAAACTGAGATTTTTTTGAAGATTACGATTTTTTTTAGATTCTTGAAACATTATTTGACGTGATTTTTAAAAAAAAAAATTTCGCCGAATTTCTTCTAATTCCGTCAAATTTACTGAGCCAAATGACAAAGTTTGTTCTAAGCATTTTTAGGTAATTTAATTGTCTTGATTGAATTTGTTTTTTTTTTAAATTGGTTAATTCGTTTTCGAAATAGGTTGCTATTTATGACAATACATTCTGGAAAAAGGGGAAATTTTTTAAAGAAATCATATCTTAAAAACCTATCCATAGAAAATTTTTATTGTGATATTCGTGTTTAGAAGGCCAAAGTCCATAAGAAAAAATTTGTGGCATGTGGATCACAGATTTTTTTTTGGATTTTGGCGCCTAGTGTTATTAAAGAATTTAAGAATATCTTTTTTTAGTAACAAAAAAGTTCATTTTATAAAATAACTTGTTGTCTACGTTGTTATGGGTTATTGTGTTGTTTGTGAGTATATTTTGTTGTTGTTGTGGGTTTGTTTTTACCCTTATTATTGGTGTTGATTTTGTTGATTATGGTTTCTTTGTTTTTTAAAGTGTTGGTGTTGGATTGTTGTTATTGTTGCTGGTGCTGTTGGTGATTATAATATTAGTAATGATGTGATGTGACGTTTGTTGTTGGCGTTGTTGTTTATGGTAGCATTGGTGTTGATGTTGTTGTTGGTCTATTGCGATGATACTTATGTTTTTCATTGTAGTTATTGCTTTGTGTTAGATCTTAGTTTTGCTGTTATTAGTGATATTGCTTGTGAATTATTGTTGGTCTGACTACACAATTTTTACATACAAAATTCTATAATTTTTAATTAAGAATGGGATGCATTGCATTTTGTGCAGTCCTTACAGTATTTTATAATTTTCCAGCTAGTAATATTCCTCTGACAGCATTTCCTTTATCATGGAAAAAAACGGAATACATATATAAAAAAGAAAAAAAAATAATTTAAATAAAAGTAAAAAAAATATAAACTTTAAGCATTCGGAAAGTTGCCGGAGGTATATTACTAGCTGAAAAGTTATAAAATACCATAGAGTACAAAATATACCAAAAATCTCATTTTTAATTATAAATTTGTAGTATTTTGTATGTTAAAATTGTTCTACATGAAATTTTGAAAATGCATTAAATATGAATGCTTCTATATGAAAATATTTTCAAATCGCCAAAAAGTAAAAGTGCTGAACTTGAAAAATGTGAATGAAATTTTTAGTGGCAAAAAAATTAAAATTTTTCAATAAAGTGTTGGTAAAAAATTACACCACGAAGAAGACTTTTTGTAGGACTGACGGTATTAAAGAAATAGTTTTTTTACTATATTTTAATTTTCCACTTTGTATAACTTGCACAAAAAACATTAAAAAAATAATATGCAACTATTTTTATATTCTAAATTATTTTTGACGTGCAAAATTTTAAAAAATCTGAATCGTCAAAATCAGTTTTTGGGCAAAAGCTTCCGGCTTGACATGGAATCACCAATATCCGACTTATATATATATATATTACTTAATATACTTAGATATATTGCGATTCTAAGTTTTATTTTTTTTTTAATAAACTAAATTAAATTACCTACAACAGCATTTAATTTAAAAAAAGGAGCGTTGTTTTTTGCGTGTGGAACGAATGAGTTTCAAAAATTATTACAAAAAGTACTAAACTTCTGGTTTAGGCAGTGTTCTTGACTTCAATTTCACATTTCAAAAATCTGATTTCGTCAATGAGTTCAGCGGTCAATTTCAAGTAAGCATAAAATTCTGGCGTTGTTTTTTAAGAACCTTAAATCGAAATCAAATTTTTACAAGAAGATCATTCAGTTGTTGCAATTTCTTTGTTATTTTCAGGGCCGATAAGAAAAGGTGAGTCGCTAACTGAAAATGATCGGAAGCCACTGCTCTAGAAAAAAAATATTTATGATTGTAACTGCTTTTTATAAAAAAATTCTTAAATTTGCAAAATATCACTTTTAAAATACAATTTTTTTTTTTTTTATATGAAGAAACTTTTTCATATTCATATTTTTTATGTCAGATTAAAGTGCTTAATATTATGGTTTTTAAGTCATCATGTTATGTATAAAAGGAGCTATGAAATAAAAGTTACCACAAACAGCGTTTTGAAAGAAAAACAATTTTTTTCTTAAACCAGTTCTGATATTCAAATATAGTGGACAATTTTAATAAAAATATCAACTTTTTTTATTTGGATTAGTTAATATGGACTGACTGCACAATATTTTTTTACTAATTCTATTATGATAAAGTTGGATTTTTATTAACATATATCAACATCCATTTTTTTATAAGAATTTTAATTTGTTATACAGAATTCTCCTTAGCATAACTCACTACGAAATAAAACTATTCACTTCGCCAAGGTTCTGCTGTATTAGGTGTGGTTAATGCTTTTTCTCGCTGTTATCAATTATTTTGTTTTTATAAAACGAACAACATCATGTTCTGGTAAAGCAAGCGGCGAACATGTTTGAGCCAACGAGTGCTCCTCAGTGATCATTCGTTGTCGCTCATGAATTGGTTACGCTCACTTGACTAACGAGTGCATTCATGCAGGGGTTTAATAGCTATACATTCTAAGACTCAATTCAAGCATAAAAGAAAGAAAAGAAGAGCTGATTGTTGATTTAAATTGAGTATGATCAATTCTATCAGATATGCTTTAGTGGCCCAGTGGTTAGAACAGCCAACTACGGAACCGATGGTAGTGAGTTCAATCCTCAGTGGGGCCAGAAAAATTACAACTTTTAAATAGCAATTTTTTAGTTTTTATCCAACTAGCGCGGCGAATTGCTGTGTTGTTCTTTTCATAAGAACCATTTCATTACATTGGTTTATTCCCCCATTAAGCTCGCCGTATTGTTATATACACGGATATAAAAGTTTCACTTCAAAAATTAAAGGTTTTACTACTTCTATTTTTACCATACTAAAGTTTTTACAGTGGAATAACGTTTTATATCCAAAACTGAATGGAAGATAAAGTGTTTTTCCACTAAGCATTGCAGGTTGACTTATGGCGCTTAAAACGTTTTTCCTCTACTAAAAACGACAACTTAAACAAAAATCTGTTTTGTGAGTAATTAAATTTATGAATAGTGTTTTATGAGATGAAATTCTTTCATATAAGCCTAATATGTGCGCATGCTCCAATAGAGGACAAGGACGATGAGATCAAAGATACTTTCTACGAGCGCCTTGAAGACGCTTACGAGCGCTACCCCCGTCACGACATAAAAATTGTGCTTGGTGACTTCAACGCCAAGGTGGGCAAAGAAAACATCTTTGGTCCAACAGTCGGAAAGTTCAGCCTCCACGACAACACATCCGATAACGGAATGAGGCTGATTGACTTCGCCGCAGCACGAAACATGGTTATAAGTAGCACTAGATTCAAGCATCTCAATATTCATAAGGCCACCTGGTTGTCCCCTGACCAAAAAACGTGCAACCAAATTGATCACGTTTTGACTGACGGAAGGCACTCTTCCAGTTTATTAGATGTACGACGATCCGTGGTGCTAACATAGACTCGGATCATTATCTTGTCGCAGCTAAGATCCGTACACGTCTGTGCGATGCAAAGAATACGCGCAATCCTACACAGAGAAAGCTAGACGTCGACAAGCTGCAATCAAAACGGACAGCCGAAGCCTTTGCCACTCGACTCTCACTCCTGCTTCAAGAGAGCACTCCTCCGATCGACGATATATGCGCGCAGTGGGCACACATCTCCCACTCTCTGCGTACGGCTGCCGAAGAGGTTATTGGCTACCACCGTCCTCGCCGAAACCAGTGGCACGACCAAGAGTGTCGCGACGCCACTGCAGAGAAAAATGCCGCCTACAAAGCCACCCTGCAGTCGGTTGTAACGCGTGCTGCTAAGGAGCGATACAGAGAGAAGAGGAGGGACGAGAAACGTCTTTTCAGGCGGAAAAAACGAGAGGCAGAAAAGCGTGAGTGTGAGATCTATGGTGACAGGAACGAGGCCCGAAAATTCTTCGAAAAGATAAGGCGCCTGGCCGATGGCTCTAAAAGCAAGGCCTCTTTCTGCAAGGATGAAAACGGGAATCTAGTGACAGATATCCAGAGTACACTGACGTTATGGAGGGAATACTTCTCTAGTCTTCTGAATGGCGATGACGACAACAATACCGCCAATAGAGATGATATCCCGGAAACCCCAATTATGGATGACAGCGTTGAAGTTCCGCTGCCCGACTATAATGAAGTCTTGACAGCAATAACACGGCTTAAGAACAACAAAGCCGCGGAAGCCGATGGTATACCCGATGAGCTGTTTAAGAACGGAGGCGAAGCTCTATTTAAATGCATTCACGAGCTTTTATGCAGAATATGGTTGGAAGAATGCATTCCAAACGATTGGAACCTCAGTGTACTCTGCCCAATCCACAAGAAAGACGATCCCACTATTTGCGCCAACTACCGTGGGATAAGCCTCCTAAATATCGCCTATAAGGTTCTGTCTAGCGTATTATGTGAAAGACTGAAGCCCATCGTAAATCAACTGATTGGGCCTTATCAGTGTGGCTTCAGACCTAGAAAATCTACCACCGACCAGATATTCACGCTACGACAAATCTTGGAAAAGACCATACAGAAGCAAATCGACACCCACCACCTTTTTGTCGACTATAAAGCCGCTTTCGACAGTCCAATAAGGAATCACCTATACTCCACCATGTCTGAATTTGGTATACCTGCAAAATTAATCCGTCTATGCAGGATGACACTGAGCAACACCAGCAGTGCAGTAAAAATCGGGAAGGACCTCTCCCCCCCCATTTGTTACCAAACGAGGTTTCAGACAAGGTGATTCTTTATCGTGCGACTTTTTTAATCTAATTATGGAGAAGATCATTAGAGCTGCTGATCTGAGACAAAGCGGCACAATATTTTATAAGAGTGTTATGCTGCTAGCGTATGCCGATGATATTGATATCATTGGCCATAACACACGCGAAGTCAGTGCAGCATTCTCCAAATTAGAAAAAGAGTCGAGTCGCATGGGTCTTGCAGTAAACGCAGATAAGACGAAATATCTGGTGTCAACAAACAAACAGTCCCAGCGTATTGGCACCCACATCACTGTTAACAACACCTCCTTCGAGGTTGTGAAGGACTTCATCTACCTCGGTTCCAGCATTAACTCCACCAACGATATCAGTAGAGAGATAAAACGAAGGATAACTCTTGCCAACAGGTGTTACTTTGGGCTCAGTAGGCAATTGAGAAGCAGAGCCCTCTCTCGACGAACAAAAGTTACACTCTATAAGTCACTAATCATGCCCGTCCTGTTATATGCAGCACAAACCTGGACGTTGAGCAGCTCTGATGAAAAGATTTTAGGAGCGTTCGAGAGAAAGATCCTTCGTAAAATCTACGGACCAATCTGCGTCAATGGCGAGTACCGAATACGATGGAACGATGAGCTGTATGAGCTATACGCCGACATCGACATAGTAAAGCGCATAAAAATCGAGCGGCTTCGCTGGCTAGGTCATGTTGAGCGGATGGAAGATGACGCTCCAGCGAAGAAAATATTCGATTCGGTATCCAGCGGCGGACAACGCAGAAGAGGACGACCGCATCTCCGTTGGAGGGACCAAGTGGAGGACAACCTGACGAAACTTGGAGCTTCCAACTGGCGCCAGCAAGCGCAAAACAGAAATGGCTGGCGCAATTTCTTACGACAGGCGGAAACCGACTTACGGTTGTAGGCGCCATCTAAGTAAAGTAGTAGTTTTTATGAGATATTGAAAAACAATATAAAACAAAATCTTGAATGTTTATTAAGGTTATAATTTGGCTTGTCTTGCAGTATCATAAAGAAACAAATTTTTAAAAAAATCATATTTACTTCATTATAATTAAAAAAAAATGAAATTACCATTTCAGCCCTTGAAAGGACTTTGACCAAGCTTTTTATGATCAATTGTGTTGTATGTGTTGTGAAAAGTTTGAACACAAAAGTTCGAGTAGTGGAATTAGAAGCTTTATGCCGTCTCCGAACGGCTTATGTTCTCAAGAAGCTTTTCATGGCAGTTTCAACTCTCTGAGGTTTGCCATTGTCTACAGAGAGGTGACGGCCGAACAGAAAAATTAAATCAATTGAAAAATCTTTCTGTGTCAGATGGAGGATTTTAACCTGGGTTCTCTGGCGTAAGAGTCACACACTCTGCCTACTACGCCACGGCCGCCACGAACGAAAGTAGATTTTATTCACGCCAAATTGAGTGTTCCCTCAGAAAACACTAGTGAACACTCTAACTTAGTTTTTATTCACACCAACCAATAATATTAATATAAAGACAGTCACGATTATTACAACAGAAGCGTCGAAACAAGAAAAAAAACACACACGTATCAATTAAATAAAACAACACAACCGACACCGGCTAATACACGACATCAACTAAAATAACATTTTTTTATAATAACATTATAAATAACTTATATAATACATAACAACATTTTACACATTATTCATACCCTGAATCCTACATCCGGGCGGCGCACAGTGTGTGCCAAAACTCATATCTCAAAAAGTTGTAGAGACATGAAATTTTGTAATTTTGTTTTCAAGACCAAAAAAATAACTGTCACAAAAATGGGTGTGATCAGTCAACTGCCACGACTACCACCCATACAACTGGAAAAGTATTATTGGTATAAGATTGGATGTATGTAGTTATAATGATAAAATTTGGTATCTAAGTTTATCTTGTAACTTGAAAACTTTTGACGAAAAACGGGCGTGATCGGTCAGCTGCCACGCCTACTTCAACTGTATGTAAGCCTACTTCCTATATCACCAGAATATTCAATAAATATGAATAAAAAATTTGTAGCTTTATATTTGACCTTTATTATTCTAAATCGGAATCAGAATTCTCTTCAATAAATTCTGGAGCCTTTAGTAGTTTTATTACATCTACTGTTAAATTAGACCGTTTATATTTGGGTGGTTGTCACAAAGAGTTAATAAACTGATCAGAAGAAATTAAAAGTCTGTGTAGCGAATATTCATTTGTGTCGATTCTTGACGTTTTTCTGGTAAAGCTTTCTCTAAAGCGTCTGCTATCATTGTTTCTAGCTTCCTGAGCTTCTTCAGAGAGCTGGCCTATTGGAAGTATGTATGAACTTATAATCCTTTCACCATGAAACAGAACGTTGAAATTAAAATAAAGTAAACTATATAATTGAATATTAAAGTTTTTAATGTTACTTAATGAACTGTTACTGGCATGTAGTACCATGCATTGTTAGCCAAGTAAAGATTCCTTGTTTCCTCAGCAAACTTTCCAAAAGAAGTTGGGTCTATTGGAAACCCACACCCTAAGCAGTCTAAAATGATGTAAAACCGTTGAATAAGTTCCAAGTTAATGCCGGTTATTTCCGAAGATAGCTCAGCATTTCTAAAAAATTTCCTAGCAGTGTTGCCATCATTAGTATTACCACCTTTTTGCTTAGGCATGTCAACTAAAAGCACCATTTCACTTCTAAATCTCTGCTGAATATATAGCTTTTTATCTTGAACTTTCTTATCTTGAACTTGTTGTTGCGCACGATTTTAGAAGCAAGCAAACATAAAATAGGTCATTGCGTGAAAAGTTTTAAGAGTAGAACAATGAAATTTTAATCTTAAATTTATTAAAGTATCATTATAAAGCAAGCATAAAATTATTGATTTTGACTTAGTAGTTTGCACTGGCGAGGCACAAGATGCTTAAAACCACAAAATTGATATAAATCTGGTTCCTGAAAATGAATAAATGAAATTCATTTTATTTGTGCAATTTATTTGTAATATTAATCCTACAAAAAATTGACTGTATCCAGTTTTGTTTACACAAATTATCCTTATTGATGCAAAATGTACTAAACAATGGAATGAAAAGGTCTAGTTGCATATATGAAGATTTCTTTTATTCGAGTCAATTTGCGAAATGTTTTTTTTTAAAAACTCAAGAAAAAACAATTAATATTTTTTAGTTACACTTTCCATCATATTTACAGTGGAAAATTTTAGATTTTTCTTACTGAAAATGACAAAGTATAATTTTATGATAAAAAACATCATTATTTTCTGTAAATTTTTAAATATATATTTTAATTTTTTAAATAACTTGTTTTTATAAAATTTTATTAGAATTTAACAATATATTTACAGAAATAAAAACTTACTGCAAAATCTTTTTCACCTTAAAAGTTATGCTTGGTTAAATTTGGCATAATTTCAGTGCGATGCATTCAATTTTTCTTCGTTTATTTAAAGTTCTAACTTTGACAAATTTTCAAAAAATATGCAAAAGTTATTTTGACTTTTAGAAATTATTTTCAAATAACATAAATATATTTCTATTGAAAAAATAAGACTTTTTGTACAAATTCTACATTTTTTTCATGTACTTATGTCACGCTAAAATTGAAAAAGACACACTGTGCGGTGCCGTGTATTCAGCTAGTAATTAAATATATATTAACATATATCTAAAACACATAAAGTGGGAAAAAACTAATCTTTGAGCGCCCATTGCAGTGCTCTAAGTCTTTAATATGCTTGAAAGTTTGTGCGTGGTCCTTGATGGATGCGAGGCATTTTAAAATAACATAATCGCATTCCCGTTATTTCTTGGCACAGCCAACTTTTAAAAGCATCGAATAGGTCGCTATTTTTTGTTTAATTTTAAAGTATGTTTTTTTCTCAGTGTAGTTTTTCGTTGAAAAAAGTGCAATGTGCCTCTGCATTATTAATGTTTTAGAGCTTGGCATAACATACGAACTAATTTGTTATGTTTTTTTTTAAATAAACGTATAACTATAACAAAAATGTTGATTTTCATATAATTTGTATTAATCTGCTCCAGAAGAACAGAAAAGAGAACACATTTTTTGACCATTTTAGACCCATTTTTGGGAACCTACAACCTAGCCATAATAAGGGTTTCGCCGGGAAAAAAAAAATTGTTTGTCTTGGCCAGAAAGTCTTGTATTTTGATATCATCACTCAGTTGCTCATAACTCCGATATTTATCCAAAGATTTTCTACATCAATAACTCATTTGCTTCTTAAAAATGTGGCGCATACGTAAATATTTTTTTTTTTTGTATATTTAGTACATTTTTTATTATTTTTGCAAGGTAATAGAATCAGTTATAGATTTTAATTTTGGCCGAAAAATTAAAATTTTTTCTCATATATTTTGAAAGTGGATTGGAAAATAATGCATTAAGCGATTGTTAAAAATTAAATTACCTTTATAATGGCATCTTGTGCAACTCTGAAACTCTTACTCGATATATGGTCTGCCAAAAAAACAAAAACAATTTTAAATTTCATATTTCGAAAACCTATCCAAAAAATGATTAATATAATTTTTGAGTTTAGAGGACCACTAGTCCATAAGGAAAAAATAGTCGCATTAAATGTACAAGAATTGTTTTATTTTTTAAACCAAGTGTAAATAATGAACTCGCAATGTATCTATATTTCATTTATTTTGTTTTTATGAGTCTTATGGACGTATTTTATAAAACGCTAGCGATTACCTAACTTGGGTGGCAACAAATTTTATTAGAAAATTTCATTGAGAGAAAGAGAGTTTATTTTACTCCACATGAAAACGGAATTGCCAGACAAAGGGATCCCAAGTGATGTGATATCGCTTGCGTTTTACAAAATACGGCCATTAAGCTCAGACTGTTTATCTAGAATGAAAACTGCATGTTGTAAGCAATGCTAAATATGTATGCTAAATTTCAGCTTAATCGGATACCAACAATTTGTCGAAAAATGGCTTGCAAATTTTGACGGACATACGTACATACGAATGAAAAACATTTGATAATTTTTAATTTGTAAATATTAACAGCATAAAAAAATCGTGAATATTTCCGACATGAATCGGGCGATCAAACAAACTTGCAGCTCTGCCAAAAACTGTTCTACAAAGTACTCAGCTACAATTATAGTGCTCGCGATTATCAAAAGTACTCAATCTACCCATACCCGACTACCCAAGTCAGTGTGAATATCCCTATTATTTACTTCGTTCAATCCTTTTTCTTTGGCTGTTTTATTAATTATTAGCTGCCAAAAGAAAGGTTTAAATTTGTTTCTCTGATTCTCAAGATCATTTTTGACTTACAGTTTTTTGGCAACTTTAATAAACTGATACATATTTTTTGCCAAATATTTTTTTTTCTCCGATTTTATTTACTTTTTTAATTAATTATTATTATCTTAATTGTTGACAAATAAGATTGAATCTTTTAAGTGCCACATTGACAGCGGAAATTACAACATGTGTCATACATAACAACATTTTGAAAATTTAGGTATTTTTAAAAATGAAATAAAAATGAATGGAGTTAAAAAAAAAAAAATTATGTATGGATGTATGTATGTGGATATGTGGGTATGTGTGTATATCACGTATAGACTCCAAAACCGCCGAACCAAACTTTATGAAATTTTTAGGAATGCTGAAGCAACATTCTGGAAGTGTTCCTGTGAAGTTTGGTATTGATTGGACAAGGGGGCGTGGTACCTCCCATACAACCCAAATTGGCTCTATCGCACACAAACCAAAAAAATGCTATATATCAAACGGTTTTAATCATATAAAACTAAAATTTGCTAATTTTGTTCAGATAGTTACTTTCGGTGACTGTACAAAAAATAGGCCTGGTAACACTATATCTACGTCCACTTTTCAGCAATCATTTTAGTTCTTGAGATGTTCAAGTGTTGATAGTCAATCTTGGTATGCAGGTGCTATGGGTCCAAGTGGCAGTCACTATGTCACTAATCACTAAGATTTGGTAATTTAGTTCGTATGGTTACTGTCGGCCAATGTACATCAAATGGGCATGGCCCATTCCTGAGTTGTACACGTTTTTATAGTGAACCTTGGTATGCAGGTGCTATGGGTTCAAGTGACAGTCACTATGTAAATATAAACGTTGTCACGCCCACTTTTACCGCCCACAAATCAGTAAAAATGCTTTATATCAGAAGGCTTTTGCCGTACAAGACTAAGATTTGGTAATTTAGTTCACATGGTCACTGTCGGCAATTGTAAAAAATGGACGTGGTTGCACCATACATACGCCCACTTTTAGAAATCATGCTTATTTCCGAGTTGTACACGTTTTGATAGTAACACTTGATATGCAGGTGCTATAAGTGGCAGTCAATATTTAAAAAAAATTTGCCACGCCCACTTGTACCACCCACAAAAAAAAAACAAAACGAAATGACCGAGCTTCTTATGATCAATTGTGTTGTGCGTGTTGTGGAATGTTTGAACACAAATTATCGAGAACTGGACCTACATGTTTTATGCCGACTCCGAACAGCTTATGTTCTCGAGAAGCTTTTCATGGCAGTTTTTATTCTCTGAGGTTTGCCATTATCTGCAGAGAGGTGACGTCCGAACAGATAAATTAAGTCAATTAAAAAACTTTCCGTGTCAGGTGGGATTCGAAATAGGGTTCTCTCGCGTATGGCCACACACTCTACCCACTACGCCGCGGCCGCCACTTGGTTTTTTTTCTTTTTTCTATCTATCTGTAAAAAATGTATGTATGTATACTAAGGCTCCTCACAAAAAAAAGGTGTTCGGGTCGGTTCCTCAAAATAATGCTTTATGTTATGATGATTCCTCAAATGGTTTGAAATAAAAAAAAAACACAAACGAAATGGCCATTTCAGCCCTTGAAAAGACTTTGACCGAGCTTCTTATGATCAATCGTGTTGTGTGTGTTGTGAAATGTTTGAACACAAATGATCGAGAACTGGATCTACAAGTTTTACGCCGACTCCGAACAGCTTATGTTCTCAAGAAGCTTTTCATGCCAGTTTTTACTCTCTGAGGTTTGCCATTGTCTACATATAGATGACGGCCGAACAAAAAAATTAATTCAATTGAAAAAACTTTCTGTCAGGTGGTATTCGAACTTGGGTTGATGCCACGGAATGGTTTGAAATATTCTCTAAAAATTGAGTTTTTTATAAAAATATTTACTGGTGTAAATAATAGTAATGAAAAAGTTCTTCCAATCTGCACCAATAAATTTTAAATTTGTACAGTCGGACCAGTATAATGCAGATTTTCATTAATTTTGTAACTTTTTTTTTTGTATTATTTTCACTAAAATTCAAATAACATTTTTTTTTTTTTTTGTTTTGCCATGTTACTTTTAGTCAAATAAATTATCTATTGATGATAAAATATATTGTAAAGTGAATAACTAAATTGAATGAAATTACAAAAAAATGTACACATTTTTTAAATCGTACAATTTATTTGACTAAAAGAAGTATGGGAAAAACTTAATTTCAATTTTAGTGAAAATAATATGAAAAAAGTTAAAACAATCCATAAAAATCCGCATTATCTTTGGTCCAACGGAAAAAAATTTAAGATTTTTTGATGCAAAATTTTTTTCATTACTCTTATTTTTGACCGTTTGTTTTTTTTCTAACTGCCATGCCAGTCAATATTTTTAGTTGAAATATTTTGGGGATCATCATAACATAAACCATGGATTATTTTGAAGAACGAGACTGAACAATTTTTTTTCCTAAAGAGCGTGAGACGACTTAATGTATATGTGTAATTCAATTATGTGGGTATATGTGTATATCACGTACAGACTTCGAAACCGCTAAGCTAATTTTTATACCAAAGCGTTGAGAGGGTTAATGTGAAGTCTGGTGCCGATCGTAAAAGGCACCTTAAATACACCTAAAATTTTCGATTTCGAACAGTTTTGGAATTATAGGTCGCACAGCCTCGGAATTCAGTACTCGACCTCAATTTACACATGCCGTTACACTGGTAACATTTTATGGCTGCTGGACGAGGGGTGTGGTACTTTTTGCGCACATTTGCGCACTTTTGTCACACATCAATGAAACTCGGTAAGAACTTACTATAAAAGCATGGTTTCACTAAAGCTACTCCCTCTTTTAGGGGATAAGCACTGAGCGCAGCGAAGCGCGCCGGGTATAAGCTTATATGTATAAAGTCTCCAAACATATTGCAATATATACGTTAGAAAGTTAATATGGTGTAATTTAAGGAAAACAAAAATAATTCAATTAATCTTAAGATATATTAACTCATGAAATTATCAACTTAAAGAAAATAGATGAAAAAGAAACTAAAGATAAAAGATTATGATTGAGCTTAGTCTTAAAGTTGGATTGACAAGAGTATTGAATTAAGAAAAATATTTGAGTATATATTGCTTAAAGGATAATCGATTGGAAACCAATTTTATATTGTTCGGCAATGAGTTCCACAGCCTTATTGCGCTAACGAAGATCAATCTACTTGAATTTTTATAGTTAAAGCGCAGAGACTTAAGCTTCAAAAGCAAAACTGAAGTTTTTCAAAAAGATATCGTTGGCATTGTGTATAAATGATTTTGTGTAAAAATATAATAGCACACAGAAGTGGTCCTAAGACCGAGCCTTGAGGGACACCCCTAATGACATGCTTATACACAGAAAAGTTGCTGCCTAATTTTACCCGCTGGGACCTGCTATTTAAGTAACTACTTAAGAGGCGCACTGATGAATCAGAAAATCCGAACTGCAATTTAAGTTTTTTACATAAGATATTATGGTTGACAGTGTCAAAAGCCTTAGAGAAATCTAGAAGACAAAGCAAGGTCAGATCACCATCATCAAAGGAAACTCTGATGTCATCCATGATTTTAACAACAACTGTTGGGCAACTATGACCCTTGCGGAAGCCAAACTGGAAATCAGACATAAGGCACAAAGATTAAATATGCTCATTTATTTGCTCAGCCATGAGAGTCTCACATACTTTCCAAATCGATGATAGCAAACTTATCAGTCTGAAATCACCAGGCTCACGTGCATTTGCAATTTTAGCAATTTGAACAATTGTAGCCACTTTCCAAAGGGAAGGAAAGTACGAGGTAGTGATGCAATGATTGATAATGTGAGCTAGTGTAATAATCACATGAAGCAGGATAAGCTTTACGAACTTTACAGACACACCGTCTTTACCAGTGGCATTTGATTTAATTTTTTAATGCAGTTGCCAACATTCAGTTTGTTAACAGCACTAAAATTAAAATCATACGGCAACACAGCAGGCACTATGTTATTGATGTTTTCTGCATTTACATCACTTAACGAGCTCGCAATGAAATAATCATTCACCACATTTGGATTAGTATGGCAGGCCTCAAAGTCCTTATTGCAAATACTAATGCTTTTAAGATTCTTCCATAACTGGTTGGATGGTAAATTTGGGCTAAGTTTAGATAGGTAGAATTGTTTTTTGGAAAGTGTTACGGTCGAAGTAGCTTCATTCCTTGCTTGTCTAAATATTTTCCAATTGGTCTCAGTTGGACTTCGTTTCCACCTGTTAAAGGTTTTGTTGAGTTTTTATTATAAGCTTTTATTTAACTTGCTTCGTTCGTATATATGTATGTATGTCCGCTAATCTTGCAAACAAGTGTAAGCCCGGTGACAATGCAATATTATGAAAGTTTTTTTTTGCCACACCCCTTTTACGGCCCACAAATCAATAAAAATGCGATATCTCGAAAACTACTAGGCCGATTTAGATGAAATTTTGGTAGTAAATTTCCTTCAAGTAGAAAATGGGGCTTAAGAAAAAAATTTTACCACACCCTCTTTTACCGCCCACAAATTAATATATCTCCAAAACTACCGGGCTGTTTCAGCTGAAATTTTGGTATTAAATGTCCTTCATGTATTGCATGGGTTAGAAAAAAAATGTTGCCACACCCTCTTTTACCGCCCACAAATCAATAAAAATTATATATCTCCAAAACTACTAGGTCGATTCAGGTAAAAATTTGGCAGCACATTTACAACAAGTATTAGATAGGGACTTAAATTTGGCCACACCTCCTATTCACAATTTCCCGCAAATCAATAAAAATGCTATATTGTAATAAAGTATATAATAGAATAAATAATGTAAATGGTATAAATAATGTTGAAATGCACTGTTAAGGTTAATGGTCTAAAAAATTAAAATGCTATATGTAAGGCTTTCAAAATAAAAGATGTCCATAATAAACCTTTAAGACTAAAAAGTAAGAAATAAAAAATATATATAAAAAAAAATTGAAATTTGAAAAATTTCTAAATTTGTATACGTCCCTAGAACTTACCTATTTACGTACGCTTTTATTATGATGATGGGTAACCAAGAAAGAGGTTCTTCTGAATCTAGAATATACCTACTATATGCATATATGACAAATGTCACTGAAATTTATTTTTTTCTTTTTAGTTCACGTTTTGGGTGAAATAAAAGCTTATTTTTTAAAAATTTTGTTTTTTATATTTTTTTTATTTTAAGCTTAACTTGCCATTTGTGGTAAACCAAGGGCATACTGTGTTGCTGACCTGAAGCGTACATAGAGGAACATTGCTGTCGAAAAGATTTGAGATATTATCAACAAAAAATTTTTGTTTGTCATCAACTGAGCTAAGAAAGCAACAATCAGTCCAGTTTATTTCAGATAAGCTCCAGTACAACTTGCCATAATCAACAGATTTGAAACATGAAACAAGTCTCAGAGGCAATGGGCGCAAAATTAATATCAAATGTACAAAAAATTAGATCGTGGTCTGACATAAATGATATCTGATCGAAGAGAAGTACTGACGGCACATCAGATACAATGAAGACATCAAGCAAACTGGGGCAGGCGTTTTTGGAAAACCTTGTTGGCAACGTGCTGTTGACTAAACTTAGTCCAAGTCCAGCTAAACGATTTAAGAAATCACTGCTAAGATTGCCATTGGACAAAAAATTAATATTGAAATCACCACAGACGATGTAGTGATCAAAATCAATGGCGCATCTCTAAATATCATCAAGCAGTGGTTTTGGACTACATCGGTTCGGGTTGTAAACACAAGAAACGAAAACCTTGGTTCTTCTGTCAGATATTGTAACATATAAATATTCAGCGCCTGAGCCACTGGATTCCCCCAAAACTGAGACATTAAGATTTTCCTTACAAAAAATTGCTACCCCTCCACCCTTCTTATGAGACCTATCATTACGATATAATTTGAAATTAAGCATGTTCAAGAACGGGTTCTCTACGTCTTCATGAAACCAGGTTTCAGACACACATATGACATCGACAGAAGAATTTTGAAACACATATTTTACACTAGCTGAATACCCGGCTTAACTCGGGAATTGATATAAATAATTTTCGATTTCATTCGTCGATTTGAAAAAACTTTTCACAAACTTTAGAAGGAGTTTTGTGTGCATCTTTCGAACCGGTAACTTTCGTAAATGTAGCTTCAACATCTGAAAATTATGAGAAAAAGTTAGGGAAATCGTGATTTGTGCGTGCGTGCCGCTGATCGCTTGCAAAAATATATTTTCAAGTTTTATATTGTATTCGCTAGATTCCACATTTTTGAAAAAAATCAGAGCAAAAACGAATTCTTGGCAATTTGCGAGGACACTGGACGAAAATGAAATAAGCATTGAAAATAGAAATTGAAATGTCAAAACACCGCCAACGTATGACGCAACTGAGTTGCGCACGTGTTGATGCGAACTCAAATACCACAGGATTCGGCATCAGCTGTCCTGATTTGCGAAAAAAGGGAGTGGAATATAAATACACATAAAGAAGAAAAGACCCTTACCCTTCGTGCTTTGCTACGCATTACTGTATTTTGTAGTGCAGCGCCCTCTGGGGTTCAAGATATAGCAAAATATATAGCGCCAAAAGACTCACCGCACACGAAAACCACTTATAAAAATCATACTTATCGGATGAGTTGTTTTGAGTTTCTTGCGGTATTTGTACAACAGCGCCCTCCGGTTTTCGAGATAGAATAAAAAAATAACGCCAATTCCCTTTCCATACTCGATAATCAAATCCTATATATCCGATATACAAATTTTTATCTAAATCGGATGAGCGGTTTTTGAGTGTTTCACTCAAATTTCTTAAGTGATTTGTACTACAGCACCATCTGGTGTTTAAGATAGCGCAGAAAAAAAAGTCCAAGATACCCACCGTATCCGAAAACTCCTATGTAAAAATTTGCACGCAAATCGGATGTACAGCTAGGAGTTTTTGAACATTTTTAAAACATTTGTACTGCAGTGCCCTCTGGTGTTCAATATAGAACAAAATAGAAAAGTCATAAAAAATACGTACGGTATTTTTGTATTTTTTTTTTTTTGTATTTAAAACCCTTAAATACAAATTTTCATGTAAGTCGGATGAATGGTTTCATAGACAAACTATAATAACAAAATTCGTGGAACCCGATCGCAGCGCCACCTACTGGGTCCAATAAAAAAACAACATAAAAGAATTGATGTAAAGAATATTGACTGCAAGATAAATTCGACAGCAAATAGAATTCGACACAGTTCATTGCTACCGAACTCTATTCGAGCTCTTATTGTGGGACCTTCAAATTGTGGAAAAACAAATGTGATGATCGGTCTTATTGAGAGTCCTAATGGACTTAAATTTAAAAATATTTATCTATACTCAAAGTCAGGACAGCAGCCGAAATATAAGTACTTAGAGCTCCTAATTAAACCTATTAAAGATATAAATTTTTGTAATATTTTCCAATAACGATGATGTTATTTCACCGGAAAACGTACAACCAAACTCAGTATATATATTCGATGATGTAGATTGCGAGAAACAAATCATATTCGCTCTTCCTTTGGCATGGGTCGTCCCAAAGACGTAGGTAGTTTTTATTTATGCCAAACTTATATACATATACCAATATACTTGATTCGTGATAATGCAAATATGATTATAATGTTCAAACAGGATGATATGAATATAAGACACATTTATAGTGATCATGTTGGTGCTGATATGTCTTTCAAAACCTTTCATGAGCTATATTCCAAGTGTTGGAGGGAAAAATATGGCTTTCTAGTTATCAACAAAGATGATCCCATAATAAATAATGGTCGCTATAGAAAAGGATTTGACGTATTTATGAGACTATAAAAGAAATCAGTAAAGATATTTTAAAATCAGTGTAACAACATCAACTGAACTGAACCGATTACATCACAACTATTATAGGATAAACTGATGCCACTAAACAGATAAATACTAAACTGAACTGTATTGCTACACAGCTTACTGATCTGATCTGTACTGTTAAACAGATAATTGCTAAATTGGTCTGTACTGTTAAACAGGTAACTGCTAAACTGGTCTGTTTTAGACTATCAATTTGAATGAAAATCTGGTTAATAATCTTATTAAAACTCGAAATATTTTAAAAAAGAAATATAAAAGTATTCAGCTCGGAAGGGACGCCAATGATGAGTTCTTAGAGAAGACTTTTAAACCAATATCAAAACCCTTGAAAGAAATAATTCAATCAACTAATAATAATAATAAAAATAAGTTAAAATTTAAAAAGTATTCTGATGGGTATTTTGATGATAACGATAAGGATAATAAGGTTGCTACGAGTACACCGTTTAAAAATAGTAAGCTTGATTACTATTGATGATTCTAGCTTTGAAAGCAAGAAAATCGAGAAGAGTTCGTCTGTGTTTAAATCATTTGATGTCGCTAATGATGATTATGATGATGATGATGATGATGATGATGATGATGATGATGATGATTATGATAACTATGTCACCAATGATAATGCTGATGGTTATGATGATACTGATTTGGAAAATGATGAAAATGATACCCCCATAGCATTATCTATAGATCAAAGTATTCAATATGATTTATCGAAGGTGGATTTAAATTAATTTGATAAAACCTACGGATCACATAAGGATGAACACCAGATATGGAGAATGGGTAATGAACCCATTACTCTTAATACATCTAATATTCTATAGGCACTTCAAAGTGGCCTTTTACATCGGGCTTATACAACCTAGTAGTTTACAAGAATCCAAACAGATACAATAAAACAGATTTAAATAGTTATAAACAAATATTGGAGATGACTAATGTATATAGACGAAATAATAACATTAATGGACAAATTAAAGGAAATCGTTCTAAAAAATATACAACGATTATTGGAAAACTTTTCAAAGAAAGAGGAGAGCATATGGGAAAAGGTTTAATGAAGTTGAACTTGAAAAAACCTTATTATATATATTGGGATGATCCTAACGAACTGGTTAATAGATTACGTCTTTTGATTTCATCATCATCAGCGGGTCATTCAAATCATAACAATGAAATAGTTTCAATTATTGAAGATTTGAGAGAAGTAAAGATTATTCTATAAATGGCCTATAAAATATAAGATAATACTTATTCATAATTGATAAGACTAACAGAAGCAACAACAGAAAGCGTCAAAAAGAAAACACTGAATTTCATTTAGACAGCGATCACCATTTCAACTTTAACTTGCATAGAATAAAAAATATTGATAATCCTGTATTGGAAAACGATGGTGTATATAAAAACTATTTGAATAGCTATTCTAAAGAAATAAAGAAGCAATTGAACATATATCTGACGGAAAAAATTAACGAGTCTGAAGAACATTTTAAACAATCAATTCATCATCAAAACTTATTGTTTGAAGAAAAACTTATAGAGTTAGAAACACGTCTAAGTAAACTGATACAAGATCAAAGTACCTTACAAACTATTCTTAAAGAATCACTAAAATCGGCAAAATCGCTGCTTACTTATAAAATTAATTCAACCGAACAACGTCTTTATAAAACTCTACAAGAACATTATGATTTCTTTGATGAAAAACTTAATCGTATACAATTTAATTCAGCAACAGAAGTCCTTAAACGAATTCAAGCTAAGGTAGACACAAGAGATGGATCGACAAGCAGTGGTGTATGAGCTCCATAAGCAAGCACGAAGAAATTTCATCCGACGTCGAGTAGTGGCCAAGGGTATAGACGATCTTTGGCAAGCAGATCTTGTTGAAATGGGTGCTTACTCAAAATACAACAAAGGAGATCGGCTTATTTTAACTGTAATAGATACATTTTCAAAGTTTGCATGGACTGTTCCCGTAAAATCAAAGGGAGCTAAAGATATAACTAATGCAATGAAATCTATTTTAATACTAAAGAGAATACCAAAAAAATTTACAAACAGATGATGGAAAAGAATTTTATAATAAAACATTTCAAAATCTTATGAAGAGATATACCATACATCATTATTCGACATATAGCATCATGGAGGCTTCTATTGCAGAACGATTTAATAGAACTTTAAAAGAAATGATGTGGAGAAAGTTTAGTTTGCAAGGAAATTATCAATGGCTAATATATATACAGACTTAATAAATCAATATAATAGTAAAAAGCATAGAACCATTAGAATGATCTGATATATTTTAAATGGCAGTTGTAAAATGGTGCTTTTTGTGTTTTTCAAAATTATTCTAAGCCTCAAGCTAGAAGTTTTGTATTAAGTGCGCTGATTAAAGTTGTTAATTTTTTAACTTTTTTGCAATGGAAAATTTTTGCGAAAATATGTAGATTAATTCACAATAAAATAAATCGCTAAATAAGCCAAGTCTTTTTTTTTTAATTAGCGATGGAAAATGTAGCATAAATACACACAGCGAAAAAAATCGTAAAACTGAACAAATTGCACTTTGCCTTTGGTTAGATTGTGCCCAAGGACAAAACGTCGTTACGGCAAGGACACAAAGATTATTAGATTCCCAAGAACAATATACTTTAAATCAAAAACGTAAATTCTTGTAGCAAAGACGTACGTCTTTAAAAAAGCATGGAAAAGTCGTAAAAGCTAAGAAAATGTACTTTGGCACAAAGACTTTTATTCCATACTACAAAAACGCAGACTGTTAGATTCCAAAAAATATACTTTAAACCAAAGTCTTTGATTATAAGAACATAACTTTTTATTTTTAACATTCAAATTGCTTTTAAAATTGTTTACTGAAAAAAAATACGCTGCAAATTTTAAATGAAACGAAAACAAATTTAAGCAAACTTTCTTTATTTAAGTTTTTTTAAAAATTTTTTTCATTTGAGGTTATGTTTGCAAGCATTTTTCAAAGATCAGTGCACACCCTGCAGTACTTGGAAATGCTTCTTTATAACAAAAAGAAACACTACACATGATACACCTGACACTTGATTGTACTTAATACATAACTTTTTTACTTAATTCACACATTAGTGGTATTCAATGAACGACGTATTTGTGATGTAAACTGCGTATGTGTGGTAAGTTGTATGAACTTACGGCACATACGCTACCCTGTAAGAAAATCAACTAATTTAAAAGTAGTTGATAAAGTAGTTTTTTGTCAACCACAACTAGTTGAAATTCTGACTTTTTTCCATAGAACGAACTAACTTATTTTGTATGGTGATGTCCGCTAAATAAGTCAATTGACTTTCGTCTGTATATATTTTCAACTACTTGTTAAATTAGTTACATTTAAATTATTTTTTTAATTGCTTTTAAATAACCAATTGAAAACTATTACTGATGGCCTAAAGTTAAAAATATTTGATGAAATAACATGGTTAAATATATATAAACTTGTAATCTAATAAAAATTTGCAATTAAAACATGTCAACATCAGAGTAGTTGCCGCCTTAATATAATTTAAAGTAGTTCATATACTGGTTTATTTTAAATTAGTTTTTTAATTAGTTGTTTTTAAAAACAAGTTAGTTTGTTCCTATAGGGTATTTACAGCACAAATAAGGCGTTAATTGCATACCACTATTTTTTCACTTTTTTACAACTAAAAAGAAAAACTTATACGTTGGCAGGAGAAAAAACAAAGTGCTGCCGTGGCGGACTATTTAATGTTGGCACTGCACACAATTTTCTTATTCTTCGTATAAAAATATGTTTTTAAAGAAAACATTCTTTAAAGTAATAGACTTTGTCTTTGGAACAATGAAGCTTACTCTCAAAAAAAAAAAAAAAAAACAGAAAAGGTGTTAATTTTACATAGTTTTTCAATTCTTTATTTTCAAAGAACTAAATCGTTATAGTAAATATTTTATAGTAAATATTTTCATTGTGGTAAAGATATTTTGCTAACAGTTTTACAAGAACTTATTTTCTTTGATTTTAAGGCGATCAATTTTCTCGGTGTAAGAAAAGATAAATTCAGCTAACACTTTACAAAGTAATAGTTATTCAGAACTTGATTTTTTGCTTGTAGAATTTCTCTCACTTCCTTCTATTCTTTTGTTTAACTCTGACTCTGATTCAGTGCTTGGTAATTATATATGTTCCATAACTCACTGTAGTTATGCATTATCAAGTGGTGTTGGATTATAGTTTGCTTTTGTTATACATATATGAGCTAACCACAGGATCCGAAATTATCAAACCTTTATGCAATATTTCCATGTATGTCTTGGTTCTTGATTTTGTCCTAGAGTGGTCCAGCCTAAATTTTATTCCTCGCTTTATTAAGAAACATTTTAATCTTTTGAAGAGTTTGAAATTTAATAAAAAAAAAAATTAAATAAATGATTTCAATGATTGAATTTAAAATTAGTCCAAGATTTTTGACTGTATACTAAACATCGCATTTAGATAGTATCTTAGTATGCATTATCAGCTTAAATTGATGGCCTTGGGCTTTTGTTCTTGAGAAATTAAGGCTTCTTCCTAAAATATAAATATTTTGGTTATCTGCAAAAACTAGCAGTCAAATTTTTGTATGAACTATCTATGAGTAAAACTTAATAAAAAATTAAATTTATATGCATACGTATGCATACAAACTTTTTGGCAGTCCATCAAAGTGTTAGCTGATTTTATCTTTCCTTATTTATGATGCATTTTCCATCGCTAATTTAAATTAAACTCAGATTTATTAAGCGACTTATTTTATTTTGAATTAATCTACATATTTTCACAAAAGTTTTCTATTGCAAAAAAAGTTTAAAAGTTAACAACTTTAATCAGCGCACTGAATACAAAAACTACTATCTTGCTTAAGAATAATTTTGAAAAACACAAAAAGCACCATTTTACGACTGCTGTTTTAAATATATCTGATAAAGCAATCATTTTCAAACTTTTGGCATGGCTTTATGTGTGTACCCGCTTTATTTTCAAGAAAAAAAATGAACTTTTTGCATGTTTTTTTTTTTTACTTTTGTCCTCCTAGATTGATAAAATCTCACACTGTGAAGCGTGGTATAAAATGTAATACCTATTGGTTGAATAGCACAGTTGTTAGAGCAATATACTTATAACCTGAACGTTGTGGATTCGAATCTCGCAAGATTTGTTATTTTTTATACGTGTTGAAAATATTCTGAAACAAGCATTTACTACAATTAAATAAGTAAAATTTATATTTAATATATGACGTCGAAAAATTGTCATATATGCAACACAGGACTTACTTGAATGAAGTAAAATATTATTGACCGTGTAAATTTTTTTTTTTTTTTTTTTATTAAAATTAAATTAAATTATGGACCACTCTAGTAAATATATGACATACGCGGAAATATTGTACAAAGTTTTTATAACTTCGGACCATGTGGCTAGCTCATATATTACAAAAGCAAACTATATTGAAAGACCACTTGATAATGCATAACTGCAGGGAATTATGGAACTAATAAAATTAGCAAGCATTTACTCGGAGTCAAAGTAAAAGAGCTTTTAAAAAAATTAATAAAATCTTTATCTTTACAGATAAAAAATTTTTACAGATAAAAGTCCGCATGTTCTTCTAAATAGGCATTAATTGTAATAACAGAGAAGAAGGCTACAAAATTTTCTGTTGCTCTAATGCAATTTAGTGTTTCAAAGTCAAAACATACAGTGTAAATTTCCTCTATAGGCAATTCAATGAAAAACCTTGTAAATCAGAGGGTGTTTGAGATAGACCACAACTTCAGAACAATTTTTTTAGGAATGAACCAATCATATCGCAAAAATTTAGAGTTTTATCCGCCCCGATTGGTCAAATCGCAGACTTAGTTAGAAAATGAAGAGAAATATAGCAGGATTAAGCTTTCTATTCCTATGACCAGTGCCGCATTAACACATAGCGGGGCCGAGGGCTAAATTCGACACGCGGCCTACTTAAGAAGAGAGCATTTAGCTCAGATCTTTTAAAAATCAAAAAATTAATTTTTACGCACTTATGTAGCATAATGTCATTAATGTTAATTTTTCTTTTCCGTCATGCAAAAGCAAAAAAAAAAACAACAAAGCTTTCACATCAACAAAAACAAAAACACATACTTAACGATGCTTATGACAACGTGTAGTAAGAAACATTTATGCTATTCACAAGGTGTTGTAAAGTTCTATGTTGTATTGTTGTAAGTGAAAAGTTTTCTCATTTTTTCCCTTGTTACTGACGCGATTTTTTTTGAAATTTTGGTTGTATGTTTTGTTTATAGCCGTTGTATAGTGTGCATTAAATTGGCGTGATCGGACTGGAAGTACGCCTACCTCCCATACAAAGTTATTTTTTGTACTTCACTTTGTATGGGAGGTAGGCATACTTCCGGTCCGATCACGCCAATTTTAAACACATCATACAACCACTATAAACAACATACAACATACAACACCTTGTGAATTGCCCAATTGTTTCTGCTTTTTTTTTTTGGTTTGGATTGCTGCTAATGTAACTAACTTTACTTATCGAAGGTTTTTGGATTAGTGGTTATTGTATAAAACCTTCACGCGATGGGATATGATTTTCATACCCATAGAGCGCAAACAACTTTTTTTAATTTTGTATCCTTTTGCTACAATAGGCGCAAGGAAAAAGAACATAGATAATAAGAAACAAAATTTAAAGAAAATGCAAATTTCCTTTCTGAATCAAAAAATGCATTAAGAAAAAAAATCAAATTAGACTTTTTGACTCAAGCGCCTGTGGGCCCCCTGCCTGCTCGGGGCCGGGGGCTGCAGCCCCTCATAACCCCCACCTAAGTCCACCCCTGCCTATGACAGCTAATATTTTTTTAATTGATGTAGGTAGACCATGTGGCCAATTATAGGTGCGATATCGAGGATCTTACATCGGAAACAAAAAACCACAAAACATCAATCTATATTTAACCCTTCGTGGGACCCTAAGTAAATTATACGTCAAAGGTCCCTAAGGTCCGCTGGGACATAATATGAAAATTGCCTATAAAATGCACTAAAAATGATTGAACACGGGCAAATTTTGGTTTTAAATTAAATATTAATTATTTTTATTGAGATATAGTCTTAATCTAATATTATTTTATTGTTCTGCTCGCTGAATCCTGGACGTTTTGCACGGCATGCAACGGTGCATCTGCTCTGAATGCTCCATACCAGGCGCGCACACAGGGGGGGTTTTGGGGTTCATACCCCCCCGAATTTGATTTTTTTTTATTTCAACAAGCAGAAATAATTATAATAAAAGAAATAAAATTTAATATATTAATTGCTCAGTACTATACTGTATGAATATGTTTGTCTAACTCTAGACAAAACTGTAAGCACAAAAAACGAAAAAAAATATATAATAAGTTTATTCTCTGGCGCGATACATATATTTTTTTACATAGAGCAATAAGCTAAAATTCTTGAGAATTTTTTCTCTTGCTTCGCACTTGTTCGTGATTAACCGTTATTGTCGTTACTACAAATTAGCAATGAGCATGTCGTTCAACAAGATCATTCAATTTCGAAGTGCCGTGAGTGATACAAGCCATGTGTGACAATTCAATCCAAAAATATTTTACAAACAAAGCGGTAAAACGTACAAATGATGCTACAATTACCGAAACCATTGAAACTAGTGACAATGAATCAATTTTGGCTGAAAAACGGCTGAGAAAAGTAAGTTCAACAATTGTTCTAAATGGTATTTTGTAGTTTTTGTGTAAAACCTTATGCGTGTACAATTATTGAAATATATAAGAACAATATGTCAAGAAAGTATTTAGATATTAACTGTAAATGAGCGGATTTTTTTTGCAATTGAAACATTTGTATAGCGTCTAAACACTTTATTGACAGTTTTTCTTGTTTTTAATTTATTATTGCGTAGAAATTAAGTGATTTGGGATTAAATACACCATATAAAACAAGTAAGGAAACTCTAAAGTCGGTCTAGCCCGACTATGGTATACCCTAAACCTGATATTTCAATACATTAAATAATGTCCACAGCTCAGCTTTGATGTTAAAACTATACTTACCAAATTTAATTCCTGTAGCTTATATATGAGCCTCTTTATAGAGCTTCCACTATTATGGGTAGTATGGGAGGTGAGCGTGTACTTGGGTGAACCACGCCCATTTTATAAACACATATCAATTTTGATGAAGTCTGCATACATACCAAATTTTTCGCAGTAGCTTTAATATGAGCCTCTTTATAGAGTTTTCAATTTTGGGTTGTATGGGAGGTGGGCGTGTCTGTGAGCAGACCATTCCCACTTTTTTACAACATAAAGGTTTTGATGAAATATGTACACGTACCAAATTTTGTTTCTGTAGCTTGACAAATAGTCTCTTTATATAGTTTCCAATTTTGGGGTTGTATGGGAGGTGGGCGTGTCCGTGGGCGGATTCCAAAAATATTCAATAGTGCAGATGCCTGGGTCTATACGAACATGTGTACCAAGTTTCATCCAATTATCTCAACTCCTTCTTCCTATCCTGTGTTTACGGACAACACACAGACGGACGGACGGGCGGACGGACAGACGGACAGGGCTTAATCGACTCACGAGGTGACGCTGATCAATAATATATATACTTTTCTAAGCCGGACTCGCTTAGTTCTATGCGTTACAAAAGTTTGCACAAAGTTAATATACCCTGACCTGTCAGGTTTAGGGTATAAAAAAGATATTTATTATTAGTACTAGCGGAAGTAACCCAGTGTTACTCGGGGTTGTGCCTCGAGAACAGAAAAAGGACGATTTTCAAAACTGCTCTCATTTTAACATTTTTTAAATTATCAATTCAATTTAAAAATTTTTAAAATTTCAAATTTCCGTAAAACTGTACCTGCCAGACATGATTAAAAAACAAAAATGACATCTTCAACGTCTCGATCTGACGTCTGATTTCTGAGGAAAATGGTCACCCACACTCAGAAAAAAACATATCTTTCTCCGTTGAAAAATTTCACTTCTTTCGACAATAGCTTTTTTCTCTTTTTCAAATAAAATATTCTTCAATTAGAAAAAATTTTCACATTTGCGAAGAAATATTTCCTCACTTCTAGGAAATGGAAATATTTCAATGTCTCATTTAAAGAAAAAAAATTATTGAAAATGAAAAATTTTTCCTATCTGTTGTTAAAAAATTCACTATGAGAAGTAGTTTCTGCATTAAAAACAAATGTTTTCTCAAAAATAAAAAGGCTTTATCTCTAAAAACGATATATTTCTATATATTTCTCTTTTTCATAGAAGCTTTTAATCATTTTTAGAGAATTTTTAAGGATCGCATTTAGAGAAAGGCATTCTGTGGAGCAAAGTCTATACCCTTTTTCTTTAAATATTATGCTTTTTTTATCATATTCCGAGAAACTTTTTTCTGAGTTCAGTTTGAAAAGTCATTTCGAGAAAAAGTTTTTCTGAGCATGCATTTAATATGCAATTTTATCCCAATCACACAAAAGCCCTATAAGCATCGATTCGATTTTTGGATTGCCTTCGTTACACTTCGGTTTTGGTCGATACTGTTCGGTTAATTTTTTTCATCTTTATATAGCTTCTGCTCGTATTCGTTAAACTTATTTTTTTTCGTTCGTCTTTGGTTCTTGACTTCGTTTGCCTTCTGCTCATTCCTTAATTTTTGTCGAAAGAACTTTTAAAAGCATAGGATCTATTTCAGTAACAGATACAAATGCCTACCAAGTGTCATCAAAATCGGTTCATCCGTATTGGCGTAAATGAGCCAAACATAGTTGATTGAATAAAGCGCCCTCTCACGGAAGTTTTCTGAAATTTAAATAGCCTCAATTCTGTTGCAGGATCAAGTTATTTCACGTACCAAATTCAAGTAAAATCGGTTATGTCATTTAGGAGTTTTTGAGTCTTAACAATGCACTTCTTAAAGCGCTCTCTTGCGGAAGTCTTTGAAATTTTTTATATATTAAGTTTAATGTTGGGTGCAGTTCATCCACCATACCAAATTTCATTGAAATCGGTTCAGGCGTTTTGGAGTTTTTTGAGTCTTTAAAACGCACACTTAAAGCGCCCTCTTACAGAAGTTTTTGGAATTTTTTATAGCCTATGTGATCTTGGGCGCAGTTGAACCCTCATACCAAATTTCATTGAAATCGGTCCAAGCGCTTAGAAGTTATTATAGAATGCCACGCCCACAGACTTGCACCCACTTTTTTACACCCCTTATGTTCTTACTCTCTATCAAACGTACTCGGTGTCCAAATTTCAGCTCAATCGGATAAACGGTGCGCGAGCCTATACGAAACAGACAGACAGACAAACATTTGATTTTATATATTAGATTTTTATTTAAATATATTATTTTATTGTAGGAACATGTTAATGATGTTGCTAAGTTTTTTCGGCGGCAACTTGATAATGAGGAGAACTATTTGCTTCTCACTGCTAATTGGACTCCTGATGTTACTTTTAAGTATCCAGTTTCATCCAATCGCAACTTGAAATTCCAGAGTTCTTGGCTCCAAAGTTTAAGCTGGTTGATATATTCTCCATCTGAGGACGGTGCATACTGTAAGTTTTGTATTGTTTTTGTCATGAAACAATTTTGCAATTGGAAAAAAGCCATAGAAAAATTCAGAGAGCATCAGTCCAAAGAGTATCACAAAAATGCAGCGGAGAGTGCAGCCAACTTTAAGTTGATTTTCGAAAATAAAAAGAACGATGTGTTATGCGAAATTGATAAAGGGCGAAAAAAACAACAGCTTGAAAATAGACAAAAATTAAGCTCAATTATTCGTACGGTTCTAGTCTGCGGAAGGCAGGGACTTGCCCTTAGAGGTCATCGGGATTATGGTCGTTTCTCTGTTGAAATGCCTACTGAGAATGATGGGAATTTTAGAACACTGCTTCGGTTTGCAATAGAAAGTGGGGACAGCGTTTTAAAAAAACACATTGAAACTGCTGGCGAAAATGCTACGTACATAAGTTGGCGAGTTCAAAATGAAATCATAGAAAATGCTGGAAACATCATTCAAAGCAAAATTGTTAGTCGTATAAACAATTCCAAGTGTTTCTCTATAATCGCCGATGAAACCACTGACGTGAGTGGAATTGAGCAATTTTCTATTTGCGTCCGATATGTTGATGTTGTTGAAAGTGAAAAGAAACTTCGAGAGGATTTCCTATGCTTTATTGCCGTTGAAGATGTGACTGGAGCAGGCCTTTCAAATACGCTACTAAATAAATTAAAAGAAATAAATATATGTCTTGAATTCATTAGAGGTCAAGGTAAACTTGGGTTTTTTAAAATAATATTACAAGAATGCAAATTTTTGAAAGGATATGACGGTGCTCGTGCAATGAGTGGAGAATTTAAAGGATGTGCTGCGCTAATACAGAAGGCATATCCAGAAGCTATTTGCGTGCATTGTGCTAATCATAGCCTAAATCTAGCAAAAGCAAATTCCTGTAAAATTACACCTATTAGAAACTGCATTGGTATAATTAAGGAGACCGTTAATCTTTTCCGACAATCTACGAAAGCAGGCATTGTTTTGAAAAACTTTATACAGAAATGTGGCCCAACATCTAAGCAAACGCGGCTGTTAAAATTTTGTGAAACACGTTGGGTTGAGCATTTGGACTCGCTTTCATTATTTTTTGAAGTTTTCCAACATATATGTGCTGCTTTGGATGAAATTGACGGTTCTAACATTAGATCCGATGGAACAAAGCCTCATGCTTTATTGGCAGCAATTCGTTCGCCTCAATTCATTATCGCTTTGGCAGTCCTTAAACCCATATTTGCGCTCTCGAAAAATATAAGCCAATTTTTACAACGAGAAGACTGTGATCTAAGCAGATGCGTTGAATCCGCTAGTCATTTATATGATGAAATCAAAGAGATGCGTGAAGATGCAGAACGGTCTTTCAAGGCTATATTTAATTCGGCCAAGGCGATAAGCGATGATATGGGTATAGACATCAAAATTCCCCGATTAGTACAAACCGCGACAACTACGATGGATGCCCAGAAGTATATTTTCGTCGTTCAATTTAAATACCATTTTTAGATCATATTTTGGAAGAACTTCAGGGACGTTTTTTGAAGCATCGTCAACTTCTATCAAAGATAGAAAATATTTTACCGCACAAATGCATCACTCTTAATGATTTAGAAATGCGTGAAACAGTCGAAATTTTGAGTTTGCAATGGCCAAACGATTTTGAAGATGGTATAGACGGTTTTCTTGCTGAGTTTAAAATGTGGCGAAGGTACTTCAAAAATTTATACATACTAACGGTGTACATAATATTATTAATATTTATTAATATTCTTTTTAGACACAACTTGAAGAAGGAAACATTAACTAAGACGTTTATTGACTCGTTAAATGTATGTGATATTATCATATATAAAACAATTTATCGGTTCTTGCAAATAGGTGCCACATTGCCCGTGTCAGTTGCATCAAGTGAACGTTCATTCTCGTCACTACGTAGGCTTAAAACGTATTTGAGGAACAAGTGCAAAGAAGACAGACTGAATGGCTTAGCTCATTTAAACGTTCATAGAGACATTGAAGTCGAAATAGAAGAAATTTTAAATAAGATGGCTCTTGTTAAAAGAAGAACTGACTTCATATTATAATTATAATTATATATTATAAAAACAAATTTTTAAAAAACTCATAATTTTTTCAATTAACCCCCGCCCCCCGAAAATAAATCCTGAGTGCGCGCCTGCTCCATACAAACAAACTTCCTGCAATCGCAGCATGCAAATCTTGTTTTACGTTGCCCGTTGTTGTGTTGTTGACATAAATAGCAAGTTTTCCGTTGATCCCTGTGTTGGATTGGTGGTGCTTCGCTTGTAATGCTCTCTTCTAGTGGTATGACGTTGTAGTCCATCATAGCTCTCTTGATATGGGGGTAGCGGGTCGCCAATGCAGCAACGTCCACAATATTATAAAACATGGCCAGTGGCCAGCGTTTAGTACCTCTTTTACACGTGTATGTACCTAGCATTTGGTCCATCGTGTCCACTCCAGCTTTATTTTTGTTGTAATCCACAATGGCCATTGGTCTTTTTTGTGCTCCTTCGACGGCGTTTGTATAATGTGCTGTTGAAATGAGTACCACTGCTTTATTTTTCTTCGGCACATATGAGCATAGCGCAACGTTGTTGTCATGGTAGCCGAACAATGTACTATCAATTGGGCGATTGCGATTCTTCCTAAACTCACTGGGAATACAAGCTTTATTTGTGCGTAAGGTACCAACATATGCTGTTCTTTGGGTAATCAAGTTTTCAGCCAATTCAAGAGACGAAAAAAAGTTGTCTGCATACACAATGCGGCCAGTAAATAAGTATTTCTGCGCGAGCTTCATTGTCACTTTGTAACCCAGCTGGGTTTCACGCTCCTGTCCTGGTGCTTTTCCAGAGTATATGATACCTTTGAGCGGATATTTGGTTTTTGCATCACATATCCACCACACCTTTATTCCATATTTTGCAGGCTTTGATGGAATGTACTGTGTAAATGATGTCCGTCCTCTATATGGAAACAGTTGTTCATCTACTGTTAGAGCATCATGTGGTTCGTACCGACTTGCCAAATTAGCTTGCAGCATGAGCCAAATATCATCAATTGCTGCCGTTTTGCTGCTCTGTGACCTTTCCATGCGTGTGTTCACGTTGTCAAATCGTATGTACCTCAATAGCAGTTTGAATCTTTTGAATGACATTACAGCTCTGAAGATTGGTGGATGATTTGTATGAAACAGGCAGTAAGCTGGTTCATTGTTTGACTTATATAGGCCAGAAGCTATAAGCATTGCCAGGAAAGCATCAAACTCCTTGGGTGTCAGTGGTTGCCATTCTTTGGGTCGTGTTGGATTAGCTTCATTCCACCCTTCAATAGTTTGTTTGGCTTTTCGGTTAGTTTCTCTTACGATTATGTGTGACATTTCCTCGGTAAAAATTGTTTTGAATATGCTCAATGGATCATCCGAAGTCATTATTGGTCCTATTCCTCTACTTCTCATGGTGAAGATATTGTGCGATCTTACACATGAAGTTGGTGGCGGCGCTTTCTTCCATTTCATACCATTTTTGCCAACATAATAGTCATCTGAAGTTGTTTCTTGATTTGGCGGCGTTTCATCATCATCGTCACTTGTATCTTCGTCCCAGTATTCAATAGTGGCTCCACTTTCGCAATCAGAGGCTTCTTCATTTATTTGGAACGATGGATCACTTATTTCATCATCGAAATCACAACTTTGTTCATTTAGTATTTCATTTATATTGATATTTGCTTCGCACATTTTTCTTTAGCTCAATTCAATTCAAAAGTTAGTACACAACTGTTGAATATTCTTGAAGCAACTGGTTTATATACCATTTTTTCCCCCAACATTCAGGTAGGCACGCAGGTATAAGACAAATGCAGCAGGGATGAACAAAGCAATAAAATAAGCAAACTTATACCTCCCCCTGCTCATTTCTTGGAAAACCCAATTAGCAAAAATATTTATTTTACCTTGAAACTAAACGCAGCTGCAATTTTGAGCCATAAAACAATGAATTCCACGAAGTAATACCGTTAATTTGCTTAATTTTCATACTATGTCCCAGGGGACTTTAGGGACCTTTCTCGTAGGCAGTAAAAGTAAATCCTTAGATCTCGGTAACCACTGGTCCGATTTTAATGATCGAACCCGTAAAAGACGCAGAACTAAATGTTCCAGGAATACATGGTAACTTTGGGAGGGGGTCGTAGTGGCCAAAATAGGAGTAATTTGCGATTCAAAATCGAAAAAGTCCCTACGGACCTTAGGGTCCCACGAAGGGTTAAGAGACTTTGTAATCGAAGTGTTGCATCTTAAAAAACCGGAAATAATATATATGGCAGATTACTACATTTTGAACTAAGATTGTTTTCAGTTGATACTCCAGTAATAGCATTTATCACAAGTGTTGTTGGTCACACCTCAAGTGTCGGCTGTTCAAAGTGTATACAAAATGCCACACGAATAAATAAACGACTTTCGTATGAAACATACAAAAGTGCAGGATGAACAGATATAGAATTTTCTAACCGTTCAGAAAAAGAGTATCAACCTTCACAAGTTTAAGAAAAAGCCAGTAATATTTTGGAAAATATACATGTAAGGTGGTTTCACAATTTTCTCTTGATGTCATGCATCTTATTGACTTGGGAGTTCGAAAAAAAAAATTATAAATTTAGTTTGGCAAGGAAAAAATAAATCTAGAACAAAAGTTGGCTATGGATGCCTTTTTAGTTGGCTTAACCCATTGCTGCCTGCACATAGTTTCCGCTGGCCGATTTTGTTCAAATTCATATATGTTAGTGAGGGATACCTAGAATAGAAAAAAAAACAAATTTTAGGTGTCTACATGTCCGAACACCTGAGACAATGATGGGGTGAAATTTCGCCCGTCCGGCATCAGGTGTACCAAAATTGTGTACATTGAAAGCAAACAGGGCTTATTTTATTATTATTGTCCAAGCATTTATTTTTCTTATTTAAACTTTCTTTTCGTTAATGGTAAACATTGTCTTTACTGTGTGGCAACACTAAAGTGTGTTGTAAAATAAAAATGTGTGGCAAATCTTTGCATTAGCCCTTAGCATTGCATGACGAACTCATTTATTAGCAGTTAAGGAATCTTAATCCTAATTTTAGTAGGTATCATTAAATAACTTGAGTGATATCTACATAAATGTTCCTTAACGATTTATTTACTTGACATAGACTCGATCCAACATACTACTTTACAACAGCATAGAACTTTCCAAATCTATTACATTAACTTAGTAGAAGACATTAACTAGTTCTGGCTTATGCTCTCAAATACGCATAATAACCAAGCTTCCGTATAAAAAAACAAATTGCAAGGCTTTTCATCCGTATTAGGAGTTTGGAGACATAGGACTTGAAACGTTATTTAGTTGCTTTCTTTGGCGATGTAGCCAAAACGGAACTATAACCGGGTACTCCACAACACTGTTAACATCACAAAAAGTAGGAACCAAGGACAACCATTCCTATGAAGATAATTACCTAGTTCTGGATTATGCTCTTCAATACAATTAACCCACACTATGCATAATCGACATCAGCTTAGGTTATCGTACTACGGGGCTGGGAACATAGGCTGTGAAAAGTTATTTAGTTGCTTTCCTTGACGATGTAACCAAAACAGAACTATGAAGAAATTATCCCACAAATATAGTTAACCCTTTGCCAAATTTTGACCGAAAGGCGTCAAAATTTCAAACTGTGTAGTGCGTTATTAGAGTCCAGACAATCAATTTCAAAGAGAGAAAAAACAATTATTCTACACATACCTGCATTAAAGAATCTTAACTATATATCAAAGGCACAATAACATAACTCAAATGGTTACTTATCAAAAATACTCCTTAATACAGACTCGATCTTTTATAGACTCCGTCAAGCAGTCAATCACTACCCAAGCAATTAAATCCAAAAATCACCACACAAAATCCATAATAGCATACTTATGTAAAAGTTATTATAAAACGTTTAAAAAAGTTTTATTAATAAAAAACTATATTTATTTGCACCAGTATAAAAAAACATAGAATTTTCACAATTGCCTTTAATTTTGGTACACTTAGTGCCGGACGGGTGAAATTTCACCCCCTTCAAGTAAATCGTTTATGATACACAGATGAATACTCCGACTGATACCAAAATTTTACAGAATATAGATTGCTTAACAAACTACATGTTCCGGAGAAAAATACTGGAAATTCAAACACCTACTTTTTTAGCATTTTAAAATGTTGGTGAATACTAAAAAAAAATTTGATGAATTTTTACCATGGGTAAGAGAAACTAAATGCGGAAATTTTACTAAATGGTTCAAGAAAGAATTGAAGTCCCATTCATTATCTCTCACTCCACAAAATTGCAAACAAAAAGCTCCGACCATTTAGTCTTGAGCGCTAAAAGAAAAAATACTTATGGAGGGGTTTCACCCCATCAGGCTGGAATGGGTTAAAGAAATATACGAGTATACCTATAGAATTTTGCAGAAGGCTACCGAGTTTCGGCAAATTATAATTTATACTGGATTAGTTGTGTTTAAAAAGTTCTTGCATACTGACATTTATTACAATTTTCCACTGTTGCATTGCGCCTACAGAATGATAGCATGTCCGACAAGCTGCAACAAAAATTTGGATTGCGTTCAGGCTATGTTAGAACAATTTGTAACAGATTTTGCGATTATATATGGCAATGAGAGAGTTAGTTACAACGTTCATAATTTATTACTCATAGCTAACTGTGTAGAACATTTTGGAGATGTGTAAAACTTCTCTTCTTCTTATAAGTTTGAGAACTAAATGCAGCAATTGAAGAAGGATTTCCACCGTCCTTCAAAACTATTGGAGCTAATATACAATAAAATTTTGGAACAGATTAACTAAAATCAAACAAACACACAAAAACACAAATTTAAGTGGATAACAAACAAAAAATCGGATATTACTTCTTCACTGGCATTGTGATATACTTCACCTAACTGATAGCCAACAAAACAATGTTTGTTTCTTGAGATGTTGTCACACCAATACAATTTAAGGGTTTTTAAAACTACTGATGGAGAAGGACATGTTATTGGTTGCAAATTTTTAAGCAAACAATTTATTTTGATTCTTTTAAACAACGTGGAAAATGCATTGCTGATAACAAATTCCATGTTGAAGAAGACTTCAAAATTTCAGACTGCAAAATTGTTTGCTTTCCATTTGATAATAAGTTCCTACTGATCCCTATGCTACATCACTATTTTATTTAAAGTAACGAAATCATTTTGTGGAACCTTTAATGCATTACTAATATATTTTATTCTTTTTAGCACAACGATGTCCAAAAAATGTTTAATAAATCAACCCTGCATAGCAACACCAGTTCCTAGATGCAACTCGGCTTTTGGAATCGAAGAAAATTTTCTTAACACCCAACCATCAGAAATCGAAAGAACTAATTTACTAAAAGCAGGTAAATACATTTTCGACAAATCAAATATAATATATTCAATACGCCAAACCTTTCGTTTAGTTAATACCCTTCAACAGACGGTATCATCGCTATATAGCTTGACAGAAGAGGTGAAATCCAAACTTGACTCCCTCAACGCAAAGGTTACCCTGCAGGAAATCATTTTGAAGTGCATTTCAGCAGAGTTCTTCCCTGATTTTAAAATATTTTCAATAAATATTTGAAAAATTTATCAATATATAAATATTGATGCTCTGAAAGAAATTGATTCCAATATTGAAAATCTTCCCAGAGCAAAACTAATAAGTTTTAATTTAAAAATTTTACGGGATAGATAAAATTTTAAAACGAGTTTCATTATATTCTATATTGCATGCATGAAAACTTAATTGGGTAATAATCTAGTATCAAAATGTTTTTCTATCATTTTTGCTGATAATGTCATTTTAAACATTAACTGGGATGGTGCAAAGAACAAAGAACCGTTGAAACACTAAACTGTTCAACGATTTAATTTTTGGTAATCCCTTCTTTGCAAACGCGTTTTGACTTCTTTCTTTTACTTTTATAGAGGCGATAAAAACTGATAGCATGACAATTTTTGACTTTGAAAAAGAAATGAAGACTGGATTTAAGACTGCAAAAAATAAGTTTTATAAAAACACCTATAAACAAAAATGTTCGAAGTAATTTAATCTTTTTTCTAGTGAATAATTCAATTTTTATTTTTATATAATTTTTACATTTTGATGTTAATGTTACATATGTTAATGTAAAATATTTAAGATTTTATTATTAATTTTTTTAGTTCTTATAAATAATTAATTTTTAATTTTTCTTTTTTAATTTAAAATCCTTTTCTTGCAAATAATTTCATTTTTTATTTTTATTCTTGAAATGAAATGTTTAATTGAAGTAAACTGTTTGATTTTTTATTTTCATTTTTTTTTTAAATTCTAGTATTGAATTTTTTATTTTTATTTTTTGTATTAATGTGAAATATTTAATTTTTTAATTTGTTCTTGAATTCTTATAAATAATGAATTTTTAATTTTTCTCATATTTATATTCATGTGAAATGTTTAATTAATAAAAGTTTTTCAGAGTTTTTTACTAATAATATTTTAAATGAAATTACTCCTAATTTTATGAGTTAAAGAAAAAAAAAATTAAAAATTAAATAAATAAATAAAAACAAGTTTATGAATATAACAGAATTTATTTATTGCATAGCAGAAGTGCAGGAAAGCTGCGACATGATAGCAGCACGAATACAACAGAATGAATGAAGCATTCATACCATTAGATAAATGCTGTATTCATACTATGAGATGAATGCAGAACTTATACCATCAGATGCTTGCTGCACTTATACCATCAGATGCATGCTGCATTCATACCATGAAAATGCAGCATTCAAACCATGAGATGCATGCAGCATTCATATCATGAGATGAATGCAGCAATTCATAGATGAATTCAGCATTACTACCGTGAGATGCATGCAGCATTTCTGCTACGGCAGGTCATTTGGCAGACATGCCGTCCTAGGACATGCCTATAGAAAAAAGATATAAGCTGGTATGGGGGCGAGCATGCCTCCTGAACTTCCAAAGTATGTTGCCAGCAGGCATACAGCAGGGCTCCTTTTCCAGCTGGGTATCTACACTTGCTTAAACACGCATACATACACACACAACGTATATGTACACGAACTGACGTCATCAGGTCCATTGCTCCGTGACTCGGAACCCTCATATCGCACCTACCAAGAAATATAACTACAAAAATCGGTTTAACTTTGGTTCTCTCTATGTAATTTAAACAAATTTTTTCAATACTTCAGAAATGACTGATTGATGAGATGTATCGATAAGATTATCTACAGATTATAGATTGATGAAATTGAAGATAGGTTAGTTCATAAAAATGCTTTAGTTATAGTATGAAATATATATCAGTTTTTCACACACACGTTCTGTGAAGTAATGACATATACATGTTAGAATATCGGATACATCAATTTTTAATAGGTTTTATCCCTGACAAACTGAAAGTAATTATTTTATTATTATTAATATGTTATTATGTGTTGATTACTTGTTTTCTTAGTGGGAGGGCTGGAATGTTATTATTTTTTCCGGGTCATATTTTATGTCTTAATCTGCTACTGGTGCTGTCCATCACTGGTCTGCACTAGTAATTGTAGAAGTCAACCATTTCAAGAATGTCATGAATTGATATTAAAATGCTTTCTGTTTACGTTTAATCATGATAAAAAGTACGATAAATTGTTCCCAAATGTCAAAGTGAATGCTGGCGCCTTACTTAATAAGGATAAGCCAAAGGTCGCCCGTCTTAATCTCAAGATTTATAACTACGATAAACTTGAGATGGTTTTGTATTTCATTCCATTCGAGATTAATCACGCACTTAAGATAGCAAGTGCAAACTGGATTCGTATATAATGTGAGTGTACTTAATCATATGTACACTAAAATAAAAAATAAAATAAAAAAATTAAACAAAAAATATATGTATATATTTACAGCAAAAAACCTACGGATTTTATACATCTTTTTGTGAAAAAACTTCACCAAATGGTTTAATGTTCATCTTTGCATTCGTGTCCGTTATCGTTGATGACAAATCCTTGTGTACTGTTGTAATAGCTATCAGATTCGACTTTAATTATATGCGTTCGACTTCTTACTTCTTCGTTTAATTAATGAAATTCCAAAAAAAGCACTCTCACTGCTCTTCTCTTCAAAGCTAAAGTGAAGAAGAACAGCATCACTTTCATTAAAACAAATTGTTTTGCCTGATTTCCAGACAAAATTATTATTTTTTACTTTTCTCGTTTTATTTTAGTTTTGCGATGCTCCTGGGCGAAGCGGATGTGGGTGAAAGAATTTCTCATAGTAACTACAGAGATACATAGAATAAATACACGGAGTAGGAAAATAAAATAGAAAGAAACTTTCCGGCCCATAACTGCGCAGTCACATTCGTATTTGAATTCGTATTGTATTCAAAATGATATTTTCTCCCCTTCAGTGCATGGAAACCTAGCTGTGCTTCAATTCTGGCGCTGCTCTGTCCCATTAAAATGGCAATAGAATGGAGTCAAACTCTTTGCTGTTTGCCTCCGCTCAGAAACTAAAAGATGCTAGCATGCAAGCGAGCCTTTCCAAGCGAGGAAACAGAGGATGGTAAGCATTTATTTTTAAGTATTCGTTGGCAAGAGATCCAGCGGTAGTTAAAAATTTCCCCTAGCACACATTAAGAGGAAACTAAATTGCTTTCAATCTTCCGTGAGCAGCCGAAGACAACAGAAGCTGAAACCGTGAGCGGAAATAATTCGCATTCAAATTTTTTTGCCTTTAACATCAAAGAATGAATATCAAATAAAAAAAAACGCCACTTAATGAAAGTTTCACCCTTATTTAAGTTTTTAATGTGGATTGTTTGTAGTTTGTGTGACGTAGTCACAGACGTTGACTATTTACTAAATATTGTTCGGACCGTTGTGCCACTTTACCACATCATAAGCTTGTTCCTTCATATGATATTTAGCAAAGGGTAACTCATTTCCTAAGTTGACTTGGTAGCTGTTGACGGAATGCTTTAGGAAGGTGCTTGAGTAAAGTTTTAGAATATCATCATAACTTTCTTCAGTGGATAGGAATGTGTTTGAGCAAGTTCAAAAACTAATATTTAAGTAACTGTGGGCTAATTAGATGAGATTTCATGTAAAAAAAAATCTAAATAAATATAAAATTTTTTTTAATTTAGTATATCCAAAAACTATAAAAATAAAACAACTTACATGATTCTCTGCTTTTCTGCTATAAATATTTGCTTTTTTAATGTTTCGTCAAAATTTTCAAGCTTAACATCATCTGTTCGTTCGCAACATTTTCTGCTGTCAAAATTTTCACGGAACATATAAATGGATGTTGCCAACGAAATTTCACGCAAACGAACAGAGTACTTTGCTTGAAGATTCCTTATAAAATATGCTAACTTCCTTTTGTGCTATCCCAATTTAAACCAAATTTTCAAAACACCAAATTTTCAACACAAAAAACAATTTGAGATCATTTATTGAAAATATTTAAAAAAAATAATATATTCATATATTTTATATATAAAAAAGAAAAAAAAATTAAAGTTAAATTACAAATAGAAAAAAATTATGTATAAGACTTTCTGTAGTTAATCTGTTTCATCCGAAGTGTCACTTGAAACAAAATCTTCAAAATTTATATCAGAAATGAAGCTATTCTGAACATCGGCATCTGTACTTTCTTTTATAATAATTGACAACTATCCACATATATTTTAAAAGTATCCTTTAAAAGTGTACTAAACCTTGTAGTATTTATTTGTTTGCCGCTTGACAGTGTTTTCTGCATCAAACTGCATTTTTTTAGTAAACAAATATTTATGTTTATTATTTCCACCATTTCAATATTTGAAAAAACCTTCTGGCAGTATTCCTATCGTTTGAAGTGCCATATCCTGTTTTTACTTTATCAATAATAAGAACCATTTTATCTCTAAACTTTTTTTGTATTTTTATTTTTTACTCTAAAAAAATTTGTAAAAAATTTGCAAAAAAAGCGAAGAAAAGCTGCGACCTGCCAGCATTTGAGAGGCATCCTGTATGCAATATGAATTCAGCATTCAAAAGTTTTAATCCATGCATGCAATGTAGATAATCCATATTGTAGATTTCTTTCGTCTATAGTTCTTTGCATGCAATGAAAAGAATTTATTACAGATCAATAACTCTTGTTTTAAATGGCAGAAGGTTTTCTATTTGATCCATTAAATACATTTCTACATTATGAATTAATGAAGGTTTATCTTGCATAAAAAAAGTGTAATAGGTCTGCAAAATAACACAGATGATGGGGTTTTGTTCAACCATACTTCTGGCTATCAATATTAATCATTTTCAGAGGAACCATTGCAACAATAAAAAAGAATTCATCAGTCATGTTTTCATTGGCAAATTTTTGTTTGTAAACACTATTACCGGAACTACCATCAAAGCCATGTTTGCATTCAAGAACACAGCTAATATTATTTTTTATTTCAATTATTTTTAATAAACTTGAAGCAGTTTGATTAAGCAAGTCCTGCGTTCTTACTTCAGCTTATACTTCTGAAACTATAATAGGCTTTGGTATTAGTATTAGGTCACTGTCTAAAAAATCAAAAATCCCTTTTTCAATTCCGGGGGAAATTTTATTCATAATAAGGCTGATTATAACTCTTAAAATACTCTTTTAAAGCTCATATAAATGTGTATTTATCGTCATAATGCGCTAAAAAAAGGCTCTTTTATGAGTGCATTTTCGTAGATTATGGGCTTCAAAATATGATTCATAATAATGACTGTTTTATGTCTCTTTTTAGACTCAAAATTAAGACACTTTTAAGACTCAGCAATCATTTAACCAATATATTAAAGACTTTTTAAGAGTGCTTTTAATGAGTCATGAGTCCCCATAAAGCAGGCATAATAATGATTCTTTCAGGAGTGTTTTTTTTTTTTGAGCAATCACATCAAAGACTCCTTCATGAGTCTTTTTATTGCGTACTCATAAAACACGCATAAAAAATACTCTTTTCAGTCATTTTTTGAGGCACTCTGGAAATGTTTGAAGACGGTTGCTGCATTTTGAATAAATTATTTTTTCCAGGGATCACAAAAAAATTATTTGTTTTCAAAACAAAAGTTTTTGTTTTTTTTTTTGATTGTGACTAAAAACGCTAAAAAACGAAATTCACGTTGTGTTCGTATAACAAACACTATGTAACTCTTATTGCTTGGGATAGCTCAAAAATAAATTTATTTTGAAACGGTTTTTGGGCAACTTATTTTTCGTCCTGTAACGAACCCCTGGGTCGTTACAACTCTTTTTCAGCTGAGGTAACCTCAGCGGCTGTCCAGGGTCCTTACAAGACGAACTATGGGGTTTTGTAGATCGCTTGATCTTGCTGGAAGGTTCTTTGTTGTGATGTGATTGTATGCGTATAGTTGCGGATGTTGTTGTTGTTGTAGTTAATTAAGGCGCCCTTGGTACGTGGCGCGACGTTGCACAGTCTAACGGGACAATAGCGAGTGGACAAAAATAGAAGGAGTTGCCCTGGAATCATGAAATTTTGTGAAGATGAGTTTTATGATAATAGAACTATTTAAAAAAAATTTGGGCATATTGAATCAATGGCACGACTACCTCCCATATAACCGAAATCGGTAATCTGGAATAGTTCCCCAAAAAATTACCCTAGATAAATAAAATTTGGTTCACATAGTTCTTTTGCATCTGTAAATAGCTAGTTTGAAAATGAACTAAATCGGCCGATCAATACGCCCACCTCCGTATTTACACAAAAAATTATTCCAGATCATTAAAAATTGCTACACACTTTTTTTTTGCAGCTATAAATAGCTGGTGTGAAAATTAACCAAATCGGTTAACTAATACGCCCACCTCCCATATAACCGAAATAGGTATTCTGATATATTTCCTCAAAAAAGGATCTCAGATCATTAAAATTTCGTATACATAGTGTTTTTGTAGCTACAAATAACTGGTGTGAAAACGAATCGAATAACTAATACGCCCACCTCCAATATAACTGAAATCGGTAATCTGATATATTTCCCCAAAGAGTATCCCAGAGCAATAAAATTTTGTGCACCTAGTTTTTTAATAGCGGCAACTAGTTGGTGTGAAAACGAATCAAATCAGTCAACTTATACGACCACTTCTCATATTACTGAAATCGGTAATCTGATTTTGAAAGTGGCCCAGTCAATTTTTTTTAAAGCTTAATATTGTAAGAGTGCATGAATTAGCCCTTAACTGGTGCTGGTAAATTAACACAGAGCAATAAAATCAAGTGCACATTTATCCAAAATGCAAAGTATAATTATTTATTGATTAATACCAAAAGTAAGAATTATTTATAAATTTGTTTGTTTTAAATTACATATTAGGAGAATTAAGACTCAAAGTATCTTTTTATTATTAAATACAACAATTTTAGTTTATTTTTACTATTGCTTCGAATTTTTCTGTGGGATGAGATAATGGGCTCTGAAGAGAGCAATAAATTAACTTAGAGGTCCCTATTTGAAGTTTCTCTAAAAATTTTTCTAGTATTATGCAAGCGACTTTTTCAAAATTGCTTGTGCCTTGCCTCTAATGCTTCTTCTGAAAGCATTCCAATTGGAATATTATAATATTCAATTATTTGTAGCCCATGCACTAAAACCTTATGCACGGAAACAGGCATATAATACCATGAATAATTTTCGATATAAATTTTAAAAGTATCTTGCAATAGTGTTCCATAACTGTCTGTATTAATTGGTTGACCAGTGGCAAGTATTCGCAAAATCAAAAAGAACTTTCTTTCGTTGATGCCTGTTATTTTTGCAGATTTTTCGATATTATTAAAAAAACGTCTTGCAGTATTGCCATCATTAGATGTCCCATATCCCGTTTTTAAGGCATCTAATACTAAACCCATTTGTTTTTTGAATTCCTTTCAAATTCTTTTCAAATTCTTGAAATTCGAAAAATTTTATCCATGCGTGTAAAGTTGATAAACCATGTCTCAAAAGCTCGTCGTTAACAGGTCTTTCAGTTGCATGAAAAGAATTCATTAAAGTTGGAACTGAACCGCATAGATAGCAACTGCTAGAATAAGAGTCGTTGGAGAGTACATTTGCAACTGCACCGTCAATCATTGTTAAATGCATTTTAAAGGTTACATTGACTTCAAAATTCTTTAGTTGAACGGTGTACTCTGAAAGTTTTTCTATTTGGTTTGGTTTTTTATATCTTTTTCTATTTGACGTATTAGGTCAGGATTTTCCTTCATAAAAACAAATTTAATAGGACGGCAAAGAAGTGTTGACGAGTTATGTTGATTAGCCCAAATATGGTGATGACTTTCTAAGATAGACATTTTTAATGGGACCAATGCAACTTCTAAAAGAAACTCGTCAGTATAATTTTCATTGGAAAATTTTTGTTTATAAATGCTGTGACCTGAACTGCCATCAAATCCAAATTTACATTCTAAAAGGCTTTTTATGTTCGAATACTTTTTATGTTCGGGCCGAGGTTCGAATACTTCACCTGGCAGAAAATTTTATTTTATTTTTATTTGTTTAGTTGGGCATGATTTATGAGCAGAATGCATATGTTATGATCAGTTGCTCATAGTCGATAAATATGCGCAATTAGCGAATAAGTTATGTGCAAAGAGAATGCACAAAAAGAATATGTAAATCTTTCTGTTTGCTGTTTGTGCAACTCAAATAGGGTTTTTGATATGGAGAATTGAATAATTCTGTATATTTTTATATTTATAATTTTTGTATTTTATTCAATTTATTAAGGTCAATAATTTTTTAAGTCATGGTTGTAACTTTTTTGGCAGAACCATACAAAAATGTATCCAAAAGGTACTACTACAAAAACCCACCTGTTTTAAAGATTTGCAGTTATTTTTAACTTTTTTTTTCAAAACTGTTTTTAATACTTACAGAAATATAATAAAAAAAAAATTGAAGATATATTTCGCTTTTTTTTAAATCACTTTCGAATTTAGAGAAAATTGTCACTGTTTGGCTGGAAAAATTAGTTATACCGATCCCGTTACTACCGGTAAACGTGATAAAAAAAAGTATAATAAAGAATGCATATGACTTCCACTAGTTCCGTAGTTTCTTTACGTATATAATTTATATATATTTTTTTAATCAGTTATTGGAAAAACTGATTTAAATAACGGCTGTTGTTTCTTTAACACAGCAGGACCTAAGGAAAAGTTTAAAAGTTATCACTACATAAATACAATTTTTGTTCAGATTTGCACTTATTTTGAGCTAATTTTCTTTACATAGCATTATTTATACTTATAAAAATATCATATTAGAAAATTACACATATAATATGTCGTGTTTTTTTTAAATCGGATCCAAAGTTGGTGAAATTTTAATTATTTTATTAGTCAGAGACCACTTTATAAAAGTACCGGTATCATGATCACGGTACATAAAAAACAAAAAAAAAAAAAAAAACTTTTTCAGACGGAAGCAATTCCATATATTTGTCTCATATACAATTTATGTAAAGTTTTTTAAGCAATTAATTAAGAAAATTCAAAATAATTCTTAGCAATGTAATTTCTGCTTCTCTCATTAGCATAAGTAAGCCCTACAAATACAAATTTTGATGAAATATTTTGGATTAGACTTAATTGAAGTATTCTCTCTCGACGTACATACTTTTTTTTCTATATATTGAAAAAACAATTTTTTGAATTATGGCCGCACTCGTTACACTGTGCGTTGGTGAGATTGTGACCAGCTATTCCCTTTTGGGGCTCTTCAAAAACGATGTCTTTGTACATTTGCCTTCACAGATCCACACGATGTTGAAGATGCCCTGGGTGATCACTGCTGGTGCTACTGGCGTGACTTTACCTTGCTATGCTGTGTCTCCGCGTTATCACTTAACGGCTCCCTATGTTTTCATGGCGTGAAGGGTGGAAATTTACATATTCTTCTTTTGTTATATGTGTACTTGACTATGCATTTTGTTAAAAAAAATATAAATATAATATTCCACTTAAAATTTCTATATACAACAAAAATATTCCATTCTTAATTTTAAAGATACATAAAAGCAGAATTGATTATAGGAATAAAAGAAACCCAAAAAAAAAATTTATAAATATTTATTTGTTGATTATTATCAGACTTTAGAATTTAGAACAATCAGAATTTAAAAAACGTTCTAGTAAGTTAATACTAATAAAATTACATTAATAAGATTTAAGCAAAAATATGTACCACTTGTAAATATGTATCAGGTGTCTTAAATATCGTCACTTGAAATCGTAAGCTTAAAAGCCAAAGCCGTTTTAAAATTCGACCTATTTTCGATTTTAGTCCATTATGGACTGACACATGTTCCCGTTGAGCTAGAATGATGAAACTTTCCAAAAATGTTTATTTTGCTCAAACTTAGAAAATAAAATCAAAAAATTACAAAAAAAATGTATAAATAGAGTTGCCACCTCGAGATTTTTAATTTTCAAGTTGATCGATATTCAACGATATTCTACAAGCAAAGTCGAACATTTTGCACCAATATTGATCTCAAGAATTTCCACAAAACTACAAAAAATATACAAAAACGTATTTCGTTAAAGACCAGCGTTTTGTCAAAGATTTGGAAAGACGATCGTGTAAGAATTATATATTACTTTAACTTTTTTTAGATTTTTTAGAGGTTTAAAATTAAAGATAAAAAAAAGGAAAATTCCCAAATTTCCCAAGCTTGGAAATGTAAGTAAACGTAATTGTTCAGCCTTGAGAGAAAACAGGTCGATTAGACTTGTGTGAAGTTAGCGGCCGCCGAATTGGGAAGAAAATGTTTTTAACAGAGATATGTTATTTACAGTACCTTTTTAACAGAATTTTGTTATTAACAGCAGCGAGTTCTGTTAATAACAGAAAAAATCCTTAAAACTTTCCAATTTTGTTAAATAATTCTGTTAATAACATAGAACTTTAAAAAAGCTTTCAAACACTGATTAAGAACTGTTTTTTTACAATTACCCTGTAGGAAAATCAACTAATTTAAAAGTAGTTGATAAAGTAGTTTTTTGTCAACCACAACTAGTTGAAATTCTGACTTTTTTCCATAGAACGAACTAACTTATTTTGTTTGGTGATGTCCGCTAAATAAGTCAATTGACTGTCGTCTGCATATATTTTCAACTACTTGTTAAATTAGTTACATTTAAATTATTTTTTTAATTGCTTTAAAATAACCAATTGAAAACTATTACTGATGGCCAAAAGTTAATAATATTTGATGAAATAACATGGTTAAATATATATAAGCTTGTAATCTAAAAAAAATTTTCAATTAAAACATGCCAACATCAGAGTAGTTGCCGCCTTAATATAATTCAAAGTAGTGTATCAATCACTGGTTTTTAAGTAGTATTTCAATTACTTCATATATTGAAGTGGATGCCGCCTTAATATAATTCAAAGTAGTTCATATACTGATTTATTTTAAACTAGTTTTTTAACTAGTTGTTTTTAAAAACAAGTTAGTTTGTTCCTATAGGGTAATTATATACATACATTAAAATAGAAATGCTTAGAAAACGATTTCAGTAGAATCTTTGAATCTCCATTTCAAAAGTATAAACAGAAAATTTCATAATTAATTGTGATAAAGTCAGATTTTTTTTTATCAATTTCCTAGTGGCCTGCTCGTAGACTTTTGAATTAATTAATCGAAACCACAAAACAAAAATGTATATTATACCAAAAAGTTGAGTTCTGTAATATAAGTTATATGTGTACCCTAAACGGTCGGAATGATGAAGTCCTTCCAATTAATGTAGAATATTTTTCGGATGATATTACAGTATTACGAAAAATATTTCCTACAAAGTTCAATTCATCGGGATATCTCTTATACCATAAAGGAGGAAGGCCCTTGTTTAAACCAAACATTAACCCAGTGCATATTAAACACTTTCACTCGCCCTACTCGCTACAAGTGGCACGACCGCTTGACGTTTTTGTTCGCCAACATTAACGTTGCGCCAGCGTCGTTTCATTTGTGTCAGAATAGCAGAAGAAGCCAATATCACTTTTCACCCACCCACCTAAATTCTGTAGAAGACATCAAATCACTGAAAACAACACGGAATTCGACCTGCATTAACAACACAAAATTCAGACGACAAAACTACTGAATCCTACCCACCTATACGGAAGAGGGAGAGATCGCAGCAATACACACAACAGAAAACCCAACAATCAACACATGGTACATGCGAACAGTTAAAAAAAAAAACAATTTTTATATTTTACATAAAATACAATATCAAAAAACTTTGTATCACTTATTGTCAATATTCCACTTTGCACTTTGTTCAACCCGAAATAACCCATTATTTAATTTTTCATTTTTTTCGCCAATTGTTACACGATCGTTAGACCCCCGAACAGCCTTTGCGTTTAATATCCGATATACAACTCAAAGATCTGATCGTACATTTTTGAGAAAATCGATAGAAAGCTGAAAATATGTGTTAACGGTACAAAACTAACTACCGTAGTTCTTACAAACTTTAATTCATCGAGAAATCCTTTATACTGTTAAGGACGAAGGTCCTTGTGCTTAATATCCGATATACAACTCGAAGATCTGGTCGTACATTTTTGAAAAAATCGATCGAAAGCTGAAAATATGTGTTAACGGTACAAAACTGTAACTACCGTAGTTCTTATAAGCTTTAATTCATCGGGAAATCTTTTATACTGTTAAGGACGAAGGACCTTGGGATTAATGAGCGATATACAACTCAAAGATCTGATCGTACATTTTTGAGAAAAACGATAGAAAGCTAAAAATATGTGCTAACGGTACAAAACTGTAACTACCGTAGTTCATACAGACTTTAATTCATCGGGAAATACTTTATACCGTTAAGGACGAAGGTTTTTGTGCTTAATATCCGATATACAACTCAAAGATCTGGTCGTACATTTTTGAGAAAATCGATCGAAAGCTGAAAATATGTGGAAATAATATAAACAGCGTAGTTTCTTATAAACGTACATTTAAAATTAGAAAATAATCTTTTTTATTTCTTCAAAATCAATAAAAAATTTTTATAAAACGCAACGTTGATTTAATTTATTGATTTCAAGTCAAATAAGGTTTTCATTGTTGTCAGCTGTCGTTAACGACAAATGTTAAACTTTTGCCATAAACAAACAAAATTGTGTAACTCTTTACTTCAACAGCAGTGTTAGCAGCACAAGGTAAATATTAGCCGACTGAAAATACAATTGAGGATGTCCATAACAACACGCAATTATTACACTTTTTAAGTTTTTCGTGTTTTTGACTGAATCCAATTCTACATATTATAATCTATGTAACTATTGTTATAAAGCATACCAAGGGTCAATATTTTTACCGTTATTCAATACCAAATATGATGGTTCAGATCAAAATGCATGTATATTCCACTGGCTTGATAAACGTTTCTTCGTTTATCCAAAAAAGTGTTAAGTATGGTGTAACTATTGCGTTTTGTTGTGGACCTCCCCAATTGACGGTAGTGCAACTTAACCTGTAGAGCGCCAAACATCGACGGGGTCGGGGTTCGAATCCCAATGATGGAAGTAAGAACCTATCAGTTTTTTTCGATATTTTTCGTTATTTTTTAGTTCAAGATTTGTTTGCTGCAATTATAGCTCACAAACGAAGTATAATTGGTGAATTTTTCAGTTCCGTTAAGCGAAAAATTTCTTTGTGTGTACACATCAAAAAATGAAAAGAGGGCTTCTTAAAAATTATATTGCATTTCCTCACCACCTTTGAGGTATGCAACAAGGAGCGTTACCGATTTTTTTTTTTTTTTTGGTGTTGGGTTCCTCTTTAGGCCTATTTTAGCCGAAAATTGTATATTATTATTATTATTATTATTATTAGTATTATTTTTAAATAAGAAGCATAAATGCATTAAATTTTCTTGTTTTTAAATTATAGAAAGTTCAGTTTTTTTTTCTTTATGTAGCTTTTTCTTTATATATGTATGTTTAATACCATATATGTATGTTTAATATATGTATGTATATTTTTTTGCAATTTTCTTATTTTTTCTTTCTCAGTCGGTTTTTTTTTTTTAATTTTTGTAAATTTTCAGTTTGATACTTTATATAGCTCTTTTTTCTTTAAATAATTTTTCTTTGCAATTTTCTTTCTTTGATCTTTTTTCATATGTTTTTCGTTAGTTGGTTATTTGATGTATTAAAGTTATTAAGTTAAATAATTTTGCAAATGAAGCAAACAAATGTCTCTATATTAATATTATAATTTTCTGGTAAGCTATGGCGTTCAATAATGCACTCTCTGTGAACTTGATAGCTGCAGCAATCACACCAAACCCATTGTTGTATTGCACCTACATTGCCAAATTGGCTGCAACAGTATTAGCAATAGTCCTCGCCGTTGGAATATTGCAGACATATCTCAGATAAGTATGTTCTGTACTTTTCTGTATCAAATGACTGGGGGTGTTTTTTATTGTTAATAAAGTCTTCGCAAAATTTAAGTATGTGGTATCCACAACTCCAATTGTCTTTTTGGTTATATCTCACCTTTGCTATTTCCCATGACAATTCGTTTTTGGAAAAAACGTTCTGCCAACCATTTTCTTGCGTCACTTTGCCATACAGTTTAACGTATTCTTTATATCCTTCGAAGAAATTAACACCACGATTCTTTTGCGCATTTTTTTTTTTTTTTTGTTGCGGGTCGTAAAATGTAAGATTGGTTTTTTCTATGTCCACCAATGCGAGGCACCAATGACTTCCAATGTTGACCGGATAAATAGTGAATTTTATGAACGAATTAATCTCGATATAAGCAGGGAAATGTGTTTTTAAAAGATCCTTTTCCTTCTGCGACTTGTTGTTTAAGTCCGTTATGAATTTGTCGGTTACTACTGCATCATAGAACATAATGTCTGTTCTTTGCGAATTACATATGAAAATATCAATGAAGTAACTCATGTGAGGCTTTCGTATTCATTTTGTTGCAGTACGTAACTATATTGTCTACCATTAAGCAACGTTCCACTACTGACGCATACTAAATAATTCCCGGACAGGGTATTATTCGGCACCTTCTTATACCTCTGCTTATTAGATATGATTCAATTTTCATATTTATGTACATTTTTGTGCTTAGTTTTGCTTACTTCTGAGTCTTTGACAAGCTCTATCGCTCTACATAAAGTCAGCAATTTCTTTAATCGACTGCGTTGGCAGTATCTATGGTGTTGTGATGCTTTGGTAATTTTGTTTTTCTTAGACCAACATTCAGAGGCAGCTGGAGTTTTGTCAATAGCAGATTTACTGGAGCACCGCTTGCTCGGAAAGTTGAGCTCTATCTCAACGCAATAGTACTCTAATTTTGTTTTAAGAAGCCTTATAAATCGTCCAATTTTAATTGGAAGTTTTCCCAAACTAACGTTTGCGCCGACACAAAAGGTTTTTATTCTATTAAAGTGTCCTTCTATGCGTCCATTAGTTAGGTATGCGTCATTATCAAAGTTGTACTTTTTCCCATCACTGATAACGTTGGACCAAAGCGGCAGATATGCAACGTATCTTTTTAAAAACACCTGCATAAACTCTGGGCTATAGAACGGGTTGTCTATTTTCTCTAGATTAAACTAGGTTTTTTTTTCTAATTTTGCTTTAATATTTGCATGAATCGCATCAAAATCTTTGTAATAAGAGCTGTTTTTATAGTTCACATCCGTTTCCTTTAGCAGTTTGTCCATATTTTCTACGTCTGAACCTTTGACAATGTGCTCCCCGTCGACATATATTTTAGAAAGGTGCAGAAAAACATTTTTAGTTTCTAAGTCATTCGAAGGGCTTAGAATAAGTTCACAGAACAACTCATACCAGATTTTAATGTTTGCAATATTTTGTTTATGATATAAAAATGTTATGATTTCCTTGACTTTGAACGCCTCTTCACTGGAAATATGATTGCTCACTTCTTTTGTGATGTTGTGTTGAAAATAAGCAACGCATAGCTTGAGAACTATGTAATTACTTAATATGGAGCAGCCGCTTTCTATTATTTCATAGGTCAAGTTAACATACTCCAGGAGCTCCATTTTATTAAATGCGAGACACGCAGTGATTAAAAATGCCATGCTAAAATCTGTAACAAAAGTGGTATATATTGGCCATGCATTAAGCTCAATACATTTGTTTCGAAAACAAGATAGCCAATATTGAATTGAAGTTTGGTCGTGCAAGCACGCTACTCTTTCTGCAATAGCGATCGTTCTTTGGTTAGCTTAAATGACCAGAGCGTAGTAATAAATCATTTTACTTGCTTCTAGCAGGTCTCTTAGGTATTACCTGTTTAGTATTACCTTCATTACAAGCTATAATTTTTGCCGGCTTATTTGTCGATCGCTACACATGTGGACGTCTACATAGATTACGTGATGCTTGCTGCACATAAATGTCTCCACTTTTTCTTCCTTCATCCATAACAAACATCAAGTCCTGGAAGTCATCGTTTGCAAAATCACCATCGTTCATCGCTTCGCTTCGCATTTTTCGGATGTTTGAGTCCGAGCAAATATCTTGCAATTGTACAAGTAAATCTTTATTGCATTTTGCAACCGCCATCTCTCGGAACTCCTGTGGATATATATTCAATAGATTTTTTTTATGATTTCGCGTTTTTTGCCACGTCCGGTTAGGAAATCTGTGTGGTTCTTGAAACCTTTTCTTTGCACAGGAAGCTAAACGGTATCGACATCTTTTTTTAATTTTGGTATATGTACAACAAAAGATCTACAGTTTAAGTGCCTACATTGTAGGTATATGCTGTATAAGAAGTTGACTGGTAGTTTTCTACCTTTGGAAACTAATATGCACGCGGAGACTTTTTCCATCCATGATCTGAGGAAAAACATATAGTCATTCACCAATTCGCCACTTTCTATTTTAACAATTTGAAAATACTCTGATCTTTTTAAACAAAGTCTCAACTCATCTAATTAGGTTGGCGATGAGGTTCGTTTATTGTCCATGATTCTTGTGTTTGGTGTTTAAGAAGTGGCTTTGGTAAACACATAACACCAGTTTCATTAATTGGCAGTGGTTGATTTATGACTAATATATTGGCACTGGGTTGGAGTGATTGTTTTGGTTCTGCTTGTTCATCTATCAAAATGTGGTCAGTGAGTGAAGGTAATACGAGTGAAGTTTGGGATAATATTTGATTTTGAAATATATCAGCTGTGTGGGACACATAATCGATTGCTGGTTGCATTGCTGTGCTGAATATTCCAAAATCATACAATTAATTTCATCGAAATGTTTTTTATAAAAATAGCGAAGAAAATAAACATAATGTTTGATGAAAAAAAGAAATGAAGTTTTGGACAGAAAAATTATTTTAGAAAAATACGTGTTTTCAGGAAAACGGGAAAGCCGAGACATAGCTCATTAGATCGGGCCAAAAACTTCGTGGAAATTGCAGCCCTTAGGGCGACTCGGAGGCTATTGACTATGCTCGTAAGAAAGTGGACCGAACAATCTATTTTTGAAATCAATACGGTTTTACTTCGCCCATTACCATTCCGTTTTCTCTCTGTTGAATTTAACAGAGCTCCGTTTTTCTGCGCCGTTTTCATTCCGTTTTCATTCCGGTGAAAAATGATGGCTCCGTTTAAACTTCGATTATTCTTGTTCACTTTTCTACCGTTTTTTCTTTCTGTTACATTTCAATTGAAATAAAATGTGGTTCAAAACAACTTATCAGACTTTTGAAAGGAAAAATCTTGAAACCTTTATTTAAGACCGCCGATACATTTAGAGGAAAGTAAAAAAGAGTGATATTTAGGTGATGGTTTTAATTACAAGATATTTGTTTAGAGAATTAAAATTTTCAAATTTGGTAATATATACGATTATGTTAAAAAAAGATATTTCTTTTTTCAAAAACAAAAAGGGCGCTAGCTACAACGATTGCTACAAAAGACCTCTTTTCGCACTGCGGGCATTCTGCTGGCTCCTAGGTTGACCCGAAACATATTTTTTTTTTAATTTTAAAATGTTATGAAAATATCTTCTATCTGAATGGGACAGAATTTTTAAAAAAGTCTTTTTGAAAAATTTATATGTACTTGGAAAAAGACAATTTAATTTTTAATTTTTTTTTTTGTTTTAAATTTTGAATAAAAATATTTTAAACGGCTATTTTAAAAATCTATTTCATTCAGATAAAAGATATTTTTATTACGATTTAAAATTAAAAAAAAAAAAATTTATCGGGTCAACCTAGGAGCCAGCAGAATGCCCGCAGTGCGAAAAGAGGCATTTTCCAGCAAATGTTGTATCCAGCGCCCTATTTGTTTTTGAAAAATAAATATTTTTTTTAAACAGAAATGTATATTTTACCAAATTTGAAAATTTTTTTTCTCTAAACACATTTCTTCTAATAAAAACCATCACTTCAATATTACTCTTTATTACTCTCGTCTAAATATATCGCCGGCCTTAACTCAGACACATAATCAATCAAGATTTAGGTTCACTAGATTTATACAAAATTTTGTAGCCCAAAGGTTATATTAGAATCAATGTTAAGTAGGGGAATGTTGACTAATGTGAACCACAGTCTAATATAAACCACCCCGATTTTTTTGACTAAACGATGACATTTGATATAACTTAAAACTGTCATCATTTCCTTTTAATGAAAGGGTATTTTTCATAAGGTCATCAGATATACAGATGCACATTTTAGGGGCTTATTAACCATGTGCTAAAATTTTATTTCAAAAAGTGGTTTGAAGGGTTCATATAAATCGTGTATGCTAAACAAATATTGCAACTTTCGTATTGTGAATATTGCAAAAATCTAGTTTACATTTATCTGTCAGTATTAATCTCATTTACGAATTTTTGTTGCGTTGCACAGTGTTTCGATTAGAACAAACCAGCTGGACAAAATTATCTTAGGACTTTTTGGGCATATAGGATAAAAACAAGGAAAACTGTTTTACAGGGGGGGGGGGGGGGATTGGATTTGTACCGTTCGCCAGATAGTGAACCGTAAAGGGTTAACGAATGTTTTTCCATTTTTCACAATGTAGTGTAGTGTAATAACATATTTATGTACATAGCTACACAAATCACCACACTTTCTTTAACCCTAGAATGGTAATGTTCGTCAATTCGACGAACTTATTGTGTGTGTAAAAGCCGTGTGTAAAAACACACTATTTAATTACTACTATTACTAATACTATTTTAGGGTTAAAAACAATCGACCAACATATGGTAACAATAAAATCTAAAAATCATAAACGAAATTATTTAGACAAATTCATAATTTTAAACCCCAAAAATGTTATTGTAAACAAAATGTTTAACTCGAAATCTTTTCAATGCATTTAGCACCCCTTACGCTTGTACCGCTAGCATGCCACTAGCATGATCGCGACAGCGGGTGTTGTTTTACAAATGCATTTGCATGAAAAACGCTACACAATAACAACAAGATAAAGAATTGAACTAGTGCCGATGACATTTTGAAGTCAAACGAAAAACGAAAATGGCCATTTAGCAGTTTTTACTCTCTGTGGCTTGCCATTGTCTGCAAAGAGGTGACGGTCGAACAGAAAAATTATTTCAATTGAAAAAACACTCTGTGTCAGGTGGGGGACTCGAACCTGGGTTCTCTGGCGTATAAGCCACACACTCTACCCACTACGCCACGGCCGTCATTATTTGAAGTCAAGGCTATTAATTTGATGAACATAATTATTATTAATAAAGATTATGAGATATGAGGATTTTTTGTTAAATAACACTGAAAAAAATCGGCATGTTTTAAAATTTAACACAGTGTTATGATATTCTATTTGTATTTTTTCATATAAAATTTGTGATTTTTTAAATATTCACATCACAAATGATCACAAATGTGTTAAAAAATAGCTTAAAACAAATGCCATCAAAGTAATAACATAATGTTATCATTTTATATGTGAATATTTAAAGAATTCTCAAATTTTATATGAACAAATACAAATTGAATATAATAAAACTGTGTTCAATTTTATAAAATGCCGATTTTTTTTCAGTGTAAAAATGATTGGTCGATAATAGATTATCATTTATTTTGAAAGTATTGGAAATTAATTAAAGCTCTTGGAAATAGTGGGTAAGCTAGGTTAAGAAAAATAATGTTATTTTTAATATAAATATTAGAAGTTGGATAAAAAAAATCAGATTCTAACTGAATGTTAAACTTGGCTCTTTAGCTAAAACAATCTTTCTTTTTACTATCACAAAATAAGCGTGGCTTTCTAGCCATATGGTCTTGAGCGTTGGTGCGCTGCAAAAACACTAAACACTTGATCACGACAGGCTTTCCTCGTGATAAGTGAAATTCTCTAAAAGCTATCTTTTGCTTTATATGTTAACGAATGAGCATCCTTACAGTAGCAAGTAATTGGTTACATAGAGAAACGTAGTGTGGCACAATATTAGTTTAAAATTATTTTACGTTCGAATAAAAGTGAAATTAAACCAAAATCACACCTAGTTCAGATATAAAATAGATATTAGAATAAACCGGCTGAAGAAAAACATTTCATTGCTTATGTGGTAAAAACTAGAGATATATGATTTCAGAGAGGGGAGCGGTTATGTAAATTAATCCTTAATGGGGAAAATTAACGTTTTCCACTTTTTAAAATGTAAATGTAAGGCTGCATTTACGAATATTATCAAGGTTTTTATCAGCTGATAGAATATTCACGCCCAATTTTGTATACAACTTAGCTTTGGTACCACATACACATATACCCCAAATTAAATTTTTGTAGCTCAAGTACAACGCATTGTAGAGAATTTTTATGCAACAGTGGGCGTGGCAGTGGGTGGAATCTAAAAACATTTAATAATGCACATCTTTTTTTCGACACTTATATTTGCACAAAATTTCGAATAAGGAATTTTTACCCTATTAAAGGTGTAGAGTTTACAAACGTCGTAACAAAAAAACACAATATCGCACTTAGAGCTTTTGATACCAGAAACTACGAAAAGTTCTACGCAGTACAACGAAGTTCGTTTGTATTGCTCTTTTATTCTTCGGAGGAATAGCTAATACAACTTTACAAAACATTTTCTTAAATTGCTGAAATACTACTTTTTCAACGCATTAAAAAAACACGCAATACATTTTTTTGTTTTTTTGTTCTTTTATAAATCTCACCATACCATCACTATACGATCTTGAATTTTAGAATTCTGACATCAGATTCGGAATCAGCGACCCCCTATAATACTGTTAAATGATGTTTAAAAGTCTTAAAGAGATTTTTTTTTTAAGTGGCAACACTATTTTTATAAAAATTACCCTATTTTAAAATTCTGACAATGGATTCGATTTCAGCGACCCATTTTTACCTAGTGCTTGCCTAGCACCGTATTCGTAAAAATAAAAAAATCGAGATGGCAACTCTATACGCCATCTCTAATTTTAGAATTCTGACCTCAGATTCGGAATCAGCGACCTCCTACACTGTTAAATGATGTTTAAAACTCTCAAAAATACATATTATTAGGTGGCCATCTTAAAGTAGAACTTAAGGTGGCCACGATTTCCGCCATCGTGAATTTTTAAACTGTGATATTAGATTCGAAATCAAATCAAATAAAAAACAACGAAATCAAAAAAACATTATAATTTACCTGCCTACCTCAAAATGTAGGCATTTATTAAAACTTTATTTAGTCTGCGATTGGTTGTGTTTCTGCTTGTGACTTGTATCGCGATAATAAACGATCTGTGTAAATAAAATATTTGCAAAAATTAAAAGAATGCATATGCATAGTAAAATTGCAGATACTGATAAACAAAACAAATCTAAATCTTAAGCCGCCATTTTGAATTTGGAATTCTTGACTTCTCATTCGTGATCAGCGACTCCAAAAACCTATATATCTACATTTTTATGCAGATTCAACAGCAATGAGAGTATATTATAATCAAGAGTTTGCATGGCTATCAGATATATTTTTTTTGCGTTTTTCGCTGAGTAGTCAATGAGAGTATATTATAATCAAGAGTTTGCGTGACTATCAGATATATTTTTTCTGCATTTTTCGATGTACAGTCAATGAGAGTATATTATAATCAAGAGTTTGCGTGACTATCAGATATATTTTTTCTGCGTTTTTCGATGTACAGTTCCCAATTGAAAAATGTTAGAACTAGATGGAACTAAACGGCTAAGACATGAATCAAGTTGCATGTGCGCGCTTTAGCGCATGCGCGATTGTTTTTTTTTTTCAATACTGATTTGAAAATGAATGTGTGGAAGCAGTAGCGCATGTGGAAGTGTTTTTTAGGTCGATATAAATCTGAATGTATGTGTGTAAGCTGATACACTGATTTCAATGGATGTGTGTAAGCTGAAATGATCAAAAAACAAAGCAAGCAATATTCTTTTTGTTTTCTGCTGTCGATATGATCTTACCCCTTTCCCTTCTCCCCGCTAGCAAGCAAGCGTGTGAATGAATGTGTTGTTGTTATTGTAGTCAGCTGTTAAGATTGTTTACATTTGTTGGTATAGTTAGCTAGAAATTTTCGGCGTTTTGAAGTTATTCTTACTGGAAGCTCTACAGATGGAATTTTTGCTTAATAGTATTTTTAAATAGATATTATCAATTTACGAGTTATTCAACACATAAACTGATATTACTCTCAATGTTTATATGTAATATTTTTATTACTCTTCATTTCAGTATAGCCAATTTTTAATCAACATAAAAATTATTTATATACATTTATGTACCCATATTCTCGATATAATTACACTTGAAATTTTAAGTAATTCGAAGAAGTTTATGCGTAATATAGAGTGCTCTATGGCCGGGTTGTTTATTAAAATTTTTCTTCTTTCTTTGCTAACTTGTAAAAAGCTGATTTTAAGATTTAAAAAAAAAAAATAGCTGAAATAAATGCGATTAAAACAGTTAAAAAACATTTCACTTTTGTAAAGTAAAACAAAATTTTTAAAATATTATTTATTCTTATTATATTTTATTGCATACAATTTTTTTATATCAATGACCATACGTTGGCACCTCGTAACTAACGATTTTTTGAAATTGATATTTTTAATATTTTTATAAAAATGTTAACCAAGCTTTTTCTTCCAAATTGACAAACAGCACACCAAACAAAATCCGGATTTTATTTTTAAAAATAAAATTGCTGATTGATTTGAATTGTTAATTGTTGTTAAGTATTTTGCTTCTCCTGTAAAATTAATGAATTTTTAGTTACCAGGTATCAACGTATGGCCATCGATATGCTATTATATATAAACAGTTGTTGTTAATATCTTCAATTAAATTTTTATGTGAAACTTTAAAGTTAACTGTAAAAGTTAAAAAGTGTTGTGAGCACAACATTTTCAATTTTGAAGCAAAACTGAATTTCAGTAACATTTATTTAAATTTTTTTCTATAACATAACTAAACGATTATTGCCTAGGAAGAAAATTTTCAAAATTTATATACAATTGATTTTTGCAATTAAGTAAAAGAGCAAAGGCTAAGTTTGTATAACATTAAACATATTTATGATAACTATAAATGAAATAATAATAGTAACAACATATGTATACATCTATATATATAAAAATGAATGTGGGTATGTGTGTATATCCAAAACCACCGAACCAAATTTTATGAAATTTTAAGGAATACTGAAGCAACATTCTGGAAGTGTTCCTGTGAAGTTTGGTGTTGATTGGACAAGGGGGCGTGGTACCTCCCATACAACCCAAATTGGCTCTATCGCCCACAAACCAAAAAAAAATGCTATATATCAGACGGTTTTAATCATATAAAACTAATATATGGTCATTTTGTTCACTAATTCGAAGACCCGCCAAGAACATATATATATACATATATATATATATATATATATATATATTTGTTGATAATATATGTTCAGACTTACAACAAGTGAGTTGTATTTATAATAGTCTTGAAAGACTTCTTGACCTGGTCTTAACTACAGACAGTAACAATGTTGTTGTTAAGAGGGCCTTTCATGCTCTAACTACTGTTGATGAATATCATCCACCATTGAGTATTTGGTACGAATCCGACAGAGCAAATATAGTAAATTCTAATTCAGCAGATAAGCTTTATGAATTCAATTTTAAAAAAGCTGACTTTTTGAAGTTGAATCAGTTGCTTAATGGCAAACTTAATGCAATTTTAGAATATATAAATGGAAATTGCCTTGATGACTCCATACATTTTTTTTATATGGAACTCTTTGCTGTGTTTTCTCAATCCGTACCTTATAGTCTCAAATTTGCGAGGAATTCTACGTACCCTTGGTACACAAAGGATTTCAAGACTCTTCGCAACAACAGGAATAGGGCATGGAAGAAATACATCTGTAGCTTAGGCTCAAACTACCTAGAAACTTACAAACGTTTGTTTCTGGAATTTGAAAATCGCTCAGCTACATTATATCACGAATATTTAGATAATGTTAAGCTGAGAATATTGACAGATCCAAAGAAATTTTGGGGATTCGTAAACACAAAGAAGAAATCTGATGGATTTCCTTCTTCTTTTAGAACTCCTGAGGGATTTACTGACAATCCCGTCAATATTTGTGGCCTTTTCGCCAATCTTTTTAAAGAATCATTCTGTTCAGATTCTTTTAATCCTGATGGAAATCCTGATGGAGAGTACTTTGAATATATGAATTCCGAACCCAGAGTATCTTTGGAACATATATCCTTCACTCCAGAGGATATTTTAATGTATATTAGATCGATCGATGAGGAGTTTGGTGCTGGACCTAACGGTGTTCCTGCCGCAGTGTTAACACAATGCGGTTCCGTTTTGAGTCAACCACTGTCTTTATTATTCAATAAATCTATTAACGAAAGTTATTTTCCACTTTTTTGGAAAAAATCATTTATAAGTCCTATTTTTAAAAAGGGTTGCAGGAACGATGTCAGTAACTATAGGCCTATCGCTAAGCTCTCATCGATTCCAAAACTTTTTGAGCGGATGGTGTACGATCGGGTAAAAATTCACTGTGGCAAAGTCATAACAACTCGTCAGCATGGTTTTGTGAATGGCAGATCCACTGTGTCTAATTTTCTCGATTTTACAACATTCTGCTTAAATTCTATTGATTCTGGTAACCAGGTCGATTGTGTTTACACTGACTTTAGTAAGGCATTTGATAAGCTACCACACAATCTAATCTTATTTAAACTTGAGTTAATGGGATTTCCACAATATTTTGTGAACTGGATTAAATCGTATTTGGTGGAGCGATGTTATCAAATACGTTTCCGAGGCGCATTGTCTTCTGAATTTATTGCTGGATCAGGTGTTCCTCAGGGTAGTCACCTTGGTCCTCTTCTGTTTATTTTAGCTATCAATGATGTAACTCACGTCATTGAACACTCTCATCTGCTTATTTATGCCGATGATATGAAAATATACAGAACGATTAATTCTAGAGATAATTCAGATCTACTCCAGTCTGATCTAAAATCCTTTGAAGTTTGGTGTTCTAAAAATAATATGTTTTTAAATTCAGATAAATGCCAAACTATGACCTTTTCGCGAAAAAGAAATAATTTTATATTTGATTATAAGATTAAAGATACTGCCTTGAGTCGTGTAGACACCGTGAAAGACCTAGGTATATGCATGGATTCTAAGCTGTCGTTTAACATTCATATTGATAATATTTGTAAAAAAGCATCTTCAATGCTTGGTTTTGTAAAACGCTGGGCCAAAGAATTTAATTGCATGATTACAACTACAACGTTGTATTATGCAATCGTGCGTCCTCACTTAGAGTATGCAAGTCAAGTTTGGTCCCCAAGTTACAATGTGCATGTTGATCGAATAGAAAAAATCCAAAAACGTTTTGTTCAGTTTGCTCTAAGGGGCTTAAGTGGAACTGACATATTAGACCTTCCTCCTTATGCGGATCGTTTAAAACTATTAAAAATGCAGTCTTTAGGTGATCGAAGGAAATCGGCAGATATCGTATATTTACACCAGCTCATAACAGGTGTATTCGATTCTCCAGAACTTCTTTCTCACATAAATTTTAACACTAACCGTAGAAGCAGTAGAAACGCTAACAACTTAATTTATTTGCCATTTAGTAGAACAAATTATATGGCTACTGCTCCTTTAAGTCGCATGAGTTCCTTTGTTAACAATTTTAGCGTTTTTGATGTTAATTTGTCAAAAGGTCAACTCAAAAGTAGATTAAAATTAGTTGTGTAAATAGATCTATGTATACGCATGGTTAGTTGTTACGTCTTGTGTTGTCCCTGAGCCCAACCCATTCATTGGTGGGTAAATTTTTCCCACATTAACTTGTTTGTGGTCACGGGTATCCATAACATTGATATTTTCAATGATTACTGGGTAGTGGCTTTAGATGGGTTAATGCTGAGGAAGTGCGATATAGCTGTAGTAGCTGAACTCTATTGTTATTGCATGTTATAAATAGTAACTTTCGGTGACTGTACAAGAAATGGGCGTGGTCACACTATATCTACGCCCACTTCTCAGCAATCATTTTAATTCCTGAGATGTTCAAGTTTTGATAGTGGATCTTGGTACGAAGGTGCTATGGATACAAGTGGCAGTCATATGTAAATATAAATATTGTCACGCCCACTTTTAACGCCCACAAATTTTTAAAAATGCTTTATATCAGACGGCTTTTGCCGTAGAAGACTAAGATTTCATAATTTAGTTTATATGATTACTTTCGGCCAATGTACAAAAATGGGCGTGGGCGCACCATATCTACGCCCACTTTTTCGAAATCATGATTTTTCCTGCGTTGTACGCGTTTTGATAGTAACACTTCATATGCAGGTGCTCTAAGTGGCGGTCAGTATATATATATATAAAATTTGCCACGCCAACTTGTACCACCCGCAAATAAAAAAAAACAATGCGAAATGGCCAATTTCAGCCCTTGAAAGGGCTTTGACCGAGCTTTTTCTGATTAATTGTGTTGTGCGTGTTGTGGAATGTTTGAACACAAATGATCGAGAACTGGACCTATGTTTTATGCCTACTCCGAACGGCTTATGTTCTCAAGAAGCTTTTCATGGCAGTTTTTACTCTCTGAGGTTTGCCATTGTCAGCAGAGAGGTGACGGCCGAACTGAAAAATTAATTCAATTGAAAAAACTTTCTAAGTCAGGTGGAATTCGAACCAGGGATCCCTCCCATATGGGCCACACACTCTACCCACTACGCTACGGCCGCCACTTTCTTTACCCACAAATCAATAGAACTTCTATAAATCAGACGATTCTCATCGTTAAATACTAAAATTTGGTAGTTAAGTTCATACGCTTACTCTCGACAGCTTTGCAAAAAATGTGCATGTTAGCACTATATCTGTGCCCACTCTTCAGCAATAATTTTATTTAATTTATTTATTTATTTATGTATTATAGTTAATTACAATTTAAAAATTATAACTAAGTAAGCACTGTCTGCCAGGGCTATCGGTTAGAAATAATTTTAATTCCCGAGATGTGAACGTAAAAGTGGCGGTCACTTTTTATATAAATTTCCGCAAATCCGTAAAAAGTATATAAATCAAAATTTACAGTATAAGAATAAAATTTGGTAGATTAGTTCATATGGTTACTGTCAGAATCCTTAAAAAAATGGGCGTGTCGCACTTTATCTACGCCGACTTTTCAGAAATCATTGTAATTTCTGAGCTTACATGTTTTGATAGTGAAACTTGATATGTAGGTGCAATGGGACCAAATGGCCACTATATATATAACTATATATATAAATGTTGCCATGCCTTCTTTTTCTGCTCATCTATCTATCAGTAAAAACTGTATGTTTGTATACTAAAACTCAAAATAACGCTTTATGTTATGATGATGATTCCCCAAATATTTTGACTACTACGAAAATTATTTGTTAAGATCTTCATGGACAATATTCTTCCGGAGAGATACTGAAATTCTCCCACGGACGGATCGGTGTTGTTACCTAGCTGTGACCTAAGAACAGAAAATTAATTTTCAAGGGAATCTTGGTTTATCCTACCTAACATAACGAATTTTACTTCAGGGTCCTGGAACGGATCATTAACCAAGGATATCATTGATTTCAAAGTGAAAATTAACCCTCTGAAACAGTGGTTATTTCTTGGAACTTCAAGAGTTTACGAAAGTAGTTGTCAACGAAATGTTTATATATATTTATATTAATATGTATATATATCTTGTTACTATTATTATTTCATTTATAGTTATCATAAATATGTTTAATGTTATACAAACTTAGCCTTTGCTCTTTTACTTAATTGCAAAAATCAATTGTATATAAATTTTGAAAATTTTCTTCCTAGGCAATAATCGTTTAGTTATGTTATAGAAAAAAATTTAAATAAATGTTACTGAAATTCAGTTTTGCTTCAAAATTGAAAATGTTGTGCTCACAACACTTTTTAACTTTTACAGGTAACTTTAAAGTTTCACATAAAAATTTAATTGAAGATATTAACAACAACTGTTTATATATAATAGCATATCGATTGCCATACGTTGATACCTGGTAACTAAAAATTCATTAATTTTACAGGAGATGCAAAATACTTAACAACAATTAACAATTAAAATCAATCAGCAATTTTATTTTTAAAAATAAAATCGGGATTTTGTTTGGTGTGCTGTTTGTCAATTTGGAAGAAAAAGCTTGGTTAACATTTTTATAAAAATATTAAAAATATCAATTTCAAAAAATCGTTAGTTACGAGGTGTCAACGTATGGTCATTGATATAAAAAAATTGTATGCAATAAAATATAATAAGAATAAATAATATTTTAAAAATTTTGTTTTACTTTACAAAAGTGAAATGTTTTTAACTGTTTTAATCGCATTTATTTCAGCTATGTTTTTTTTTTAAATCTTAAAATCAGCTTTTTACAAGTTAGCAAAGAAAGAAGAAAAATTTTAATAAACTACCCGGCCATAGAGCACTCTATATTACGCATAAACTTCTTCGAATTACTTAAAATTTCAAGTGTAATTATATCGAGAATATGGGTACATAAATGTATATAAATAATTTTTATGTTGATTAAAAATTGGCTATACTGAAATGAAGAGTAATAAAAATATTACATATAAACATTGAGAGTAATATCAGTTTATGTGTTGAATAACTCGTAAATTGATAATATCTATTTAAAAATACTATTAAGCAAAAATGCGAACTGTAGAGCTTCCAATAAGAATAACTTCAAAACGCCGAAAATTTCTAGCTAACTATACCAACAAATGTAAACAATCTTAACAGCTGACTACAATAACAACAACACATTCATTCACACGCGTGCTTGCTAGCGGGGAGAAGGGAAAGGGGTAGGATCATATCGACAGCAGAAAACAAAAAGAATGTGATTGAAATGAAAAATCCAAAATTTATTTCATTTCAGCTTACACACATACAGTGTTGGCCAAAGAATTAGCACACGCAGCATGTATTTTAAAAAGACTTGTTAATGTTTATTTATTAATTGTTTTATTTTAAGTTCATTATTACAGAAAAATAAAAAAATTTAATGTTCTTAAAAATAAACAGTTAATTTAAGTTCGAAAGTTATTTTTAAATGTTTTTCTATATATGTATATATAAGGCAAAATTTTTTGTGGCCATAGAATTAGCACATTTTGAAACAAAAGCTTTCACCTGAGTTTTAATATATTTTTATATTAATATTTAGTAGGGAATCCCTTTTGGCGTATAACTGCTTCTAACCTGCGAGGCAAACTTTCAACCAAAATTTGGCAACGGCCCAGGGGAATGGAATTCCAACTTTCTTGTATGGCATTCCAAAGTTCACCCAAATTTCGTGGTTTTTTCGGTTGTACAGCTTTCTCCACATCGTTCCAAAGATTCTCAATAAGATTGAGATCAGGACTTTGTGCAGGCCACGGCAAAACATTGATTTGCTGATCACTAAGAAACTGCTTCACAAGCCGTGAAGTGTGCTTAGGATCGTTGTCATGCATGAATGACCATCTTAATGGTAAATTTTCCTCTGCAAACGGTTCCATGTGCCGCTCTAAAATCTGTTTATATAAATGCTGATCCATTTTAGTATCTATCTTTACAATTGGTCCTACGCCATGCCATGAAAACGCAGCCCAGACCATAACATTCCCTCCACCGTGTTTAATTGTTTTCATTGTATACCTCGGCTGTTTTGGTGGACGCCACACATGCCGCTTTCCATCAGACCCAAATCGGTTGAATTTGGACTCATCACTCCACAATATATTTTTCCAAAATGATAATGGTTTGTTTCCAAACGTTTTGGCGAAATTTAACCAACTTTAATATTTTTTTTTGAAACTAATGGTTTATGCTGCGCTACGTATCCTATCAATTGAGCCTCATTAAGTCTTCTACGGATGGTCCTGCTGCTAACTGCAATTTTGTGATGCTGATTGACTTTTTTCTGGATATCTGCGGATGTAATAAAGGGATTTTTCTTCGCTTCCATCGATATTAATCTGTCTTCAGCAGCACTTGTTTTTCTTGGAGGAGCCTTTATTTTAATAGATGTGGTGGTTTTATGTTTCCGATAATGTTGGATTGCACTGTAAACAATTTTTCTAGAGCGTCCTATATCGTTTGCGATTTTATTTATAGTTTTTCCCTTATTTTTCATATTTATTATAATTTTTCTTAGCTCTGCAGTGCATGACGACTTTCGACCCATCTAATTAATTTTTTTCATTAATTTTTTATTTTAATAAAGAAATAAAACATCAAAAAACCGTGTTTCGATAAAAACTTTATTGAATTTGCTTAAAATCAATTTATAAGACTATATTAAGCAACATGTGCTAATTCAATGACCAGCTAACTTGAATGATTGCTCCGATCTTTTGTTAAAAAAAAATAATCACGTGACTTGTAACGGTTCTTTTCCATGAAATGCAAGAGTAAGAACACGTAGTTTAAAAAATAACAACATAATTTTGCTGCATTGAATCTAGTGATATTAATATTGTGGCAGAGTAACCGGTTCCATATTGTGCTAATTCTTTGTCCAGCACTGTACATTGAAATCAGTGTATCAGCTTACACACATCCATTCAAATTTGTATCGAACTCAAAAACACTTCCACATGCGCTACTGCTTACACACATTCATTCACAAATCAGTATTGAAAAAAAAACACTTGCGCATGCTCTAAAGCGCGCGTTTTTTAGGCCGATATAAATCTGAATGTATGTGTGTTAGCTGATACACTGATTTCAATGGATGTGTGTAAGCTGAAATGATCAAAAAACAAAGCAAGCAATATTCGTTTTGTTTTCTGCTGTCGATATGATCTTACCCCTTTCCCTTCTCCCCGCTAGCAAGCACGATTGACAAACAGCACAAATTGACAAACAGCACACCAAACAAAATCCAACAGGTTTCAACAAGATGGCGCTACATGCCACACAGCTCGCGATTCTATGGCCATTTTGAGGGAAAACTTCGGAGAACAATTAATCTCAAGAAATGGACCGGTAAGTTGGCCACCAAGATCATGCGATTTGACGCCTTTAGACTATTTTGTGGGGCTACGTCAAGTCTAAAGTCTACAGAAATAAGCCAGCAACTATTCCAGCTTTGGAAGACAACATTTCCGAAGAAATTCGGGCTATTCCGGCCGAAATGCTCGAAAAAGTTGCCCAAAATTGGACTTTCCGAATGGACCACCTAAGACGCAGCCGAGGTCAACATTTAAATGAAATTATCTTCAAAAAGTAAATGTCATGGACCAATCTAACGTTTCAAATAAAGAACCGATGAGATTTTGCAAATTTTATGCGTTTTTTTTAAAAAAAAAGTTATCAAGCTCTTAAAAAATCACCCTTTATTACGTTGCGTGTACGCAACGCTGGACAAAAATGGGTTAAAGCAATTCTTTGGACAAATATTCATAAATAGCTATTTTATAAACGAAATTAATAAGAGTGGACGACTTTGAATTCTAATATATGTGCTATTTTAAATTTTTTTTGGCTTCTCATAAAAAAAATTGAAAATGTTATGGTTTTTTTGTTTTAAATTAACGATATACCATGTACAAAATTAAAATTAAGGCACATCTTCGAGATCAATACTTAAATTGTTGCTTGTATTATTATCATAGAAATTCGTAGTCTTAAAGTTTTTATTAAGCTATTTTATTAAGCTTTTATAAATAGCTATTTATATTAAGCTATTTTTTATTATGCTTTTTTTTAATATGTGGCCATGTTCAAACACGAAAAATTAAAGTATATTTGTTTGGAATAGAAAAAATTGAAAATGTCGATAACAAAAAAATAATCATTTGGTAATCAAATAGTAATTTTTTAAGGGAATCTTTGTGAATTCTGGAAAATATAGGAATATGAAAATTATTCCACTTTAATGCTGCATATTTTTGAAAAAAAATATGCTTTCCGAAAGTAAAATATGCCAATGTGGAATATAATATTCCACTCTGATTATACTGGTGGCAACTGAGCGTGACAGATTGGCCTCAGGCCTCAGTGACACAACTCAAGGGAGGTGAAAGGTAAAGGTACTCGATGGAAGCAGTGGTGAAGGAGGCAGCTGAGTGTGACCGATTTGCCTCTACCCCAGTGACACAGTTCAAGAGAGGGGCCATACTCCGAAAATGAGTATCCTCGTTGAGAGTAGTGATTGGAAATATCGAATAAAAAGTTATTCGATAGTTTGAAAATAATCATTTATTCTATAGCTAAGAGTGATTCACTCGTTGAGTGATTCACCCATAAAAAGCTTTGATTAGACGCAAAAAAGTTATGGTCAATATCGAATTGATTCACTTAATAGATATTCGATTAGTCCCATCACTGCACAAGCTACAATTCGAACCTTAATTACTTTTTATTAGTTCTCGATTAAATATGCGTCCAGGGCTAAAAAGATCAACAGCCTGGGAGTTTTTCACGAGAAATGGAAATCTTGTCCGCTGCAGTATATGCAAAAAAGACTTTAACCCTTCGATGCGTGAACATTTTTTTACCCTTCAATGCGTGAACAGGTCCCTAGGGACCTTTTTTTATTTTTAAGTATTTTACTATGAAAAAAAATTGCAAAAATTTTTTTATATTTTTTATGTTAATTATTGTCTAAAGAACAAAACTGTATATTTAGAATTTTTTTTTTTTTTTTTACATGGGTCATGAAAGTGAATAAAATTAACATATAAAACATCTTATTTTCTATTGTTGTTGTTGCTGCTGTTGGTCCATCGTGGCCTGTTCGCAAGTATGACAGCGGTGGAGGACTGTAGAATGCTCTCCGCAAACAGCATTGTCGCAATTGAAGCAGTAGGCCCTCGTTTTCCGCTGCCGTCCGTACTCAGAACGGCATAGGCGGCATGACGGCCTGTTCGTCCTTGGCGCAAATGCTAGTGAATTGACTTCTACCGGTCTTGGTCTTATCTGAAAAGATAAAAAAAAAATAAAAAAAAACAAAATTAGTAGTCTGGTTGTGAAATTGGAGCAGTTTTTTCTTACCCTGACATCAAATGTCTCCATCGCATTGCGTATCCTTGGATGCTTCGTGATTTGATTGTTTAGGGCCCGATTCTCAATGTTTGGCATTGCCAACTGCCTGGTGAGGAGCTGGAGAAACGCCCGTCGTCGATCACTTCGTTGGTTAGGCTGCATTTCGTTGTATATGGTGAATGCAGCAAGTGCAGCAACGTCTACCATATTGTAAAACATTGCTAATGGCCAGCGTTGTGTAGAGCGTTTGCACGAGTAAGTGCCCAGCATTTGGTCCATCACATCTACGCCAGATTTATTAGCATTGTAGTCCAGAATGCTGTAGGGTTTCCGCTTTGCACTGGCCTCGTCGACAGCGCAAGTATAATGTTGAGTAGACATAAGAAGAACAGCTTTGTTTCGTTTTGGCACATATGAAGATAGTGCTATATCGCCATCGTTCAAGCCGAACAATGTGGTGAGGACAGGACGCTGGCGATTTTTCTGGAACTCCTGCGGTACGAACCTCTTATTTGCGCGAACTGTTCCAACGTAGCCCGTTTTCCTCCTCATCAAAACACGTGCCAAATCCAACGTTGTGAAGAAGTTGTCTGCATAAACTGTGCGGCCAGTATCCATATATCTCTCCATAAGCGTAAGTACAACATTTTGGCCCTGATTTACTTCACGATCCTGGTTTGGCAATTTACCAGAATAGATCATACCTTTGACGGGATAGTATGATTTGGAGTCACACAACCACCATACCTTTATTCCATACTTGGCAGGCTTAGAAGGAATGTACTGTGTGAAGCGGGTACGGCCTCTGTAGGGGAATAACTGCTCATCAACTGTCAATGACTCATGCGGAGTGTAAGTTGCTGCTAAGTTTGACTGCAACATTTCCCAAATATCATCAATTGCAGCAGTTTTGCTGGTGACTAGTCGCTGCTGTCGTGTATTTGCATTGTCGAATCTGATGAATTGTTTGATGCACATAAAGCGATCGTAGGACAAAGCAGCTTTGTATATTGGGTTATGTGTTGGGCCCCATAACTCTCTAGCAGGTTCGGTATTTGATTTGGCATCCAGCATGTAGAATAATAGCCAAAAATGCATCAAACTCCTTTAGTGTGATGGTATTCCATTCCTTCATCTTCGTTGGATTTGCCAAATTCCATGCAGCTGTAACTTCCCTGGCTTTCCTATTAGTTTCGCGTAATATTATGTATACTATGTCTTCACTGATGATGGAGCGGAATATAGTGAAGGGATCATGTAACGCTCCGTTTGGCCCTGGTCTCCTTCTTGTGAAGTCAACCACATTATGAGCTCGAATGCGAGAATTAGGGGGTGCTGTTTTACACCATTGTGTGCCATCTTTACCATAGTAGTAATTGTCATTTGTTTACTGTGCATTGTTTTCTTCGTCGTCAACATCGCTGTCATCACTTTCTTCATTGACTTCGATATGTTGTTGAGTTCCTGCGTCCGAATCATCACCATGAAAACCTGGTTCATATATGGAGTCGTCATCATTCTCAGCTGTATTGCCAAAAGCATCATAGGCTTCGTCACCGCTCAGCTCTTCTTGCATAAAATTAGCAAATCTGTCATCAACTACACGTCTTTCATGTACACTCATTTCCTGGTATCTTGTACTACGGCGTACAACCATTTCAGCAACTTCAATATTTTGGTCTGCCATTTCAATTTTCTTACTTTTATTTTCACTTTATATATCACACTTTACTGCTCACTGTCTGAACTTAGAATGATTTGGCTGACGAAATTAGAACCTCTTATATACTCTTTCATACGTCTACCTGGCCTTTAGGTTACCTGCACTATGCACATCTGCTCTTCGTACATAAAACAGATTAGTGAAGTATAGGTAGAAATTTTAAGAACTGGTTTATTATGTTTCTAACGAAAAGCAATTACCAAAATAAACTACCACTTTATTATGTTTTCAAGGAAGGACGTAATATAAATAGTGCAAAAATAAACCACCAGATTATTATGCTTTCAAGGACACAATAACAATTATCCAAAAATTACCAAAAATTCACAGAACACATCTGTGATATGTTGAAACAATAAAAAAATTATAATAAAGCGAAGAACAAATGCATTTATAAGTGTTTTATTGCATTTTCAGTACAAGGTCCCTAGGGACCTGTTCACGCATCCGCGCATGTATTTGATTTAAATGGGTGTAGCACCTAAGCCATTGGTCGGATTGCCTTGATTTTTTTTTAAACGATTCTCCACAAAATTCTCTTGGAATACATGGTAACTTTGGGGGGGTGTTGTCCTGGCCGAAATAGAAGTAAATTGCATTTGAAAACGCAATAGGTCCCTAGGGACCTGTTCACGCATCGAAGGGTTAAGTTTGCAGGCAACACATCTAATTTGAACAATCACTTGCGGCGAAGACATCCACCATATTTAAAGGACACGGAAAATATAAAAGTACAAAGCAATGTTGTTACTAAAGTGGTTTATTTGGATGAAAAAGCGAGTACCTCACCTGCAGGGCAGATTGAAATTGCTGATACCAATGTAGAAGAGGCGCATTCTTCTCCGGCACTATCTAGAGGGGATTCAGCAGATCGGGCAGCAGCAAAAGGAGCCCATTGTTTTCCAACGCCAACAAAAGGCGCTCCAGTTGATAGAGCAGCAGTACAAGAAGGAAGTTGTTCTTCAGTGCCAACAAGAGTCGCTACTGGAAATCGAGCAGCAATACAAGGAGCAACAAAAGTGGTTACTGTGGTCGGTCAAACAGCTGAAAGAGGTGTTGAAACTTCACGAGATGCAGCAACCAAAAAAATGAAGCATGTACAAACAAAACTATTTGTAACAAATGCACGTTCAGAGCTTACTGAAAGCGAAAAAAAGAGCATTGATGAATTTTTAGTCAAAATGGTTGCAAAAGATATGCAACCCGTTTTTAATTATAGAAAACGAAGGGTTTGTTGAATATTCAAAAAAATTACATCCGCTCTATTCGTTACCCAATCGAGAACGTCTTTCCAATACAATGCTGCCGTTTAAATACAAGGAAGTTCGAGATAAACTAAAAAATATGCTTAAATCAGTCTCATATCTCGCTATAACAACCGATCTCTGGACTTCCGGCAGCCAAAAAGGATTGTTATCAGTTACCAGCTATTTTGTTTTTGAACATCAATTGAAATCAGCAATTTATCAACAAAAGAAGTTCTTTGCAAACATACTTCAGAGAATATTGCTGAAGTCTTATTAGAAATTTTTGAGGATTGGGCGATAACTTCGAAGATAATAACCATCGTTAGTGGCAATGGTGGTAATATAAAAATAGTAGATTTTGAGCATTTAAAAAGCACCACAATCCGTGTGTTGCACACTTTAAATTTGTGTGCAATTAATGCAATTAAAGCCGATGCGAACGTATCAAACTTTATTAGTAAATGTCGATTAATAGTATCTCATTTTAGTTGTAGCTCTCAAGCTACAGAAAAACTTAAAAGTATGCAGAAAAAAATAGGAGTTGTTGAACTTAAACTTAAGCAAAACGTTCCTACTAGGTGGAATTCTGCCTTTATAATGATGGAACGCATATATTTAGTGAAGGAATCCCTCTCTGCTGTTATAACTTCCCTACCTAATGCTCCAGAATTTTTGCATGCTTTGGAATGGGATATAATATCCGATTGTATAGCGATATTGAAGACAATGGAGTCCATGACCACAGAGTTGCCAGGCAAAAAATATACTACAATGTCTATGATTATTCCTCTGATAAGATGGCTGCAATTTAGTATAAAAAACAAAGAAGCTAAAACTGTGGAAGGAGTGTGTTTAAGAGCAAATTTGTTAGATATTGTATGCAGGAGGCTAGGCCAATTGGAGTCCGGCCGAACTTGTGCAAAAGGAACTATTTTAGACCCAAGGTTTAAAAAAATTGCATTTGGTAACGAAACTAATGCAAGTAATGCTCAAAAATGGCTAACTAACGAGATAACACATCTTATTGCTCAACAAAATAATACAACTCAAAGCAACTCACATAATAGTCCACAGAGCGAAGTTAAAAAAAAAAAAATGGCGCTGTGGTCTCTTTGTGGACTTTACTGGGTCAAAAAGTTGCTGAAGCAAAAAGTATCAGTATTCACGCACCCAGTGTTGCTGCCAAGATATTGCTGGAGCAATACCTGTGGCAAGAGTTAATACTTGGTTAATAGTTTTGGTTTTTCGGTTTTTTTATTTAATATATATATTCAGGCTGTTCCAGGATAAGTGATCGATCTCGCGGAAGATCTATGTTTTCGGTTTTTCCCTTCGGGCAACCTTCGGTTGCGTCTGCACACCCTCTCCACACATATAATGTTTTTTACTTGTCTCATTATGGTCGGCTACTTTGCCTGGAACGCTCTTTATTATGTATACGACAGTATAAGGTTTTTTATATTATACGAGTATACTTAGTTTTTTACGTTCCTTATATGAATATGATCTAAAGTTTTATATTATAAAGCGATGACAAGACTGTTTTATTTTTTGTGACAATATTTTATGTTAAGATTAGATTATGACGAGATAACTGTCACATTATTTGTTTTTGATGAAATAAGTTTGTGTTTATGTTTTCTTCTCTTTTTTATTATTCTCTTCTCTATGCGTTTTATGAGAGGGAACAAAATACCCTGCGTATACTCATGCGTGCCATGAGTTAACGATTGTTTATTGAGCATCTCTTATCAGAAGAATGCCTTATTTTTTTAACTTTACTTTACATTTACTATTTGTAAAAACAAAGTATTGTTGTTTTGATCAAAAACGAAAATTTATGAACAAAAAATTATTTGATATTTCATTTAAAACACCTTTCATTGTAAACACCAATGTTTTTGCGCCGCTATGCTCTACCAGGAGACAGAGTAACTAAGAAGAAGGTTTGTTAGAAACCAAAATTTCAGAAAAAGTTTAGTCTTAATAATAAATTATATAGAAACTTGTTTTTTCCAAACATCTGTTGACTGACATACAAATTTATTCATATCATTTTTATTAATTAGCTTTTTTTCAAGTTCAATAAGTAAATCAATAGAAATAATATTACTCGACAGTCAAAATCAATGTCAGTGACGATTTATATCAAAATACACTTGATAGGCTTATTAACCAACTTCAAAAATCAAATGAGTGAATAAGTGAAAAAATCATTCGATAGCTAAAATCATTCAGGGCCGAATCGCGCCAGTCGTCTTCGAGCAAACGCGTTCGTAATTTTTCCGATTGGGATTACAGCAGTCGTTATTAAACAAAAATTATCGAAATTTTGAATTATGGCTCTCGATTACGAGTAGTCGTTCGAATGCAACCATGCGAAACTTCACTCGATACATAAATTGCGGTCGAAAAAATTTAAATTGTCAACAACTGTTCAGAAATTAAAAAAATGTGAGTAAAATTTTGTTTTCAATTCCATATACAATAATATTGAATATATTTAAGAACAAATATTAACAAAATAAATGCTGTACAAAAAACAATAATGTCGGAGTTTATGCTGGAGCATCAAAATTTTGAAAAAAATCTTTTGTCGAATTGCAGCCAAGGAAAGGCCATGTCGCAAAGACTTTGGGAGCAACTTTCGAAGAAATTAAATACTGCGGGCCCACCTATTAAGGAAGCAAAATCATGGCGCAAGGTTAATTTTTGAAGTTTTGTACTATTTGTTGTTGTTTAAAATTTCTTCAATCGAAGGTGTTTGCTGATCAGAAACACAATGTCAAAAAGAAGCTTTCCTTCAATAAGGCATCAAAGAAAGAAACTGGCGGTGGACCATACCAAGATAAGCTCTTGACTGCAGCAGAAGAGCAACTGCTTGAGGCTACCGGAATGGATGTTGGTCTTGACGGCCTCGCTGTGCAATCTTTTGGCAATGCAATGCACTCCAGAAAAATAAGAATTGAAGAACCGGAGTCGCCGAATGCACCTGACCCAGTAGATGCATCCTTAAGAAAACTTTTGGATAATGATGAAGAAGATAGCGACGATTCCTCGATGCTTGTTGATGCTCCGGAAGCTCAAAAAGGAATTGCTGAAGGCAATCAAAAGAGACGAGACCAAAAGCCAGCAGAGACAAAGCTATCATTGCTGAAATCAAATCTTCAGGCACACGAGGGATCACAAGCAGCAATTTTATCAATGTTAGATAAATTGATAGCTTTGAAAGAAAGATCACTTGCTATGAAAGAGGAGGAGCACGCTATTAACATGTCTTATAAAAAAGTGAAGCTGGGTATAGCAAATATTAAGCTGAACATGCTCAGGGAGCAATAGTCGATATTTTGAAAACCATTTAAATATTAAATCTTTATTTAATCCAAAGATAATTTAAATTTTATGTTAAGATTTCGATTTATTCTTTTTATTCTTCTTTAGTTAATAAAACGTAGTAGATACAATATGTTCGTTCTGGGTCAGGAGGAGCGGAGGAGCAAGCCGATGACGTCATGTTCGCACCCTAGCGCCATCTAGTGGGGGCTTTTTTGCTAAAATGTGCAAAGGTGCATGTCTTTGCTAAAAGCTATTTGGTGTATGTATTTGCTAAAATCTATTTAAAATCGGCAAGTTTGGTGTATGTCTTTGCTAAAATCTATTAAAAATCGGCACGTTTGGTGTATGTCTTTGCTAAAAGCTATTATAAAATTGGCATGCTTGGTGTATGTCGTTGCTAAAATCTGTTAAAAATCGGCAAGTTTGGTGTATGTCTTTGCTGTAATCTTTTAAAATTGGCAAGTTTAGTGTATGTCTTTGCTTTAAGCTTTTAAATTGGCATGGTTGGTGTTTGTCTTTGCTTTAAGCTTTTAAAATTGGCAAGTTAGGTGTATGTCTTTGCATTAAGCTTTTAAAATTGGCAAGTTTGGTGTATGTCTTTGCTTTTAAGCGTTGATCATAATTTTATTTACTTCATTATCGGTAGTGGTAGTCAAGCGAGTACTTATCAGTGTTTGCATGTTTCGTTTTTTTTCTTAACCCTCGAATACCTAATAGCAATGACTCAAATTCTGAGTGACGAGCTTAGCTTAAATGGTATGACTTGCTTTATGAAAATATATATATTAATGTGGGTTGAAGCAATTTAGGTACGGCGAAGGTTGAAGGGTTACAGAATTGTTTATAAATTTATCATAATGGTGCTAAGTATTAGGTTTGTGTATTAGATTTGCATAAGTAGTTTAAGAATTGGATAACAACCATTTGAAAGATAGGCGTATATAAGTGGGATACATCTGAGGTACAAGTCTCAATCCCACGGTCAAGTCGTCCAGCAAAATCTCCGCCTCGAGTCTGTAAACAGTCTGTAAAGCTTCGAGATGCAGAAATGTCGAGAACATTTTAGAAGCTGACTTATGTCATTGTATGCCGAAGCGAATGGCGTGAGAGAGAAATGGAGAGAGAGAATTTGATAGCAAGAGAGAGAAAGGGGAGATACAAATAATACTTCAGAATCAACCTAACCTAAGCCAATGCCATAGGTATAGGGGGGGCACTCTTTACCTATATAGGTATATAGGCTACTCTATAGGTATAGACTATCAGTTTATAACGAATACGCATAATGTCAATAACAATCTCTTTAAGCGGAACCACTTCAACTCTTGTTGCAAAATATTTTCATCCGGTTGAATTACCTACAAGATATGTTTGTGGACTTGTAGACTTTGTATCAATTAATTCTATACCAAATGTACATGATCACAATAATTTATTCCATATCGGACCACATACTATTACAATTCCAGTTGGTTCATATGAACTGAAAGACATTGCTTCTTTCTTAGAGTCAAATATAAAATTAATTGATGATTCAATTTACTTAAAAATTGAGCGAAACAATAACACCCTAAAAACTGAAATTACTTCATCCGAAGACATTGATTTTTCAAAACCAAACAGTGTAGGACAGTTGTTGGGATTCAGTAAAAGAAAGTTGGTAGAAAATGAGATACCGTACGAGGAATTTATCAAAGTGGTTACTATAGAGCCTATAAATATAGATCAGTCAGATACAATTAGAAATTTTCAATCTGACTTACCTTTGAATATTACAAATGTAAATACAATACGTATCGAAAGCAACTTGACAGATGGATCATATATTAATAGCACTTTGGTTCACACTATTCACGAATTTCCTCTAGATGTTCCCCCCGGATATAAAATTAAAGAGAAACCTCAAAATGTAATTTATTTACCTGTCAACTGTCAACAAGTAAACAACATAACGATTAGAATCTTAAATCAAGACGGCGACCTTATAAATTTTCGAGGAGAAAAGATTACCGTAAGACTACACTTCAAGCCAGAACAATTATAATTATGATTATTTATAATAAAAATAAGATACAAAGAGGATTTACAGTTAGTCCTACATCAACACTGGAACGAGGAAGAAGAGCTAAAAAACCATTGACAAGATATAATATAGAATTTTTAAAATCATTCGGACTTAATCTTGGGAGAAGAGTCAACAACAACTATTACTAAACTGCCAAACTGGTCTGTACTATTCAACAGCCATCTGCTAAAACTGATCTGAGCTGTTCAACAGCTAACTGCTAAACTGGTCTGTACCACTCAACAGCTAACTGCTAAAACTGGTCTGTACCACTCAACATCTAACTGCTAAAACTGATCTGTACTGTTCTACAGCTACCGGCTAAAACTGATCGATAATTAGTCAACCAATCACAATATCGATAATCAATCAACCAATAATTCAATATGAATGAAATACTTAATGTACTTCAACAACCTATGTACGATGAGAGTATTATAAAAAGAGACTATCATAGTTACTATCCATACCAAAAATCGTTTAACAATAACGATGAAATTTGTATACCCATTCAAAATCAGGATCTCTTTGTCTCACCAAGTGAGAGCATGATTTACATTCATGGCTTCGTAGTAAAACAGGAAGGAGGAAATGATGTAGTAACAACAGGTGTGAAATTTAAAAACAACTTTGTTTCATATCTGTTCGATGAAATTCGATATGAAATTAATGGTTTTGAAGTTGATCGTACACGTAATCTTGGAATTTCATCAACCATGAAAAATTTCGTTTCATTGAATAAAGCTGAAAGTGGCGCATTAAGAAACGCGGGTTGGGTTCCTGATGAAAATTTCATATTGGAAAAATCTCATTTTAGTTGTTGTGTGCCGTTGAAAATGTTCCTGGGTTTTGCTGAAGATTATAATAAAATAATATATAATTCGAAGAAATTAACTAATCCTTCAACGTTCTTCATATAATGATATATCATATCAACTTACAAATGGAACTGAAATGTTAAAGCTAACAATACTGGACATAGTTTGGAAAATGCCTCATATACAATTATCAGACTTTGCAAAATTGGAAATGTACAAGATAATTAAAAAAGAAAATTTGCTAATACCAATGGCGTTTAGAAGTTGGAACTATCAAATAAATCCTATACTACCAAAGGAAACAAAAGTTTTATGGAATGTAAAGCTTTCACCGCAAAATGAAAGACCACGATTTCTTAAAATCGGTTTACAAAGAGAAAAAAGTAAACAGGAAGGAAATCTATTTGATCATTGTAATATATCTAATTTAAAAGTATATATAAACTCTGAATCATATCCCTATGACGATTTAAATAGTCGCTTTGAAATGGGACAGTATGCTGTACTATATGATATGTATGCAAAATTTCAACAAAGTTATTATATGCGGGAACCTAAACCATTGCTAGATGTCGTTGGATTTAAGGCTATTGCACCACTTATTGTTGTTATGTAACACACCAAAATGAAGCAGTTAAAGTTGGACCTATTGATGTACGAATTGAATTTGAAACCGAAGCAAACAAACCGATTCCAGATAGAACCTCAGCCCACTGTTTAATAATTCATGATCGAGTAATTGAATATTCCCCTCTAACCAGCGAAATCAGAAAAAATTAATTAAATATAAGATCACTTTTTTCCATTAATAAAATTATACAATTTGTTTATATATATAAATAATAATAATAATAGTAATAAAGAAAAATTTAAATAAATTTTTAAGTCTATACCTATAGAGTAGCCTATGTACCTATATAGGTAAAGAGTGCCCCCCCTATACCTATGGCATTGGCTTAGGTAAGGTTGATTCTGAAGTATTATTTGTATAGGATCGCGCTATTTGCTATCTCCCTTTCTCTCTCTTACTATCAAATTCTCTCTCTTCCTTTCTCTCTCACGCCATTCGCTTCGGCATAGAATGACATAAGTCGGGTTCTAAAATGTTCTCGAAAATTCTGCATCACCAGTTACAGACTCTTGAATTTATATAAAATATAAGCCAGAGGCGGAGATTTTGCTGGACGACTTGACCGAGGGATTGCGACTTTTACCTCAGATGCATCATCCCACTTATATACGCCTATGTTTCAAATGGTTGTTATCCAATTCTTAAACTACTTATGCAAATCTAATACACAAACCTAATTCTTAGCACCATTATGATACATTTATAAACAATTCTTTAACCCTTCAACCTTCGCCGTACCTAAATTGCTTCAACCATATTAATATATATATTTTCATATAGCAAGTCATACCATTTAAGCTAAGCTCGTCACTCAGAATTTGAGTCATTGCTATTAGGTATTCGAGGGTTAAGAAAAAAAACGAAACATGCAAACACTGATAAGAACTCGCTTGACTACCACTACCGATAATGAAGTAAATAAAATTATGATCAACGCTTAAAAGCAAAGACATACACCAAACTTGCCAATTTTAAAAGTTTAAGGCAAAGACATACCCCAAACTTGCCAATTTAAAAGTTTAAAGCAAAGACATACCCCAAACTTGCCGATTTTAAAAGTTTAAAGCAAAGACATACACCAAACTTGCCAATTTAAAAGCTTAAAGCAAAGACATACACCAAACTTGTCAATTTTAAAAGTTTAAAGCAAAGACATACACCAAATAGCTTTTAGCAAAGACATACACCTTTGCAAATTTTAGCAAAAAAGCCCCCACTAGATGGCGCTGGGGTGCGGACATGACGTCATCGGATTGCTCCTCCGCTCCTCCTGACCCAGAACAAACATATTGTATCTACTAAACGTGAATTTTTTTATTATTTTTGTTAAATGTAAATAATTATTTTTAATATTTTTTTTTAATGTACATAGTTTCTTGTTTATTGAAAGAAATTAAATGGATTAAAGTAAAAAATAAAATACAGGTGCGTCGTTGGACACACGAGAGAAGCGAAGCTCTTTCGCAGTTACATAGATTTGATAGCTTAATAATTTTTTCTTTTTAATAAATTTACTTTTAAATTCAAAAATTTAAAATAACATAAAATAAATTACATATATACAGCAAACATATTTACTGCTTATTTTTTTATTGTTGAATGTCAAATTTCCACGCCAATTACATATACGGGCATATAATGCCAGCGACTCTCCATTTTAACTCTCCACACATGGTTGTGAACTTGGCTGCACTGACTCATGCATGCGTTTGTTGATTCCATATTTATTGATATCTATTTTTTTGACACTTAAAAACGCACTTGTCAACGCACTTGTCATAGAGTGTAAATTATTATTTCAAAGTTATTTCCCTTAAAAACATGAAGAAAAAAACTCTGTTAACCTCTGTTAACACATGCCAGAGATTTAGCAGAGTTGATGCAATCTCTAGTTAATAATTTATACTCTATGCACTTGTGGGCATTGCTAATTTTCTTCGTACCAACAGCATAGAGTATAAATTATTATCTAAAGATTGCATCAACTCTGCTAAATCTCTGGCAAGTGTTAACAGAAGTTAACAGAGTTTTTTTTCTTCATGTTTTTAAGTGGAATAATTCGGTTAACACATGCCAGAGATTTAGCAGAGTTGATGCAATATCTAGATAATAATTTACACTCTATGCCAACAGCACCACAAACGCATTCACAATACAAACAAACCGATGTTGGAGACACCTTGTGGCAAATAAAAGCAAATTTTTGATAGTTGTAGCATAGCAAATACACAATCCTCTATCTATTGATAGATGGTGACGATCTACTGCAGCATAGCTTCTGTTATAATTAGGATTGAATTAACACCACTTTCTAACAAGTCTTTGTGGCCTAGTTGATAGTGCATTGGATTCTCGTGTAAGAGGACGTGGGTTCGATCCCCACGGGCAGGGCAATAAATATTTTTATTATTTAATATTAAAGTATTAAATTTTCTTGTTGTAATAAGCACTAGCAACAAAGAAACCATCAAATTTCCAAGAAAAAATCTGTCGAAAATTTTTAGGATTTCACTCCAAGCAAATCACAGAACGAGGAGTAAAAAGCTTCGTTTCAATAAAGTCTGTTTACTAATGACAATTTAATTCGGTCTCTAATTTTGTTACCAATTCTTGTCAGATGAGTGTCGTTTCCTGTCTCAACTTCTAAGACCGAGCTTCTCAATACTATTGTATCTGGTATACATATGAACTTTAAATTGAATGCAAACATTATGCAATGCTGAACAAACATTTCCAAATTGTGCAACTTTTTCGGGACTGTATCGACTTCTTTTATCATTCGTTAAAATTTTGCAACGAGCCTTCAAAATTCCGATTGTTCTTTCAACAATGCAACGTGCTTTAGAATGAATGTCATTGAAGTGGGATTCATTGGAACCTTCCTCAGGGTTTCTGTATGGTGTTATACACCATGGCTCTGGGGATATCCAGAGTCGCCTGAAAAAATATCAATGTAATATTTATGCCCGTATATTTTATAATATGGCAGTATTACCTAATATCCAAACATTTTTTAAATTATTGCTCCTGAACTGTTCCTCTAAAAAAGTTCTTTGATCGCATTGCTTCCACACAAAAGAGTCGGGAGCAGCACCACCAAACTTAGAACAAATTGCTAAGATTTTGTATTCATGATTGCAAATCTTTAAAAAGAACTTTATACTAACGAAAGCAAAGTTTATAATTTAAATAAAATCTTACAATCATAGAGTTAAGGCTATGGAACCCTTTTCTGTTGAAGAACATGTGTTCGTTCACGATCGGTCTCTGTAGCCTTAAGTGGGTGCCATCGATACATCCAATTACTACAAAAATAAAAATAAATTATAATAAACACAACTTTAAGTTTTTGAAAGTTACCTCCTGGAAACTTATATTTATCCATAAATGTCTCAATACATTTTGAAAAGTTTTCAGGAGAAAAAGTTATTACTTTGGGACACAACTTGTCTTCAATCTCCTTTACTACGTTTGAAACAATTTTGCAGACAGTGCTTTGGCTCATTCCAACCAAATAATCATTGCCAACTGTGTGTTGGAAGCTTTTGCTGGCCAAAAGCGTAAGTGTTGCTGCTAGCTGGAGCATTGGTGGCACTGCTGTGGACATATGACCACTGAAATTTATTTCATTAGACACATAATGAAATGCTTTTTAGGTCAGCCTGAAACGTTTTCTAAGCCTGGAAATAAATTACATTTAATATTGTTAAAATGTGCTTTATTGATATTCTTACGGTGCTGCTCGTAGGGACAATGGATTGCTTTTATCTCGAAGATGTCTTCTTATTTGCATTGTTTGGCTTTCCTGTTCTAAATCCGAAGAAGTACAATAAAAAAACAGCACCGGGTTCAATTTTTTAATTTTATAAAGAAAATTTCTTGCAATATTATTTTGTTCGAGTTCAATTGAATCTATTACATTGATAAAAAATACTAGAGAAAATCGATAAAAATCTCTAAAAATTTCGTTTCGTTACGAGCCACGATCCAGCAACTCGATTCGTCACGTAATTTTATTCAACACGATTGCTAACTCGAACACGACTGGCGCGATTCGGCCCCAGTTACTAACTATCGATAGTTGAAATCACTCGATTGTTCCCAAGACTAGTTGAGAGCGGTGGTGAGAGTGGAAACTGAGCGTGACCGATTGGCCTCATGCCTCAGTGGCACGACTCAAGGGAGGGGAAATACCCCGAGATTAGAATACTCGTTGAGAGTGGCAACTGAGCGTGACCGATTGGCCTCATGCCTCAGTGCAGTGATGTGACTTGGCGGGGTTTCGGGCTCATTTTGGGATATTTGGCCTATTTGAGAACGTGTGGGATTTCGTATGGTTAGGGAGGATTTCCTACTGTGTCATAATTTTTAAAATTTAAATTCTTTACAAAACTGTTTGGAATAACTTTTTTGTAATCTTTTTTAATTGTTCGTTCAATTGATGTTTCTTTGATTTTCATATGTAAGCTTAAAACACACGAAATGTAAGGGAGATTTAGGGATCAGTTTAAAATTCTGAAAAAAATAAAAAGTAGTTTTTTGACATTTGGAGCTAATCAATAACCATCCATCATTGAAATTTGAAAACGCCATAAAACGACCAACCTAATATACATATGTACTATGATGGGATTTTTCGCGAAGTTTGAAGGGCTGTGTCTTCCAAACGAAGCAAATATCAAACTTTAATTTATAACTGCAATATAATGCCATTGTGATATTTATTGTGAATAAATTTAAATTTTTTTGACCCATGCCCATTAGAGATATTTTACCCGAAAATCAGCAAAATTCAGAAATTTTCTCAAAATTCAAATTTTTAAGAAGCCGAAATCAAAAAAAGTTAATGAGTCAGAATGTTAAAAAATTTTATATATAAACAAACAGTTGAAACGTACTCTAGCAAAAAATTTATTAGTGGAACTTACTGCTTTCTATAAACATATTTTTAAGTTGCACGATATTACGTTTTGAACATAAAAATATATATATTTTTATTTAATAAGAAGAAATTATTTCATATGCATCTTTTATATGTCAGATTAACCCTAGAATACTAATCATATTTTGCTGTACGTTAATACTAAACATGAGTAAAATTTACTCACTTGCTCTTTTTTAATAAAACCAAAAATTATCACGTTTCAATAAATAGGAAATTGCACATATTTATTAATATAACTATTTTTTATCATTTTATATACTCAAAACAGAAAAATCATTTGATTACTATTATAATATTTTACATATGACATTGGAGTAAATTTTACTCATGTTTAGTATTTACGGTGTTATTTTTTTCATTGGTGGTGATTTTACTAGAAAAATGGCTCGGTTGTATGTTGTATGCTCCGACAACGAACTGACCTGCCACAGATATTCAGTGCGAATGAAAGAAAAATATTCAAAGCAAGCACTTCAGAGAGCGCGAGCGCATTTTAATTGTAACTTCGGAGATATGATCGTTTTTTTACGAGGAGTGAGTAAATTTTACGTAGATTAGTACTCTAGGGTTAAAGGGCAAAGTGTGCTAGAATAGGAGCACAGAAATATAAGTTAACACAAATGAATATATCGCTATAGGTAGCAAAGAAAATATCGCCGCCATTTTGAAAGAAGAAGAAAAAAGTTTTTTAAAGCAGTTCTGAGAATCAAATACATTGGACAACTGTTAATAAAAATATAAACTTTTTTAAAATTGGTCGAGCAACCAACTTTCGTTTTTGGATCAGTTCATTTCTACTGGCTCTTCGTAAAAAATTATAATTGAAAAAAAGCTCACAGCTCGACAGAAAATTTTCGTTTTGAGCTTAAAACTCATATTTGCACATCTACTTTTAATTTCATTCAAAAAAATCGGAGGTCCATTAACCTTTTATTTAAAATTGGTTAAGGAACGCAGTGTATATGCTGTTGGCAACGCTTTGTACCGCACAAACAAAAAGTCAGAGAGAGATAAAAAGTAGAAACGAAATTATTTTATATTTCGTTTCTTTCTTAAGTTGCTAACACGAATGCACGGAAAAACAAATGCAAGTTTTTCATTGAATTTTCGTTGACAATTTACAAAGAATAAAATTCATGTAAATTACAGACTAAAATAAACTTTTTTATGTACATTATTAAACTAAAAGATTATTATAATGTTTAAAAATGTACATAATAATGTTTTGTACAAATGTACAAATTAAAAGATTCCTGAATACTACGTGAAGTCAGAAAAATATCACAGTTTTCTAGTTAGTAAAAACGGCAAGTCATTCTATTTCAGAATTGTACATTTTGCTTCGAATGAATTTTTTTTGCAGTTTTAGTCATAATAAATTAAATAAGTCATATTATAACAATAATTATTCAATCTAACAGTTACCATGCTAATACGCGCCAAGGCCTAAAATGATGATTCTCATATGTCTTGCTGCAGAACTTGAATGAAATTTTTTTGTAAGGAGAAAAAAATCTACCACCATTTTTCTAAATGTTGCACTCATTTAAGACTCGATCTATCACTATTTAACATTTTCAAGTTACACTGCTATTGACTAAGCAATGGTAGTAGCTGGTAGTGCTGGTCGAATGGTAATATTTTTAAAAATAGTCATTAAATTTAGTTAAATTTCTTTGTCCCCCTATGCAAAACAAAGTAGCTACGGCGTTGAAGATTCAGTTAACGCGATAATATCCTCAGAGACGTTCTGAGTTGACAAAAATATTTCTCGCGTCCTTGAACGTAATCCCCTTACATTTTGATAGTAAAGGGATAGACTATTTAGTTTTTTTGGGCCTGAAAGGGGGCTTGAGTTGTCCTTCGAGACTTGTAGTTCGGTTCTGTAACTTTTGCGACAAATAGTCACTTTTCCTGACGTCACACTGTTTCGTTCTAAAATACTCACTTTTGCGAAAACTAGTGTTTCTGAAGCTGATAAGTGAGTAAATGAGGTATGATAAAAAAGATACACAAATGAAAGGGAACATATGAAATTGTAACAAATATCATAGCACTTTGCTTACAATTCTATGTGCCCTGATTTAGCTAATTAAAGAAATAAATATCTATTATGCTGTCCTTATAATTATGGAAATTTAAGTGCTAATACATGCTTTTGTTTGCTTGTAACAAACAATATAGGTAATAATTTAATTAATAATAATCTTTAACTGTTTGACACTAAGTGATGTTTATATTAAACTAGCTTATACCTGGCGCGCTTCGCTGCGGTCAGCGCTTATCCCCTAAAAAAGGGTGTAGCTTTAGTGAAGCCATGCTTTTATAGTATGTTCGTACCGAGTTTCATTAATGTGTGACTTATTTCGAGAGCTATACCGGAAAGTTTACCGGGAACAGGGGGCGAACCTTCACATGGCAACGTGTCTGACCGCCTCAACCTGGCGAGGCCAGCATTATCCATGTCGAAATCGTCTCAAGTCGACTCAAACCTCCAAGTGGTGTTCCCTGGGCAACGGCAAACTGACATCCGTCAGTTTGACGGCTAATTTGAGCGGCGGGTCGAACCATAGACCACAGACATGGAATGTGCGCAGGGTTTGGGTCCCGCCACATTATTACTGCCCAATTAAAAATCTAAACCAGCCTCGGATAAGAACCCCAATTACGTTGACGACCACCGCAAACGAAAAACGGACAATGATTTACGGATATGCACCTGGAGTGTCCGGACCCTTTATAGGGAAGGTGCCATTATCCAACTGGTGGAAGCCCTCAAAACAATAAAATCTGACATCACCGCCATCCAGGAAATGCAATGAAAAGGGCAAGGCTGCTCTAAACAAGCACACTGCGATATCTACTACAGCTGCCATGCGGAGAAGCGCGAATTCGGATGTGGATTCATCGTTAGCCGGAAACTACGCCTCCTTGTTTCCCGGTGCACACCTGTGAACGAAAGATTGGCCACGATCCGCATCAAGGCAAAATTTTTCTACATTAGCCTTTTTTGCGCGCACGCCCCGACGGAGGAAAAGGACGAAGCCGTCAAGAACGCTTTCTACGCTAGTCTTGAGGACGTATATGACCACCTTCCGGTCCATGACGTGAAAATAGTCCTCTGCGATTTTAATGCGAAAGTTGGAAGGGAAGGCATCTTTGGCCCCACTGTCGGTCAGTTCAGTCTTCATGAGACCTCCACGAACAACGGTCTAAGACTGATCGACTTCGCCGCGGCACGAAACATGGTAGTTAGTAGCACCAGATTTAAGCACCTCGACATCCACAAGGCCACCTGGCTGTCCCCTGATCAAAAAACGCGAAATCAAATTGATCATGTTGTAATCGACGGAAGGCATGCCTCTAGTGTTCTAGATGTGCGTACATTTCGGGGGGTCAACATTGACTCCGACCACTATCTTGTTGCAGCCAAGATCCGCATGCGATTATGCAATACGAAGAACATACGCACAGGAATGCAACGAAATCTAGATGTCGCTAAGCTGCAATTACAACGGACTGCCGAAGCCTACTCCGCTCAACTCTCGGTTAAGCTCAACCAACAAACCTCTGGACTCGACGACGCCGGCGGACTTTGGGCGCATATATCCCACTCAATCAACCAATGGTACGATCAGGAGTGTCGCATCGCTACAGCAGTAAAAAATGCCGCATACAGAAAAACGCTGCAGTCAGCTGCAACGCGAGCTGTGCGAGAAAACTACCGCGAAAAGAGGAAGGAAGAGAGGCGCCTTTTCAGACGCAAGAAAAGAGAGCAGGAAAAGCGTGAGCGTGAGGAGCTAGTGGTATACCATGGCAAGAAGGATGCACGAAAATTCTATCAACAGGTTAAGCCTCTAACCCAAGGTTTCAAGCCCGGAGCATCCACTTGCAGAGACGAAAATGGAGATCTGAATACGGATACACAGTGTGTGCTTAGATTGTGGAGACAGCACTTCTCCAATTTACTTACTGGCGACGATTCCACCAATGCCGCTCTCGAAATCGAGTGCGCAGTTCAGTGCCACCAATCGACGATGACGGAGTGGAAGTATCACCACCTAGCCATGAAGAGGTTCGAGTTGCTATCCAACGACTCAAAAACAATAAAGCAGCGGGTGCTGACGGCCTGTCAGCTGAATTGTTTAAAACCGGCAACGATGAATTTATAAAGCGCATGCATCAGCTCATCAGCAAAATATGGCTAGCAGAAAGCATGCCCGACGATTGGAACCTCAGTGTACTGTGCTCTATACTTAAGAAAGGAGACCCTACAATCTGCGCAAGTTATAGAGGTATCAGTCTTATTTCCATCGCATATAAGGTTCTCTCAAGCGTACTATGTGAAAGATTAAAGCCGATTACAAAAACACTGATTGGACCTTATCAGTGTGGCTTTCGACCTGGTAAGTCCACCACAGACCAGATTTTCCAACTACGACAAATCCTGGAGAAAACCCACGAAAATCAAATTGACACACACCATCTCTTTTTCGATTTTAAAGCTGCGTTCGATTGCCCGAGAAGGGATTGCCTATACGCAACAATGTCTGAGTTTGGTATACCTGCAAAGTTGATAAGACTTTGCAGAATGACGTTGAGCAACACACGCAGCTCCATCAAGGTAGGAAATGACCTCTCCGAAACCTTCAATACCGAAAGAGGTTTCAGGCAAGGCGATCCACTGTCTTGCGATCTCTTCAACATCAGCATGGAGGGGATCGTACGAAAGGCAGGTGTGCATCGTAATGGCACCATTTTCTATAAAGGTGTCCAGCTCCTTGCGTACGCTGATGATATTGATATTGTTGGCAGAACCAAGAGAGATGTTACCGCTGCTTTCGCCGCTATCGAAAAGGAATCAGCCAAAGTGGGTTTGATGATAAATGAGGGTAAAACAAAGTATATGATGTCTACAAACAAGGGAGCTCGGCGTTTAGATTCCCACGTTTCATCCGGCAGCTATAACTTTGAAGTAGTCAAGGAGTTCGTTTACCTTGGCACCGCCATTAATACCAAAAACGAAATCAGCCTGGAGATAAAGCGAAGAACAATAATCGCTAATAGGTGCTACTACGGGCTCAGTAAGCAACTAAGTTCCAGAGCCCTCTCTCGATCGACAAAACTAACACTCTACAAGACGCTCGTTCTACCTGTGCTGCTTTATGGCGCTGAGGCATGGGTAGTTTCGCAAACTGACGCAGCCGCTCTGGGGGTGTTCGAGAGAAAAGTTGTTCGCAAAATCTTCGGTCCTGTTCGAGTCGGCGATGACTATCGCATCCGAATGAACCACAAGCTGTTTGAGCTCTACGAAGACATTGACGTAGTTCGGCGTATAACTGTGCAGCGACTACGCTGGCTGGGTCATGTCCATCGTATGGACGACGAAGCTCCAGGGAAAAAGGTGCTCGAGGCGAGGGTCGCTGGTCAACGACGACGAGGGAGACCATGCCTCCGATGGATGGACCAGGCTGAGAAAGCCCTAACCGCACTTGGTGTATCCGATTGGAAAAGGCGCGCGAAAAGCAGAGGCGCCTGGCGAGAGCTGATGAGGTCGGTCGAAATCCGGACACGGGTTGTTACGGCCACCTAAGTAAGTTAGTAAGTAATACCGGAAATTTTCGGAGTCTAGTACGTGATATACACATATACCCACATACGTATGTACATTAAGTCGCCTCACGCTCCTTAGAAAAAAAAAATTGTTCAGTCCGGTTCTTCAAAATAATCCATTGCTTATGTTATGATGATCCCCAAAATATTTCGACTTAAAATATTGGCTGGTATGGTACTTAAAAAAAAAACAAACGGTCAGAATAAAGAGTAATGAAAAAGTTCTTTTGCATCAAAAAATCTTAAATTTTTCCGTTGGACCAAACATAATACAAATTTTTATGAATTTTTTTACTTTTTCCATTTTATTTTTGTTGTTGTTTCATTCAATTTAATTCTTCACATTACACTATATTTTATCATCAATTGATAATTTAATTGACTAAAAGTAACATGGTAAGACAAAAAAAAATTTTTAATTTGAATTTTAGTGAATATAATATAAAAAAAAAAAGTTAAAAACTTAATGAAAATCTCCATTACCTTTGGTACGACTGTAAAAATTAAAAATTTATTGGTGCAGATTGGAAGAACTTTTTCATTACTACTATTTCTGACCGTTTGTTATTTTTAACTACCACACCACTAAATATTTTTACAAAAAACTCGGTTCTTAGAGCATATTTCAAACCATTCCGTGGCATACTGGTTGAGGTGCGTGGCTTGTTAGCCAGGTTCGAATTCCATCTTACACAGAAAGTTTTTTTCAATTGAATTAATTTTTCTGTTCGGCCGTCATCTCTATGCAGACAATGGCAAACCTCACAGATTAAAAACTTGTATTAAAAGCTTCTTGAGAACATAAGCCGTTCGGAGTCGGCATAAAACTTGTAGGTCCAGTTCTCGATCATTTATGTTCAAACATTTCACAACACGCACAACACAATTGATCATAAGAAGATCGGTTAAAGTCTTTTTAAGGGGTGAAATGGCCATTTCGTTTTTGTTTTTTTTTTTTCAAACCATTCCAGCTCACGGATGGCTATCGCTACTGTCGAAATATTTGGGGAATCATCATAACATAAAGCGTTATTTTGAGGAGCCGACCCGAACACCTTTTTTTGTGAGGAGCCTTAGAATACATACATACATTTTTTACAGATAGATGATCAGAAAAGTTAGGCATGGCAACATTTATATATAAAGCGACCGCCACTTGGTCCCATTGCAACTACATACCAAGTTTCACTAACAAAACATGTACAGCTCAGAAATTACAATGATTTCTGAAAAGTCGGCGTAGATAAAGTGCGACACACCCATTTTTTTAAGGGTTCTGGCAGTAGCCATATGAACTAATCTACCAAATTTTATCCTTTTACTGTAAAAAAATTCTGATATATATGCTCTTCACGGATTTGTGGGTGTTAAAAGTGGGCGTGGCAAAATTTATATATAAAGTGACCGCCACTTGAACCCATAGCACGTACATACCAAGTTTGACTATCAAAACGTTCACATCTCAGGAATTAAAATTATCTCTTACCGATAGCCCAGGCAGCTTGTGTTTACTTAGTTATAATTGTTAAATTGTAATTAATTATAACACATAAATAAATAAATAAATTAAATAAAATTATTGCTGAAGAGTGGGCACAGATTTAGCACATTTATAGAGAGAATAAACGTATGAACTTAATTACCAAATTTTAGTTTTTAACAATGAGAATCGCCTGATTTATAGAAGTTCTATTGATTTGTGGGCAAAAAAAAAAAGTGGCGGTCGTTGCGTAGTGGGTAGAGTGTGTGGCCCATACGGGAGAGAACCCTGTTTCGAATCCCACTTGACACAGAAAGTTTTTTCAATTGAATTAATTTTTCTGTTCGGACGTCACCTCTCTGCAGATAATGGCAAACCTCAGAGAATAAAAACTGCCATGAAAAGCTTCTCGAGAACATAAGCTGTTCGGAGTCGGCATAAAACATGTAGGTCCAGTTCTCGATAATTTGTGTTCAAACATTCCACAACACGCACAACACAATTGATCATAAGAAACTCGGTCAAAGTCCTTTCAAATTCTTAAATTGGCCATTTCGTTTTGTTTTTTTTTTTTTATTTATGGGTGGTACAAGTTGGCGTGGCAAATATTATATATATATATATTAGGCCGGGTCGATTTGTGGGGAGGCAAAAAAATCGCCCATTGCTCTGTGAAAATCGTATTCAAGGGATCAAAATCAGAAACTTTGCCGAAGGAACCATATCTCTAAAACGAATTCTGATGTCCCCCAATTTGGGTCGAACTTTTGGGTAGGGGCAAATTTTGAAAAATCCCACTTTGACCCATTTAGAGTGCTCCAATTGAGTCCAAATGTATGACCGACCCCCACTAACTTTGGAGGCCCGACTCACCCATGTCAGTGGCACACCCGCTTGAACCCCCCTGGGGGTGCCCCATACAAACATTTAAAAAAATCGCCAGTTTTGGCACTTTACATGAAAAAATCAGCGAAATGCGTATGTTTTTTTCTTTTTGGAGTTTTTTTTCTCTTTAGAAATTTATTCAACCCTTTTAAAAAATGAAGGTATCACTGTGACACAATTGCAAATCGGAAAATTGCTTGTGTGCGTTTTTTAAGGCACCACAAGACAGCTGCATGTCGTAAACTTACTTGTGTAGTTTTTTTATAGCACCTACTTAAGAAATGAAGGTTGTTTTTACAACCCTTTTTATGGCACCTTCTTAAGAATTGCGTTTTATGCAACCATTTTAACAATTAAGGTATCACTGGAATGCACCGCAACCCTTTTAAAAAATTAAGGTATCACTGTGACACAATTGCAGATCCTAAAATTGCTTGTGTGCGTTTTTAAGCCACCACAAGACACAGCAGGTAGAATTGAAATTACCATTTCATTCTTATTACCTCGTCTCGTAGACCATATATAACGCAACAGTTTTTGTGAATGCATTAAGTCGTTGTGCAGAACTCAAAGTGTGAAGTGCTAATTTCAGATAAAAAAATATTTAAAAAAAAAATAATAAGTGAAGTTGACCATTCCAAATCAAAAAGCTTACAATGAATCCAGCATCCTCTACACCGCAAGATGAAGAAACAACAACATCAACAACTATCGAAAACCCAATGAGTCATATACCCAAGCACGATGTTACTGTTTTTGGTGTGTCTACTGATTTGACTGATCTTAATTTACCAACCCATCTGGATATCTTGAGATATTATTTTTACTTAAGCGAACGTGCTAAAACAAAACAAAAAAAGTTTTCCCATAAATCATTCACTATTCAAGTACAAGATAAGTTGAATGGAATTTGGGAAAAACTTGGTATGGAAATAATACTGAAAAAAAGTGTATTTAATAAATTGAATAAATTGCTTGACAAGTATCAAGAGCAAATCAAAAGAAGAAACAAAACCCAACAATTTACAGAGTATGTAAAATCTCTGGAAACAATTTTTTACATTGGAACATGTAAATGCGATTTGAAGGCAGCTCCATGTGCATGCGGCTGGGTTCCCGAACGCCTCAAAGAGTTCATGCACGATCAACATAATCAGAGAAGACTAACAATGGATGCAGTTGTGATGGAAACTGAAGAGCAAGGAGCAACGTCTATGTCATCAATGCCAACATACCAAGATCTCGATGATTCAACATACGCACCGCCACCGGTTCAAGAAGATATGGATAGAAGCACAAGTTCACAATACACAGAGAGATACGATTGTTTTAACTTTGCCTTGGTATGTGACAGATTTGGTGTGCCTGATAGAGTAGCATCGGCATTGGGAACCGCTCTTTTCCAAGATTTTAAAATGAAAGATAAGCATGGCAAACCTCTCATCATGGATAAATCGAAAGTTCGCAGAGAAAAAGAGAAATGCAGACAAGAAGTGGTTCGCAAACGGTTAGATCATACCAATTTGTTAGCGTTTTCATTCGATGGCAGAAAAAATGATACTTTAACGACAGCTAAAGTTGATGAGAAGTATCATACTAGGATGGTAAAAGAACCTCATCTTGTTATTTTGAGAGAACCCAATTCTGAATTGATTGGTTACGTAAGACTGGAACATGAAACCGCTGAATACAAAACAACCAAATTAAAAGATTTTTTCAACGATAAAAATATATCACTGTAATTGGAATATGCACTGACGGTGAGCCAACAAACACTGGCCAACAAGGTGGAATTATACGACGATTCGAATTGCTGTTAAAAAGACCATTGCATTGGTTCGTTTGCCTTCTACACTTCAACGAACTTCCGTTTCGGCATTTGTTTGAAGCTTTGGATAAATCAACCAGCACTGGACCAAGATCGGCAACCGGAAAACTGAGCCGTCAAATCGAACCTTGTGAAACTCTTCCGGTAAGTTATTGCTATCACTCATTTATTATAATTGTCAACCATTTTTAATTATTTTATTATTATATATTTTCAGGTGGTGGACAGCTTCCAGAAAATTGAGTTGCAAAATATGCCCCCGCTCCAGAAAAAAATTGAATTTTCCACCGATTCGAAGTACTTATACGACATGGCCCATGCAATTTCTAGCGGCGTGGTTTCGGTGGATCTGGCTAACATCAAACCAGGGAAAATTGTACATTCTCGGTGGCTCACCAAAGCCAATTATATGTGACATCGGATATGTGACATCGGAAAATCCAGATGCAAATTTAAGAATTCTGGTTGAATTTATAATTAAATGTTATGTGCCAATGTACTTCAATATCAAGTATTACAGCTCTGTCGTGTACGGCAGTGCATTATTTTTCAACTTCATTAGTTGGTCATGATTTTGTACCGGCGCTTGTAGCCACATAAGTTGTTTCCTGTATTTTAAATGTTTTTATTTTTCAAACCAAATCAGCTCCATCTAGTTGTCGAAATCAAATTCACCTCACTAAAATGAAGACTTTTCGTTTCCTTTTGGCTACAAAAACTAAAAAATTTTTATTGGAAATTTTACGCTATTGCGGGATTTATTTCTTTGAGATGCTGTTAGCGAAAAAATCGTGGTCTGATCGAACAATTTAAGCGTTCTTTTCTGATCAGCAGTCGCCAAAGAAGGTCAACTAAAATTCAATTAAAAGTTAAACTAGTGGAAAAAGTACAGTGATTTTTATTTTACAATTTAAATAAATTAAATTAAATAAATAAAATTAAAGTTGTATACATAGAACATTAAAGTTTTTGATCATAAAGCAAGAAAGAAAAGTAAGTAAGATTATTTTTAGTACGTTTTTTATGATATTAATTGTTTTTTTTTTTAAACAGTTAAGTTAAGAGGAATTCTTAATTGCTTTCATAGAAGCTGTAAAGTTGGCTTAGAAATCGAACAAAGTTTAATTACTGGTGCCATCTCCTAAAAGGGTAAATTTAAATTTTATCAAAAACAAAAAAAAAAAAAAAAAATTCTAATTTTGTTATAAAAATTAGTTAATTATCTATACAAATAAATATATATATTTATAAATCTCTCCAGACTTGGCACCATAGGGAAGTTAGTGCGAAAACAGAAAAAGCAAAAACTTAAAGCTTTCACCATGCACATAAGCAGATTCTTGCATTAAAAAGGTAACGGGGACAAAAAGTTTATAGGCAAGAAGTTAGTCTACGTCGGTCGTCATGTCAAGCAGCAGCATCTCAACAAGCGGTAAAATAATCGAGTGATTAAAGTGCGGTGTTAAAGTTAAAATTAAAATTAAAATTAAAATTAAAATTAAAGTTAAAGTTAAAGAAAAAAAATTTAATTGCATTTCAGGACGGAAAAATTGGTTAAAATAAGTTAAAAAATAATTAAAGTAGCATAAATGTTAGTTTGAACTGAAAAGTTAAAAGTAAAAGTAAAATCATATATAGTGGTATATACATGTAAGTGTACATGCATATATATCGTGATCGTGCAAAACTCACCACTTAATGCACATCTAAGCTAACCTAAGAATAACCTTAAAAGCTAAAATTAAATGATAAGCTAGCAAAATGCAGAATATAAATTTAAAATGAAATAAACGTAACAAAACTCTGATCTAAACATGAAAAAAAAGAAACATTAGAGTGAAAGAAAGAAGAAAAAAAAAACTTAATACATATCTAAGAACTCTAAGCAACATTTCTAAATAAAACTAAAATAATCTTAACTAAAATCTAAGCTAATATATGTGCGCGATAAATGTTTAAAAGTTAGTAAAATTCTTAAAAATCTACTTAAATCTATATTTAAAAGTTATTCTTAATTATTGCTTGTTGTTGTAATCATTGGAGTTAGTTTAAACATACAAACATACAAAAACAAAAACAAAAAAAAACATTCAACTAATCTGCTGAAAATAGAAAAAAAAACAATGTTGCTAACGTATAAACTCACCACGCTTAGCTTATCACTAAGCCACTGCTAGCCAAAATTGGTAACATGTTTTATGTTAAAACGCTGTTAAACTCTGAACATGCATGTTAACGCGACCTTTCTTTGTGTCTTAGAAAAAAAAAATAATTTTATCATAAAAAAAAGCTTTCTCTCCTTTTAACAAAAACTTACCTCAACGCAAATAAAAATAGCAACAATGCAGCTTGCCTTGCTCACCAACATGAAAGATCTTTCATCGCGGGAACAGTGAAGTTAAACAAAGTAAGTTTTCTTATTCTCTTCTTTTTATTATTTGCAAAGCTTTTCTCTTAAAATTTTTTTTAAATGAATGAACGAAAAAGAAAAACAACAACAAACATTTATAACTTAAAAAAAAAAACACATATCAGCTGTAACGTCATCTAATTGAAGAAAAAAAAAAAAAACAAAAGAACAAATATCTTTTAATGAGTTTTGTCAAATAGTTTTTTTACTAGTTTTTAAATATTTTTCGACAATGTAAACTTATAAAATGTAATGAAAATGAAAAAGAAATTATTATAAAATTTAATTAATTGAATTTTTTATTATTTTTCACTTATATTAAAATATTATATTTTTTTAATATTAACATTATTTCATATCATGTTTATATTTTTTTCCCATAACTCTAGCCACATAAACCATTGTGTATTTAATATTTTTTTTTGTATTGACTTTCGTTAGTGTTTAAAATGAGTTATACTCGTATATAAATTTTTCTTAAATAAAAACAACGGACTGTTTTGAATTATGTATTTGTAAAGTTAAAGTTTGATTTCATGCGGGCATTGTGAGTAAGTTGTGAGATACCTTTTTTTGGGATCATCTTATAGATAAATAGGGATTTTGTTTTATGATGATCATGGATGGGAGAGCAAATGTTGAGGTCAGGTCACCAATTCTCAACAATAACATAATTTTGAGAGCAGATTTTCTTTTCATCCTTTTAATTGTTCTTTTTCTAAATTTCTTATCTTTCTATCTTTTTCTTATTCTATGCATTACTACCTTTAACCCATTCCTTGCACGCAACTTAAAATTTGCGTTACTGTAGTTGTGTTTTTATCAGTGATAAGCTACAAGAACTTTCACTCCCACTAGCCGACGAGCCAGAGCCGGAAATCAAAGCGTGCATCCGTCGCTTATCATCTGCTCAAAAATAACTATAAAAATTCAGATCGTTACATGCTACAATTTCTAGAACCTCGTTTATGCAAAATTGTCAATCAAGTAATTACAGATAATTCATATTATGCGCATTCGGAAAATATCTTGTTATCAATGTTGTTTGATGATAGCAAAGAAAAGCGCGACTGTGCTATCAACATAATTCTACGCTATCGAACAGATGTTGACGACCCACCGCAACTTAGAGCTTATAAAAAACCAGATATAAAGATTAATTGCACAAGTTACACGGAAATGATCAATATGAATGACATAAATTACGTATTTGAACCACCATTCACGCGAAGCATTCCGTACGATACATTGAAAGAATATTTAAATCAAGATGATTCACCGTTTAATGATCCAAAAATTGCATCACAAGTACATGGAACGGAACGACATGTACAATTGCTAGCTAGCGTTTCCAAACGGGTTATACCGGAAAATGTAGAGGCTGTTATGGCGACGACATTAGAGAGCCGTGCGAAATTGCCCAGACTTGAAAGTAAAAAAGACTTCAAACAATAATTTTTTTAGTTTCTTTTCTATAACTAACTTAAATTAATTTTTTCATTTATATATGTTCTGACTAAATAAAATTCAAAAGAGAAAAAATAGATATTATTATATATAAATAAGAAATATTATTATAAATAAATAAATATAAATAAAGAAAAAACATAGCTATTCGCTGATTTTTTCATGTAGTGCCAAAACTGGTGATTTTTTGAAATGTTTGTATGGGGAACCCCACAGGGGGGTTCCTGGGGGTGTGCCACTGGCATGGGTGGGTCAAGCCTCCAAAGTTAGTGGGGGTCGGTCATACATTTGGACTCGATTGGAGCACTCTAAATGGGTCAAAGTGGGATTTTTCAAAATTTGCCCCTACCCAAAAGTCCGACCCAAATTGGGGGACATCAGAATTCGTTTTAGAGATATGGTTCCTTCAGCAAAGTTTCTGATTTTGATCCCTAGAATACGATTTTCACAGAGCATTGAGCGAAAATCGACCGAATTTTTAAATCGACCCGCCCTAATATATATATATTGAATGCCACTTAGAGCACCTGCATATCAAGTGTTACTATCAAAACGTGTACAATTCAGGAATAAGCATGATTTCGAAAAGTGGGCGTAGATATGGTGCGACCACACCCATTTTTTACCAGTTGCCGACAGTGACCATATAAACTAAATTACCAAATCATTGTCTTCTACGGTAAAAGCAGTCTGATATAAAGCATTTTTACTGATTTGTGGGTGTTAAAAGTGGGCGTGACAACATTTATATACACATAGTGACTGCCACTTGGACCCATAGTACATTCACACCAAGATTCACTATCAAAACGTGTACAACTCAGGAATAAGCATGATTTCGATAAAGTGGGCGTAGCTATAGTGCGGCCATGCCCATTTTTTGTATATTGGCCGACAGTAGTCATATAAACTAAATTACCAAATCTTAGTCTTCTACGGCAAAAACCGTCTGATATAAAAAATTTTTACTGATTTGTGAGCGGTAAAAGTGGGCATGACAACAGTTATATTTACATAGTGACTGCCACTTGGATCGATAGCACCTGCATACCAAGATTCACTATCGAAACTTGAATATCTCAGGAATTAAAATGATTTCTGAAAAGTGGGCGTAGATATAGTGTGACCACGCCCATTTTTTGTACAGTCACCGAAAGTGACCATCTGAACAAAATTACCACATTTTAGTTTTATACTATTAAAACCGTCTGATATATGTATAAAATTTTTTGCGGTTTGTGGGCGATAGACCCAATTTGGGTCGTATGGGAGGTACCACGCCCCCTTATCCAATCAACACCAAACTTCACAGGAACACTCATATAATATTGCTTCAGTATCCCTAAAAATTTCATAAAGATTGGTGCGGCGGTTTTGGAGTCTATACGTGATATACACACGTACCCACATACCCACATACCCACATACATACATCCATTTTTATATATACCCTGTAGGAAAATCAACTAATTTAAAAGTAGTTGAAAAAGTAGTTTTTTGTCAACCACAACTAGTTGAAGTTCTGACTTCTTTCCATAGAACGAACTAACATATTTTGTATGGTGATGCAATATATTTTCAACTACTTGTTAAATTAGTTAAATTTTAATTATTTTTTTTTTTTACTTTAAAATAACCAATTGAAAACTATATAATATTCCACTTACTGAAGATGAATTTAAAAGCATAAACATTTTAAATTTCTATACATCAAAGAGATCATTTATTTGACTGTTTTGAAAAATACATAAATCATGCAAAAAAATCATGCCTGGTCGACACAAATAAATTCTGAAATATAAAATCTGAAAGCAAAATGTAAACAAAGTTAAATGTGATCAGAGTTTTTTAATGGAAAATTGTGAAATGTCGTTTTTTGTGGTGATTTAATTGATTTTAAAATAATTCAAAAGTGATTCACGCCAAACTTCATTGTCAGTTAATTCACAAAAGGACTAGTAATTACATTCAAGGAGCGCAACAGAAGTACGCTGCGAGGGTAGATATAATTTCATTATTCCTTTCTTCATTGGACTATTTCTGCTTCCAACAGTTGATAATTTCAGAAGCTGCGTACTCTTGCTCTCTTTTCTGTTGTCACTGCAATATTCATGAACGCCGAAAACGTCATAAGATGCCACACAGTTTGATTTTTTTTAACATTTTTTTTTTTTTAACAGCGCACATTATTGGGAGCAAAAAGTGCGTGGCGCTTTGCTTAAATCGTTGCCATTTCTATTATAATTCAGATCCCATCTTGAATATGATATTTTCTTAAAGGAAATTTAACAGTCTTTAATTGAAAATCAAAATAAAAAAAATTAAACGTGTACTAACTTGAGAAAATCGTCATTTAATCATAAACTTATATTTTTTTATATTAATAAATTTTTTTTTTTTCAAAACTAATAAAATAATCAGAAACAACATAAAAAATTCTTTAAGTATGATCTAAGTTTTAATGATATTTATTTAAGCGTCTATTTTTAAAAATTCGGTGAAAATAACACTATTTTTCACATTTCCAATAACTGAACCGTTATAAATCGACAACCAGTTAATATTTCACAAAATGCTTTTGGTATAAGTAACAACACCAATCGGAGATCATAAAACCAAAATTTCATGAAAAAATAACGAAAAAAAAATTTTGGTAGGCGATTTGACGTGAAATGCACCATATATAAAATATTTCAGTTTTCATACTTAATTATGCTCATACTTTATTTTTTATTAATAATAAATGTGTAAACATTTAGAAAAAAATCAAATTTTTATATGCGTACGCGGTAGAAAGAACAAGTTAATCGAAAATGTCGAACGTGACATTTTTCTCATCAAGTTAAAACATAGTGACAACTTCATTCGATTCGAGTCGAATTTGTTAGCTTACAGAAACACTTCGAATCCTAGGAATATCGAAGTGTTCCTAGGTTATCGAATCCCTAGGAAAATAGAATTGAAACATTCGAGACGAGTCACTGTTTTATCTCATTTTATCACAGGAACAGTGCAAGTGAGAATGTCGTCATAATGACGTCAAAGTGAGAAAATCTGGTGAGAACTACGGTGAGAAAAGTTACAGAACCGAGCTACTGTTCTTAGGCCTCAACTCAGAAACGAGAATATTATCGGCCCACAAGTTAGAGTTAAGAACAGTTGCAAACTCTTCAGCAGCAACTGTGAGAATAAAAGAAGCGTGGGAGGGTTTGTTTGTTATTATGTTTGACAAACGTCAGTACATTTTCAGTCGTTGGGTCGGGCTGAAGACGTGAAATAAATACGTTTTTTCTCCTTGACACTGCCCTTAAATTAAAATTCAGTTTGTTATTGGGAGCAGTTGATCTCAATATTTCACCATAAGCCAAGGGAGGAATAGTAGATAGTGGTGAAGATATAACTCTACTATGTACTTCCAGGGGCATGACTGAGGGCTGCTCACCATGAGAAGTAGTTTGAGTTGTTTTGCGGCGCTTATTATTTTTATTCTTATTCCTCTTCATATTTTTCCTCTTCTTTTTTAAACTATTATGGCCTTTTTTTGATGGGTTAAGAGTTTTAGTCCCGGAAGACGTCATATTTTCCTGTATTGAACTTCCATCATTAATGCTGGTAATTGGTGCGGCTCTCACTTCGCTAAAAAATGTTACATACTTTAACATTAAATAAAAAATTTTAAAATATAAATTTAACGCGTTTGTGTTTCTACATTTTACATTTAAAACAAGCGTGTTTCATTTTTTTTTTTTCATTATTGAATGAAAAAACATGAATTTTTAATTCATTATTTCATATACAGTAAATTCATTTCCTTACACTTGAGTTTTACTCGGAATTACAAGCGCCCGGTTTCCGAACAGGGTTTGCCAGTGTACAAGCTTATATTTTGCTTCAAAGCCAATTCAAAATAAGTTTACAATTACAAATTCAAATTCAATCATCACCTTTAAGGAACAAACGTGATCGCTTAAATAAAAACTTAGAATATGGTGAAAATTATTTTAAAGGAAGTGGCCGGTCGGGCTAATATGACAAATGTCATTTTCAGTGTTACTATTTGAACCAAAAAAAATTAAAGTGGCGTGTTTTGCTACGCAACATTTCCCCTTCGTAAGCTTCGTGCAGCCAGCATGGGGTTTACTTTTTTACATCCGCTGCGAACCTGGTCATCTTTCGCGCGACAAACGTTGGCAACTAAGCCTTTCTGGCAGTTGTTTCTTTTCGTGTTCTCGTCGACGATAATAATGACGTCGTCGTCTCGTGCCACTTTGCACGTCTGGTCAACTTTGGCAGATACTCTCGCAACCAACGCTTCCAAAACTGGTCCGCCAGTGCACTGGAAATACGAAAATTCTTGCTCAAAGCCACACCGCATTATTTGGCATAGCTCGCTCTCGCACACCACTGGACAGCCGATCAACAAATTATTTGGCGCCAACGCCTCGCTATAAGATGTTTCTAATGGTACGTTAAACAACGGACGCGAGCTAAGAATATTTTCAACATCCACCAGCGCCGCTCTCAAAACTTCTTTACGTAGGCCACCTTCTGGGAGTATGTCCATCAAAACTGACCTAACAGACCTAACCATTCTCTCCCACGAGCCCAACATATATGACGAAGCAGGCGGGATGAATTTAAATTCGATTTCTGGAAATTTACTCTTAAAAGCCCGTCTGAAGAAATTTTCCCTATTTCGCTCAGCAAAACTCGACTTGCGCCTCTAAAGTTCGTTGCATTATCCGACAGTATACGATGCGGTACTCCTCGGCGACTCATAAGCTACTTGAATACCAACAAAAATGAATCCGTGGATAATATTGGCGCAATTTCTATATGTAATGCACTCATAGTCATGCACGTGAACAACACGCCCCAGCGTTTTCCTATGCGTCTACCAACCACTACCTCCAGCGGTCCGGAATAGTCTACGCCGGTGAAATGAAATGGCTTTGTAAATGCACTTAACCGCTCCGGACGCACCATCTTAGGGCAGCTCGGCTTAGTTGCTCGATTTTTACATTTACTAGTGCCCTTAAACCTTTTATCCGAAAACGCTGTCACATCTCGTTGAAAACAATTTTGCTGTGATGATGATGATACTTGCGATTGTAAAAATCTTCAAGTAAATGAGTTACTAAGTTACTAGGTAGCTTGATTATGGGTATTTTGCCGCTTGTTGCAACACCTTCAATTGAATCGATGCGCCCTTTCTCTCTGAGTACGCCCAAATCATCAAAGTATGGCGAGCTCTTGTATATGACACTTTTGCGACTTACAGCTTTACCAGAATGTAAAGATTTTATCTCATCTTAATATGCTTCTTGACATTTTCGCATTAAAACATTTTCAACGCGTTCAACCTCATTTATGTTTATCAATGCTTCAATACCTTTTGACGAAAATTGTGTCTTGCGAATAAGACGCAAAAATTTCAATACATTCCATTGCGTATTGCGATATTTTTCCGATTTGCTATATTGCGTCAGGTCGGGTGTAATTGCAGCCAATGATGATACGACTGGCTCCTGACACTTTATGTGGTACACCAATTCAGGCTCATTTTCAGCTGTATTATTGAAGTGTATTATCGGCCAGTCGGGTTCATCGTTTTTCCAAAAATCAGCCTCTGTATACCATCGCGAATCAGCGTCGAACTGAGGAGTGCCTGTCCACTTAGTTCCATCGTCGGCCATATTATCAGCCGATGAGACCCAACGCCACTCTTTCACATTCGTGCCTTCTAAAATATCACCAATGCGCAATGCTACAAAATGTTAATATTTTCTAGCATCAGACCTAATCCACTACAAAATGTTTTTGAAGTCTGACCAAAATACGCGACGCGCTATTCGCACTGACAACTCGCTTACTGCCGCTAATAGTTCCAGTTTTTTAATGGAAACCGGCTTTAGAGGTGCCACTCTGGTTTTAGTAGCCACTAAACTGCATTTAACGACGCCATCATATTCTGTGCGCAAGTTCACGAGAGCAGCGTATGCATTGATGCTTGTGTCCACAAATATATGCATCTGGATATTCGAACATCTGTTGACATGATCATACCAACGTGGGATGCGTTAATATAATATAAAAGGCAACAATTTCACCCATATCCTCCATTTTTCTTCTTCATCTGCGTATATGGGCCGAAATTTTTGTAATAATATTTTCGCAATGATGACATAAAATTATAGTAAGCCAAGTGGGTCAAATATTGTCATCACGACCCGCAGAGTCTTACGCTTACTTGGAACAGTTGTCTCGTCGAGAACATCAGCACCGAACTTTTGAACAAATGTGAATAAGTCTGATGCGGGCCTCCACCACATGCCTAGCACCTTTTCATAATGTGCTACTGGATCTTGATGCATTTATTCTGCTGCTCAATTTGCCCAGTTAAAGCATTTAGCACGCGTTTAGAATTCGAAAGCCAATTACTCATTTCGAAGCCTTCATCTTGATGGATAGTGCGAACAAGTTTGGCCGTTTCAATCATCCACAATCGTCCACAAATGTATTATCAATAATGGCATCAACAGGCCTAGGCTGTGTTTCGCGAAAACGTTTTGCATTTTTATTTCTTACATAGTTCGCTAGAGACGGTGAGTAGGATGCCCCGAAAGCCATTACTGTCATGGCATATACATCTATGGACTTTGATATGCCACCATTGCGCCATAAAAATTTTTGAGAAATTTGATCATCTTTTGCGACACGTACTTGATGGAACATTTTGCGAATGTCACCCGATAATGCTACTGGATTTACGCGAAAACGTATGAGAACACCAAAAAGAGATTTGAGGAAATCAGGGCCTTTCATTAAGGTGGAATTTAAAGACACGCCGTTGACGGCTGCGGCCGCGTCCCAAACAATTCTAGTTTTATTTTTGTTAGTGACGGTGAAAATCGGAATTTACCACGACTTACCACCGCTTACTATTTCTCGCTGCTGCAATTTCTGTATATAGCCCTTCTTTTCATAATCATTAATTTTTTGTTGAGAAAAGTTTTTATTTCAGGGCTGCGTGCCTTTTTGTCTCAAGACATTGCAATCTGCGGCGAGCCATGGGCAAAGAGTCTGGCAAATTTATTTTGTCGTACCTCCATAACAGGGCTGTCTCACTTACCTTTTCTCTCTCAATATATTTAGTCGTTGCTTCCATAATTTTTAAAGCGCACTCATCGTCTTTTGAGCAAAGACAACTAGCAGTGCTTTTTACACCAATAGGTTCTAGCGAAAAATAATTTCTTAACATATTGTCCATGTTATCGTTCGTGTTATAGGCATTGATCTTAAAAATTCAGAGCTGCTTCTACATTGACGACCATATATACTCCAGCCAATTCTACATTTCGAGGCGATTAAGCTATTAATACCACTCTCTTTAACTTCAAGGGGAACACAAATGTTTGCATTATCGATTCTAATAAGAATTCGTGCTTTAGCAGCAGTATTTTTTTTTTTAGACTTAACCAGCGCTCAGGATTGTGTTGATTCGGAAGACGGGTGATAGTTAGTTGGAGGGTGAAAAGATGGAGTAGTGTCGGTAAAGATTTGATTTAAATTTACACAGATTGAAACTGCCGGGAAACACGCTCGCAGGGAGATTGTTCCACAATTTTACTGAGCGACCGAAGAACAAATTATCTCGGTAATGCGATGTTCTATTGGGCAAAGTTGCGATGGTAAAGGAAAGGGCTTGGAGAGCTGCCTGAGTGGACCTAGGAAACACACGAGCTGGTGGCGTTAGCCCATGTATCTCCCTTGAACACTTCCCATGGTAGTACCTGTACAGAAGGCTTAGGCAACCAACATTGCGACGATACCCACGAGAGTTAAGAGAAGATGAAATATTTCCATCACCTATCAAATATATCGCAGGCTTTGAATCCGATTCAGAAGCTCCAAATATGATCTTGAAGCCCCTGCCCAAATGTGCGAATTGTACTCCATTTTCGGCCTAATATATGAGGTATAGATCAAACGAAGATTAGATGGAGTGAAGTATTACTTACACCGTTTTAAAAAACCAAGGCACTTGGCTGCTTCTTTTGACACATCAAAAGTGTGATCATTCCACCGAAGATCTGCTTGTATTGATATGCCTAGAACGTCAAGAGCATTTGACTCCGTAAGATCTACACCGTTCATATTTAGGGGAGCTAAGGGGCAATTGGTTCGATTGTGGGTTAACAGACAACACTGGGCCTTGCTAGCATTAATTTCTACTCTATTAGCAAGACCCCACTCGGAGCAGTATATGGAAGTATCGGCATATTTTTAAATTCAACGCAAGAATCAATTTCAAATTTTCCAAGTGTCTGTTCGGGCAAATCTAATGACGTCACTGTGCGAACATTGCGCAAACAAAATTTGCGGGCGTTATTCTTACGTGATGCAATCTGAAGTGTAACTGTTTTGAGTTATATTCCTTTTGAGTTATTTCGCCTGTCCACTGTAAGCAAAGTTCTTCCGTTGGCCCCTTCAGCCCGAGTGCAGCGGCAATCTCATTTTGAACAAAAGTGCAAGCAGCACCCTCGTCAATTAATGCAAATGTATTTAACGACCTATTATTTCCAAATACCTGTTAATATAGCCAAATAATGTCTTCTTCTTTTCTTTTGTGTGAAATAATAATGATTGACTGTCATTTGCTTGATGTGTTACAATCGTCTCATTTCTTGTACTATTTTCATTGCTCCATTGATTTTGCCTTACTTTCCCTTGTTTATTATGTAGCAATGGGTTATGTGGCATTTTACAACCATCGACACTGCATTGTTTTTATGAATTGCAGCGACGCAGATGATGTTTTTGAAAACAACGTAAGCAGAGTTTTTGGCCGTGAATAAACTTGCATCTATCATCAGTCTTTAAAGAAGTAAACTCTTTGCATACGATAGATATTGCATATTTGCTGTACATGTTGTCAAGAACATCATGTACAAATATTTGCTCTTTTGATTGCTTGCGATTGCCCTGCGCTCCTTCATTTGGATGTGCGATTGTTGTTGATACTTATGGCGTCACTTGACTTGCGTAGCAAAAAAAAAAAAAAAGCGCCACCCATCAAAGAGAACTAAATCAACTCGAGCAAATGCTGCGCGATAACGACCCCAACCTAATTTAAAATCACTTGGCAATTTCTTTAACATCTCATTTAAGAGCATCGGATCATAGAGATAGTCGGCAAGACCCATTGCTTGCATGGTTACTCTATAGTTTTGCACAGCAAGAGCGAAATTAATAAGTGTCTCTAATTTCTCTTTTCGTACTGGTTGCTCTTGTTTTAATTTGCGTTGACGAGTTACATGTCTGCCATATAACATTCGCCATATAACATTATTACAGGTCTGCCGTATAACATTCGCAATGTTTCAATGGCAAAGGGCACGGTAGCCGGCATCATCAGTTTGCCACGCACTGCATCCAATACGGCGCCCTTAAGACATTTTTGCAAACGTATAAGGTTTTTCTGTTCTGTAAAGCCGCATCGTTCTGTCGACTGCACATAATTTGTGATAAAAATGAGCCATTCATCGGGTTTTCCTATGAAAGTTGGAAAATCTTTGCTAATAGCATGGCGCGCCGCATAGTGAGTAGTGGGCAGTGTATAATCAGCTGTTGAATTATGTAAAAATGTACGCTGGCTATTTAATGACGGAGCTGATGTGCAGCTGTTATTCAGTGTAATCATGGGAATTGATGACGTCATGAATTGTTGCTGCGAGAATAAAAGCTGTGTATTAGCATATTGAAAGGAGTTCAGAAGGGAACTATTGGGTACATTATATGGAAACAAAGTAGGTACAGTAGATATCTGAGGCGCTTGCGCATATAACAGCGGCATTGGTGCTGTTCCAGTATAAGACATATCAGCATATGGAGTTTGTAGTGGCGCAAAGTTAGCAGCAGAAATAGCTGATTGATTCAAAAAATTTCCATTGCCAGCAATATTATGAGCGGCATAAACCGATGGATTTAAAATATTAGCAGCACCTGCTGGTGTATTTAAGAAAATCGTTGTAGTAGCTGTGGCAGAAGAGACAGCTGATGAATTTGAAAAATTACCAGTGATTGCATTTGGCTTAGGTCTTTGTACATTTGTTGTCATTATAGTGCTATTCGTAGCAGCATTATTACCAAACTAAAATAGCGTTGACTTTGGGTTATTATTCGGCGAAAACTTTTGGTGCGTTTCAAAATCAGCTGAGATCGAGGTTGCGGGTGCGAAGGAGATATTTGTTACCATACTATTTTGCTAAGGAGCGCTGGAATTTGCTGCAGTCTGTTGGATTATCATAATGGACAGCTGTACCGAAATATTTTCATCAAATTTACCATTGTTTACAGTAGGTACAGCAGTTTGTTGGAGCGTAGGAGCGAGCAATACGGGCTGTTTCCAAGTAACCTGCTTGTCTGCCGATTTTTAGTAGGAACTTTTCTTATAGCGCCAGAACGTGTGCGAGATATAGTTTCTTCGGTGGGCTGAACATTTCCTTTTATAGAAAGAGGAAAATCATTTACCAGTGCAGATGGTTGCGTAGAAGTGGATGCATGTGGTTCAGAAGCTCTAGTTACCATGCGCGCTTGTTGATCAAATTGCGAGTTTGCATTAATAGCAGCATTTGGTTGCGCGTATGCATTTAGTCGCGCGTGTGCGCCGTTATATGCGTGTGCGTTGTTTGGTGCGAGAGTATCAGATTGGTCATCAGCGCTTTGGTAATCCAACGGTGCTGCGCCTTCGTTAGTGGCACCAGTGTCATCATCATTGCTAGCATCATTGTTTGATGCTGTTGCTGCGGATGAGGTGTTTATCGAAGACCGAATTCTACCTCCAGATACGCCATCTCCTTGATTGTCTATCTCGAAAAATGTGAACACTTTCAATTGAGGTTATGTTGAAGTGTGAAACACTAAAGTATTAAAGAATGTTGGACAGTGGGCGGCTTATCAAATCAAACACAGATTTCAGCTTAACTTCAATTTTGAGTCGTAAAAAACTTTAATCTAAGAAATTTTTAATTCATTAATTCATATACAGTAGATACATTCACATTTATATGAATTTTACTAAAGTGTTTCTGATTCACCGTGCTCTCCCCCCCCCCCCCCCCCCCTCATATGAAACGTGCTTGCATAAAAATAGATAAATTCGACCAAATGTGTATCAACTCATCAACGACACGATCAATCGAAGCATTCACAGCAGTTTTTTCACAAAATGTAAATGTAATAGCCGGCTCAACACTTCCTCGTAAGTTGGCAATGATATTTTAGAAAAATAATGCCGAGTTCTTTCTGCAATCAGAGTTGAATATTGAAAAAATGTTTAAAATTTTTAATTATTTAATTTTATTTTAAAATTTATCGAAAAATTACATTCATTTAGTTAACCATATTTTGCTTAAATATTGTTTGATTTGCAAAATTTTTTCTTAAAATATTATTTACATTAAGCTGGCTTCACAACTGAAAATGAGAAGAACATCATTATCTACCAGATTGAGGGATTTGAAATAATAACTGAGTGGAAAACATCATCGATATTCGCGTTTATTTGCTCCTGGTGACCGCAAATTTAATTTTATGCCAAATCTGAGTACGGAATCGGATTAAGCGACCAATTTTACATGGGGATAGAATTTTTTTGTAATTTTCTTGTAGCTTTAATGTCAGTACGAAAATTAATAAATTCACATTAATCCTGAGGGCCCGAAAAACACGTTTTTAACTGTAGCTCATCCAGTTTATCAAAATATTGGTCTTTTTTTGGCGTTTTACTATTTTTATGCAAGCACCTTTCATATGAGGGGGGGACACGGAGAATCAGACGCAAAGTAGGATTTGGCTGCATCTAATATACAGTAGATGCATTTCTTTTCTATCTTACACTTGTGTTTTACTCGGAATTACTAGCGCCCGGTTTCAAAACAGGGTTTGCCAGTTTGCAAACCTTATATTATGTAAGGTACAAACCTTATATTTTGCTACAAATTAGAAATAAGTTTAAGTTTACAAATTCAAATTCAATCCTCACATTTAAGGAACAAACGTGATCGCTTAAATAAAACTTATAATATGGTGAAAATTATTTTAAAGGAAATGGCCGGCCGGGCTGATATGACAAATGTCATTTTCAGTGTTACCATTTTAACCAAAAAAAAAAATTACAGTGGCGTGTTTTGCTACGCAACAGAGCCCAAGCTGAGAAAAAACATTTGATTGTTTGAATATATTTTTTAATTGGATTTGCAAAATTTGAAGGTAAGATGAAATTAAAACTAATTATTTATTTTAATATATAAGATATTTTAATATTTTAAGCCCCAATAAAACAAACAAACTTCATCGAATGGACTTTACATTAAGTATAGTATATATTTACATTTTATTTTTAAATAAATGTTTTTAAACAGAAATGTTTTCTTTAAAAGTATATTTAAAAACATTGTTTTAAAAATAAAAGCTTTTGTTTTAAATATTACTTTACAAACATTTGTGTTTAACTTAAATGAAATTGCTTAAAGCTCTATTTCAAAAATATATTCGTTTAATATGAACACAATGTCATTTAATTTTAACACATATTTTCCGTAGTGTATTTAGTTTTTTTGGGCCTGACGGGCGGGTTGAGTCGTCTTTCGAGACCTATTCTTAGGCTTAAACTCAGCAACGATAATATCATCGGCCCACATATTAGAGTTAAGAACAGTTGCTTTAAGAAGTTTTCAGCTGCAACTGGGAAAATAAAGGAGGCGTGGGAAGGCTTATTACCTTTTTTCTATCATGAACAGAATGCGTTTTGACTTAATAAATTATGTTCTTTGACTGACGTCAGTATATTTTCACTCGTTGTGTCGGGCTACAGACGTGATACAAAAATATTTTTTCTCCTCGCCACTGCCCTTAAATTAAGGTGATTATTAGGCTCAGTTGAAATCAGAATCGGTGTACGAGAAATGAGGAATAGTAGATGATGGTGAAGAAATAACGGAACTATTTTCTTCTTCCGTTGGCATAGCAGAGGGCTGCCTAGTCTGAGAAGCGCTTGAAGACGCATTGCGACGTTTATTTTTCTTATTCTTATCTTCTTTTTTAATTTAGGAATTTCCTGGCCACCCTGAGTGCAGCGCTAACCTCGCAAAAGATGTAGCAATTTCTCTAAAGTTATTATTTAACCAGTTTAGTCGAGTTTAAGTGGTTCCCCATAAAGCTTAATTTTTGAATAAACTTCATCTAGGGAAAGAGATCTGCACGAAGCACAGTACCAGAGCAGACCAGACTTTACAGATATTAAATCGTCAAAGCACGACTTAGAAATACCCGCACAGGATGCATGGAACATCTGCTGACATGGGTCAGAACAACTGAACATGGGATTCAGAACGTTTTGGCTTTTGTATAGCTCGTTTAACGAACAGACAGCAATATTTTCTGCAGGAAAATAATCCATGTTTTAAAATTCAGAAATTTATAAAATTTTAAATAATTAAAAAGTTCTCTAAGTGTTCAAATATTTAGTTTTAAATGCAGTGAGCGTAACGTTTACGTACGATGGACAAACAAAAACAGGTTTACGTACGATGAACAAACACTACCGACATCGACAAAGGAACGAGATCAACTGAATTCATGTTTTTCACCAAAATTCATGTTATTAAGATTGGAATCAGAAATCAGCGTGTCCCGGGAACTTTTCGAAAAAGTTGAAAAAAGTAAACGCTTTAATATATGTGCTATGGGTCCAAGATAAAGTCACTATATATTGAGCGATCATTAGACAAGGGGGCGTGACCGCTCATTCAAGCCAAATTTAAAATCTCAAAGTGCTTTGAATCTAAATAAATAGTTGGAAAAGTATGTGTTCATTAGTTGATAGGTGTAAATATGAAATGGTGTAAATTTGTTACATGAATAAAGCGATATGTATAGGAGTAACGGTAAGAATACAAGACGTCAGTAAAAGCTGGATAATAGCCCTCATGGCAAAAATAAACAAAAAATTTTCGACGTCATGAGGCCGCGCAGAGAGCCTCTACAAGATCGAAAATGTTAATTTTAATTATTTTCTAATTATTTATTTAGTTTTAATGGTTTTAATTATTACTCTATAAGTTTATGCGGAACAGGGGGCGAACCTTCACATGGCAACGTGTCTGACCGCCTCAACCTGGCGAGGCCAGCATTATCCATGTCGAAATCGTCTCAAATCGACTCAAACCTCCACGTGGTTTCCCTGGGCAACTAATTTGAGTAATAATGTGGGTCCCGCCACATTATTACTGCCCAATGAAAACTAAACCAGCCTCGGATAAAAACCCCAATTACGTTGACGACCACCGCAAACGAAAAACGGACAATGATTTACGGATATGCACCTGGAATGTCCGAACCCTTTATAGGGAAGGTGCCATTATCCAACTGGCGGAAGCCCTCAAAACAATAAAATCTGACATCACCGCCATCCAGGAAATGCAATGGAAAGGGCAAGGCTGCTCTAAGCAAGCACACTGTGATATCTACTACAGCTGCCATGCGGAGAGGCTCGAATTTGGATGTGGATTCGTTGTTAGCCGGAAACTACGCCACCTTGTTTCCCGGTTCACACCTGTGAACGAAAGATTGGCCACGATCCGCATCAAGGCCAAATTTTTCTCCATCAGCCTTATTTGCGCGAACGCCCTGACGGAGGAAAAGGACGAAGCCGTCAAAGACGCTTTCTACGCTAGTCTTGAGGACGTATATGACCACCTTCCGGTCCATGACGTGAAAATAGTCCTCGGTGATTTTAATGCGAAAGTTGGAAGGGAAGGCATCTTTGGCCCCACTGTCTGTCAGTTCAGTCTTCATGAGACCTCCACGAACAACGGTCTAAGACTAATCGACTTCGCCGCGGCGCGAAACATGGTAGTTAGTAGCACCAGATTTAAGCACCTCGACATCCACAAGGCCACCTGGCTGTCCCCGGATCAAAAAACGCGAAACCAAATTGATCATGTTTCGACGGAAGGCATGCCTCTAGTGTTCTAGATGTGCGTACATTTCGGGGGGTCAACATTGACTCTGACCATTATCTTGTCGCAGCCAAGATCCGCATGTGATTATGCAATGCGAAGAACATACGCACAGGAATGCAACGAAAGCTAGATGTCGCTAAGCTGCAATTACAACGGACTGCCGAAGCCTACTGCGCTCAACTCTCGGTTAAGCTCAACCAACCAACCTCTGGACTCGACGACGCCGGCAGACTTTGGGCGCATATATCCCACTCCATGCGCGCTGCCGCTGAAGAAGTCATTGGTTTCCGGCGCCCGCAACCTCGTAACCAATGGTATGATCAGGAGTGTCGCATTGCGACTGCAGTAAAAAACGCCGCATATAGAAAAACGCTGCAGTCAGCTGCAACGCGAGCCGTGGGAGAAAACTACCGCGAAAAGAGGAAGGAAGAGAGGCGCCTTTTCAGACGCAAGAAAAGAGAGCAGGAAAAGCGTGAGCGTGAGGAACTAGAGGTATACCAGGTCAAGAAGGATGCACGAAAATTCTATCAACAGGTTAAGCGTCTAACCCAAGGTTTCAAGCCCGGAGCATCCACTTGTAGAGACGAAAATGGAGATCTGAATACGGATACGCAGTGTGTGCTGAGATTGTGGAGACAGCACTTCTCCAATTTACTTACCGGCGACGATTCCACCAATGAAGCCCATGGAGAGCGCAGTTCAGAGCTACCAATCAACAATGACGGAGTGGAAGTACCACCACCTAGCCATGAAGACGTTCGAGTTGCTATGCAACGACTCAAAAACAACAAAGCAGCTTGTGCTGACGGCCTGTCAGCTGAATTGTTTAAAACCGGCGGCGATGAATTGATAAGGCGCATGCATCAGCTCATCAGCAAAATATGGCTAGCAGAGAGCATGCTCGACGATTGAAACCTCAGCGTACTGTGCCCTATACTTAAGAAAGGAGACCCAATAATCTGCGCAAGTAATAGAGGTATCAGTATGATTTCCATCGCATATAAGGTTCTCTCAAGCGAACTGTGTGAAAGATTAAAGCCGATTACAAAAACACTGATTGGACCTTATCAGTGTGGCTTTCGACCTGGTAAGATTTAGATTTAGATTTAGATTTAGATTTATTGTTCAAAATATGGTTGCATATAAGATTTATTTCTTTTGAATGCCGCAAAAAAAGATAAATAACAATTAGATTTAATAATGATCAACTATCTTATTTTATAAATTATATAAATCAATAAAAATAAGTAAATAAAGTGAGTTTAAATTATAAAAAATCAGATAAAAATAATAAGAGGAAATAACAACAAATAATGTAGAATGAATTTGAAAGAGGACTTAACATATATAAAATAAGTTATATAGAAGAGAAAATAGGAGAAAGTAGGGAGCGAAAAGATACAGAAAAGAATTAGGAGAAATGTTCAAAAATTAAACGCTTGAAGGCACTATGGTTGGAAACAGCTTTAATGCTGTTCGGCAAAGAATTCCACAGTCTTGTTGCACTTACGAAGAAAAGCCTGCTTGAGTTTGTGTAACAGTAATTTGGGATCAAGAGGTTCATACTGCGGCTTGACCTGCAGAACTGAATTTTTTCAAAAAGATAATGTGGGCAGCGCGAGTATAAAATCTTATGCAAAAATAAACAATTTCTCGCTTCAAGGTAGCGAAATGGGCAACAACCAAGTAATTTTGTCCTGAAAAGAGACACATGGCTAAACTTCTTTAATCCATAGACATAACGGGCGGCATTATTAAGAGCAACTAGGAGCTTGTGAGATGATCGTGAATAAAGATTGCTATAAACAACTTCCGAGTAAGTTATAATGGGCAACAGTAACTGCAAGAATAGTTTGCGTCTCGTTTCGGTGGGAATAAATGCCGCAGTCTTTCTCAGGTTTCTTAAGACGAAATAGATCTTACTCACACAAGAATTAATGTGATCTTCACAAGAGAGAGAAGAATTTATCCGGAAACCAAGATTGGTTGCCTTTGTTACAACTTTTAAGTCAATGTCGCTGAGAAAAATTGGGGGAAGATCGAGATTTGATAAGGCAGTTTTAGAGATCGGTAAGACGTACGACTTAAGGGGGTTTAGTTTGAGTTGATTAGTACAAGCCCATTCCGTTACAATGTTCAAGTCTTCATTTAATCTAACACATAAGTCTTCTATTAACCCAACAGGTCTGGACAAATACAGCTGAAGATCGTCAGCATATGCATGCATTGTGACGTTGTTGCACTTGTCGAAAATGTCATTCAAGAACATAGTAAAAAGAAGAGGGCCAAGAACCGAGCCCTGAGGAACTCCATTAGATATATTCATATACGATGAAAAATTATTGCCTACTTTCACTCTCTGTCTTCTGCCGCTTAGATAACTATATAAAAGTCGAACTGAATTATTAGAAAATCCAAAGTTATACTTGAGTTTAGTACAAAGTATATTATGGTTCACGGTATCGAAGGCTTTGGAGAAGTCTAGAAGGCAGAGCAGAGTGACATGTCCCTTATCGTATGATATTCTAACATCATCCAATATTTTTACGATAGCAGTAGAACAGCTGCGGCCAGGTCGAAAACCCGACTGATGATCTGACATAAGATCGAATGAATATATGTGGTTCGAAATCTGCTCCGCCATTATAGATTCACAAACCTTTGAGATTGATGACAGCATACTTATGGGTCTAAAGTCTGCCGACTCGCTAGCATTGGGTTTTTTAGCAATTGGAATAATAGTTGCTACCTTCCAGATTGCAGGGTAACACGAGGTTGTAAAGCTGTGGTTTATTATGTGTGCTAGCGGGCTGAGCACATGTGGAAGTAAGAGTTTCAGAAACTTAATGGAGATTCCATCTTCACCTGTAGCATTTGACTTTATTTTAGCTATAGAGCGCTCCACATCTGGTTCACTTACCGCCATAAAATTGAACTCTGTCGGGAAGTCAGAAGCAGATCTAGCGTAATTGGCCGCGTTGAAGGATTCATTGGGCTCCGAGCTTGAGATAAAGAAATCGTTTAGAATATTGGGATCTATTTGGGTAGAATCAATCACTTTATTGGAAATACCGATGCTTTTTAGATTATTCCACAACTGTTTCGAAGGTGGTGAGGGACTTAGCTTGAACAGATAAAAAGTTTTTTTTGATAGTCTGACGGCTGAAGTGGCTTCATTTCTTGCTATTTTATATACCTCCCAGTTCAGTGCAGAAGGATTTCGCTTCCATCTGCTGTAGGTTTTGCTGCGCTTTTTTAATGCCATTCGAACAGAGGACGTGAACCAGGGGCAAGAAATGTTTTTGATACGGCAAGTGGAAAGAGGAACATGCTTGTCAAAGAGATCGGATAATTTATTTATAAAAAATTCTAACTTGTCGTCTACCGAGCTAAGATACCAACAATCACTCCAATTAATATGACACAAATCAATATAAAGGGATTCATAATCAATAGACTTGAAATTTCGATAGGAAAAAGTGGCATCAATAGCTTCTACTGAGAGATTAATGTCAAATGTACAGAAAATAAGATCATGGTCTGACACAAATGATAGTTGGTCGAAAAGCAATACTAATGATATATCTGAGACAACAAAAACATCAAGTAAACTTGGACATGCATTATTGGCAAACCTCGTAGGAGTAGTGTTGTTAACAACATGAAGACCTACTTGAGCCAAATTATCTATAAAATTCAAACAAAGATTATCATTTACAAGAATATTTAAGTTAAAATCCCCACACAAGATGAAATGCTGGAAATCTATGGCAAGGGAAGATATATCGGAGAGAAGAGGTTCTAAGCTGCAGTTACGGTTAGGGTTGTACACACACGAGAGAAAAACTTTCGTATTATTATTAAAAATTTCAACATTCAGATATTCAATATCTGAACCACTTGATTTACCTATCACTTTTACGTTGAGATGTTTTTTGCAATAGATTGCAACGCCACCGCCTTTTTTATTAGTTCTGTCGTGTCGAAATAGATTAAAATTTTTTAAATTCAACAAAGAATCGCTTATATCTTCGTGAAACCAGGTTTCTGACACGCAAGTAATGTCAATAATAAAATAATGTCAACGGAAGTCCACCATAGACCAGATTTTCACGCTACGACAAGTCCTGGAGAAAACCCACGAAAATCAAATTGACACACACCATCTCTTTGTCGATTTTAAAGCTGCGTTCGATAGCCCGAGAAGGGATTGCCTATACGCAACAATGTCTGAGTTTGGTATACCTGCAAAGTTGATTACACTTTGGAGAATGACGTTGAGCAACACACGCAGCTCCATCAAGGTAGGAAATGACCTCTCCGAAACCTTCAATACCGAAAGAGGTTTCAGGCAAAGCGATCCACTGTCTTGCGATCTCTTCAACATCATCATGGAGGGGATCGTACGAAAGGCAGGTGTGCATCGTAATGGCACCATTTTCTATAAAGGTGTCCAGCTCCTTGCGTACGCTGATGATATTGATATTGTTGGCAGAACCAAGAGAGATGTTACCGCTGCTTTCACCGCTATCGAAAAGGAATCATCCAAAGTGGGTTTGACGATTAATGAGGGCAAAACAAAGTATATGCTGTCTACAAACAAGGGAGCTCGGCGTTTAGACTCCCACGTTTCATCCGGCAGCTATAACTTTGAAGTAGTCAAGGAGTTCGTTTACTTTGACACCGCCATTAATACCAAAAACGAAATCAGCCTGGAGATAAAGCGAAGAACAATAATTGCTAATAGGTGCTACTACGGGCTCAGTAAGCAACTAAGTTCCAGAGCCCTCTCTCGATCGACAAAACTAACACTCTACAAGACGCTCGTTCTATCTGTGCTGCTTTATGGCGCTGAGGCATGGGTAGTTTCGCAAACTGACGCAGCCGCTCTGGGGGTGTTCGAGAGAAAAGTTCTTCGCAAAATCTTCGGTCCTGTTCAAGTCGGCGATGACTATCGCATCCGAATGAACCACGAGCTGTATGAGCTCTACGATGACATTGACGTAGTTCGGCGTATAACTGTGCAGCGACTACGCTGGCTGGGTCATGTCCATCGTATGAACGACGAAGCTCCAGCGAAAAAGGTGCTCGAGGCGAGGGTCGCTGGTCAACGACGACGAGGGAGACCATGCCTCCGATGGATGGACCAGGCTGAGGAAGCCCTAACCGCACTTGGTGTATCCGATTGGAGAAGGCGCGCGCAAAGCAGAGGCGCCTGGCGAGAGCTGATGAGGTCGGCTGAAACCCGGACACGGGTTGTTACGACCACCTAAGTAAGTAAGGAAGTTTATGCGTCACGGTAAATATTATAAGACGCAAATGAAAGAATGAACATACTTCATGCAAGATTACCAGTTATGTGGGAAAAATCCCATTCGTGGTAATTTTTAATTACCCTTGGGAACTTGTTTTTTTGGGTATTCCCATGGTATTTTTTAATTAGCGTGGGAGTTCAGTGTGGTAGTTTTTAATTGCCGTGGGAATTTGGGAATGTTTTTTTTCAAATGATTTTTTCACATTTATTAAGCAAAAACTTCTCTCTGTTTACACCATGATTTTATGTCGTAAGTTGCCTTTGTAAAATTCCTTAAATTTTTGTTGTTGCAAAATACGCTTCTGTAATTATACCGCCCTTATGCTATGAACATCATATACGGCGTTTATGAATACCACAATTATATCTTTGGTTTTTTAGATGTAAAGGGTTAGCGTAAACGAAGTGTTACGACCTTGATCGCACGTTTTCTATTTCTTATTACAAAATGCTTTCTGAACATCTCCAGATTTTTTGAAAATTTTGATTTATTGTGGTATTTTTTAATGCGTATGGGATTTTTTTGGAATTTTTAAATGCAAATGGAATGTTTGGTGGTATTTTTAAAAAGTGCGGTATTTTTGTGGTAATTTTTAATGATCGCGGGATTTTTTGTGGTATTTTTTAATTGCGGTGGGTTTTTTTTTTGTTTATTTTGACCTTGGTAATTTTGGTGGTATTTAATTTATGGTACTGTGGGAAAAAGGTAATATCCGTGGGAATTGTTCCGAATTTGGATTGATAACCTTGACTTCAAGTTATTTTCCGATGTTGTCGTGTAAGGATACAACTATTTCGAAATTAGTGGCATTATTCGTGTTATGACGATTTTCAAAGAGGTGGAGCAATTTCATTTGCATGTTAAAATTTTAAAATGTTTTTCCTGACGAATCATTTTTTTTTTTACGTTATGACAAGTTGTCTTAGAAATTTGCTATTTAAATTACGAGTGTAATTGATAAGAAATAAAAATCTGTACAAATGTTTATTTTTATCTTAGACTTTGTTTAGGGCAAAAAGTTGCCAATTTGTTCAGTCGATTTTGGATGGCAAAAATGTGAAAAATTTTTGGCATTTAAATTTTTTTTTTGGCAAATTTAAATTTTATGCGAATAGTTTTTAAAAGTCTTAAAGTTGAGTTTAAGATTTATTTGCAGCGACATTAAAGCTACAATGCATGCTCCACTTACCAACACCGACAAAATTTGTTGTTGTTTTCGCTGGAAAAAGAAAAATCTGGAATTTGAGAGAGCCTTTCATCTAAAAACCCCAAGCAACCGTGCTTATTATGTTCACGATCCGAAGCTGAAAACAATTTGGACAACTGGCAGAAAGCAGGTACAGCAGGTTTGTACAGAAAACTGAAAAACTATGAAAACCGGAAAACTATGTTAACTTGCTTTCAGCCTTGCCAAACAGAAAACTACGTGTGGACAAAACAATGAGTGAGAAAAAAAAATATATAGCGAGACTTCCAAAATTTGACAGACAAGAATCCAAAGTGAGACATGCGGCTACATGGCAGACATTTGGAAATATTGTGCCCTTACCAGAGATCTGCAACAAGTTACTCAAAAATCAAGTAACATGAAAAAAATCAAGTTTCGACTTGACTTATTTCTACCCTACATGTTGCGGCTTGCTTCTGAAAAACGAATCATAAGTCTGACTTGATTCTATTTTGTTTCGTTCCTACATAAAAAAGTTGGTAGAAAAAATCAAGTTTTCTACTTTTCAAGTCTATGCGACTGCGCTGCCATCGAAAGCGACTGGAGAGAATTTGTTTGTTTGTTTGTTACATATATAATGCGGAGTTTGTGTGGCGTTTTTTTTTTTGTTGGTAAAGTTATGGCGTTATGGATATTTGTTTTTTTTTTTTTTGCTTTTATTGAATTTGCTGTTTTATGTATGTAGATGCGTTGTGCTTTTGTTCATATGTAGGGTATATAGGGTATCGTTTTGATCGTGAAAAATAGATTAGAATTAATGCTGGAGTAATGAAATTAAGGTTGCGGTTGGACAATGCATAGTGGAGAAGATATAGTATTTTCAAATTTAATAAAACGCTTAATGATGCAGGTATAATGCGATGGAAAAACGCGGAGGAGGGATGTTAAGACTACATATAGAAAAACATATCAAACATTTTTAAAAATGGTATGATATTAAAAACTTTAGAAAGTTATATAATTGACACATTCGAGGTAATTTTTGATACAAAAACTCCCACGCTATGAAATTAGCTGTAATGTGTCAATTATAAATTTTAAAAAATGTATTTAATAACAGCATACCTATGTATATCAAAAATTTCTGACGTTAAATTACGTCTCATAATCACAAAATAACAAAATTTGAAAAGAAAAAAATCACATTTGTGCTCATTAGCTTGATTATGTTGTTGCTGATAAAGCATTTAAAAACGAGAGTTCCTTATTTTTTATGAGATAAAAAGACATTGCTCTCGCTTTCTATAGTTGTAGCGATAAACCGGTTTTTATTTGTAATAGCGGCTGGGAAAAATGTCACTCTCAAACTGTTAGATTTTTATTTGGACTCTCTCCATTGTAGGTCACTCTGCAGTTGAAGCAATAAGCAATAAGGTGTGAGTATAAGCGGCTCGAAAAATGTAATTCTCAAGCTGTTATTTTCTAACTTTAATTAAGGGCTTATTATTATTATTATATCATTATAAGACTTATGATTTTTTTAAATCAATATTTTTTGTTTAATTACTTACAAACGTAGTCAAAAATATTTACTCATTGCTTATATTTATTTATTTACCTTTAGGTTTGCGAAACCTTGCTTAATGTTCTTTGTATACTGCAACAACTTTGTTTGCAAACTAAGTATATCCAACAATAACTAACAACAATAAAGTGAGCTCTTTATTTAAAACACGTAAACGGATTTAGCAATGTGTAAATGTTTTTGATTACCTCTGTATATTTAATTTTGTTTTATATACTTGTGTATATTTTTTAGCTATAGTAGGTTTTTTATTTTTGAACCCAATTAATTAAGTAATGCAATGTTGGTTTTTTTTCAATGCTCATTGTTGTACTTGTTTTTACGTATTACACAGTAAAACACATGATTTTGGGACTCAATTCTGAGAACTGCAAGTGAAAGTAGCCCCGAAAAGAAGAAGTTCTGTGTCATTCGTTTTGTCAAGTTACATGCCAAAATAATTTAATATCGATTTCAAGTTAGTAAGTATCGTATAGGGGAATTTGTCACGTTTTAGACTCTTTTGTTTGACATACCTTGAGAACCACTAGTCCGATTTAGCTGAAACAAATTTAAAAAAATTAAAAATTACAATTCCTTTAATCTGCTCATATAACGTGTCCCTACATAAGCAACAGTTTCGCAGTTATAAATAAATGTATGAAGAAAAAAAATATTTTTTGCCTAAAAATTAAAATTTTTTTTTTAAATTTGTAAAATATCCAAAACTGAAAAAAGTGTCAAATCCTATTACTTTCACGTAAAGTCACATAACCTATGAACAAAATGAGACATATATCATGAAAATCAATCTACGCGTTTCGCTTTTATTCACAATTCAGTAAAGGTATGAATTTCAAAAATTTGCTTAAAATTCTTTGGAAAAAACATTGATGACTTTTTTTATGATTCTCAGAATTACAAAAAAGGAATAAGCAAAAGGTTATTTGATTTTATGATTGCGGTACCAAAGTAATAAACTCTTATAAATGTGATTCTCAGATATAAAAAAAATTTCTCACATATTTATGAGTTTCGAACGTTTCGAAGAATTTATAAAGCACACCTGAATAACGTATATAGCCACCCTTAAAATATGCGCTCATTCATTTTGCTTCATTTTTTGCTCAATAACTGGATTACAAGTCCACAAATATGTTTTTTTCTTTATAAACTTTATTTTGCATGAAAATAAAAGTTGCGATTCATATTACAGCTATTCTTACACAGAAAATATGACATTTTTATATGTTTTCTAAGCATAAAAACAAAATTTAGAACATTTTCAATTATTGTCAATATTCATCCACGTTGAAGTTGAAGTTTGTGGTTCTGATGATCATCTTTTCTTCGCAGGTTGTTCATATTCATGTTCTGATTCTGCATCATCATCCGAAATAGACTAATATTCAAGGGCATGTTTTGTTCAGTGTGTCCACCAAAATCTTCGGCGCTTTCATTTTCAATCTGCATAATTTTAGAACTCCACCAACAAACCTCCGCAAGCAATGCATCTAATTTTTTGCCTTTAAATCGATTTTCCATTGGCATGGTCACCTGGTGGAACCTCTCTCCTTGTTCGTCTGATTCCTGAGGTAATTGTGCCAAAAAGGTATCAAGGTGGAAATGCATGAAATTTAATTTTAACGTCATGGATGAATTGATTTTTTCAAAATAATACATCGACTTGTCCACTCGTGTCTGTGTGTCATCTCGCTGTACACGGTTCTTTCCTAAAACTCCTTCGACGACTTGTTTCAATAAGTCCCGTGCACAAAGGTGGATATAAGGTTCGAAAGCACATTTGTGAAAGATTCGATTTTCATTAATTTTCGTATATCCGGTTCATTGAGAATACCTGTGTTAACTATAAAAAAAAGCGAAAAAATTATTGGTAATGCGAATATATCAATGTAAACAATTTTAGATATGACAATATTGAAATACAGACAACGATTCGTACCGTTTCTAATTTTAGCTTCACTGAGTTTTGGAAAGATGGATTTCAAGCAGTCATAGGCGTCCTCAATACTTTGACTACCACTTCAACGAATTTTCCAGCTATTCCTTATTTCTTATATGGCAACAAAATATTATCTAGATCCTTTATCAAAGGCTTATTACGTAATTTTAATTGTTTCTCCAGCTCGGAAGTTCTTGCTTTCCAATATTTACATTCATATTGATTCCCTGTGTATCGTGAATCCTAATTACAAAGGAAGCAGAAGTATTTGGAAAACCGTCCTTTAATATAATGCCTTGTATTATGTTGACAATCTTCAGATCACAACAAATCTTCCATTTGTGTGCATTATCTTTGATTTTCTTCAAAATTTCGCCCAATGTTTCATACGTTTCCTTCATAGTTGTGCTGAATCCCAATGAATTGGACGGTTTTTGGTTTGTTTTGTGCAACAGCACAGCCTTCAAACTTGAAACTGAACCATCGATGAATAAACGCCAGTCGCCAGCGATATAATCCATTCCCAATTTTTCCACTAAACCTGGGATATCATGGAAGTAAGTGAACGTATTTGCTTCGTCAACGGAATAAAATTTCTGAAATTCAGCTTGGCGTTTTCGGTACGATGTTGCGCTGACATTTTGCTCTGTGAGATTTTTTCGCTTCAAAAACGATGGCAAAAATTCTGCATTTTTCGTAATGTTATCGATTTCCATTTGTGTTAGCGGTTGTAGTGCATTATTTTTAATATCGGGTGTCCAATCAGCATCATTCAAACTGGTCGGATTGGTGAAAACGGTTTCGGCTTGCAGGAACACAGTATCCAGACTCGGAGGCTTAGGTGTATCGGTATCAGCAGCTCGTTTAACTGGAAGTGTGGCAGTAAAAGCAGCAATGTATTTTTTTGTTTTCAATTGTTTTCTGTGTTATCCATGACGATAATTTATCCATGCGTAGCACCTGGATTCATCATGTCCAGTTAGTTCTTCCACCCAAATTACTGACTTCATAAAAGACAACTTTGCACCTTTTCCATGTATCCACATTATAATGGTATTATAACAACTTTTGCACACTGTGTTCGGCTTAAAATTTGCACCACTTAAATCTGCTTCATCAAAATAATGACAATACGCTGTTTTGAATTCCTCAGTAAACAATTTTTTTCGATCCTGTTTGTCTATTTTTGGGACGATATGACCACAAACGTAACAAAAATAATCCATTTTAGGGCACTTGTTATTTTCCATATTGAAATATATTATATGTTTTGTTCTTATTCACTTTTAAAAACCGGAGAAAATTCACTTATACTTTTCGCGTTCGCCGATACTTGTTGAATGGCAAAAATTGATCAGTGAACACCTATAAATACTACCTACTTTTCAATATTTTACTGACAGGTATCTTTTATTTTACCCTTTAATTTACTAAACGGAGTACCTACCATAAAAAACAAGAACTGGAATTCAGCCTCCACGCACATTTATAATCGTTTATTAGTTTGCTAACGCAATCATAAAAATTAGATAACCTTTTGTTTATTACTTATTTCGTTTTTAGTTCTGAGAATCATAAAAAAGTTATAAACGTTTTTTCCAAAGAATTTTGTTCATATCTCGAGCAAATTTTTGTACTTCATACCTTTACTTAATTGTTCTAACATCATCCAATATTTTTACGATAGCAGTAGAACAGCTGCGGCCAGGTCGAAAACCCGACTGATGATCTGACATAAGATCGAATGAATATATGTGGTTCGAAATCTGCTCCGCCATTATAGATTCACAAACCTTTGAGATTGATGACAGCATACTTATGGGTCTAAAGTCTGCCGACTCGCTAGCATTGGGTTTTTTAGCAATTGGAATAATAGTTGCTACCTTCCAGATTGCAGGGTAACACGAGGTTGTAAAGCTGTGGTTTATTATGTGTGCTAGCGGGCTGAGCACATGTGGAAGTAAGAGTTTCAGAAACTTAATGGAGATTCCATCTTCACCTGTAGCATTTGACTTTATTTTAGCTATAGAGCGCTCCACATCTGGTTCACTTACCGCCATAAAATTGAACTCTGTCGGGAAGTCAGAAGCAGATCTAGCGTAATTGGCCGCGTTGAAGGATTCATTGGGCTCCGAGCTTGAGATAAAGAAATCGTTTAGAATATTGGGATCTATTTGGGTAGAATCAATCACTTTATTGGAAATACCGATGCTTTTTAGATTATTCCACAACTGTTTCGAAGGTGGTGAGGGACTTAGCTTGAACAGATAAAAAGTTTTTTTTGATAGTCTGACGGCTGAAGTGGCTTCATTTCTTGCTATTTTATATACCTCCCAGTTCAGTGCAGAAGGATTTCGCTTCCATCTGCTGTAGGTTTTGCTGCGCTTTTTTAATGCCATTCGAACAGAGGACGTGAACCAGGGGCAAGAAATGTTTTTGATACGGCAAGTGGAAAGAGGAACATGCTTGTCAAAGAGATCGGATAATTTATTTATAAAAAATTCTAACTTGTCGTCTACCGAGCTAAGATACCAACAATCACTCCAATTAATATGACACAAATCAATATAAAGGGATTCATAATCAATAGACTTGAAATTTCGATAGGAAAAAGTGGCATCAATAGCTTCTACTGAGAGATTAATGTCAAATGTACAGAAAATAAGATCATGGTCTGACACAAATGATAGTTGGTCGAAAAGCAATACTAATGATATATCTGAGACAACAAAAACATCAAGTAAACTTGGACATGCATTATTGGCAAACCTCGTAGGAGTAGTGTTGTTAACAACATGAAGACCTACTTGAGCCAAATTATCTATAAAATTCAAACAAAGATTATCATTTACAAGAATATTTAAGTTAAAATCCCCACACAAGATGAAATGCTGGAAATCTATGGCAAGGGAAGATATATCGGAGAGAAGAGGTTCTAAGCTGCAGTTACGGTTAGGGTTGTACACACACGAGAGAAAAACTTTCGTATTATTATTAAAAATTTCAACATTCAGATATTCAATATCTGAACCACTTGATTTACCTATCACTTTTACGTTGAGATGTTTTTTGCAATAGATTGCAACGCCACCGCCTTTTTTATTAGTTCTGTCGTGTCGAAATAGATTAAAATTTTTTAAATTCAACAAAGAATCGCTTATATCTTCGTGAAACCAGGTTTCTGACACGCAAGTAATGTCAATAATAAAATAATGTCAACGGAAGTCCACCATAGACCAGATTTTCACGCTACGACAAGTCCTGGAGAAAACCCACGAAAATCAAATTGACACACACCATCTCTTTGTCGATTTTAAAGCTGCGTTCGATAGCCCGAGAAGGGATTGCCTATACGCAACAATGTCTGAGTTTGGTATACCTGCAAAGTTGATTACACTTTGGAGAATGACGTTGAGCAACACACGCAGCTCCATCAAGGTAGGAAATGACCTCTCCGAAACCTTCAATACCGAAAGAGGTTTCAGGCAAAGCGATCCACTGTCTTGCGATCTCTTCAACATCATCATGGAGGGGATCGTACGAAAGGCAGGTGTGCATCGTAATGGCACCATTTTCTATAAAGGTGTCCAGCTCCTTGCGTACGCTGATGATATTGATATTGTTGGCAGAACCAAGAGAGATGTTACCGCTGCTTTCACCGCTATCGAAAAGGAATCATCCAAAGTGGGTTTGACGATTAATGAGGGCAAAACAAAGTATATGCTGTCTACAAACAAGGGAGCTCGGCGTTTAGACTCCCACGTTTCATCCGGCAGCTATAACTTTGAAGTAGTCAAGGAGTTCGTTTACTTTGACACCGCCATTAATACCAAAAACGAAATCAGCCTGGAGATAAAGCGAAGAACAATAATTGCTAATAGGTGCTACTACGGGCTCAGTAAGCAACTAAGTTCCAGAGCCCTCTCTCGATCGACAAAACTAACACTCTACAAGACGCTCGTTCTATCTGTGCTGCTTTATGGCGCTGAGGCATGGGTAGTTTCGCAAACTGACGCAGCCGCTCTGGGGGTGTTCGAGAGAAAAGTTCTTCGCAAAATCTTCGGTCCTGTTCAAGTCGGCGATGACTATCGCATCCGAATGAACCACGAGCTGTATGAGCTCTACGATGACATTGACGTAGTTCGGCGTATAACTGTGCAGCGACTACGCTGGCTGGGTCATGTCCATCGTATGAACGACGAAGCTCCAGCGAAAAAGGTGCTCGAGGCGAGGGTCGCTGGTCAACGACGACGAGGGAGACCATGCCTCCGATGGATGGACCAGGCTGAGGAAGCCCTAACCGCACTTGGTGTATCCGATTGGAGAAGGCGCGCGCAAAGCAGAGGCGCCTGGCGAGAGCTGATGAGGTCGGCTGAAACCCGGACACGGGTTGTTACGACCACCTAAGTAAGTAAGTAAGTTTATGCGTCACGGTAAATATTATAAGACGCAAATGAAAGAATGAACATACTTCATGCAAGATTACCAGTTATGTGGGAAAAATCCCATTCGTGGTAATTTTTAATTACCCTTGGGAACTTGTTTTTTTGGGTATTCCCATGGTATTTTTTAATTAGCGTGGGAGTTCAGTGTGGTAGTTTTTAATTGCCGTGGGAATTTGGGAATGTTTTTTTTCAAATGATTTTTTCACATTTATTAAGCAAAAACTTCTCTCTGTTTACACCATGATTTTATGTCGTAAGTTGCCTTTGTAAAATTCCTTAAATTTTTGTTGTTGCAAAATACGCTTCTGTAATTATACCGCCCTTATGCTATGAACATCATATACGGCGTTTATGAATACCACAATTATATCTTTGGTTTTTTAGATGTAAAGGGTTAGCGTAAACGAAGTGTTACGACCTTGATCGCACGTTTTCTATTTCTTATTACAAAATGCTTTCTGAACATCTCCAGATTTTTTGAAAATTTTGATTTATTGTGGTATTTTTTAATGCGTATGGGATTTTTTTGGAATTTTTAAATGCAAATGGAATGTTTGGTGGTATTTTTAAAAAGTGCGGTATTTTTGTGGTAATTTTTAATGATCGCGGGATTTTTTGTGGTATTTTTTAATTGCGGTGGGTTTTTTTTTTGTTTATTTTGACCTTGGTAATTTTGGTGGTATTTAATTTATGGTACTGTGGGAAAAAGGTAATATCCGTGGGAATTGTTCCGAATTTGGATTGATAACCTTGACTTCAAGTTATTTTCCGATGTTGTCGTGTAAGGATACAACTATTTCGAAATTAGTGGCATTATTCGTGTTATGACGATTTTCAAAGAGGTGGAGCAATTTCATTTGCATGTTAAAATTTTAAAATGTTTTTCCTGACGAATCATTTTTTTTTTTACGTTATGACAAGTTGTCTTAGAAATTTGCTATTTAAATTACGAGTGTAATTGATAAGAAATAAAAATCTGTACAAATGTTTATTTTTATCTTAGACTTTGTTTAGGGCAAAAAGTTGCCAATTTGTTCAGTCGATTTTGGATGGCAAAAATGTGAAAAATTTTTGGCATTTAAATTTTTTTTTTGGCAAATTTAAATTTTATGCGAATAGTTTTTAAAAGTCTTAAAGTTGAGTTTAAGATTTATTTGCAGCGACATTAAAGCTACAATGCATGCTCCACTTACCAACACCGACAAAATTTGTTGTTGTTTTCGCTGGAAAAAGAAAAATCTGGAATTTGAGAGAGCCTTTCATCTAAAAACCCCAAGCAACCGTGCTTATTATGTTCACGATCCGAAGCTGAAAACAATTTGGACAACTGGCAGAAAGCAGGTACAGCAGGTTTGTACAGAAAACTGAAAAACTATGAAAACCGGAAAACTATGTTAACTTGCTTTCAGCCTTGCCAAACAGAAAACTACGTGTGGACAAAACAATGAGTGAGAAAAAAAAATATATAGCGAGACTTCCAAAATTTGACAGACAAGAATCCAAAGTGAGACATGCGGCTACATGGCAGACATTTGGAAATATTGTGCCCTTACCAGAGATCTGCAACAAGTTACTCAAAAATCAAGTAACATGAAAAAAATCAAGTTTCGACTTGACTTATTTCTACCCTACATGTTGCGGCTTGCTTCTGAAAAACGAATCATAAGTCTGACTTGATTCTATTTTGTTTCGTTCCTACATAAAAAAGTTGGTAGAAAAAATCAAGTTTTCTACTTTTCAAGTCTATGCGACTGCGCTGCCATCGAAAGCGACTGGAGAGAATTTGTTTGTTTGTTTGTTACATATATAATGCGGAGTTTGTGTGGCGTTTTTTTTTTTGTTGGTAAAGTTATGGCGTTATGGATATTTGTTTTTTTTTTTTTTGCTTTTATTGAATTTGCTGTTTTATGTATGTAGATGCGTTGTGCTTTTGTTCATATGTAGGGTATATAGGGTATCGTTTTGATCGTGAAAAATAGATTAGAATTAATGCTGGAGTAATGAAATTAAGGTTGCGGTTGGACAATGCATAGTGGAGAAGATATAGTATTTTCAAATTTAATAAAACGCTTAATGATGCAGGTATAATGCGATGGAAAAACGCGGAGGAGGGATGTTAAGACTACATATAGAAAAACATATCAAACATTTTTAAAAATGGTATGATATTAAAAACTTTAGAAAGTTATATAATTGACACATTCGAGGTAATTTTTGATACAAAAACTCCCACGCTATGAAATTAGCTGTAATGTGTCAATTATAAATTTTAAAAAATGTATTTAATAACAGCATACCTATGTATATCAAAAATTTCTGACGTTAAATTACGTCTCATAATCACAAAATAACAAAATTTGAAAAGAAAAAAATCACATTTGTGCTCATTAGCTTGATTATGTTGTTGCTGATAAAGCATTTAAAAACGAGAGTTCCTTATTTTTTATGAGATAAAAAGACATTGCTCTCGCTTTCTATAGTTGTAGCGATAAACCGGTTTTTATTTGTAATAGCGGCTGGGAAAAATGTCACTCTCAAACTGTTAGATTTTTATTTGGACTCTCTCCATTGTAGGTCACTCTGCAGTTGAAGCAATAAGCAATAAGGTGTGAGTATAAGCGGCTCGAAAAATGTAATTCTCAAGCTGTTATTTTCTAACTTTAATTAAGGGCTTATTATTATTATTATATCATTATAAGACTTATGATTTTTTTAAATCAATATTTTTTGTTTAATTACTTACAAACGTAGTCAAAAATATTTACTCATTGCTTATATTTATTTATTTACCTTTAGGTTTGCGAAACCTTGCTTAATGTTCTTTGTATACTGCAACAACTTTGTTTGCAAACTAAGTATATCCAACAATAACTAACAACAATAAAGTGAGCTCTTTATTTAAAACACGTAAACGGATTTAGCAATGTGTAAATGTTTTTGATTACCTCTGTATATTTAATTTTGTTTTATATACTTGTGTATATTTTTTAGCTATAGTAGGTTTTTTATTTTTGAACCCAATTAATTAAGTAATGCAATGTTGGTTTTTTTTCAATGCTCATTGTTGTACTTGTTTTTACGTATTACACAGTAAAACACATGATTTTGGGACTCAATTCTGAGAACTGCAAGTGAAAGTAGCCCCGAAAAGAAGAAGTTCTGTGTCATTCGTTTTGTCAAGTTACATGCCAAAATAATTTAATATCGATTTCAAGTTAGTAAGTATCGTATAGGGGAATTTGTCACGTTTTAGACTCTTTTGTTTGACATACCTTGAGAACCACTAGTCCGATTTAGCTGAAACAAATTTAAAAAAATTAAAAATTACAATTCCTTTAATCTGCTCATATAACGTGTCCCTACATAAGCAACAGTTTCGCAGTTATAAATAAATGTATGAAGAAAAAAAATATTTTTTGCCTAAAAATTAAAATTTTTTTTTTAAATTTGTAAAATATCCAAAACTGAAAAAAGTGTCAAATCCTATTACTTTCACGTAAAGTCACATAACCTATGAACAAAATGAGACATATATCATGAAAATCAATCTACGCGTTTCGCTTTTATTCACAATTCAGTAAAGGTATGAATTTCAAAAATTTGCTTAAAATTCTTTGGAAAAAACATTGATGACTTTTTTTATGATTCTCAGAATTACAAAAAAGGAATAAGCAAAAGGTTATTTGATTTTATGATTGCGGTACCAAAGTAATAAACTCTTATAAATGTGATTCTCAGATATAAAAAAAATTTCTCACATATTTATGAGTTTCGAACGTTTCGAAGAATTTATAAAGCACACCTGAATAACGTATATAGCCACCCTTAAAATATGCGCTCATTCATTTTGCTTCATTTTTTGCTCAATAACTGGATTACAAGTCCACAAATATGTTTTTTTCTTTATAAACTTTATTTTGCATGAAAATAAAAGTTGCGATTCATATTACAGCTATTCTTACACAGAAAATATGACATTTTTATATGTTTTCTAAGCATAAAAACAAAATTTAGAACATTTTCAATTATTGTCAATATTCATCCACGTTGAAGTTGAAGTTTGTGGTTCTGATGATCATCTTTTCTTCGCAGGTTGTTCATATTCATGTTCTGATTCTGCATCATCATCCGAAATAGACTAATATTCAAGGGCATGTTTTGTTCAGTGTGTCCACCAAAATCTTCGGCGCTTTCATTTTCAATCTGCATAATTTTAGAACTCCACCAACAAACCTCCGCAAGCAATGCATCTAATTTTTTGCCTTTAAATCGATTTTCCATTGGCATGGTCACCTGGTGGAACCTCTCTCCTTGTTCGTCTGATTCCTGAGGTAATTGTGCCAAAAAGGTATCAAGGTGGAAATGCATGAAATTTAATTTTAACGTCATGGATGAATTGATTTTTTCAAAATAATACATCGACTTGTCCACTCGTGTCTGTGTGTCATCTCGCTGTACACGGTTCTTTCCTAAAACTCCTTCGACGACTTGTTTCAATAAGTCCCGTGCACAAAGGTGGATATAAGGTTCGAAAGCACATTTGTGAAAGATTCGATTTTCATTAATTTTCGTATATCCGGTTCATTGAGAATACCTGTGTTAACTATAAAAAAAAGCGAAAAAATTATTGGTAATGCGAATATATCAATGTAAACAATTTTAGATATGACAATATTGAAATACAGACAACGATTCGTACCGTTTCTAATTTTAGCTTCACTGAGTTTTGGAAAGATGGATTTCAAGCAGTCATAGGCGTCCTCAATACTTTGACTACCACTTCAACGAATTTTCCAGCTATTCCTTATTTCTTATATGGCAACAAAATATTATCTAGATCCTTTATCAAAGGCTTATTACGTAATTTTAATTGTTTCTCCAGCTCGGAAGTTCTTGCTTTCCAATATTTACATTCATATTGATTCCCTGTGTATCGTGAATCCTAATTACAAAGGAAGCAGAAGTATTTGGAAAACCGTCCTTTAATATAATGCCTTGTATTATGTTGACAATCTTCAGATCACAACAAATCTTCCATTTGTGTGCATTATCTTTGATTTTCTTCAAAATTTCGCCCAATGTTTCATACGTTTCCTTCATAGTTGTGCTGAATCCCAATGAATTGGACGGTTTTTGGTTTGTTTTGTGCAACAGCACAGCCTTCAAACTTGAAACTGAACCATCGATGAATAAACGCCAGTCGCCAGCGATATAATCCATTCCCAATTTTTCCACTAAACCTGGGATATCATGGAAGTAAGTGAACGTATTTGCTTCGTCAACGGAATAAAATTTCTGAAATTCAGCTTGGCGTTTTCGGTACGATGTTGCGCTGACATTTTGCTCTGTGAGATTTTTTCGCTTCAAAAACGATGGCAAAAATTCTGCATTTTTCGTAATGTTATCGATTTCCATTTGTGTTAGCGGTTGTAGTGCATTATTTTTAATATCGGGTGTCCAATCAGCATCATTCAAACTGGTCGGATTGGTGAAAACGGTTTCGGCTTGCAGGAACACAGTATCCAGACTCGGAGGCTTAGGTGTATCGGTATCAGCAGCTCGTTTAACTGGAAGTGTGGCAGTAAAAGCAGCAATGTATTTTTTTGTTTTCAATTGTTTTCTGTGTTATCCATGACGATAATTTATCCATGCGTAGCACCTGGATTCATCATGTCCAGTTAGTTCTTCCACCCAAATTACTGACTTCATAAAAGACAACTTTGCACCTTTTCCATGTATCCACATTATAATGGTATTATAACAACTTTTGCACACTGTGTTCGGCTTAAAATTTGCACCACTTAAATCTGCTTCATCAAAATAATGACAATACGCTGTTTTGAATTCCTCAGTAAACAATTTTTTTCGATCCTGTTTGTCTATTTTTGGGACGATATGACCACAAACGTAACAAAAATAATCCATTTTAGGGCACTTGTTATTTTCCATATTGAAATATATTATATGTTTTGTTCTTATTCACTTTTAAAAACCGGAGAAAATTCACTTATACTTTTCGCGTTCGCCGATACTTGTTGAATGGCAAAAATTGATCAGTGAACACCTATAAATACTACCTACTTTTCAATATTTTACTGACAGGTATCTTTTATTTTACCCTTTAATTTACTAAACGGAGTACCTACCATAAAAAACAAGAACTGGAATTCAGCCTCCACGCACATTTATAATCGTTTATTAGTTTGCTAACGCAATCATAAAAATTAGATAACCTTTTGTTTATTACTTATTTCGTTTTTAGTTCTGAGAATCATAAAAAAGTTATAAACGTTTTTTCCAAAGAATTTTGTTCATATCTCGAGCAAATTTTTGTACTTCATACCTTTACTTAATTGTGAATAAAATCGAAACGCGTACATCGATTTTCATGATCTATGTATCATTTTGTTCATAGGTTTACGTGAAAGTAATAGGACTTGACACTTTTTTCCGTTTTGGATTTTTTATGAATTTTAAAAAAAAAAAGTTTAATTTTCAGGCCAAAAATATATTTTTCTTCATACATTTATTTGTATCTGCGAAACTGTTGCTTATGTAGGGAAACGTTATATGAACAGATTAAATGAATTGTAATTTTTAATTTTTTTAAATTTGTTTCAGCTAAATCGGAATAGTGGTTCTCGAGTTATGTCAAACAAAAGAGCCTAAAACGTGACAAATTCCCCTATACGATACTTACTAACTTGAAATCGATATCAAGTTATTATGGCATGTAACTTGACAAAACGAATGATACAGAACTTCTTCTTTTTGGGGCTACTTTCGCGTGTAGTTCTCAGAATTGAGTCCCAAATCAATGAGCTGAAATGAAAAATGTTGTACTGTGTTATATTATATCTGAAATAAATATGAAATTTAAAATAATTTAAAATAATCGTCTTTTTAAAATTAAATTTTAAAGAATATTTTTGATGAATTGATTACACCTTGTAGAAAGTAGCGAATTCAAATATAAGCTGCATAAAAATTTTTTTATAAGATCCACAACTTAACTCATAACTTTATTGATAGCTTAATTGGCTTAAATTACTTTAAAGTAAGTGATATTTAAAAACTTTTTCTATATTTTTTAATGCTTAAAGGAGTATTCCTAGTTTGCAAAAAATTGTGTTCGTTTTTTTTTTTGCATATTTTTATAGCTTGGATATTTGAGAATATCATCCTAAAAGGGTTTTTTGAAATTCGGAAGACTTTAGGAGATATGACCTTTTTTGTCCAGCAATGTTTTCGCCAAAATGCGATTTGCTTAATTTGGCTACTTTTTGAATGCGTCGGTTTGAAGCAACCACCGAATTTCGTTCAACGCGTTCTTTAGTAGGTAATTACTTGTTTGTATACGCATTTTAAAAATAAATGAATACACATTTTAGAGCTTAGGTATTCGTATGTTGGCAGCGTTTAGTTCACTTTGAATTGAATTATAAACCGGACGCGCGAGTTATGTATGCCACAACAACAACACAACAGACACAACAACAAGCACCCACGAAGCCGCCAAGGGCTAGCGAACGTTGACACCTTTAATCAATGGAAACGCAAACCAAAAAATTGCACAACAACATACGATCAAATTCCTGGAAGAAGTGCAGCAATAATTAATAAGTAGAACATTGTAAACTACGCATAAACATAAGAACAAATTAACAGCTTACTTGATTAAAAATATTTCAATAAAGAATCAATTCAGCTTACGCTGTCAAATAAATCGGTTGTTTAATTTCTTTAAGCTCCAGTTGGGGGGCTGTGTTAGTTATATTTTTTTGAAGTCTAATTTAATAGTTAACATAACTGGCGCAGTCGGCTGCCCGGTTCGGTTCGTTGTAAAGAAAAATAATAATCTAATTAATAAAATTATAAATCATATAAAACTCTTTTTTGGATAAAAACAAGTGAACATTTCACATAAAGTACTACACTGTGAGAGAAAATAGCATGTAACAAATTGAAATTATAAAAACAAAAAAAATATTTCATATAAGGTTCTGCATTGTGAGAGAATATCATATGAACCAAATCGAAAAACAAAAAAAAAAAAAAAAAAAAATAACTTATAAAAAAAATTTTTTAAGTAAATGTGTAAAAACAATTGCGAAGGCATATCGTAATATTTCATGTTAAGTACGAAACTGCGAGAGAATATCGCAAGTACCCAACAGAAATTGCACAGACACTATCTACAAAAATATAAAAAGAAAATGTACACACAACGAGCTAGGAGTTTTGACTCCATAAGAACCGGAGAACCTTAATGTCAACAACGAGAAGATTCCTGTTAAGCTGCCTGTAAGTGTCAAGAACTGAATTCACACACATAAGAATAAAAAGTTAGAAAACATAATTAAATAAAAGTATATATAAATTTTTTTTTCCTCTCCTATATGTATGTATATAGATTTATGTATTTAACGCATTATACAATATTTCAACTTGTAATAAATCACTAATTAAATAAAGAAATAAGTCAATATTTATAAATGTTAAATAATATAAAACGAAAAGCCTCCGATCATATTAATAACAGAAATAAAAAAACTCTACCCAGTATTCCAGAGGAAGCAATTAGCAAATAGAAATCAGGATATAAGCAACACACCCATACAAATTGTAGAAATGACATCTGCACAGGAAATATTTGACAGCTTAAGAATTCCCGACGTAATAAAAGACTTACAGACATTTGACGGAAACCCAAAATTTTTACCAGATTTCTTGAGGAATGTAGAAGAAATTTTATTTTTTATTAGAAATACGGACGGATCCCCCTACGGACAGATATTGTTGAGAGCAATACGCAATAAAATGATAGGACCGGCAAATGTAGTTTGGGATGACATTAAAAGGACACTTATAAATTTATACACGGATAAGAGAGATGAGAGTACTCTGATCAGGGAACTACATAGCATTAAACAGTATAATCAAACCACTGAGGAGTTTTATTACGCAATCCTTGATATACAGTCTACATTATTAAGTAACATACGTATGAAAGAAAATAATCAAGCAATACAAAATTCTAAGAAAAATTTATTTCAAGAAATGGCTCTAAATGTCTTTTTATCAGGATTAAAAGAACCTTTAGGTGCAATAATAAGAGCAATGCGTCCAGCAGATATATGTACTGCATTGAATTATTGCCAAAAAGAACAGAATATAACCTCAAATAAATTTTCCAAATATAACGGTAACCCTTATCCAAAACCTCAATTAACCCAAAACCCTAATACTTCGAATCAAATACAGAGATCTCAAAGATTTCCAAATTTCAACCAAACAGATATTCACGGCCAAATCTTCGCTATATAAATAAAGAACCCACTTTCTCACAAAATCCTTTCAATAATTACAACTCAAATCGTCCTTATTTTGCACAGAACCAACCAAACTCGCAAAACCCTTTTAATAATTATTACCCAAATCGTCAGCTTTCACAAATAAAAGCTTCTAACATTGGTATGACGAGGCAAAATACATCCATAACAAGACAAAATTTTCCTACCCATCCATCAGCACAAAATCGTTTCAATAGGCAACAAAACTACAAAATAGAAGAAGTTAATAATATAAACAACACAGAAGAAGAACAATTAGAAGAAGAAATTAATATTGACGATACTCAAAATTTTTCAAACACAAGCCTCGGGGAACCATTGGGTTACTTAGACGTAAACACTCACGGCTTAGAACTAACTTACATTGGCATCTCCTCACCATTCGGTAGACCCCTTCGTTTTCTTATAGACACAGGAGCCTCTTCATCTTTTATAAACCCAAAATTCATAAATACAATAGACCAAACAACTCGACCTCCTTTGACGATAAATACAATTTTGGGAAAACACTCGTAAATAAAGAAATAGTATTACCAATTTTTAAGGAATTTAAACAGAATGGAACTTTTAATTTCCTTTCCTTTTTGCCACTGTGGAAGTACTTTATAATTCAGATTCAGACCAATTACTATTTATAGAACAACCCCTGAAAGTAGAACCCTATGTGAATAACGATTTTGTAGAAATAAATATCCTTGATCACATGTTGTCAGGAGAATCAACCTCAAATGATATAAAACAGCTGCTTCGTACAGATCATTTGAACGAAAAAGAATTTCTCTTGAAAACATGTAAGGAATTTAGTAGCATATTCTATAAAGAAGGACAAGACCTCAGCTTCACCAATGAAATAAAACATAGAATTGTCACAACAGACAACATACCAATCCACACAAAATCATACCGATACCCTTATATTCACAAACAGGAAATTCAATCACAAATAAACAAAATGCTAGATCAAGGGATAGTTAGACACAGCTATTCGCCTTGGAGTGCTCCGGTTTGGATAGTTCCAAAAAAAAAGACGCTAGTGGAAGGCAAAAGTGGCGTCTTGTGATAGATTTTAGGAAACTAAACGAAAAGGCCATAGCAGATCGCTATCCTATACCCAATATTAATGAGATCCTTGATAATTTAAGGAGGTGTATGTACTTCACCACTTCAGATTTAGCTAGCGGATTCCACCAGGTGGAAATGCACCCTAGCGATGTGCCAAAAACAGCCTTTACAGTAGACGGAGGCCATTATGAGTTCATAAGAATGCCTTTTGGACTAAAAAATGCGCCGTCTACTTTTCAACGAGTCATGGACAACGTCCTCAAGCACTTAGTAGGTAAAATATGCTTGGTATATCTTGATGATATTATCATTTATGCCACGTCATTAGAAGAGCACATTTATAATCTAAAAATAGTATTCCAAAGATTAAAGGAAGCAAATTTCAAAATACAAACAGATAAGTCAGAGTTCTTACGAAAAGAGATTAAATTTCTAGGGCACATCGTATCGACCGAAGGTATTAAACCAAATCCTTCGAAAATCCAAATTATTAAAGATTTTCCTATACCAAAAACACAGAAAGAAATAAAATCATTTCTAGGGTTATTAGGTTATTACCGCAAATTTATAAAAGACTTTGCAAGAATAGTAAAACCAATGACTACTTGCTTAAAGAAAGGTAGAAGAGTTACTTTAGATAACGAATATACAGAAGCATTTTAAACATGCAAAAACCTTATTTTAAATGATCCGATCCTCCAATACCCAAATTTTGCTAAACCGTTCATTTTAACAACGGACGCAAGCAATTATGCCATAGGCGCTATACTGTCTCAGGGACCATTAAACAACGATAGACCAATTTGTTATGCTAGTCGCACCCTTTCGGTTTCAGAAACTAACTATTCCACAATTGAAAAGGAACTACTGGCTATAGTCTGGGCCACCAAATACTTTCGACCATACCTCTATGGACGGAAATTTTTAATAGTTACGGATCACAGACCCCTGACATGGATCATGTCACTCAAAGATCCAAATTCTAAACTCATTCGTTGGAGACTGAAATTGGAAGAATATGATTACGAAATCGTTTATAAAAAAGGAAAATGTAATACCAATGCGGATACGCTAAGCCGCATTCAAACAGACAAAACATCGGAAATACTAGAGGTTAACATGACTAACGACATTCCTCACAATACCCCAGAACAGGAAACAAATGGATCTACTGTACATTCAAACGACGAAAATCTTGACGACAATATACCACTTTTAGAACGACCCATTAATGAATTTAATTTACAGATTATATTCGAAAAAACTGACGACATACCTAGGACAACACTAGAACTACCCTTTAGAAATAAACAGAGACGAATAATTCAAGATACAGATTTTACAGATGCAAAAATAATAGATATTTTCAAAAAATACGTTAAGTATTTATAAAATAGTTATAAAATAGTAATAAGTATTTAAAAATGTACAAAAAATATTTTCGGAACACTTTTCACAAAACAAACTTTTCAAACCTATACGTTGTACTAGCATATTAATCGATTTAACCAATGAAGATGATCAAGATAAAATCATCAACGAATACCACAAAAATAGCAATCACAGAGGAGTTCAAGAGACATACCTTCACCTTAGACGTAAATACTATTTCCCAAACATGAATAATAAAATTAATAAAATTCTAAACAGCTGCGATGAATGTAAGACACAGAAATATGACAGACAGCCGCCCAAATTAAAGTTCACCAAAATCGAAAGTCCTTTAAACCCCCTCGATATTTTGCACATCGACATTTACTGCATAAACAATAAGCAATCATAGATAAATTCTCAAAATTCGCTGCGGCTTATACATTACCCACAAGAAACAGTATTTGTATTATAAAATCCCTTAAACATTTTATAAGTTTACACGGTATACCTAAAAACATAACTTGTGACTTAGGTTCTGAATTTTGCTCTCAAATATTCAAAGACTTTTGCAAACAATATGACATTAATATTCACTACACTTCGTTTCAACAAACGACAAGTAACTCCTCTGTAGAGAGACTTCACTCTACCCTGACAGAAATTTATAGAATAATCCTTACCACTAGGACAGAAAACAGATTAGACACGGATCACGAGGAAATGTTCTCTGAAACGCTAATAACATACAACAACGCAATTCACTCTACTACAAAACACACCCCATATGAATTATTTTTCATTTTAACATGACTATCTCACCAAGCTCCATGAATTTCAAACCAAGCTTTACCCCCTAATTAAAGAAGATGTTGATAAGGCAATGAACAAAAGAATAGATAAACTTAACGAGAATAGGGTAGATCCAGAACAAAGATCGGTAGACGAAATTATTTATAGAAAGGAATGTACGCGTAACAAAATCACCCCACGCTTTAAAAAAACAAAAGTTAAAGAAAACAGAAATATTACAGTAACAACTAAAGACAATAGAAAAATACATAAAGCAAGACTCAGAAAAAAAACTAATATATGAAAATTTTTTACAGATTACATATGGCGGCAGCACAGTATTTTCAAACACAGAAGCTAGGAAATAATCAGAACATAATTCAAATTCAACTCGGACCCTGTAGAATTATACGTAACTACTTCAATCTGCTACATGTTGTTAACTTGACCGAATACGAAAATAATTTAAATAAAATATCACAAGTACTAGACAATTTTGAGACGCACACTTCCCTGGAAAACTCACTCAGATTATCTAGGCAGAAATACACCGATCTGAAAACGAATCTGTTGTCATTATTACCCACCAAAAGACATAAACGTGGACTCATAAATGGACTGGGTACAGCTATTAAGTTCATTACGGGAAACATGGACGCAACTGACGCTGAAAGACTTAACAAGGAATTGTCAAGACTACATAGGGACCAATCAGTTACAGAAAATAACATAAAACAACAACATATAATTAATAACAAAATGATTCAGAGACTTAAAAACATTACAAATTACATAAACTTAGAACAAAATTATATAAGCTCATACCTAGAAAATATGTCAAAGAAAATACAGAAAGAGAATAAGATGATCGAAGGTATACAGTATATAAATCAAATAAATTACAATATGGACACTCTTAATAACCACCTTAAAGACATTTTACAAACATTAACCTTAGCTTAGTTAAATATTATTTCAAATGTTATTCTAAATGCAGAAGAAATAAAACAATTCGTAGGATACTAGAAAAGGAACAAATAGAACTAATTTCTGAAGAACACATGTATAATCTATTAAGTCTTCAAGCATACCATAATACCATAATACCACAAATAGAAAACAATAATTGTAAATTTTATAATATCATTCCACTACCTATAAATATCACAAAACAGATTGTAACCAAACCATATGTAGCTTATAACCAGAGAGGATATAAATGCATATTTGCTTACTTTATAAGCATTTTGCATATTTTTCATTTTTTTTTTGCTATAATGCATATTTTGGGTTATTTTGCATATTTTTGCATATTTGAGCATTTTTTCCTAAATCTTTTATAAAATTGCCCGGCTAGCGAAATTTTTGTCACAATAGCAACACTGATTGAATTTTTTCCTTACATTTTGTTTTCATTAAACGGAATGTAATAGATTTCTGGCGATCTAGTGTCAGCTGAGCGCTGGCTATACATACATACACAAAACTGGTTGACAAGTTGTGCAAAAGGTGGTTGATTTTTATTTCTATCCCTACAATGCCGAAAATTAAAGAAAGTTTACGTGAGTTTTGTTCGCGGATGTGCAAAAAATATCCAAAGACATTCCGAGCAGATGGTGGCATATTATTTTGTACAGTTTGCAATAGTTCTGTGACGGCAACCAAACATTTTAATGTGACGCAGCACATTGCGACTAGCAAGCACAAAATTCTCGCGCAAAAAAGTTCAGAAGCATCTTCAAACGAGACGCAAACTTTGATTGGGGAGTATCAACAGCAGCAAACAGATACATACCCAATGGATTTATGCAAAGCTTTTTTAGAATCAAATATTCCACTGAAAAAGATTTGTTAAATTTAGTAGTGTGAAGAAATAAATAATATCCTTAAGAAATATTTGTAGGTTAGTCACCCCAGCCTGAAAAATTTTATGCAACGCTACCACTACAAAACAGTGCCAAGCGAGTCCTCGTTGCGAGCAAAATATGTTCCATTACTGTACAAAACAGCAATGAACGATATGATCGAAAAGGCATCAAACAGTTATATATGGGTTTCGATTAACGAGACTACCGATGTTGAGCAACGCCTAGTGGCAAATTTTATTTTTGGCATCCTTGATGGACGTGCTGATTCTGTGGAACGCCAAAAATGCTACCTTTTAAATGTCGCCACTGTCGAAGCCTCCAACGCCAGTAACATGGCTGGGTTTTTTAACGACAGTTTAAGTCTTCTGTGGCCAAATGGTAAGTTATTAGAATTTCGTTTATGGTTTATTCTAAATATCATTTTTAGGTATTCAGTACAGCAAAGTGCTGTTGGTGGTGGCAGACGCAGCCAGCTATATGCTGAAGGCTATAAAAGGCTTAGAAGTTTTGTACCCCAAAATGGTCCACCTCACATGCTTCGCACACGGCCTCCATAGAGTAGCTGAGCTTGTGCGAACTCAGTTTGCAAAAGTCAACGCATTGATTTCAAACGTTAAATCAATTTACAGTAAAGTAAGTTCTACCTTAATTTTTTTAAAAATATTTCCACATTAATTTCGATACTTACACTAGGCTCCATCTCGTCGTGCCGCCTTTAAATATGCTTTGCCCGACACACCTTTGCCTCCAAGTCCAATAATTACACGATGGGGCACTTGGCTAAAAGCAGCCGTTTACTACAGCGACAATTTTAACGTAATTGAGGCAGCTCTTAGAGAACTCAATGAAGATGATGCTGAAGCCATCGGAGTAGCTAAAAAGCTATTAAAATCTGCAAATTTAAAAGCTGAGCTGAGCTACATAAAAAGCAATTTTTATGTAATAGTTCAAGCCATCACAAAGTTGGAAACACCCGGGCTAGAACTTAAGGAGAGCATAGGCGTTTTTGAAAATGTACGCAAAACATTGGCCTCTTTGAATAAGTCGGATTATCGTATCAAGTTTGAGAACGTCATTGCCCGAAACAAAGGTTACAGTGCAATTTTTGATATCCATCGAATCCTTAACGAAGGTGTTGGTTCAGAGAGTGCATTTATAAAACAGTATTCGCCTAGCGAGGTGGCACTAGTTGATAGTTTATGCAAACATAAATGTGGAAAACGTAAACGAATAAATAAACTGTTGTTAATTTCGTACGTAAGTATGCTGCTGTAAAATAAAAAATAAACTAAATATGCATTGGATTAAATAAACCTACATCTATTTAATCTTGTTTTGGTCATTGCGGAGGTTTTGATAGATTTTGAATTTGGTTTTTCGTGCATATTTAAATGCATATTTAAGGGTTTTTTTAAGCATATCGTATGCGCTTAAAACGAGTTTTATGGTGCATATTTTTGTCATCTCTGCTTATAACAATAAGATAATTCAGTTCTTTGACAAGGCATGCCAAAAATAGAAAATATATTATACTGCCAAAATGCAATCACCGAAATCGCAACAGAAGATTCAACATGTATAGGAGCAATTTTCAACAACAGAACACCAAGCTGTCACCTCAACGAAATGGAATTGGCAACAACAATTTACCAGCCCAGAGAAAACCTTATCCTTTTATATAATATACCACAAACACTAATTAAAAATAATTGCAGTAACCCAAAGGAATTGACTGTAGAGGGAACCGTAATGATCACCTTCAAAAACTGCATCATTGAAATAAATGGCGTCATCTACACGGACTCATTTCAAATATTCTGGGATGAGGTTCAGTTGATATTATCACCAGGCCTGCCGATTCAATCCAGATCAATCTCATCACCTGTAACAATACCTATATTGCAGGAATTCGACTTTAGACACAACTCATCCATCGTGGCAATACAATATGAAAACAACATAAGAACAATCTCCACACTTTCTGCAATAACCATCTGAACATTCATAACAACAATCGCAATCATCCTGGCCGTAAGGAGAAAAACCACCTTAAGCTTTGCACCTCAACCAACACCCGTAGTCGCTCCATCCATTTCCCTATGGCCGTCGCTCTATTCCAAGGGGGAGGAGTTATGAATGCCACAACAACAACATAACAGACACAACAACAAGCACCCACGAAGCCGCCAAGGGCAAGTGAACGTTGACACCTTTAATCAACGGAAACGCAAGCCAAAAAATTGCACAACAACATACGATCAAATTCCTGGACTAAGTGCAGCAATAATTAATAAGTAGAACATTGTAAACTAGGCATAAACATAAAAACGAATTAACAGCTTACTTGATTAAAAATATTTCAATAAAGAATCAATTCAGCTTACGCTGTCAAATAAATCGGTTGTTTAATTTCTTTAAGCTCCAGTTGGGGAGCTGTGTTAGTTATATTTTTTTGAAGTCTAATTTAATAGTTAACATAACTCGCGCGCATACAGTTTTGAAAAGTACAGTTTTGATAAAAATTTTTGTTTGTGCTAAACACAATGAATAGAAAAAGTAATAGAAATAAAAATAAAAGAAACACTGTTAGCAATCGAAAACTTGTCCATCAAAAGCCAGTTTCGTGGTAACCAACACGAAAGAGATGAGGACACGCACTATTGAGATTGCCATTTATATTGCAACTGTCATATTTATCGAAGGTTTTTTGCCAATACTTCAATACTTCAAATAATGAACCTAATGGGTATTCCGATTGGCAACGTCACATATGGTTTCGCCATGACTCGGAACGAAGATCGTTTGAAAAGGTCCGAAGCCAGAGCTCTAGCCGTATCAAAAGAAGGTAGAACTGCCCGAAGAGCACAAAGAGCCGCTGAGTCCTCATTTTTTGAAGAAAAGGAAGGAGTTCTTTATGGGGCTGGCATTGCAGATTAATATATGTAAGTATTTCGTAAAAAAAAAATGTTTTATTGCCTAAAATTTTCTTTGAGTTTTTTCAAAATCACCGGCTCTACTGAACCCATTTTGATGAAACCAAATGCAATCGACGCAGAATTGTCAAATTTCTAAAATTGCATGCTTTTTCAATTTTTCATTTCAATTTTTTTTTTTTGATGCAAAAAAATAACTTCAAACTTAAACGCGTTTATTTCGAAACCACGTTTTGCGAGCTTGCTGCCCAGATTGCGCCCGTAGTTCTGAATCGATTTGGATGAAACAAAATGCAATCGATGCAGAATTGTCACAATTCTAGTCTATACCTCAATCACAATTTTAAACAAGTTTTTACTATTTTTTTTTTTTACACTAAACTACAAAAAAAGACCCAAAATCGGTTTTTAATTTTTCAATGGCCGCCATTTTGTAAAAAATAATCGCAAAACTTTGATTTACTTTTTCCATTTCAGATAATCCGAAGTCGAGTTATCCGGGCCGCAAGCAGCATACCTTTTTTTCGACGCCCAACTTTGAAGGCCGACAACTTTTTGAACAGCCCTCGTACAAAGGAAAAAAAAGTTTTTATTTAATTTAATATGTTCTTAGGGTGTGTGCGAATTGAACTAAATTGCTACCTAAAGTAAATTAAGGTAAAGCAGTTAAGTTTTATTAAAGCTAATTAAGGCTAATTACAAATAGGTTAAAGGTTAAGAAATGTCATTATTCTCTTTTCTTAAGAAATGTCATTAATTTAGGAAGCATTTAGATAGCTCGGAATTTTTCTAAATTAATTTAGGAAACACTGGTTTATCGACACAATTTAGTTTAGGTATCAATTTAGTTCAATTCGCACACACCCTTAATACAATAAAAAAAACAGAACTTAAATAACTCTTTCATATGAGAAGTTTTCAAAAAGGGTTCAAAAACATTCTTCCAACGAGGAATACTCCCTTAAAATAACTCCACAGTGCGCAGCACCACAATGAAAAAAACTCGACGTCACAGCTGAAAATGCATCGTTTAACAAATGCTCACATATCCCACTATACGCAATGCCTTAAAGTATTATAACAAACAAAAAATCTGCCTAAGAACAAAATACAACAAAAACAAAGCAAATTAAAAATGAAATCACTTTCAACATAAACTATAATCCAATGCTTTGAAGTACAACAGTTTTCTCATCTCGAAGAACGAAGTTTGCACTAATTCCACGAACTTCGTAAGCAGACTTGAAAATAAACTATTAGTAGGCAAAATAATTGCTTTTTGGCTATACTTCAAGTTTCTACATTTTAAGTTTCTTACATATCAAGTTTCCACATTTCAAGTTTCCTACATTTGGTGACTTGATTTTTTCTGCGACTTGATTCACGCAAAACTTGTTGTTTCCCTGCCTCAACTTGCAGGGAGTTGAAAAATTAAAGGAACTTGAAACAGCAACTTGAAACTTATATGCAACAAATTTCACTTAGTTTTTTCTTATTTGTTTTGTTTTTGAAACAGTTCCTTTATTTGGGTTTTTTGATACATGTGCCTGAACAGGTTTCAACTTTTTCGGATTTGCCAACATTTACTCGTTTACAATTCAAATGTATCTTAACGATTTTAAACCTTGTTTAGAGTGACAAGCCACTGGCGAAAATTTTACATTACAAAGTATTTGATATTCGGAAAAATTTGATTATTGTATTATATCAATAGTGTGCACCAGAGAACAGCTTGAGTGCATTCAAATGGAGTTTCGAATGTTTCGTCAATATACGAGCTACGAATATGCCTTCTGCATTAAAATTAATGCGCGAATACATGTACCAATCGCTGTGGTAACGAATGCCATAGAGTTCGAGCGCCTGCAATTACGAATGCCTTCGAGACACGAATGGCCAACAGAGCATGACATGAGCAACATTCGCCAAAAGCAACGAAACTTCATGCTTTTATGTCCATTCGCTCCAAGAAAAAAAATGTTTACTGCAGTCTGCAGTGTTGAATTTTTTTTTATACTAAAAATTGCAATATTATAAAAGAAGATTTTAATTTGATTGAATATTTATTTTTTTTGTTAAAATTCTGTTTTCAAATTCAGAGAAAAAAATCTGTTTTTCTTTTTGTTAAAGTTTATATATATTTCAGTTATTTGCAATAAATAAATAAATATGCTAACTTTAACATCACTACAGCTAGCAATACGATTTTTGTAACAACATATTGGCTCAGTAGCTATATACAGGGTAGCCCTTATTCGAAGCGCCCATCTGGCAACACTGTAACTTTCCGCAGTGATGCCAAATCGACTAATGACATACCGCGTTTGAAGCGTCATTCCAAGCAAATGCTTACAATGGAACAGTACACGCCACGCGAACGCTTTAAAATTGTTGAAATTTACATTCAACAAAACAAGTCAATAGTGAAAACTCAACGTGCTTTCAAAAAAATAAATAAAGTGAAAAGTGCGCCTTCCAAGAAAACAATTTATCGTTTGTATGAAAGATTTACAACTGGTAATACTCTTGGTAACCCAAAGAGGCCAAATAAAAAGCGACCAAGGCGATCGGATGAGAATATTGCAGCCGTATTGAGCCAGTATTGAGCAGTCACCAACAACATCCCAAAATCGCCGTTCTCAGCAGCTCGGCATTCCCCGATCCACTTTACAACGCATTTTACGTGTTGATTTAAATTTGTTTCCGTACAAAATTCAATTGGTAAACAAATTGTTGCATACCGATAAGCCATGTCGATTGGAATGGGCCCAAAGAGTCATCGAAATGGCTGAAGAAGACGAGCAATTTTGGCATAAAATTATCATGAGCGATGAAGCTCATTTTCAGTTGAACGGAACGGTAAACAAACAAAATTACCGTATTTATGCCACTCGAAATCCACAAGAGATTCAAGAGGTACCTCATCACGATGCAAAAGTCACTGTTTGGTGCGGCGTTTGTGCTAAAATGCTCATTGGGTCGTTCTTTTTCGAAGATGATAATGGCCACAGAGTTACTGTCAATCAGGAGCGTTATCGCGATATGATAAACAATTTTTTCATGCCAATCGTTCGTCGAAAGCGTATCAGGCACTACTGGTTTCAACAAGACGGCGCGTCACCACACACAAGCCGCACTACAATCGATTTTTTGAAGCAATTGTTCCCTGGCCGTTTGATGTCAAAAAATGGTGATTTCGATTGGCCGCCAAGATCACCAGATTTAACGCCTCTAGACTTCTTTTTGTGGGGTTATTTGAAATCAAAGGCTTACGTCAACAAGCCAAAGACCCTAGAAGAGTTGAAAACCAACATCCGTCAAGAAATAACCGCCATTCCCATCGAAATGTTGAAGAAAACCATGGAAAATGCTGCAAAACGGGCACAATATGTCGTAGAGGCCAATGGCGACCATTTACGAGATATCATATTCAAGAAATGATGTAAGCAAATCTACTTGAACCCAATTAAATGATATTCATGACGAACAGACAAAAAATTGCGGTTTCTTTGATTTATTTAAAAATAAAATGGGCGCTTCGAATGTGGGCAACCCTGTATATTTGCATTATTTATAAGGCTCTTGAATTTTGAGTACCCGGGCTACCCGGGAAGTTCGAATTACCTGGGTCATACCCGGATACCCAAAAAGTTTCGGGTATTTAGCTTCGGGTAGCTTAAAAGTTTTAAGCTCATTTATGAAATAAAGGCGCGTTTATGTTGCGATATTGCTGCTTGTGACTGGTTTTGTTTGATTTAATTTTTTTCCTTGTGTTGCATTTTACAAAAATTTTGGAATAGGAAGAGTGTGAAGGGAAAGGAAACAAATAACTTGCGCTGATTTTTAATAAAAAAAAGAGACATTGCGTTGTTGGTACCTTCTAAGGTTGCGAACATAGTGAACGCCAGTTCAGACAGGCATGCAGATCAAATCAAATTTTCACATTGAAGCAATGAAGAAACCAAGTCATGCATCTCTTTTGCTAACGGGGCTATTAGTATTTGCATCGGCGTGTGAGGTTTTTTGTTATTGCGCATGCAATTATTGTTGTTAAGTTGAAAATGTTAAAGTGTCAAGTGCAATTTGTGTTATTTTTGCTTGTACATGTGTTTTTTAATAACAAAGAAGACAAAATTGATGATTTATACAAAACAACAATAATAAAATGTTATTTTTGCATATAATTCCACGAACAACGCTATGATCAATAACAAAAAATTCAAAACAATAACAAATGCGTTTAAAAGATCTTGAAAACACAAATCAGAACAGCGCACAGTGTGACATTTTATCAATCTACGAGGACAAAAGTAGAAAAAAAAAATCCAAAAAATTAATTTTTGTTTCTAGCAAATAAATCGGGTATACACAGAAAGTCATGTCAAAAATTTTAAAAAGTTGCTTTATCCGATATATTTAAAACGGCAGTCATAAAATGGTGATTATTGGGTTTTTCCAAATTATTTGTAAGCGTCAAGAGAGTAGTTTTGTATTAAGTGCACTGATTAAAGTTGTTAATTTTTCAACTTCACTTGCAATGGAAAACTGTTGTGAAAATATGTAGATTAATTCAAAATAAAATAACTCGCTTTTATTAATAAGGCGCTAATTACTCAAGGTTTCATTTAAATTAGCGATGGCAAAATAATAAACTTGAAGTTATACTGACTAGACGTGTAATCTTAGCGCTCTCGTGTTTTAATCCAAATTCACATAAAAACCAATTATAAATTATAAAAATGCCGTGCATTTGTGCAATAAGAGTGGAACGTCATTTGGACGAGGACTAAAAAATTAAATGTAATTTCTGCAATGATTTTTCCACTGCCATTGTGTAAAATTAACAAAAACTGATTTGGACTATATGAAAAAAAATAATCAAACATTTAAGTGCAATGCTTGTCTCTCGGCTCGTCGCTCATCGATTCACGATCAGCCGAGTATAAATTATTATCTAAAGATTGCATCAACTCTGCTAAATCTCTGGCATGTGTTAACAGAAGTTAACAGAGTTTTTTTTCTTCATGTTTTTAAGTGAAATAATTCGATTAACACATGCCAGAATTTAGCAGAGTTGATTCAATATCTAGATAATAAGTTACACTCTGTGCCAACAGCACCACAAACGCATTCACAATACAATCAAACCGATGCTGGTGACACCTTGTGGCAAATAAAAGCAAATTTTTGATAGTTGTAGCATAGCAAATACACAATCCTCTATCTATTGATAGATAGTGACGATCTACTGCAGCATAGCTTCTGTTATAATTAGGATTGAATTAACACCACTTTCTAACAAGTCTTTGTGGCCTAGTGGATAGTGCATTTGACTCTCGTGTAAGAGTACGTGGGTTCGATCCCCACGGGCAGGGCAATAAATATTTTTATTATTTAATATTAAAGTATTCAATTTTCTTGTTGTAATAAGCACTAGCAACAAAGAAACCATCAAGTTTCCAAGAAAAAATCTGTCGAAAATTTTTCGGATTTCACTCCAAGCAAATCACAGAACGAGGAGTAAAAAGCTTCGCTTCAAAAAGCCATATTTGGATAGAAACTTGGATCAATATATGAAGGTAGCTCTTTTATATAGGACAAAATAAAGTCGGAGGATTATTTTAAAATGATCTCAGTGCAGATTTAAAAATCGGCTTTTTTAATGACATCACCGTTAAAAACACGCTGCCTTGAGCCACAAAACATATCACCGATCACACATAACAAAGCCCTATTGTTCGAGTATGGAAAACGTACCCCAATGGCTACCAATATATGTATGTGCGTCACACATCCTCTCAGAGCTATCAACTAAACAAAACGAATCCATAAATTTCCAAAAAATTTCACCTGCAAATTTATTATTTGGTACGCTTGAAATATGTGTAAAAGTAACGTAGATTAATGGCTTGTTTTTGTTTGCATGAAAGCTCCGACATGCAGTGACGCACAGTGTTACATTTCGTACAAGCTAGACGGAGAAAGATATTTTATGGAATTTTTTAGTAGTTTTCGATGTTTAGGTATAAGAAAGTACAAAAGAAAGTATTTCAGAAATTTTTGAGAAGTGGGCTTGGCAGCTCCAATACAACCTAACCCTTAAATGCCTGGTGGTACCGCGAGGAACTAACCCCTTCTACTATTTATTTCGCATCTTTTCCATATATATTTTGTTAATTTGTTGTATGTAATTGTTCTATGATCTTAGCGCTATTATTTTTGATTTGAAGACATGTGGTTTTAGTCGGTCAAGAGACAATACCTCCAAAAAACGAAATTTTAGCAAATTATGAATTCTCGTAAAGTTATTTCTTTTTTAAAATTTGGCGTTTTCGCGATCGAAAAATTTATTTACTTTTTCAATTGTGTATTTAATAACCAACTTAAGTATTGAATATACAGAGAGTAAAACGGACCTGTAAAAAAAGTCGTAAAACAAAAGTTGTTCAGAATTCAAAGTAACATAACATCAATTTTTTTTCCTGCCAATCAAAAAATCATACATTTCAGGGTTGAGTACATTTTGCGCTATATCTTAGAATTGAGAAATGTTACAATATTGGAAATAAAGATAGGCGTCAAATATGTGATTACTAAATAGCGTTAGCAATATTTCTTTCTTTGCCTTTCCCTTTTCTTACTCTACATTCGTAAAAAACAAACGTTTTCATTTTTATTTTTTATTAAACGTTATACAATTCAGTTTTTTTAAGTGAAACTTCTTTAGCGGCGGTAGTGATTTGAAACTCAAAACAACGAAAATAACGTAAATTAAAAAGTAACAAAAATGATACAAATTAAAAAAAAAATCAAATTCAAAAAAGTCAAATAGAAATGACGTCAAGATGAAACAGATGAAGCTAAAAGAAACAATCATGTACTTCTTAAGTGGCGGATGTGGTTTTAAACTCAAAACAACGGAAATGACATAGAAAAAGAAACAACTCCATGCGATAAACGGAAGCGATGAAACGCGGTTTGTGTCTGCACTAAACATGACACAAGGCTTCGAGCAGTGTTGTGACATATTACTTTGGAAAGTAATATGTTACTTAGTTGTTACATATTACCGACTTTTTAAAATAATAATATTATATTACTTATTGCTTGAAAATTGGATTAACTAGTCACAAAAAAAGTAATATATTTTTGCTAAGAATTAAAGAAAATTAAAGATAAAGCACAAAAACCCAAAATTCGTTTTTTATGCATATACAATTACATATAGTAATATACAACTATGTATTAAATATTTCATGCACTCATATGCATGTATACATTTGCATAAATTTTTTATAAATTTTACATTTTTAAAAAGAGACTAACAGCTTCATTTTGTGTCACGAAAAGGCACGCCAACGATAGGCAAGGCGCGAGAAGCAATTCTTATTTCTATAAAAAAATCTATTGCTTCCTGTGTCTTGCTCATCGTTAGTGTACTTTATCGTGATACGAAATGAATGGGTTAATTTAATTAAAGATATGTTATTATATCTTAAAAGTAGCAGGTTTTCAAAGAAACATCACTCAATTTATTTCTTATTTTACGAACAACGTAAAAACGAAGGTAAGAATATGTAATTTGCATTAATCGCAAATTATCAAATTCACATAAAATCACCTGCGCAAGTTAATTTCTTTTTTTTTTTTAAATACGATGCAAAAGTGATAAATAAACTAAACTATAAACGACGCAGAATAGGCAGCATAAGGTTATCATGAGATACAAAAGACAAATTTTAAGATTCTATTGATTAAAAAATTATTTTGTAAATTTATTCTGCAACTAAGACGGACAGTGAAAATAGAAGAACAACAATTAAACTGCAACATGCCAGTGAATGGTTAAAAGCTTTGATATATCTTCTAGAAAAAACAGCTTACACTAAATAAGTGTGAATCTGAAAATTCGAAGAACTTTAGCTGCTTTTCGTTTCATTTGTGTGTACAATGTAATTCAGAGTAATTTTCTCTAAAATTGACGGAAAACAAATAGACATGAACGGCTAGGTTTATCATCGCTATCATATAAAGGCTACTGATGAGTTGGTGTAGCGGCCAACGAAACTACGATCTGTTTCTGGTCTGCTGTATGATTGCCTATCTATACATGGTACGACCGGGCTGGCATACCTGCTTAGTATGCAAGAGATTGGTCTTGACCAGTAGATGACAATGAAGGTACGTCACTACTGGTAGTTAAACTGGTACTACTATTGGAAGTATTGCGGTTCTATATGGAGTCGTAGTGCTTTTGATGGTAGGGCCCTGAGTGATGCTTAATATACCCTTGGTCCTTGTACTTAGGCCTACAAGGCAGGCGTACAAGTAAAAAATGGAACTACTTCTACTTCTGCCACTCTATACAAAGGGTATTGTTGTTGTTGTTTTCTTCAGAAAGCAACATAGACCTTGAGCTCAAAAGTACAACTCTTAATTAATAATTAAAAAATTATTAGAGTTAAAAACATAACTTAAGAATTTATAACAAAGTAATATGTCATAAGTAACTAGCAAAAAAGTAATAATATTACTAGATGTTATTACTGACGCTGTGAGTAATAAGTTACTTAACCGAAAAAGTAAAAAGTAAAAAGTAAAAGGGAAAAAGTAATATATTAGTAATATATTACATCACAACACTGGCTTTGAGGCTTTGCTTTGCTTTTGAAAACCAAAATGGCACGGAAGATATCAAAAACAGCGGAACAAGTCTAGTTTAATCAATACGCTTAAATTTCAGACAGTTGTTTTCTACAAGGCATGGCAGAATTATACATGTATTATCCGTGCAAGGCAGAATTTTTTCGTTTATTATTATGGTGTTGAAAAAAAGGCCACAATCCCCTTGTGGCCCAAGGAACCCCCTGAAATAAACATAATTGTTTTCGTAGATTCCAAGTTAATATAAGTTAAATTTTGAAAACTTCTTTAGCACCGTTGCACTAAGGGGTATTTGATGCCAAACGCTGGCCAATAGTCATCTTGTGAAATTGATCATATATGAAATGTAGTAAGAGATTAATATAAGTAAAAAAAGGTAGCGTATTTTTTTAAAAATTTCCGAATTTCGCTCTGGCACTGCTAAGAAAGTACCGTTTTTAGGGGTTAAGCGAATAATATAATACGAAGAAAGTAGATTTCAGAAAAATTGTAGCTATTATGTTTAATGGTATTTTTTTTTACTTTTTTGATGGATGTTTAAAACAAATAATGTTTAACATATTTTTGATATTTTAAGGAACTATTTCCTTAAAAAACAGTTTTTAGAAACATTGGAAGATAGCCCTTAATATGTTATTTTAATAATATTAACATTCAATATCTTAATAATTTTGTTATATGACTTACCATTTCTCAACAATATTTTCTTTTGTTAATAGAAGTATAGCTATTTTTTCATGATAAGTTGGATAAGATTGGCTGTTGATTTTTGTGGTTACACTGTGTGTGGTCATTTTACTTCAACAGCAGCGATATTTTTCTAACTGATGTAGTTTTTAAGCAACCTAGTTATAAACTTAAATATCAATGAATATAATAAGTTTTGCTTAATAAGAAGAGTTCAATTGATATAGTAAAAATAATAAATCTAATTTTATCTTTCCACAAAGTTAGTTATGCTATATCTACACAGAGAGTTTAGTTTGAGACACAAAGTTAGTTATGCTATATCTACACAGAGAGTTTAGTTTGAGATTCCAGTACGGAGTTGAGTTTTGCCGTGTGAACAGCTTCGGTTGAACTCAATCTAAACTCTCTGTGTAGACATGAGAATATTGATACAACAAACGAAGGGATTCATACATTTAAACCAGAGATGGGCACACTAAACAACGATATTATGTCAATGTAAATATATGTCGCTTTCAGCTTGCTACACTAAAAGCTGCGGTTGTGCAGAAGAGGCAAAAAATAAATTAAACTTAAAATTCCAATAGGCATGCAAATTTTACACATTGCTGTGCTTGTGATCACTCAATCAGCTTGTCTAAATTTACTTCTTCTTCGCAGCTTTTGATAACCATCAAGATTGAGAGAGATTCGTCTGATAATTTTTTAGAAATCTTGCTTATATACTTCATAACATATGTTGCATTGTTTTGCTTGAGTTAAAGTCACAACATATGCCGCTTTAATTTTATCACTTTTAGAAGATTCATGTGCCGATATTGTTTGTGTTTCTGAGACGTGGTTTCTGCCTAGCGTAAATGACAGAGTTTTTAAAGTAAATAATTACAAGCTATTTCGAGCGGATAGAGCAAGCCATGGTGGTGGTGGTGTTGCTATGTTTATAAGGGAGGGTATTTCATGCAAGTTTGTTGGTAGATCATGTCCATCTGACGAAGTGGAGTGTCTTTTCCTTGAAGTAGCATATGCCTCAAGTAAGCTTCTCATAGGTACAGCATATAGACCCAATCGTACTATAGACACCGCCGTCTTTATTGATAAAGTCGAGTCTTTGTCACTTGCATACCCTGACATAATCATCTGTGGTGATTTTAATAGCAACATTTTGGAGGAATCTCACCTAGTCGATGATATGAAATCTATTGGATTTTCTCCATCAAATACGACTACACCAACACACTTTTCGAACACAATAAATACATTGCTAGACCTCTTTTTCGTGAATGACACCAGTAAAATCTTGCTTAGTGATCAATTATCTGCGCCTATGTTTTCTAAACATGATCTAATATTTCTTTCTTATGATTTCAAACTTGTTCCTCAGGAGGAAAAGTTAACTTTTCGTGATTTTAAAAGTGTTGATCATGTATCGTTGTTTGCTGAAGTCGAAAGCATAAATTGGTCCACTTTATATTCTGTCCCATAAGTAAATGACCAAGCCCTGTTCCTTGAAGAAAATATAAAATATCTTTTTAACAAATATGTACCCAATAAAACAAAAATTATTAAACACAACCAGCCCCCTTGGTTTTCAAGTAGAATAAAAACGCTAATCGGGATGCGCAATGAGGCTTATAATAGGTGGAAACAGTTCAAGACGCCCGAGCTGCATGGTTACTTTAAGCAATTAAGAAGAGACGTCGTTCGCATGGTGTCAGCTGCTAAGCTGGCACACTACGAACATAAGTTTTCATTTGCCCTGGATAGTAAGCACAAGTGGAGCCTTGTACGAAAAACTGGCATAGGCAAAAGTGTGGACTGTGATAATCAAAATATTGATGTTAATAAGCTTAACGAAAAATTTACCAACGTGCCTATGCCTACTTCGAGACCAGATTTTTATAACGACGGTAACCCTCCCGACTCACTTTCGAGTTTTAGTTTCTCCTGCGTAAACCAAACCGAAGTTGTGCAGAGTATACTTGCAGTGAAATCAAATGCTATGGGCATGGATGAAATGCATCCTATATTCATCAAAATGCTTCTCCCAAAATTATTGCCATTCTTTACGTTTTTTTTTCAATACTATTTTAACTACATCCGAGTTTTCCTCCAGCTGGAAAAGAGCCAAGATTGTTCCTATTCCCAAATCGTGTAATGATTTCCGCACAATTGCAATTCTGTCGTTTCTTTCAAATGTTCTGGAAAACATAATGAATAAGCAAATGAAAGTTTTTTTACAGGAAAACTCATTATTGGCTGATTGCCAGTCAGGTTTCCGAGCTAAGCGAGGCTGCGTAACTGCCCTACTCGAAGTAACTGAGGAGATACGATCAAACGTAGAATCCAACAACGTAACATTTTTAGTTCTTCTTGATCATTCCAAGGCTTTTGACACAGTTGATCACCGGGTGTTATGTAAAAAGCTGGAGCAACTTTTTAACTTTCTCTAACAGCTGTTAAACCTGTGATGTCATATCTTGAAGGCAGATCGCAGGCCGTAAATATCAGCCATACTTATTCCAACTTCTTACCCGTCAACAGAGGTGTACCACAGGGTTCAATCCTGGGACCTCTACTTTGTACTTTATACGCTAACGATCTACTGCAAGTACTGCGGGTCAGCAAGGTTCACTTATACGCGGATGATGTGCGGCTTTACTTTAGCTGCCCGGTGAAAGACATTACGCAGGGCGTAGTAAAGCTTAACGAAGATTTAGCCCGAGAAAATGAATAGGCGTCGATCAATGGCTTATGTTTAAATCCATCAACATCATAATGCATCGTAATCTCAAGGAAACCCATGCAGATACCAGTTCCTACATTAACAATAAATGGTTCACGCGTTGAGGTGGTTAAATCCGCGAAAAATTTGGGTATCACTTTTAATAGTTCCTTAACCTGGTCAAACCACATTAATGAAGTGCTAGGTAAAACTTATAGCATGCTGCGTAATCTCTGGGCCACTCAACATTTTACCCCTCAAAACATCAGAATGTTACTAGCAAAAACTTATTTGATCCCTAGATTACTATATGGATGTGAAATTTTTGCAGCTTGCGACTCAACGAGCAGGCGCAAACTAAATGTCCTATACAATAACATTGCACGATACGTTTTTACGCTAAAGCGCTCCGATCGAGTTATTCGAGTTATTTTATTTGCAGTTTGCAAATAAAATATACCAGGTTTCCTTTGATATCTTGTTAATTCGAGAGCTCTGAACACGCTGCACAGAACCATTACAACGCAAGAACCTGAATACTTGTATAAAAGGTTACATTTCCTACGCTCTAATCGCGGCATTATTCTCGTCCAACCAAGACATATTTGCCTTACGTCTGAGCGCCAGTTTTTTGTCCACACAATTCGTATCTGGAACTCGCTCCCCAATCACGTTCAGCAAATTAAAAATGCAACGCAATTTAAACATAAACTGATGAATTATTTTACACGTCCATGAAGATGTATGCTTCTGAGGTATTCACTTCTTAGATACATTTGAAAATAGATTCGATCGCATTCGTACTACAATAATATAGCTAAGTACCACTTAAACTTCAATATGGATTGTCTGTTTAAACTTTCACTTGCATATAACTATCATAAAATTGTCTATGAACTGTTTATATTAATCTTTATTTCAAATTTAATTTAATTTTATCTCTACAAAATTTTAATGTAAATTAAAACAAATCTAAGCTTGTATAAAACATTTTATCTTAATTTATTTTATCTAATTACTAAAATTAAAATTATTTTTCTGTTCTTTATTATATATAATTTATGTTATGTTTAAAAACAGTTCAAACAAATTAAGATGCACTCAAATTTGGTATTTCAGTTCTACACGCTAGAATTAGGTTTTTTTGAAAGCATTTTGCATTTTTCCCACAAAATAGGTACCAATTAAAAAATGGCAAGCAAGATCACAAAGTGGAAAGTGGAAAGAAGAACTTAAGCTTAAAAAGTATGAAATTTAAGGCAAAGGTAAAAATGGAATGGGTCTGTTAGTTGGTATGCCTATGTCGGGATTCGTCAACACAAATGATGGAAATACCAGCAGACGATTTTTGCAGATCATTATTTTTCATAAAATAACTGGTGTTTAAAAACATCAAGTCCGTAGATTCAAAATCATTCCGGAAGCACTGTCTAGAGGGCACCAAAAAGATGTTGCAAAATATGAAAAATATGCGGAACAATCTCCAAAACTTTATGTTTAATAGGTATCCCAAAAATGGGTGGTATTCCATGTCACCAACTGTCCATAAAATTTTACGCCATAGGCCAGAAGTAATTTTAAATTCTTTATTGCCAATCGGACACCTATCGGAAGAGGCTGCAGAAACTCGAAATAAGCACATCAGATCATACAGACTTATTTATTCCAGAAAATGTTCAAGGGAGGTCTGTAACGTTGGCGTTTTAAACAGGCTTTTTCCGGCGTTAGATCTAATACTTACAGGAACCGAAAAGCTATGAAGAAAAAATTTTCCATTTTCTCCTGACGCTCGCGAAATCTGAAAATTCTGAAAGTATTGATGAGTAATGAGCATATTTTTATAGACTTAACGTTTTTTATGGTTACTGGTTAATTCGTATTCATAAAATGCGCATTTTTGGTTGAATTATCCGGGGAACGAATAAATCAATGGCAGCTTAATTCAGCTTTTTGCCGATTTAGAGAAATCCCATCTTACAACTTACCGAATTATAACAGAAGAATTAGGTCCCCATACACATAGTTCGATATTTTACGTATATATACAGGGTGTCCCGCGACTGAGTGCAACTATATATCGATGTGAAACGTGACGTGTTGAGAAAAAAAACGTAAGAGACGGGGAGGGGATCTATTTTCATATCTTTAGAAGCTACAGGGCTTATTGATATTTCACGATTTTGATTCACATTATTGCTTCTAGCAAAAAAACTAACTTACAAAAACTTATTTTGAGAGCTCATTACAAAGGCAATGAAATCACCTCTCTAACGGTATATCAACACACCCCATCGACTTAATCGTGCTGATTATAGCTGCTACTTGAACTGCCAACAAAAATGTAAATGTCACATGACTGTCAATTTCGAACAAGATTGTCATCAGAAACTATTATAAAATAGTTGTGCCATGTTATTTTTCTATAAATTTGGACGAATTAAAGGGAATAGAATAGAATAGAATAGAATAGAATACAATAGAATAGAATAGAATAGAATAAAAATAAGATTTTATTCATTATTTTTCATAGTTGACTATTACAATATTTACTAAATCTAATATATGACATAACATTATATGTTGTGTGTCATATCTATATATATAAAAATGAATGTATGTATGTGGGTATGTGGATATGTGTGTGCACATATGTGATATGTCACGTATAGACTCCAAAACCACAGAACCAAACTTTATGAAAGTTTTAGGGATACTAAAGCAACATTCTGGAAGTGTTCCTGTGCAGTTTGGTGTTGATTGGACAAGGGGGCGTGGTACCTCCCATACAACCCAAATTGGCTCTATCGCCCACAAACCAAAAAAAATGCTATATATAAGACGGTTTAAATCATATATAACTAAAATTTGGTAATTTTGTTCAGATGGTTACTTCCGGTGACTGTACAAAAAATGGGCGTAGTCTAAACTTTATATACACTATATCGACGCCCACTTTTCAGCAACCGTTTTAATTCCTGAAATGTTCAAGTTTTGATAGTGAATCTTGGTATGCAGGTGCAATGGATACAAGTGGTAGTCACTATGTAAATATAAACGTTGTCACGCCCACTTTTACCGCCCACAAATCAGTAAAAATGCTTTATATCAGACGGCTTTTGCCGTAGAAGACTAAGATTTGGTAATTTAGTTCGTATGGTTACTGTCGCCAAATGTACAAAAAATGGGCATGGCCGCACTATATCTACGCCCACTTTATCGAAATCTTGCTTATTCCTGAGTTTTACACGTTTTTATAGTCAATCTTGGTATGCAGGTTCTATTGGTCCAAGTGGCAGTCACTATGTAAATATAAACGTTGTCACGCCCACTTTTAGCGCCCACAAATCAGTAAAAATGCTGTATATCAGACGGCTTTTGCCGTAGAAGACTAAGATTTGGTAATTTAGTTCGTATGGTTACTGTCGTTCAATGTACAAAAAATGAGCATGGCCCCACGATATCTACGCCCACTTTATCGAAGTCATGCTAATTCCTGAGTTGTACACGTTTTGATAGTGAATCTTGGTATGCAGGTTCTATAGGTCCAAGTGGCAGTCACTATGTAAATATAAATATTGTCACGCCCACTTGTACCACCCACAAAAAAAAAACAAAACGAAATGGCCAATTTCAGCCCTTGAAAGCACTTTGACCGAGCTTCTTATGATCAATTGTGTTGTGCGTGTTGTGGAATGTTTGAACACAAATGATCGAGAACTGGACCTACATGTTTTGTGCCGACTCCGAACGGCTTATGTTTTCAAGAAGCTTTTTATGGCAGTTTTTATTCTCTGAGGTTTGCCATTGTCTGCAGAGAGGTGACGGCCGAACAGAAAAATTAATTCAATTGAAAAACTTTCCGTGTCAGGTGGGATTCGAACCAGGGTTCTCTCGCGTATTGGCCACACACTCTACCCACTACGCCACGGCCGTCACTTGGTTTTTTTTTACCCACAAATTAATAGAACTTCTATAAATCAGACTATTCTCATCGTTAAATACTAAAATTTGGTAATTAAGTTCATACACTTACTCTCGACAGCTTTGCAAAATATGTGCATGGTAGCTTTATATCTGTGCCCACTCTTCAGAAATAATTTTGTTTAATTCATTTATTTACTTTTTTATTAATGTAGTATAGTTCATTACAATTTAAAAATTATAACTAAGTAAGCACTAGCTGCCAGGGCTATCGGTTAGAAATAATTTTAATTCCTGAGATGTGAACGTTTTGATAGTCAAACTTGGTATGTAGTTGCTATAGGCCAAAGTGGCGGTCACTTTATATATAAATGTTACCCCGCCTACTTTTAACGCTCACAAATCCATGTCAGACTTTTTTTACAGTAAAAGACTAAAACTTGGTGGATTAGTTCATATGGTTACTGGCAGAACCCTTCAAAAAATGGGCGTTTTGCAGTTTATCTACGCCGACTTTTCAGAAATCATTGTTGTTTCTGAGCTGTACGCGTTTTGATAGTGAAACTTGGTATGTAGGTGCAATGGGACCAAGTGGCGGTCACTATATATATAAATGTTGCCATGCCTACTTTTTCTGCTCATCTATCTATCTGTAAAAAAATGTATGTATGTATACTATGCTCCTCATGTATGTATGTATGCTCCTCATAAAAAAAGGTGTTCGGGTCGGTTCCTCAAAATAATGCTTTATGTTATGATGATTCCCCAAATATTTCGACTGTAGCGATAGCCAACCGTGAGCTAGAATGGTTTGAAATAAAAAAAAAAAACTAAAAGGAAATGGCCATTTCAGACTTTTACCGAGCTTCTTATGCGTGCGTGTTGTGAAATTTTTGAACACAAATGATCGAGAACTTTACCTACACATGTTTTATGCCGACTCCGGACGGCTTATGTTCTGAAGAAGCTTTTCATGCCAGTTTTTACTCTCTGAGGTTTGCCATTGTCTGCATAGAGATGACGGCCGAACAGAAAAATTAATTCAATTGAAAAAACTTTCTGTGTCAGGTGGAATTCGAACCTGGGTTCTATGGCATACATGCCACGCACCTCAACCATTATGCCACGGAATGGTTTGAAATATTCTCTAAAAATCCAGTTTTTTATAAAAATATTTACTGGTGCGGTAGTTAAAAACAACAAACGGTCAGAAATAATTGTAATGAAAAAGTTCTTCCAATCTGCACCAATAAATTTTAAGTTTTTACAGTCGGACCAGAGATAATGCAGATTTTCATTAATTTTTTAACTCTTTTTTTTTGTTTATTTTCACTAAAATTCAAATTATAATTTGTTTTTTGTTTTGCCATGTTACTTTTAGTCAAATAAATTATCTATTGATGATAAAATATAGTGAAAAGTGAATAACTAAATTGAATGAAATTACAAAAAAATGTACACATTTTTTACATTGTACAATTTATTTGACTAAAAGTAGTATAGGAAAAGATTCGTTTGAATTTTTTTCATTACTCTTATTTCTGACCGTTTGTTTTTTTCTAACTAAGATACCAGCCAATATTTTTAGTCGAAATATTTTGGGGATCATCATAACATAAGCCATGGATTATTTTGAAGAATCTGACTGAACAACTTTTTTTTCTAAGGAGCGTGAGGTGACTTAATGTATATACGTATGTGGGTATATGTGTATATCACGTGAATACTCCGAAACTGCTAAGCCAATTTTTATACCAAAGCCTTGTCTGATGCCGATCGTAAAAGGCACCTAAAATACACCTAAAATTTTAGATTTCGAACAGTTTTGGAATTATAGGTCGCGCAGCCTCGGAATTCAGTATTCGACCTCAATTTACACATACTGTTCTACAGGTAACATTTTATGGGTGTTGGACGAGGGGCGTAGTACTTTTTCCGCACCCAAAATTTTTGGTATAGCTTTCGAAATAAGTCACACATCAATGAAACTCGGTAAGAACTTACTATAAAAGCATGGCTTCACTAAAGCTACGGCCTCTTTTAGGGGATAAGCGCTGAGCGCAGCGAAGCGCGCCGGGTATAAGCTAGTTGGCATATAAAATTAAATAGAAACAACGGAAAAATATGAGTAGAAATTAGCAAAGTTTAGCTAAATTCATTTATGATTAAATCGCGATATTTAAAGCAAATTTATAGATATAAAGATATAAAGAAGTATGCAAGCCAGGCTATGGAACAACCCATTTAACTTTAATAAATAACTTTATATTACACTTAGCTGTACAGGGTCGTCCATATTCGAAGCGCCCATCTGGCAATACTGTAACTTTCCGCAGTGATGCCAAATCGACTAATGACATACCGCGTTTGAAGCGTCATTCCAAGCAAATGTTTACAATGGAACAGTACACGCCACGCAAACGCTCTAAAATTGTTTAAATTTACATTCAACAAAACAAGTCAATAGTGAAAACTCAACGTGCTTTCAAAAAAATAAATAAAGTGAAAAGTGCGCCTTCCAAGAAAACAATTTATCGTTTGTATGAAACTGAAAATCCACAAGAGATTCAAGAGGTACCTCTTCACGATGCAAAAGTCACTGTTTGGTGCGGCGTTTGTGCTAAAATGCTCATTGGGCCGTTCTTTTTCGAAGATGGTAATGGCCACAGAGTTACTGTCAATCAGGAGCGTTATCGCGATATGATAAACAATTTTTTCATGCCAATCGTTCGTCGAAAGCGTATCAGGCACTACTGGTTTCAACAAGACGGCGCGCCACCACACACAAGCCGCACTACAATCGATTTTTTGAAGCAATTGTTCAGTGGCCGTTTGATGTCAAAAAATGGTTTGATGTCAAAACGCCTCCAGACTTCTTTTTGCGGGGTTATTTGAAATCAAAGGTTTACGTCAACAAGCCAAAGACCCTAGAAGAGCTGAAAACCAACATCCGTCAAGAAATAACCGCCATTCTCATCGAAATGTTGAAGAAAACCATGGAAAATGCTGCAAAACGGGCACAATATGTCGTAGAGGCCAATGCCGACCATTTACGAGATATCATATTCAAGAAATGATGTAAGCAAATTTACTTGAACCCAATTAAATGATATATTTATGACAAACAGACAAAAAATTGTGGTTTCTTTGATTTACTTAAAAATAAAATGGGCGCTTCGAATATTGACAACCCTGTATATCGTCGGAAAATTAATATTCTAGTCTTCCAGACTTTTCTAGATGAAACCCGTAAATTATATTTAAATTTATAGGGCTGGTATTGCATGCCAATAATTGTCGACAAAATTCTTTGCCATGGCTCAGAAATTATTAAGCAATGTGTTGTGCCTATTGGACAACTTCCAAAGGAGGAAATCCGTATTAGAGATTGCAGACGTTTTCGCACGTGTAATATGCAGAAATCATATAGGGTTCATACAAACAGAGATCTTTTAAATATGTTGTTGCAAAAAGCCGTTAGGAATATATACATTTTTTACCCCAGAGATGCAAAAATTTCTTACTCAGCAAGAGGAAAGCAGTTCATCTTCTGATCTTCAGATTACGACTCAGAATCGTTGGATTTATAGTTGTTGTATTGTAGTTGTTAATAGTAACAACAAAAAAAGCAGCTTTTTTTAAAAATTTCTTTAGAAACAAGGAGTTATAATTTTTTTTTAATTTATACAGCTTGATGTTCATAAAAAGTAATTTATATATTTTTTTTTAAAAAATTTCAAGCTAAAATGACATTAAAAAAAATACATCCAAAACGGTTACATAGATATCGCCTTTCCCATATATCCGAAACAAAAAACTGAAATGCCATTTAAAAGTACAGACCATTGATTTGGTATCCCCCTACGCACGACCCCCGGGGGTTTTTAAAATTATGGCGAAAGTTAGAGTAAAAAATTAAAAAAAGAAATAGATTTTCGCACGCTATTTTTTCTAAACAAAAAAACAAAGAATAGTAGGTACTTAAATTGAGAGGGGATGCTTATAGGACTTTTAAAAACAAAATGCAAAAGGATTCATTGAAATTTAACCAATAGATTTGGAGTTATTTATCTATCGAACCGTTTTAAAAAAAACTTGTTTCGAGGAAATCGCATTTAAAGCTTTTGTTTTTCGAAATTTTGCATATATTTTTAAAATGATCGGTTGATTAACTTACTATTATTTAATCTGCATTACCAGGTATTGTTTTACAAACATGTATGAATATTCTAAAAATTATGAAGAACATATTCAGCAATCAAAAAAACAAAAAAATATTTTTTTTTTTTTTTAAATTTTCACGTATACCTTAATTTGAAATAGATATATTTTGATTGCGTTTCAATAAAGAATGGGAGTAAAGAAGAGAAAAGATAGATCATTTTTATATGAAATTTAAAGAGGAATCATAATTTTGAACAAAAATATGTAAGTTTAGTAAGTATTTTTCAAATAAATTCACTTTTAACTTAAAAGTTGTGCAATTTTTTCAAAAACTTGGTGATTTTTTCTTAACATATATTTTTAGTAATATTGGATATTGTTGGAAAGGTTTTGAATTTAACTTTCCAAAACGGTTTTCCAAAGAGTTATACATCAAAAAGTTTCGCTGTAAGAGCGTTTTGAGTAAAACAACCACCGGAAAGCAATAAATAACCTGGAAAATGAGTTGAAGCAGCATGAAACTGCAAGTTTATTCTTTTTTTGCAAATGGGGATGTGAATTTTCTTCCGGAAAAAAACAATACAAGCAATTATTATGCGAAAATACCTTGGACACGAATATGTTCATGGTGTCATTTGTACCATTGCAATTAAAAAATATTTTGGAAGACTCAGAGCCATCGACCAGCACAACGCACACCAGGGATATTTGGAAAATTTGCTCACCATCTTCCACGAAATACTGCAGGCCTTTCAAATTTGAATTCAATAGGAAAACCTAGTATACCATTAAGAAAGAGTAAGCGATATCAGAGCCCAAATTGCGCAGCTTCATCCATTACAAATAGAAATTAACGGGCAGGAAATCGAAGTAAGCTACTAATTAGAGCTTGCAATGATTGATGGAAAAGTAGGGCAGGCTTTGACTGAAACAAAAGGTTCATCCAGCTGCATCCTATGCCAAACAACATCAATCCAATTAAACCAAGTCCCAGACAAATCAATTGATAATTCTGATGCATATGAATTCGGATTATCACCACTACATGCAAGAATACGATTTATGGAACATATACTAAAAATCAGTTACGATTTGGAGGCGATCGTAAGGCTCGTAAGGATCGTAAGGCGACGATCTGAAGGCTCTTTGAACACCTTTCTTCTGCTTTTTAACAACTCTCTGTGTATCTTAACATCTTTCTTTCCCTACATCTGTCTTTCTGTATTTCGAAGTTATTTTGCTTGATAATTAAATATTATGTAATCTTTACTTTAGTTACCTTTTCATTATTAATATTATTTACATTATATTTTTGTTTTAATCTCTAGTTGTTAAGATGAATTATAATTTTTAAACTCATTAAGTATTGGTTAAGTATTAACCATATTTGTACTATTTAAAAGAGAAATCTTATTGTACAATGAATAATCAATTTCAAAGAAATAAATAAATAAATAAATAAATAAATAAATAAAATAAAATAAATAAATTTGGAATTCGGACCTACAGAAACAGTAAGAAACAGTACAAAACAAACATGCACAAGATGAATATCGAAATATGGATTAATTATAGATCAGCCAAAACAAGGTTCAGGCAATACAAATGATGGAACCACAGCAAGAAGATTTTTCTCAGATCCAGAAAGAGCATCTGAAATAACAGGAGTTGATTTAAACCGTATTTCCCGATTTAAAATAATCATCGAAGTATTTGCATGCAAAGAACAAATTGACGCAAAAACATTTGGTGATTACGCTAAGAAAACTGCAAAAATATATACAACGAAATACCCATGGAAAAATATGTCTGCAACAGTTCAAAAAATCCTTTATCATGGAGAAGATGCCATTGAATATTATTTAGTACCACTTGGAGATCTAAGGAATAAGGATTACAGATTTTATAGAGAACACAACACCAGAAAAATGCCCCACAATTGCACAAATGAAGATCTTTATATCCCAACGCTTACTACGTAAGGGGTATATTAACTTTGTCATTCCGTTTGTAATGCCGATAAGGGGGCGTGGCAGGTATAGAAAAGTATATATATTTTTGATTATCATCACCGTATGTCTGTCGACACGAATACAGTCATAATTTTAAAGCTATCGCGATGAAATTAAAAAAATTCTTTTTAAAAAGTTCGAAAATGAGCCAAAACGGATGAAAACCACGCCTTCATACCATGCAGGGTGACTTTATTTTTACAGTAAAATCTCTTAAAAATCCACAAACGTTAAAGAAATGCCTTCAAATTTTGCACGTAGGCTTTGATCTTCAATATAAATTCAGACTATGAAATTTGGGAAAATCGGATGAAAACCACGCCTACCTCTCATATAAAGAAGCTTTATATTAACAACAAAATCTCTTACAAATCTAATCAAATTAAATTAACTCTTAAAAATCCATTTAAGAAATGTCTTGAAATTTCGCAGATGAGCTTTGATATATTATACGAATAGGAACCATCTCTATGATATTTGGCAAAATCAGATGAACACCACGCCTGCCTCCCATACAAAGTGACGTCATCAATTGGGAATTGGGAAACTTTCAAAAATATATAAAACTGAATGCCATCGTGTCTGTCGTGGCTAAAGACTTCGAATATACTTCAATACGGCCGCCGGGGGTATTTCAGCTTCGGTACCCTGCCGAAGCTCTATTCCTTACTAGTTTTAATATATTATTGCCAATGTCAGATCCGCTCATCTCTAGCATGGGACATCAATGGAAAGTGGAACACCTGAACTTAGATAAAGAAGCGAAAGAGCTACTACAGGACGAACATAAATCAGAACTGAGTACGGAATATTTGCAAGCAATATTCCAACCAAATAAATTATAATTAAAATATGATTTTTCTTATTTAAGTAAGATATATATAATATAAGAAAAAAAAAATTAAAAAACAAAAAATATCCCAATGTAAAAAATCATATTAATAATTTATAATAAAATGTTTTATTTATCAACATATGACTTTTTTAATAAATAGGGATGATAAAAAAAAAATAAGGAAAGCATAATTTCATACTAAGACTTCAAAATTTCAAAAGTTCGACTTTGACCTTGAATTTCTCCATAAGTAGTTAATCGCTTTTAACAAAATTTCAAACACAACAAATTCAAGCAAATTACATAAAATTACTCAAATATCTCCAACGGTTCAAAAGTTCTAGAATTTTGGCCAATGAAAACCTATTCTGAGCCACTGCGCGTCGTGCAGCTGAGAATTTCTTGCACTCACCAAGTGCTTACTATATTCAAAATTAATTAATACACGTAGAAGATTTTCTAAGTGAGATTTTAAATTTGGAGCTCCAAAGTCGAAATTAAATTCGAATTGAAGTTCGTCACATGGGGTGCGCCATTTACGAACCCCAGAAATGTTTTGTGCTACGGTTTTGAATGCCAGTAAACGTGGTAGCCTAGTATTTGAGTAGCTTAAAACGTTGGAAATGTAGCCAAAATGTAGTGCAAGTGTTTGTACAAATAAAGTTGAGATTTTAGTTTCTAAGTGTAGCATGTAATTTGGTGTATTATTTGACAGGTAAAACATTTTTTTTTTGATAAAAAAACGAAATAATTTTTCCACCTAATCAAAACGGTTAAAATCCCACACGCACCACAAAACGTGTTTGACTTCGCGGCTGTTTCAAAGATTTTAAATTTATTGGATAATTTATTACAAATAGTAGTTAAATTGAAGATATTATCTACAGTAGAATAGCCTCCACGAAAACCAGCTTGGAATTCATTTAAGTCATTTTTTAATGCCAATCCAACTGTTGATTCTATTTAAAACAATGTCAGTAAAAGTGTATCAAGAAGTGATAGGCCTCTGTAATTTGTTACTTCATTCACATCAATCTTTTTATACAAAGAAATAATAATAGCACTGCGAAAAGAAGAGGGAATATCTTGAGAGAGGAAAATGTTGTTGAATGAAGAATATCCATTGTTTCGTAAAGAAAACATTGTGGAGCAAATTTGTAGAACTCGTTACTGACTGTCTTGACCAGGTGCTTTGTTAAGGCCGGTAATACAATTAGAGGAGATTAAAAAAGACTGATATTGAGGTGATGCTTTTATAGAAAAAGATTGATTAGAGTTTTAAAACTTTCCAATTTGTTAAAATATGCATTTGAAGCGTAAACGCGAATAACGTTGTAAGCGACAATTTATAAGTTTTCAGGAATTGACAAAAACGTTATTAATGACGCATTTAGAGCCATTTGATTTCGATTTCCAATTTTTTGGTATTAGAGTTTTAAAGAAATTTGCCTGCATATTTACGCCAGAGCATTTTTAACGGTAGAAGGTAAAAACCAATGTTTGGTTAATTTGTCGCGTACAACGTTATTCACGTCGACGCTTCATTTATGTTTAAGAAAAGTGTTTTTTTTTTAAACAAAGACGGCGCTGACTACAACGATTGCTGTAAGAGACCTCTTTTCGAACTGCGGGCATTCTGCTGGCTCCTATGTTGAACTGACGAAAAAAAATTTTTTAAATTTTATAACGTATTGAAAATATCTCCAATGTGAATGGGACAGAATTTAAAGTCTTTTTAAAAAATTTATACGTACTTGGAAAAAAAATAATTTTTCACTTATTTTTTTTTAAAAGGCTATTTTAAAATCAGTTTCATTCACATTGGTTAAAATTTTATTAAAAAATGTCCCTCCAAATAATGCCGTCCGCAGTTTTGAGAAAAACGACTTTAAATTTTTACGAATCAAATAATACGAAGACGTTAGTTAGTGTTCAAAACATTATTAAATCACGATATAAACACGCAAAACAATTATTGTTAACATTCTTTGGAATGTTCCACGGATAAATATAACTTACGATTTTTTATCTCTTAAGTAAAGACGATATCGTCACCAAAATTACACAGTACTAACCATGAAGAGTATCTGCGAAATTAACTCAATTTTTTCAATTTTTGGATTGTGACGTTATTGAAGATAACGAGCGATATATACTTATAAGAGAAGTTCTTATATAGAAATATGAATACTTAGAACCTTTTCCGAAAATACAAGAAAATTATTATTTTATGCACTTGTATGGAAATAACATAACAGCATATTCTTGCTACAAAATATTGCAATATTCGAAGATACAATTAACAACAGCGATGTGTTCACTGGTTTTACGACTATGACAATAAAGCAATATTACAGTTTTTTTTTTTTTGTAAATATAATAGTTTTTTATTACTTTTATTACTTTATTACTTTATCATAGTGATTATCATCGTATTACTAAAAAAAATGTTGACTATTGCTTGCTTTTTATGTTTGCTTCATAATTTGTTTAAATACCATATGAAAGATAAACAAAGGAGCCACTTTTAATCACTGCAAGCAATTTAAATACTTTTATGCATGCTAAAATATTGATATTTAAAAGCGTGCAAATATCACTGTGGAATGCTCCATATATAAGACAATGGAGAAAATAGTGTGACATTTGTGCAACCTCTGCACTAAACGAATGTCTTTATTTTATCATTGTAACAAAAAAAAAAATATTAAGGAATTTCTAAAAGAAGAATAGAATTTAAATTTATAACACGAAAAATTGTGAAACATTTTTGAAACATAGTTGAATCATTTTTTAAATATCTTCTTAAGGCGCGTTGAGCTCTTTTTGATAGAGAGCAAAACTATAGATTCGCAATATAATCACGCTGTTAGCGTAACAGAAATTATTGCTGTACAGCACATCTTACCTAGCACCGACCAAGCCGAAGACCGAAGCGATTACCAACCGTTTTTTTTTTTGCAAAAATGACAAAAATTTAATGTTTTCTCAAAACTGGTGTTAATAATATTTTTTCGTATTAATAACTTAAATTAAAAATTTAATTTTGGTCTACCTTTCATATGATAGAACACTGTTCAACAAAAGTTCTTTCAGTTTTACAAAAAAATTAATGAACTAAGTTTTTGTTGATATTTTTGAGAAAAATTTTTTCTTTGAAATTGTTTCTTTTAACATTTAATTTTGCAATGCCCTGCTTTTATTCTGAATAATTACTGTGCAAAAATTATTGAAATATCTTGAACCAATCAAAAGTTATTCAGTATTCAAGCACGAAAGGACATAATTTTAACCCTTTTGAATCAAAAAAAATATACATAATATATATATAATATAATATGTATGAATATATAAAAATAATAGGCTGGATATACAATATTGGCACTAAGTTAAACTTAAAGTCTAGGAAAAAGTACCAAGTTATTACCAAGCCAGATTTTCAAATTTCGCCACCAGAGGCGCTGGAGGCGCACAGTGTCGTGTTTTCATATAAGTCAAAATACTACTTTGACATATAATCCCATGAACAGAAAACCTTAGTTATATCACAAGTTCGTGTATTTTTAAACTTCAATTGTAAGTGTATTTTACAAACTCATGAAAAGCACATGATCATGATCAAACAAGAGAATATAACATTTGCCGCTTCTTATGTAGTTTTTTTTTTTATTGTTTTCTGCAGAATTTTGAAACACGTGCTCACTTATTCACTGGCCACAAGTAACTGCAGCCGTCAAATATTACACTAGAGTCAATATTTTGTACTTAAGATGTATTGAAGATCACAAACAACGAAAAAATACATTTTCATGCACATTCTTGAGCAAATATTACCTAAAGGCAGGGCCGTAGCTAGCGAAATATCGGTCGCAAGACTTACAAATTTTTTTCAAAATTAGAAACGGTAAAATAATAATAATAATGGAAACTTAAGGGGGGGGAGGGGTTTTGAACTAAACTTGTTTTAAAAATTATTTTTGTGATCATTCAACAAAAATAATGTATATTAAACTCATCGTAAAATCATAAAAAAAATTTTGTCGACATTTGGGAAAGCATATTTATCAATAATTTGTCAATTTGAAGCAAAACGTATCTTCGAATTTATTTATAAAAAAAAATTTTGTTTGATATTTTTAAAATTACCCAAAATCACCCCTTAAAATAATTTTAGAAAAAAATGTAACTCAAAACCGCCCCCCCCCCCCCTAAAAGTTTTCATTTTTATTATTATTTTACCGTTTTCTAATTTTGAAAAAAAATTTGTTAGTTCTAGAAGAAAAATTTTTCTAGCTACGGCCCTGCCTAAAGGTATATATAAACTTTTTTGGGATATATTGTACCGACCGGGTCCAAAGGGTTAAATCAATTTTGATAGATGCCATTTAAACCATTTTTCCTTTCAACGACTCGATTAACAATTCTAAATGTTTCTGTAAAGACATATTTTCATTAATAAATTCATAGTTTCACTGACTGTTGTAAATGCTCTACATTGCAATACAGACGCTTGTCATGCAGAACAACCGGGTTTAATATGCGATTTCTATAGAGGTTACAATTTGGTATCGCAAAAAAAAAATTAAAAATAAATACGATGTAAAGGCATGAGAAGCCTATTCATTTTTAATAATGAAAAAAGACATCATACCCTTATGAATATAAAAATTTCAAGGCCAAGAAAAAGTAGTCATATTTAGATTTTCCAAAATATTTAAAAATAAGAAATGTTTACCTAGAAAATATATATTTTGCAAATATAAAGAAAAAATATATAAATAATAGATAAAACATTTTGAGGTTTACTAAGAAAATAATAAACATAAGCTTATAAATTTACGTAGCGTTTACAGGAAGTGGTCTATGGTTGCTGTGCAACTCTTCGTTCAGGAGTTATGCCATTTTGAAGACGTGACGTAAGGTAAGAGAAAATTCTTATTCTCCCATACAAAGTCTTGTGACCTTATTTTAACAAGTACTGTCTGTGTGAACTTTTCGTGTAAGGAAGAACTCAATAGTCTAAATCCAAAATTTAGAATCATTCCGTGCCCTCATATCCGAGTTACAGATTTATCTCAGTCCAAATAGGTCAAACGAAACACTGTGTGATGCCGTGTGCGAAATTGGCGAGGGAAATAACCCTGTGTGATTACCGAAGCACTACCCTGTAGGAAAATCAACTAATTTAAAAGTAGTTGATAAAGTAGTTTTTTGTCAACCACAACTAGTTGAAATTCTGACTTTTTTCCATAGAACGAACTAACTTATTTTGTATGGTGATGTCCGCTAAATAAGTCAATTGACTGTCGTCTGCATATATTTTCAACTAATTGTTAAATTAGTCACATTTAAATTATTTTTTTAATTGCTTTAAAATAACCAATTGAAAACTATTACTGATGGCCAAAAGTTAATAATATTTGATGAAATAACATGGTTAAATATATATAAGCTTGTAATCTAATAAAAATTTTCAATTAAAACATGCCAACATCAGAGTAGTTGCCGCCTTAATATAATTCAAAGTAGTTTATCAATCACTGGTTTTTAAGTAGTATTTCAATTACTTCATATATAGAAGTGGATGCCGCCTTAATATAATTCAAAGTAGTGCATATACTGGTTTATTTTAAACTAGTTTTTTAATTAGTTGTTTTTAAAAACAAGTTAGTTTGTTCCTATAGGGTAGCTATGGCCACAAGCATAGTGCACTAATATACACACTATTCCATACACACACATAAATATTTATCCACAGATTTTAGTGGGGGCAGCTGACGGAAGTCGCAGCGGTGACGTTGTAACTCTGGTATGATGGTAGAACTTAGGAAGGTGGTCATGTGCGACGGCTCATGCATTGCTTAGTGTTTAGGGAAAACAATTATATGCGCAGAGTGAGTTCGGATGGTTCGCACAATCTCAAAGTTCGCCTGGGTCGTTCTGTTTTCCGAAAACGCGCAGTTTTTTTGCTATTTTTGTATTTTAGGAATTTGGAAAGACATCTTTTATTATATGTGTTTTTGCATGAAGTAACAAATACAGACTAACTAAAATTTTTAAAATTGGATTAACTTTCAATTCTCTATTGATATTTGGACGACTTTAAAAAAGCCTTTAAGGTATAATATACGTGATAATTTTAAAGAAAAATATGTTTTTTATTATTGTTTATTTAATGTGTTATTTTAGTGGTTTAAGTTTCTAGAATATACATAAGGCTGTTCAGAAAAAAAAATTGTTTTTTGCTTAAACTGCTTTTTAAACCTTATGGTCTAATGTACTTTTGAGAAATTTTTCCGATTTTTTGGGAGAGGTAGTCGGTTTTTAAAAAACAGGATTTTCGGAGATTTTTCGAATTTCAACAATAAGTTGGTCAATAACAGACATTTTCTAAGTTTTTGAGTCATTATTTCGAAAAACAAATATCCAAACTTTACTTTCATGTACATGAGTTGGAAGTTTTGGCAATTTTTTTTGGTCATTTGGGTGTCATATATAAAATTTGTTCGTGAAATTTGCGTTAGTTAATTTAAAAACCCTTCATAACTTTTAAAAATTCCACCAAAATGAAAAAAGTAATGATGCAGTTTGAAATAAAATAAAATATTAAGCAATTTAAAAAATTTTTTGATTTTACTCTTGTCGTTCCACAGCTTTTATAATCAGCCGTTTGAAGAAGTAAAATTTTCAAATTTGTACAAGGCATTGCTTTTTATTTATTAAAAAAAATATTTTAAAATTTTTTACGCAGCGGTAAGTAAAAAATTAGAATGGATTAGCTCAAGATTATTTGCTTCCTTCATTTAACAGCAGATATGCCCTCGTTAGGGGATTGTAGTCACTGTTTTCATTTCAGAAGTATTTTGTAAAAATTTCAAGTAAATCGTGCCAAAACTAACGAAGACACAGCGTTTTAAGTGAGCGGACCTCACTTAAAATCAAAACTTTAAATTGATTTTCTTAAAAGCAACATTTTTTAAATCGGTGAACACGATACCGCAAAATCTACTTGACCGATCGTTTTGAAATTTCTTACACTATTTTTACACATAAACCAACAGGTAATGCCGAAGATTATTTTTTTTCATTTTTTAAAAAAATAAAGTAACCTCAATTTTTCAGAAAATCACGTTTTTGATTCAAAACGCTACAAAATAAAAAAACATTTAATAAAAAACTCTTCAGTATTACCTCGGGAAACATATTACCTTTTAAACTAATTTTGAATTTTTTTTTTTCCAGATGATCCGCTATCCTCTAATCGTTTTCACCGCAAAACAACTTTTTTCGAGGCGCCTCCGGTGAATCGCCGCTACGGATTTATTTTTCGGTAATTTTTAATTTTTTTTTCCAAATATACTTAAGAAGTCAAACTATAACATGTATATGAAATAAATACACCAACATTATTCATGTCTTCAAAAAAAGAAATCATGAAAACATGCCTTTCTTCGGCTTTAAAACAGTACCATCCCCTTAAAAACAAGAAGTGTATGTTTTGAAGGCAAAAAGGATTGATCGCCTTAGTCTAGCCAAGTCGCCAAAAAACTGCAAGTTTTTCAAAGATGTTTTAGATTACATTTTTCAGACAAATTGACAATTTCGAAGAGAGCTCAAATTACAGCAGAATTACAGCAGAAGAGTTTAAATTATTCTGGAAGGCAAGTCAAGAGGCCCGCAACATTGCACGCGTTATAATAAAACTGCACTCAAAGTGGATGTCGTATCAGTTACATCAGTCACACAATTTCTGAAACAGACTTTCACAATCTTTTACAGGGCATAGAGTTACATCGTAAGGAAACAAATAAATTATTTATTTTTTATCACAAGTAAAGATTCTTATTATTTTCTCTCTTTTACTTTGTTTTGCGGATTTGTTGGTAATTTGGGAGAGTTTCACTCATTAAGTTTTTAATATGACTCATTCTAAACAAAAAAATTAAATCTATCGCTCATATGTATACTCAATACAAAACAGCAACAACACAAAATTTTTAAATTTCTATGTGAAGCAACAAAACAATTTTATTTTTGAAGGAACTCCATACAAAGCAATGAGAAAAACTTCTGTTTTAAACTATAGAGAAAGAAGATGTGTACAAAATGTATTTGATGTGTTACAGTCAAAGTATATGATCACTACGAATAGCACTGTGGAATAAATTCAGGTTAGCAAAAGTTAGGTTGATTCTGAGAGTGAGGGGTGAACATAGAGGCTCAATTAGGAGACCCGTATCGCGGCGTTTGTTTATGTTAGTCCGAATTTTTTTTTTATCGACCTTCGAACTTTGCAGTCAAATGCCGATTTTCAGCATATTGTTTATATGGTTTTTTGACTATAACTCGTCGACTAATTGATATTTTTTCAATCTGTAAAAATTATTGCTAGAGACCTGAAACATGTTGGAAAAATTATTTTTTTCATGCTTTTTGAAAATATTTTCCACAAAACTAAGCCTTTTTTGCTTTCTGTTTGATATATAATATGCTTCTCAGTTTCTTCAATAAATTTCATTTGAAAAGAAACAATCATTATACAAAACTTGCGTTTCCCAGCTTAATATTAATTTACTTCTCATTTTTTATGTACCAATTTTGTTCAGTGTTGGTTTTGAGGAAACATTGAAAAAGAAATTATAAAAATATGGAAAAAAATATAATTTTGAAATGTTAGTTATGAAAAGTTTTAAGTAAAAAAATTAAATAAATTAAATTAATGATTTGGCCAGTTGCTGTTTAGCAGGCGGCTGTGGATCAACATCACTGCTCTCTCTAATATCTTGGTCATCGTCATCATCATCAGAAAGTTGGATAATTTCGTACAACAGATATTCTGGAATTTCGTCTTTGTCCTCCCCTTCATCCTCTTTCTCCTCGTCTTCCTCTTCTTCAAAGGTGTTTTTATACCACCAACAAAAATTTCAGCGAGTATTGCATCTGGAGATTTCTTTCCTCTGTACCTGAAACGAAAACAGTTTTCAATCGTTAACATGTTTAAATTGTGCACTCTGACAAAGATATTAGAAAAATCTAGGAATTCAAAATATGCACATTCTATAGTTAACTTATTTCAAATGGAAGCGCAGTTTGGTGATAACGTTCGCCTTGCTCATCAGATTCAGTTGGCAACTGTTGAGCGAGTTGATCAAGATGCTGATGCAAGAGATGAATTTTGTACGACATATTAACCCCAATTTCATCGAAAGCTGCCAACATGTTTGCAACAGATTGCCTGTAGTTGTCTTTGCGTTCTTTACCCAAAAGTCCTTTAATGCCTGCTTTCAATGCGAGCCATGCATTTAATTCTCGGTCTTTCAGAACTTGGTCAAAATCTTGACGACTCATTAGTTTCCGTATGTCGGGACCATTAACAACCCCTTCCTGAATTTTGGCGTTACTTAGTCTTGGGAAAATGTCTTTTAAGCGGTTGAATACTGCTGGTCATTTTGCGATACATTTCAAAAAATCTTTAGCAATGCCAAGTTTAATGTGGAGCAACGGCAACAAAATTTTCATTTCAGGAACAAGACTTTCGTGTGGCCTATTGTCTTTAGGCCATTTCCATCCAATGCGACTATTCCAGTTATGCTGTTTGTACTGGTTACTTCCTTTAATACCTTCTCTGTATCGTGAATCCCAATCGCACAAAACACACGGATATTTTGGACGGCCAGATGCTGTTAAGCCTGTAATCAATGTAACTATTTTGAGGTCGCAGCAAATGCGCCACTGGTGTTCGTTATATTTGACTAATTCCAGAAAGTGTTTCAACTTATCGAAATGTTTACTAGTGTCAGTGCTATACGCAATCGGAACAGAATGCATTCTATTTGACTTGTGCAAAAGCACAACTTTTAAGCTGATTAGTGAACTATCGATGAATAAACGCCAATCATCTTTTTTATAGGTTAATCACCATATCATCTCCATTAACTTTTCAATATCGTTGTAATAATTTCATTAAATTTTATAAATAAATTTAAAATTTTTCATCGCTTGCTATGAAACGTCCACAAATATTACAAAAATGGTCCATTTTACATTTTGGTTCCAACATTTTTAATACAATATATATTATACAATGTTTTCTTTGTTATTTTTACGAAACCGATGCACTTAACTTAAATTACTCACAAAATGAAATAAGTTCCAAAAAAATTAAAAGCGAATTTTATAACGACCGAGCGAAAATTAAAAGACATTAGCTTCGGCTGAGATTCGAGTCTAAATTGAATCTTTATTTTTGAAATTAGTTCGCTTGTACGAAATAATTAAAAAAGTTGTTTTACTAATTCCTAATTCTTGGAACTTCCCTTTTTAATTACTTCTACCTAAATCGCTATTTATTTAATGGTTTTGGGATTTTTAACGCAAATTATCGACTAAGACCATTTTCTTTTCAAATGATATTTATTGAAGAAACTGAGAATCATATTATAGATCAAACAAAAAGCAAAAAAGACTTAGTTTTGTGGAAAATATTTTCAAAAAGCATGAAAAAAAAATAATTTTTCCAACATTTTGCTTCGTAAGCACCACAAAAATTTTCGAAATCAATTTTTTAAAAAATTTTTGTTTCTTTCTATTTGTTTGGGCTCTAGGTCTAGACCTAGAAACAAAAGAAACAAAAGAAACAAAAATATACAAATAAAGGTCGAAAAATATAAAACAATTTTTTAAAAAATTTTAATTGTTGCACAGATCTCTGGCAAAAATTTCGCTTTTACAGATTGAAAAAAATATCAATTAGTCGACGAGTTATAGCCAAAAAACCATATAAACAATATGCTGAAAATCGATACCTTAATTTGATATGACAAAATCCAAATGACCTAAATGACCTTATTTCCAAAATGTCTGATTTATGTTCATAAAAGTAAATGAAATGATGGCCCAAAGACCTAGAAAATGTCTGTTATTGAAAAAATAAGGTTAAAAATAAGGTGCAATTCGAAAAATCTACGAAAAACCTGTTTTTTAGTGAAAATCCCACTAGCGCGATTATCTGCTGTAAAATTAGGGTAACAAATAACCTTGAAATAATCCATATTAATTTTATTTTTAACAGATGCTTAAAAGTTTCCGTATGTCGGGACCATTTTAACCAGTTTAACTATATATTTTTAAATAAAAAGCAATGCTTTGTAAAAATTCGAAAAGTTTTCAGGTAACGAAAGGAATTTTTTTAACTTCCTCAAACGGCTGTAGATAAGAGCTTTGGAACAGCAAGTGGAAAACTAAAAATTTTTTTTTAAATTACTTAAAATGTAACCATACTTCAAACTGCATTATTGCTTTTTTCATATTGTTGGATAAAAAAAGTTTTTAAATTAATTTTCGCCAATTTCACGAAAACATTATATAGTTGACACCTAAATGACCAAAACTATTTACAAAACTTCTGACTTATGTACATAAAAGTAAAGTTTGGACATTTGTCTTTCGAAATAATGACTCCAAGACTAAGAAAATGTCTGTGATTGACCAACTTATGCTTGAAATTAGAAAAATCTGCGAAAATCCTGATTTTTAGGGAAAACCCGATTAGCGCGACCTATAAACCTTTTCCTAAAAATCTGTAAAAAAATCTCAAAAATACTTTAACCCATAAGCTTTCAAACAAAAGTTAAGCAACTATGGAATTCGAAAAAATTGTTTGGGACACTCTAATATACCTACATACCGATTGATAACCGATAATTTCAAAAATATATGAAAAATTTCGAAAAACAAAAAATAAACGCGATTTCCTCGGAATTATTTTTTTAAAGCAGTTCGATAGATAACTAGAAATCTATTTGTTCAATTTCAATGAATCTTAGTGCATTTTGTTAGTAATTTTTTCCTTTATCCCCCATCCCCCTAAATTCAGGAACCTACTACTATTTTTATAGGCAATAAAGCGCGCGAAAATCTATATTTTTTCAACTTTTCACTCTTACTTTCGCCATAATTTTAGACATGACATTATCAAAAACAAAGAGGACAAAGATTTCCTACTCAACCAGAGAAAGAAGGGCAGGCCCGACTCTATGATTGGAATTGACGTCAACTTGGCAAAAAAAAAAAAAACGTAATATGGAACGTAAAATGGAATGTGAATGATGCAGATGAAAGAGCGGTGAAATTGATCACCGACAACAATCGAGCATTGACTCATGATGAAGAGGACAGACATTGTTTGCTGTAAAGTGATGAGTGTTATAGGAAGAAGTTCCCATCACACATGAGTAAAGAATAATTTTTTTGTATTCTGATACATATTAATATAAAATCCAATTATGGACTTCATTTTATATATATTCCAATAAAAATTAATTTACAATTTATAAACGAATGTAGTATTCTGATGAAAATTATTTTATGTATCAAATAATGCTTTTAATTTAATTTTTTATGGATTTATTTTAATTTATTTCAATAAAAGCAATCAATCATACATTGATTTATCTTCTTCGTTTTGGACCTGTTGGAACATTTGACCTCTCTTGTGGTCATTTGAGGTAGCAAGAGACTATTTTCGCCGTATTTTTCTAACTTATGGGTTATTTTTCTGGGGAGTGCATGATTTAAAATGATTTAGATATCATTAAGTGTCCCATTTATCACACTTTTTCCTGACGCCATATTGGATTCGCCATACTAGATTTCTTTAGTTTCATTTGTAAAATTATGACAACTAACCTAGACCTCAAAATTGAAATACATTCGGTTTTGCGAATGTATTGTGACGTCATTAGTTGACCAAATCGTAAGTTTTGGTAATTATGGGCCTGTATGTGTTAAGCATAGGCAGTATACCAAAGACTTATGTATGAAAAGACGCGCTATGAGTTAAAGAAAATTAAAACAGAACAATTCATAAGCGTTTTCCGATCATCTTTTTATTGAAAATATAAAACTGAGAAAAATGTTAATTTGAGTGTATCCTCAATTTTTTCCTTAAAATATGTTTATCTCAAAAACTAGATATCTCAGATAATCAAACGATATTTCAAAATGTTTGTATTATTATAGCCTACAAATGTTTAGTATATTCCAATGACGTTTTTCCATTTTTATAGATGCTATGGAACAAATACGCCAAAAAATGGTCCTTAGGTCTAACTATTAGCTCAAATAATTATTAGCAGCGGGTTGCGACCATTTAATCGAGATGAAATTTTAGGAATCTGAATTTAAAATAGCATATTTTGATACTGTTTAACATTTGCATATCGAAAAAAAAAAGAAATTCTCATACAACATGCGGCCACTCTGATGTACATTTATGTAGGTACAATTATTTTGTGAAACAATGTTAATTTATTATTATTTATTACATAAGTTCTTGAAATTTCTTTAGCTGAAATATACATTGCACATATAATTTCTTCAAAAATTATTCACCTTTTTGTATTCCGGACACATCCAGTAATACGGACATACGCCGAAACTATATGTGTCCGGATTAGCGAAACTGTACTATATATTATACCTTTAAGATCATCGCGAGCCTTTCTCACCAAACTATATTTAGATAAAATAAAAAATAGAAATCATTCCAAAGCTTTCACAAAAACACCGTAACTCGTAAAAAAAAATTAAAGAAAATAATGCTTTTCCATCGCCATTGGACTAAAGCACAGACTAATATAGACAGACATTGCTTCCACTTGTCACTTTCCAATTTCCAGAAGCTCGGTAACTTGACGATTGAGACCAAAGCAGCGGACTGCAAAGCATCGAAAAACTGCGAAGTTATCAGCAAAGTTAGTCAGCAAAGTTGACGAGAATCCTTTTATAGACTCTTTTCTTTACAATTCTGAGCTGACGGCTGCCTTGCTTGGTTAATTTTTTTTTGGCTGGGTTTTTGTTTTTGTTGTCGGCTAGGCTTTTTTTTGCTGCTGTTTGTTTGCCATTTTTTTGGGTGGATTTTGTCGATCGTCAAAAATGTTATTTTTGCGATTTTGTCTCTTTTAAAGATATTCTTTGTTTCTCAATAGATTCAAGTGCACCCAACGACAAAATGTTGGCAAATTTTACCATCTTTAAAATGAATAAATTTTTAACTTTTGGATTTTTTTTACTAAATTTATTCATTTATTTCTATTTCTATGTTCTAGTTTCTATGTTCAAACTATGCTAATTAAACTAATAAATCTATAATAAATTATATATATTTTGTATGATATAACTATGCTAACCAAACTAAGAAATCTATGCCAGAAAAGGGCACTTTAAGGATTTTTGAAAAAAAATCAAGTTGCAACAGCTATTACTTTTTTATCCGATATTCGGTTTTTTTAATTTTTTGCACAAAATAGCTGAAAACTGTCCTTAGTGCATTTATTGTTTGCATTTTCATTTGCAACATGAATTTTTATTTTTGCGATTTTTTTAATAGAACAAGAGAAAAAAGTTAGATTTATTTCCAAAAGTAAAAAATCATAACTCTGATAATTTAAATCCGATTTTCATGTTTGATGACTCTTTTCAAAGAAAAATTAATTTAAAAAAGAAGTGCGTACCAGTTTTTTTCCATTTGAGCTTTTAAAAATGTTATTGGGATTTTTTTGGAAAACAGCACTATTTCCCTATATAAATCAAATTTGCAATATAGTGGTCGCTTGAGTCACCTTTAATTATCAATATTTTTTCCAGAAAATTCCACAGCTGACCTCTGTCGTGTTAAGGGAGAAAACCCCGGTGCGTAATCCGTTACTTTCGAAAAAAAAAGTAAGAACCACTCTACTGTTCATGCTTACTTTGTTGCCACTAAAATATACATGCCTTTTTATACATGCCGCTTTTACAAAAATTTTTATTTCAAATGAAGAGCTACTACCAAAATTCTTCTAATTAACTATTTAAGTGTATTCGTGTGTGTTGAGTATATAAATATAAATGACCGAATGATACTTACAGCCCTATGCTGCGTTTTCTTGATAAGAAATTTATCAATAAAATTTGTTATGCATTTTATCAAGCAAAGGCTTTATTAGTTTTCTGCAGCAAACTTGATAGATAAAAATCTTTGAAAATTCACCACAGGATTTAAATTTCTACTGACAGATTTTATAAAATTTGTCATCAAATTTTACAAATATGGATACACCAACTAAGTAATTATGTGAGTTTATTTAATTTTATTTAATTTAATTTAATTACAAATAGTAGTTAAATTGAAGATATTATCTACAGTAGAATAGCCTCCACGAAAACCAGCTTGGAATTCATTTAAGTCATTTTTTAATGCCAATCCAACTGTTGATTCTATTTAAAACAATGTCAGTAAAAGTGTATCAAGAAGTGATAGGCCTCTGTAATTTGTTACTTCATTCACATCAATCTTTTTATACAAAGAAATAATAATAGCACTGCGAAAAGAAGAGGGAATATCTTGAGAGAGGAAAATGTTGTTGAATGAAGAATATCCATTGTTTCGTAAAGAAAACATTGTGGAGCAAATTTGTAGAACTCGTTACTGACTGTCTTGACCAGGTGCTTTGTTAAGGCCGGTAATACAATTAGAGGAGATTAAAAAAGACTGATATTGAGGTGATGCTTTTATAGAAAAAGATTGATTAGAGTTTTAAAACTTTCCAATTTGTTAAAATATGCATTTGAAGCGTAAACGCGAATAACGTTGTAAGCGACAATTTATAAGTTTTCAGGAATTGACAAAAACGTTATTAATGACGCATTTAGAGCCATTTGATTTCGATTTCCAATTTTTTGGTATTAGAGTTTTAAAGAAATTTGCCTGCATATTTACGCCAGAGCATTTTTAACGGTAGAAGGTAAAAACCAATGTTTGGTTAATTTGTCGCGTACAACGTTATTCACGTCGACGCTTCATTTATGTTTAAGAAAAGTGTTTTTTTTTTAAACAAAGACGGCGCTGACTACAACGATTGCTGTAAGAGACCTCTTTTCGAACTGCGGGCATTCTGCTGGCTCCTATGTTGAACTGACGAAAAAAAATTTTTTAAATTTTATAACGTATTGAAAATATCTCCAATGTGAATGGGACAGAATTTAAAGTCTTTTTAAAAAATTTATACGTACTTGGAAAAAAAATAATTTTTCACTTATTTTTTTTTAAAAGGCTATTTTAAAATCAGTTTCATTCACATTGGTTAAAATTTTATTAAAAAATGTCCCTCCAAATAATGCCGTCCGCAGTTTTGAGAAAAACGACTTTAAATTTTTACGAATCAAATAATACGAAGACGTTAGTTAGTGTTCAAAACATTATTAAATCACGATATAAACACGCAAAACAATTATTGTTAACATTCTTTGGAATGTTCCACGGATAAATATAACTTACGATTTTTTATCTCTTAAGTAAAGACGATATCGTCACCAAAATTACACAGTACTAACCATGAAGAGTATCTGCGAAATTAACTCAATTTTTTCAATTTTTGGATTGTGACGTTATTGAAGATAACGAGCGATATATACTTATAAGAGAAGTTCTTATATAGAAATATGAATACTTAGAACCTTTTCCGAAAATATAAGAAAATTATTATTTTATGCACTTGTATGGAAATAACATAACAGCATATTCTTGCTACAAAATATTGCAATATTCGAAGATACAATTAACAACAGCGATGTGTTCACTGGTTTTACGACTATGACAATAAAGCAATATTACAGTTTTTGTTTTTTGTAAATATAATAGTTTTTTATTACTTTTATTACTTTATTACTTTATCATAGTGATTATCATCGTATTACTAAAAAAAATGTTGACTATTGCTTGCTTTTTATGTTTGCTTCATAATTTGTTTAAATACCATATGAAAGATAAACAAAGGAGCCACTTTTAATCACTGCAAGCAATTTAAATACTTTTATGCATGCTAAAATATTGATATTTAAAAGCGTGCAAATATCACTGTGGAATGCTCCATATATAAGGCAATGGAGAAAATAGTGTGACATTTGTGCAACCTCTGCACTAAACGAATGTCATTATTTTATCATTGTAACAAAAAAAAAAATATTAAGGAATTTCTAAAAGAAGAATAGAATTTAAATTTATAACACGAAAAATTGTGAAACATTTTTGAAACATAGTTGAATCATTTTTTAAATATCTTCTTAAGGCGCGTTGAGCTCTTTTTGATAGAGAGCAAAACTATAGATTCGCAATATAATCACGCTGTTAGCGTAACAGAAATTATTGCTGTACAGCACATCTTACCTAGCACCGACCAAGCCGAAGACCGAAGCGATTACCAACCGTTTTTTTTTTTGCAAAAATGACAAAAATTTAATGTTTTCTCAAAACTGGTGTTAATAATATTTTTTCGTATTAATAACTTAAATTAAAAATTTAATTTTGGTCTACCTTTCATATGATAGAACACTGTTCAACAAAAGTTCTTTCAGTTTTACAAAAAAATTAATGAACTAAGTTTTTGTTGATATTTTTGAGAAAAATTTTTTCTTTGAAATTGTTTCTTTTAACATTTAATTTTGCAATGCCCTGCTTTTATTCTGAATAATTACTGTGCAAAAATTATTGAAATATCTTGAACCAATCAAAAGTTATTCAGTATTCAAGCACGAAAGGACATAATTTTAACCCTTTTGAATCAAAAAAAATATACATAATATATATATAATATAATATGTATGAATATATAAAAATAATTGGCTGGATATACAATATTGGCACTAAGTTAAACTTAAAGTCTAGGAAAAAGTACCAAGTTATTACCAAGCCAGATTTTCAAATTTCGCCACCAGAGGCGCTGGAGGCGCACAGTGTCGTGTTTTCATATAAGTCAAAATACTACTTTGACATATAATCCCATGAACAGAAAACCTTAGTTATATCACAAGTTCGTGTATTTTTAAACTTCAATTGTAAGTGTATTTTACAAACTCATGAAAAGCACATGATCATGATCAAACAAGAGAATATAACATTTGCCGCTTCTTATGTAGTTTTTTTTTTTTATTGTTTTCTGCAGAATTTTGAAACACGTGCTCACTTATTCACTGGCCACAAGTAACTGCAGCCGTCAAATATTACACTAGAGTCAATATTTTGTACTTAAGATGCTATTGAAGATCACAAACAACGAAAAAATACATTTTCATGCACATTCTTGAGCAAATATTACCTAAAGGCAGGGCCGTAGCTAGCGAAATATCGGTCGCAAGACTTACAAATTTTTTTCAAAATTAGAAACGGTAAAATAATAATAATAATGGAAACTTAAGGGGGGGGAGGGGTTTTGAACTAAACTTGTTTTAAAAATTATTTTTGTGATCATTCAACAAAAATGATGTATATTAAACTCATCGTAAAATCATAAAAAAAATTTTGTCGACATTTGGGAAAGCATATTTATCAATAATTTGTCAATTTGAAGCAAAACGTATCTTCGAATTTATTTATAAAAAAAAATTTTGTTTGATATTTTTAAAATTACCCAAAATCACCCCTTAAAATAATTTTAGAAAAAAATGTAACTCAAAACCCCCCCCCCCCCCCCCTAAAAGTTTTCATTTTTATTATTATTTTACCGTTTTCTAATTTTGAAAAAAAATTTGTTAGTTCTAGAAGAAAAATTTTTCTAGCTACGGCCCTGCCTAAAGGTATATATAAACTTTTTTGGGATATATTGTACCGACCGGGTCCAAAGGGTTAAATCAATTTTGATAGATGCCATTTAAAACCATTTTTCCTTTCAACGACTCGATTAACAATTCTAAATGTTTCTGTAAAGACATATTTTCATTAATAAATTCATAGTTTCACTGACTGTTGTAAATGCTCTACATTGCAATACAGACGCTTGTCAAGCAGAACAACCGGGTTTAATATGCGATTTCTATAGAGGTTACAATTTGGTATCGCAAAAAAAAAATTAAAAATAAATACGATGTAAAGGCATGAGAAGCCTATTCATTTTTAATAATGAAAAAAGACATCATACCCTTATGAATATAAAAATTTCAAGGCCAAGAAAAAGTAGTCATATTTAGATTTTCCAAAATATTTAAAAATAAGAAATGTTTACCTAGAAAATATATATTTTGCAAATATAAAGAAAAAATATATAAATAATAGATAAAACATTTTGAGGTTTACTAAGAAAATAATAAACATAAGCTTATAAATTTACGTAGCGTTTACAGGAAGTGGTCTATGGTTGCTGTGCAACTCTTCGTTCAGGAGTTATGCCATTTTGAAGACGTGACGTAAGGTAAGAGAAAATTCTTATTCTCCCATACAAAGTCTTGTGACCTTATTTTAACAAGTACTGTCTGTGTGAACTTTTCGTGTAAGGAAGAACTCAATAGTCTAAATCCAAAATTTAGAATCATTCCGTGCCCTCATATCCGAGTTACAGATTTATCTCAGTCCAAATAGGTCAAACGAAACACTGTGTGATGCCGTGTGCGAAATTGGCGAGGGAAATAACCCTGTGTGATTACCGAAGCACTACCCTGTAGGAAAATCAACTAATTTAAAAGTAGTTGATAAAGTAGTTTTTTGTCAACCACAACTAGTTGAAATTCTGACTTTTTTCCATAGAACGAACTAACTTATTTTGTATGGTGATGTCCGCTAATAAGTCAATTGACTGTCGTCTGCATATATTTTCAACTAATTGTTAAATTAGTCACATTTAAATTATTTTTTTAATTGCTTTAAAATAACCAATTGAAAACTATTACTGATGGCCAAAAGTTAATAATATTTGATGAAATAACATGGTTAAATATATATAAGCTTGTAATCTAATAAAAATTTTCAATTAAAACATGCCAACATCAGAGTAGTTGCCGCCTTAATATAATTCAAAGTAGTTTATCAATCACTGGTTTTTAAGTAGTATTTCAATTACTTCATATATAGAAGTGGATGCCGCCTTAATATAATTCAAAGTAGTGCATATACTGGTTTATTTTAAACTAGTTTTTTAATTAGTTGTTTTTAAAAACAAGTTAGTTTGTTCCTATAGGGTAGCTATGGCCACAAGCATAGTGCACTAATATACACACTATTCCATACACACACATAAATATTTATCCACAGATTTTAGTGGGGGCAGCTGACGGAAGTCGCAGCGGTGACGTTGTAACTCTGGTATGATGGTAGAACTTAGGAAGGTGGTCATGTGCGACGGCTCATGCATTGCTTAGTGTTTAAGGGAAAACAATTATATGCGCAGAGTGAGTTCGGATGGTTCGCACAATCTCAAAGTTCGCCTGGGTCGTTCTGTTTTCCGAAAACGCGCAGTTTTTTTGCTATTTTTGTATTTTAGGAATTTGGAAAGACATCTTTTATTATATGTGTTTTTGCATGAAGTAACAAATACAGACTAACTAAAATTTTTAAAATTGGATTAACTTTCAATTCTCTATTGATATTTGGACGACTTTAAAAAAGCCTTTAAGGTATAATATACGTGATAATTTTAAAGAAAAATATGTTTTTTATTATTGTTTATTTAATGTGTTATTTTAGTGGTTTAAGTTTCTAGAATATACATAAGGCTGTTCAGAAAAAAAAATTGTTTTTTGCTTAAACTGCTTTTTAAACCTTATGGTCTAATGTACTTTTGAGAAATTTTTCCGATTTTTTGGGAGAGGTAGTCGGTTTTTAAAAAACAGGATTTTCGGAGATTTTTCGAATTTCAACAATAAGTTGGTCAATAACAGACATTTTCTAAGTTTTTGAGTCATTATTTCGAAAAACAAATATCCAAACTTTACTTTCATGTACATGAGTTGGAAGTTTTGGCAATTTTTTTTTGGTCATTTGGGTGTCATATATAAAATTTGTTCGTGAAATTTGCGTTAGTTAATTTAAAAACCCTTCATAACTTTTAAAAATTCCACCAAAATGAAAAAAGTAATGATGCAGTTTGAAATAAAATAAAATATTAAGCAATTTAAAAAATTTTTTGATTTTACTCTTGTCGTTCCACAGCTTTTATAATCAGCCGTTTGAAGAAGTAAAATTTTCAAATTTGTACAAGGCATTGCTTTTTATTTATTAAAAAAAATATTTTAAAATTTTTTACGCAGCGGTAAGTAAAAAATTAGAATGGATTAGCTCAAGATTATTTGCTTCCTTCATTTAACAGCAGATATGCCCTCGTTAGGGGATTGTAGTCACTGTTTTCATTTCAGAAGTATTTTGTAAAAATTTCAAGTAAATCGTGCCAAAACTAACGAAGACACAGCGTTTTAAGTGAGCGGACCTCACTTAAAATCAAAACTTTAAATTGATTTTCTTAAAAGCAACATTTTTAAATCGGTGAACACGATACCGCAAAATCTACTTGACCGATCGTTTTGAAATTTCTTACACTATTTTTACACATAAACCAACAGGTAATGCCGAAGATTATTTTTTTTCATTTTTTAAAAAAATAAAGTAACCTCAATTTTTCAGAAAATCACGTTTTTGATTCAAAACGCTACAAAATAAAAAAACATTTAATAAAAAACTCTTCAGTATTACCTCGGGAAACATATTACCTTTTAAACTAATTTTGAATTTTTTTTTTTTCCAGATGATCCGCTATCCTCTAATCGTTTTCACCGCAAAACAACTTTTTTCGAGGCGCCTCCGGTGAATCGCCGCTACGGATTTATTTTTCGGTAATTTTTAATTTTTTTTTCCAAATATACTTAAGAAGTCAAACTATAACATGTATATGAAATAAATACACCAACATTATTCATGTCTTCAAAAAAAGAAATCATGAAAACATGCCTTTCTTCGGCTTTAAAACAGTACCATCCCCTTAAAAACAAGAAGTGTATATTTTGAAGGCAAAAAGGATTGATCGCCTTAGTCCAGCCAAGTCGCCAAAAAACTGCAAGTTTTTCAAAGATGTTTTAGATTACATTTTTCAGACAAATTGACAATTTCGAAGAGAGCTCAAATTACAGCAGAATTACAGCAGAAGAGTTTAAATTATTCTGGAAGGCAAGTCAAGAGGCCCGCAACATTGCACGCGTTATAATAAAACTGCACTCAAAGTGGATGTCGTATCAGTTACATCAGTCACACAATTTCTGAAACAGACTTTCACAATCTTTTACAGGGCATAGAGTTACATCGTAAGGAAACAAATAAATTATTTATTTTTTATCACAAGTAAAGATTCTTATTATTTTCTCTCTTTTACTTTGTTTTGCGGATTTGTTGGTAATTTGGGAGAGTTTCACTCATTAAGTTTTTAATATAACTCATTCTAAACAAAAAAATTAAATCTATCGCACACTCAATACAAAACAGCAACAACACAAAATTTTTAAATTTCTATGTGAAGCAACAAAACAATTTTATTTTTGAAGGAACTCCATACAAAGCAATGAGAAAAACTTCTGTTTTAAACTATAGAGAAAGAAGATGTGTACAAAATGTATTTGATGTGTTACAGTCAAAGTATATGATCACTACGAATAGCACTGTGGAATAAATTCAGGTTAGCAAAAGTTAGGTTGATTCTGAGAGTGAGGGGTGAACATAGAGGCTCAATTAGGAGACCCGTATCGCGGCGTTTGTTTATGTTAGTCCGAATTTTTTTTTTATCGACCTTCGAACTTTGCAGTCAAATGCCGATTTTCAGCATATTGTTTATATGGTTTTTTGACTATAACTCGTCGACTAATTGATATTTTTTCAATCTGTAAAAATTATTGCTAGAGACCTGAAACATGTTGGAAAAATTATTTTTTTCATGCTTTTTGAAAATATTTTCCACAAAACTAAGCCTTTTTTGCTTTCTGTTTGATATATAATATGCTTCTCAGTTTCTTCAATAAATTTCATTTGAAAAGAAACAATCATTATACAAAACTTGCGTTTCCCAGCTTAATATTAATTTACTTCTCATTTTTTATGTACCAATTTTGTTCAGTGTTGGTTTTGAGGAAACATTGAAAAAGAAATTATAAAAATATGGAAAAAAATATAATTTTGAAATGTTAGTTATGAAAAGTTTTAAGTAAAAAAATTAAATAAATTAAATTAATGATTTGGCCAGTTGCTGTTTAGCAGGCGGCTGTGGATCAACATCACTGCTCTCTCTAATATCTTGGTCATCGTCATCATCATCAGAAAGTTGGATAATTTCGTACAACAGATATTCTGGAATTTCGTCTTTGTACTCCCCTTCATCCTCTTTCTCCTCGTCTTCCTCTTCTTCAAAGGTGTTTTTATACCACCAACAAAAATTTCAGCGAGTATTGCATCTGGAGATTTCTTTCCTCTGTACCTGAAACGAAAACAGTTTTCAATCGTTAACATGTTTAAATTGTGCACTCTGACAAAGATATTAGAAAAATCTAGGAATTCAAAATATGCACATTCTATAGTTAACTTATTTCAAATGGAAGCGCAGTTTGGTGATAACGTTCGCCTTGCTCATCAGATTCAGTTGGCAACTGTTGAGCGAGTTGATCAAGATGCTGATGCAAGAGATGAATTTTGTACGACATATTAACCCCAATTTCATCGAAAGCTGCCAACATGTTTGCAACAGATTGCCTGTAGTTGTCTTTGCGTTCTTTACCCAAAAGTCCTTTAATGCCTGCTTTCAATGCGAGCCATGCATTTAATTCTCGGTCTTTCAGAACTTGGTCAAAATCTTGACGACTCATTAGTTTCCGTATGTCGGGACCATTAACAACCCCTTCCTGAATTTTGGCGTTACTTAGTCTTGGGAAAATGTCTTTTAAGCGGTTGAATACTGCTGGTCTTTTTGCGATACATTTCAAAAAATCTTTAGCAATGCCAAGTTTAATGTGGAGCAACGGCAACAAAATTTTCATTTCAGGAACAAGACTTTCGTGTGGCCTATTGTCTTTAGGCCATTTCCATCCAATGCGACTATTCCAGTTATGCTGTTTGTACTGGTTTCTTCCTTTAATACCTTCTCTGTATCGTGAATCCCAATCGCACAAAACACACGGATATTTTGGACGGCCAGATGCTGTTAAGCCTGTAATCAATGTAACTATTTTGAGGTCGCAGCAAATGCGCCACTGGTGTTCGTTATATTTGACTAATTCCAGAAAGTGTTTCAACTTATCGAAATGTTTACTAGTGTCAGTGCTATACGCAATCGGAACAGAATGCATTCTATTTGACTTGTGCAAAAGCACAACTTTTAAGCTGATTAGTGAACTATCGATGAATAAACGCCAATCATCTTTTTTATAGGTTAATCACCATATCATCTCCATTAACTTTTCAATATCGTTGTAATAATTTCATTTAATTTTATAAATAAATTTAAAATTTTTCATCGCTTGCTATGAAACGTCCACAAATATTACAAAAATGGTCCATTTTACATTTTGGTTCCAACATTTTTAATACAATATATATTATACAATGTTTTCTTTGTTATTTTTACGAAACCGATGCACTTAACTTAAATTACTCACAAAATGAAATAAGTTCCAAAAAAATTAAAAGCGAATTTTATATTTTATTCCTAATTCTTGGAACTTCCCTTTTTAATTACTTCTACCTAAATCGCTATTTATTTAATGGTTTTGGTATTTTTAACGCAAATTATCGACTAAGACCATTTTCTTTTCAAATGATATTTATTGAAGAAACTGAGAATCATATTATAGATCAAACAAAAAGCAAAAAAGACTTAGTTTTGTGGAAAATATTTTCAAAAAGCATGAAAAAAAAAATTATTTTTCCAACATTTTGCTTCGTAAGCACCACAAAAATTTTCGAAATCAATTTTTTAAAAAATTTTTGTTTCTTTCTATTTGTTTGGGCTCTAGGTCTAGACCTAGAAACAAAAGAAACAAAAGAAACAAAAATATACAAATAAAGGTCGAAAAATATAAAACAATTTTTTAAAAAATTTTAATTGTTGCACAGATCTCTGGCAAAAATTTCGCTTTTACAGATTGAAAAAAATATCAATTAGTCGACGAGTTATAGCCAAAAAACCATATAAACAATATGCTGAAAATCGATACCTTAATTTGATATGACAAAATCCAAATGACCTAAATGACCTTATTTCCAAAATGTCTGATTTATGTTCATAAAAGTAAATGAAATGATGGCCCAAAGACCTAGAAAATGTCTGTTATTGAAAAAATAAGGTTAAAAATAAGGTGCAATTCGAAAAATCTACGAAAAACCTGTTTTTTAGTGAAAATCCCACTAGCGCGATTATCTGCTGTAAAATTAGGGTAACAAATAACCTTGAAATAATCCATATTAATTTTATTTTTAACAGATGCTTAAAAGTTTCCGTATGTCGGGACCATTTTAACCAGTTTAACTATATATTTTTAAATAAAAAGCAATGCTTTGTAAAAATTGGAAAAGTTTTCAGGTAACGAAAGGAATTTTTTTAACTTCCTCAAACGGCTGTAGATAAGAGCTTTGGAACAGCAAGTGGAAAACTAAAAATTTTTTTTTAAATTACTTAAAATGTAACCATACTTCAAACTGCATTATTGCTTTTTTCATATTGTTGGATAAGAAAAGTTTTTAAATTAATTTTCGCCAATTTCACAAAAACATTATATAGTTGACACCTAAATGACCAAAACTATTTACAAAACTTCTGACTTATGTACATAAAAGTAAAGTTTGGACATTTGTCTTTCGAAATAATGACTCCAAGACTAAGAAAATGTCTGTGATTGACCAACTTATGCTTGAAATTAGAAAAATCTGCGAAAATCCTGATTTTTAGGGAAAACCCGATTAGCGCGACCTATAAACCTTTTCCTAAAAATCTGTAAAAAAATCTCAAAAATACTTTAACCCATAAGCTTTCAAACAAAAGTTAAGCAACTATGGAATTCGAAAAAATTGTTTGGGACACTCTAATATACCTACATACCGATTGATAACCGATAATTTCAAAAATATATGAAAAATTTCGAAAAACAAAAAATAAACGCGATTTCCTCGGAATTATTTTTTTAAAGCAGTTCGATAGATAACTAGAAATCTATTTGTTCAATTTCAATGAATCTTAGTGCATTTTGTTAGTAATTTTTTCCTTTATCCCCCATCCCCCTAAATTCAAGAACCTACTACTTTTTTTATAGGCAATAAAGCGCGCGAAAATCTATATTTTTTCAACTTTTCACTCTTACTTTCGCCATAATTTTAGACATGACATTATCAAAAACAAAGAGGACAAAGATTTCCTACTCAACCAGAGAAAGAAGGGCAGGCCCGACTCTATGATTGGAATTGACGTCAACTTGGCAAAAAAAAAAAAACGTAATATGGAACGTAAAATGGAATGTGAATGATGCAGATGAAAGAGCGGTGAAATTGATCACCGACAACAATCGAGCATTGACTCATGATGAAGAGGACAGACATTGTTTGCTGTAAAGTGATGAGTGTTATAGGAAGAAGTTCCCATCACACATGAGTAAAGAATAATTTTTTTGTATTCTGATACATATTAATATAAAATCCAATTATGGACTTCATTTTATATATATTCCAATAAAAATTAATTAACAATTTATAAACGAATGTAGTATTCTGATGAAAATTATTTTATGTATCAAATAATGCTTTTAATTTAATTTTTTATGGATTTATTTTAATTTATTTCAATAAAAGCAATCAATCATACATTGATTTATCTTCTTCGTTTTGGACCTGTTTTGGACCTGTAGCAAGAGACTATTTTCGCCGTATTTTTCTAACTTATGGGTTATTTTTCTGGGGAGTGCATGATTTAAAATGATTTAGATATCATTAAGTGTCCCATTTATCACACTTTTTCCTGACGCCATATTGGATTCGCCATACTAGATTTCTTTAGTTTCATTTGTAAAATTATGACAACTAACCTAGACCTCAAAATTGAAATACATTCGGTTTTGCGAATGTATTGTGACGTCATTAGTTGACCAAATCGTTAGTTTTGGTAATTATGGGCCTGTATGTGTTAAGCATAGGCAGTATACCAAAGACTTATGTATGAAAAGACGCGCTATGAATTAAAGAAAATTAAAACAGAACAATTCATAAGCGTTTTCCGATCATCTTTTTATTGAAAATATAAAACTGATTTAATCGAGATGAAATTTTAGGAACCTGAATTTAAAATAGCATATTTTGATACTGTTTAACATTTGCATATCGAAAAAAAAAAGAAATTCTCATACAACATGTGGCCACTCTGATGTACATTTATATAGGTACAATTATTTTTTGTGAAACAATGTTAATTTATTATTATTTATTACTTAAGTTCTTGAAATTTCTTTAGCTGAAATATACATTGCACATATAATTTCTTCAAAAATTATTCACCTTTTTGTATTCCGGACACATCCAGTAATACGGAAATACGCCGAAACTATATGTGTCCGGATTAGCGAAACTGTACTATATATTATACCTTTAAGATCATCGCGAGCCTTTCTCACCAAACTATATTTAGATAAAATAAAAAATAGAAATCATTCCAAAGCTTTCACAAAAACACCGTAACTCGTAAAAAAAAATTAAAGAAAATAATGCTTTTCCATCGCCATTTGACTAAAGCACAGACTAATATAGACAGACATTGCTTCCACTTGTCACTTTCCAATTTCCAGAAGCTCGGTAACTTGACGATTGAGACCAAAGCAGCGGACTGCAAAGCATCGAAAAACTGCGAAGTTATCAGCAAAGTTAGTCAGCAAAGTTGACGAGAATCCTTTTATAGACTCTTTTCTTTACAATTCTGAGCTGACGGCTGCCTTGCTTGGTTAATTTTTTTTTGGCTGGGTTTTTGTTTTTGTTGTCGGCTAGGCTTTTTTTTGCTGCTGTTTGTTTGCCATTTTTTTGGGTGGATTTTGTCGATCGTCAAAAATGTTATTTTTGCGATTTTGTCTCTTTTAAAGATATTCTTTGTTTCTCAATAGATTCAAGTGCACCCAACGACAAAATGTTGGCAAATTTTACCATCTTTAAAATGAATAAATTTTTAACTTTTGGATTTTTTTTACTAAATTTATTCATTTATTTCAATTTCTATGTTCTAGTTTCTATGTTCAAACTATGCTAATTAAACTAATAAATCTATAATAAATTATATATATTTTGTATGATATAACTATGCTAACCAAACTAAGAAATCTATGCCAGAAAAGGGCACTTTAAGGATTTTTGAAAAAAAATCAAGTTGCAACAGCTATAACTTTTTTATCCGATATTCGGTTTTTTTAATTTTTTGCACAAAATAGCTGAAAACTATCCTTAGTGCATTTATTGTTTGCATTTTCATTTGCAACATGAATTTTTATTTTTGCGATTTTTTTAATAGAACAAGAGAAAAAAGTTAGATTTATTTCCAAAAGTAAAAAATCATAACTCTGATAATTTAAATCCGATTTTCATGTTTGATGACTCTTTTCAAAGAAAAATTAATTTAAAAAGGAAGTGCGTACCAGTTTTTTTCCATTTGAGCTTTTAAAAATGTTATTGGGATTTTTTTGGAAAACAGCACTATTTCCCTATATAAATCAAATTTGCAATATAGTGGTCGCTTGAGTCACCTTTAATTATCAATATTTTTTCCAGAAAATTCCACAGCTGACCTCTGTCGTGTTAAGGGAGAAAACCCCGGTGCGTAATCCGTTACTTTCGAAAAAAAAAGTAAGAACCACTCTACTGTTCATGCTTACTTTGTTGCCACTAAAATATACATGCCTTTTTATACATGCCGCTTTTACAAAAATTTTTATTTCAAATGAAGAGCTACTACCAAAATTCTTCTAATTAACTATTTAAGTGTATTCGTGTGTGTTGAGTATATAAATATAAATGACCGAATGATACTTACAGCCCTATGCTGCGTTTTCTTGATAAGAAATTTATCAATAAAATTTGTTATGCATTTTATCAAGCAAAGGCTTTATTAGTTTTCTGCAGCAAACTTGATAGATAAAAATCTTTGAAAATTCACCACAGGATTTAAATTTCTACTGACAGATTTTATAAAATTTGTCATCAAATTTTACAAATATGGATACACCAACTAAGTAATTATGTGAGTTTATTTAATTTTATTATATCTTATATATATATTTTATTATATCTATATCTATATCTATATCTATATCTATATCTATATCTATATCTATATCTATATCTATATCTATATCTATATCTATATCTATATCTATATTTAATTTTATTATATCTTATATTTTATCTTATTTTATTATATCTTATATATATATTTTATTATATCTATATCTATTTCTATATCTATATCTATATCTATATCTATATCTATATCTATATCTATATCTATATCTATATCTATATCTATATCTATAATCTATATCTATATCTAAATCTATATCTATATCTATATCTATATCTATATCTATATCTATATCTATATCTATATCTATATCTATATCTATATCTATATCTATATCTATATCTATATCTATATCTATATCTATATCTATATCTATATCTATATCTATATCTATATCTATATCTATATCTATATCTATATCTATATCTATATCTATATCTATATCTATATCTATATCTATATCTATATCTATATCTATATCTATATCTATATCTATATCTATATCTATATCTATATCTATATCTATATCTATATCTATATCTATATCTATATCTATATCTATATCTATATCTATATCTATATCTATATCTATATCTATATCTATATCTATATCTATATCTATATCTATATCTATATCTATATCTATATCTATATCTATATCTATATCTATATCTATATCTATATCTATATCTATATCTATATCTATATCTATATCTATATCTATATCTATATCTATATCTATATCTATATCTATATCTATATCTATATCTATATCTATATCTATATCTATATCTATATCTATATCTATATCTATATCTATATCTATATCTATATCTATATCTATATCTATATCTATATCTATATCTATATCTATATCTATATCTATATCTATATCTATATCTATATCTATATCTATATCTATATCTATATCTATATCTATATCTATATCTATATCTATATCTATATCTATATCTATATCTATATCTATATCTATATCTATATCTATATCTATATCTATATCTATATCTATATCTATATCTATAAATATATCTATATCTATATCTATATCTCTATCTATATCTATATCTATATCTATATCTATATCTATATCTATATCTATATCTATATCTATATCTATATCTATATCTATCTATCACACCAACCAATCTTTAAATACATATATGACTCTCACGGCTGAAAACGGGCTTACGTCCTTCGTAAATGAGCCTACTAGACCTGTGTCAGGAACTTGTCTTGACCATGTACTTGCTCGTTTCTCTAGATTATCTCTCAACTCTTGTTTTGGGATTAACCTGGATCTTCAAGTGACTGATCATTGCTTAACGGGTATACTTCTGAGTAGAACTGGGTACCAAATAAATTATAACCATAACTCTCCTGTTAGAGTCAAGCAAATTAATTTTTTAGAACTAAATTATGCCCTGCGCTCTGAAGATTGGGAGCCTGTTTATGCAGAACAAAATGTATCTCAGGCGTATAGCTTATTCTTAGGCATTTTAACCAATCATATTTATAACTCCAGTTGTACAACCATTCTTAGAAATTCAAAACGTATGTTAAAACCGTGGATGACTCTTGGTTTACTTAAGAAGGTTAAGCTAAAAAATAAACTTAAAAAAAAATGTGCCCAGCATCCTTTTAATCTCATTTTAAAGCAGCGTTACGCTCGTATATGTAAAAATTTAAAAATAGAAATAAAATCTTGTAGGAATAATTACTACCAAAACCAGATTAGAATTGCACAAGGTAACTCAAAAAAAGAATGGGAAGTTGTAAATAATATTTTAAATCGCAACATAGCCAAAAACGCGGAATCGATTGTTATTAATAATGGATCGAGAATCATTACTGATTTCAAACAAATTTCAAATGAATTTAATAATCATTTTGCAACATGTAGGCAGCTTCAGCCCTCGATGGATGCCTGTTTAAGCTCTTTGAACAATCCGGAACATATTTCTATGCGCAGTTTTTATTTTGAGTCAATTTCTGGTCTTGAGTTATTGAAAATAATCAAATCCTTAAGAAACTCGAATTCTTCTGGCTGTGACGAGATTTCAAACAATATTCTGAAAAATGTTGCATACAATTTAGTAGATATTTTAAAACACATATTTAACTTAAGTGTCCTATCTGGTACATTTCCTGATCAACTTAAGGACGCAATTGTAATCCCACTTTTTAAAACAGGCTGCCGAAAAGATACCAATAATTACAGACCAATATGTTTGCTGTCTTCAATTACGAAAATTTTTGAGAAAGCCATGAAAGTAAGGATTTTAGCTTTTCTAAACAATCAAAATTTTTTCAGTTCTTGTCAGTTCGGATTTAGAGCTGGTCTCTCAACGGAAGACGCTCTGCTCGATTTCTGTACATCGGTTTATAAAGGTCTTGATGATAAAAAAAGTTGCGCCGGACTTTTTGTGGATATAACAAAGGCTTTTGACATGGTCGATCACAATTTACTTCTGAAAAAATTGCATAATCTACGTTTTCGTGGTTTTATTTACAATTGGCTTATGTCCTTTTTGACTTGTAGAACACAGAGAGTAAAAATTTGTAACGAATTAAGTGACTCTAAATACATAAATTTAGGAGTTCCCCAGGGCTCTGTCCTTGGTCCGATTCTTTTTCTAGTTTATATTAACTCTATTTTTTCGCTTAACTTCGTTGGTAAAGTTACTGCTTTTGCTGACGATCTTGCTATTGGATATGCATCAGTTAATCCCCTTAACTTAATTCCAGATATAAATCATGATGTTTATTTACTTAGAGTTTGGTTTGCAAATCACAAATTACTTGTTAGCAAAAAAACAAAGCTCATTTATTTTAGCTTAAATGGTATAGTGTCGCCGGATATTGATATCTTATTTCACGGATATGATTGTTGTCGTTTTTGCTTAAAGTCGTCTACGAGAGATAACCTCGGTTTAACTTTTAATAATAGAAACCCTTGTAGTAATAATTGTTTTGTTATAGAAAAGGTGCCTTTCTATAAATATTTAGGAGTAATGGTTGATCAACAGCTTAACTGGAATGCACATATTACATTGTTGAAGAAGTATTTTCTTTCTACAGTAAGATGCTTTTATAAGCTAAGACAGTTTTGTTCCGGGAGTACATTAACTAAAATCTACTATGGGATTTTTCACTCCAAATTACAATATGGTTTGTGCTGTTGGGGAGGAGCATATCTGCATAATATACGTCCCTTATTAATTTTTCAAAAGTCTGCTGTCAGAATAATCTGTAAAGTTAATCGTTTGTCTTCATCTATTAATCTATTCAGACGTCTAGAGATTTTACCGTTAAGGCATTTATATTATTTCAAAGTTCTTAAAATATTCTTCAAAAGAAGTGGCTACATGCAGAATCCAATATCTGCTTCTTACAACCTAAGAACGATCCAAAATTTCCTGTTCCTGTTTTTCGCACAACACAATATCGAAATTTTTTTTCCATATTATCTTGCAGACTTTTTAATAAACTCCCTGCAAATATACGAATTGAAAGAAATTTCATTACTTTCTTAAGGAAAATAAAATTGTGGCTGTTAGAGGTGGATCACTCGGAAATCGAAATTTTGTTGCGCTCTGTTTCTTAAATTTGATTTGTACTATAAAAAAAATATTTGTCTTTCTTCTAATAAATTATAAAAAAATCTTTTCTTTTTACTGCTTGAATTGTTAATCTTAATTTTTACCCCACTTTACATTTATGTATAAACACTATGTATTAAGTTATTTTGTAGTGGCATTTAACACATATTTTTAATATTAAAATGTCATTAACTATTCTCATAAGTCAACTAGATACGATTGTATATTTTATAGGATAATCTTGTCAAAACTTTTACTATGAGAATAAAGATTTAATAATAATAATAATGATAATAATAATCTATATCTATATCTATATCTATATCAATATCTATATCTATATCTATATCTATATCTATATCTATATCTATATCTATATCTATATCTATATCTATATCTATATCTATATCTATATCTATATCTATATCTATATCTATATCTATATCTATATCTATATCTATATCTATATCTATATCTATATCTATATCTATATCTATATCTATATCTATATCTATATCTATATCTATATCTATATCTATATCTATATCTATATCTATATCTATATCTATATCTATATCTATATCTATATCTATATCTATATCTATATCTATATCTATATCTATATCTATATCTATATCTATATCTATATCTATATCTATATCTATATCTATATCTATATCTATATCTATATCTATATCTATATCTATATCTATATCTATATCTATATCTATATCTATATCTATATCTATATCTATATCTATATCTATATCTATATCTATATCTATATCTATATCTATATCTATATCTATATCTATATCTATATCTATATCTATATCTATATCTATATCTATATCTATATCTATATCTATATCTATATCTATATCTATATCTATATCTATATCTATATCTATATCTATATCTATATCTATATCTATATCTATATCTATATCTATATCTATATCTATATCTATATCTATATCTATATCTATATCTATATCTATATCTATATCTATATCTATATCTATATCTATATCTATATCTATATCTATATCTATATCTATATCTATATCTATATCTATATCTATATCAATATCTATATCTATATCTATATCTATATCTATATCTATATCTATATCTATATCTAATTGGACCGCTTCTTCATTGCGGGACCATCTTCTTCATTGCGAAACATGGCAACCACATTCACATCTTACACGACTGCAGCTACTCCAATAATTCCTGCAGATGTGGAGTCTTTAGACACATCAACCCACAAATCAATAGAAGATTCTCTAGAAGAGTCATTCCAAGTTGGAGATTTACAATCCAACATTGGATCAATATCACAATCTATTTGGAAAAAGAATCCAGGGAGTATATCTATTTTAACCTCGCCGGGCGAACGTGGATAACAGGAAGTGAAATTGGATGTGTACAATTTCAGCAAGATTTACAAGAAGCCCAAGCGCGAATGGTGGAGGGAAGCACAGTGGAGATCGACCTTTTTAATAGATTCAACTGCGGATCCCAAATACATGATGGTGATGAAGCTTCTTCTGGCAGTTTCCAGTCGGCTGAACAAAATGAAAAACATCAATAGAGTGGAAAGGGAGACAATGTGATAGATTTTTAAAAAAAACATCTCAGTGCTCCAGTGAATCATATTTTAAATACATCATATTAGTTAACTTCTAGTTTTCGATTTTGGGATATAAATTCATTTTTAATTAAAAATTGTTTAAAGATATTTAATAGTTTTATTAACAATTTAAGTTTTATAGAATTATATAATTATTTAGAAACAGTAGAACCTCAAAAATTAATTTTTAATGCACCAATTTCTAATCTATACAACTATTATTATTCAATTAAAGAGTCAACAAATATTTTAGAGGATTTATTAAAATATCAATTTTCGAATAATGAAATTGAAATTAAAAAATTTTTTTAAACGTTTATTGTGTATAATTTTTATTTGTACTTTCTCCACCAAATGCTGGAAAAAATTATTTTTTCGATACTTTTATACATTTCTGTTTAAATTTCGATCAAGTTGGAAATTTTAATAGATATTGTTCTTTTCCTTTAATGTAATGTGTAGAAAAAAGAATAATATTGTGGAATGAACCGATTTTAGAAGCATCGCCAACAGAAACTTTAAAAATGTTATTTGGCGGTGACATTGTAACAGCAAAAGTAAAGTATTGTAATGATGCTGTAATATGTGGAACTCCTATAATAATATTATCTAATAACGATGTTTTTCCGCATGAGACAGCATTTAGATCTAGAATGTTTACATATAAATGGAAAAGTTATAATAAGTTAAAAAATTATAAGAAAAAACCACATCCAATGTCAACTTATTTTTTATTTAAAAAATATAATATAATAAAATAAATAAAAAATTACAATTTTATTTTTTTTGTTGAGGAATTTATAATATTAAAATCATTATCAATATTATCACTAAAATCATCATCATTATCTTCATCTGATTCCTGATAAATGCTTACTGCTCCGTTTTTATCATCAGTAACACCAAATAATGTTTGACCATCTGTATATACACGATCATAGTTTGCTGAAAATGTAACTTCAAGAGGCCAACTAATACTATCATTTTTACTAAATGCAGAAGATAAATTGACTTCAATTTCAATAGAACATTCAGTTTTCCAATAACTAGCACTATTCAAATATGAAGGAGAAGTATCAATATTGGCCTATCAATATAAAGTATAGGCTAATATTGGCTAATATACCAATATGTAATTGAGGTTGAGCTTTATAACCAACTCCACCATGTACAGGATGATAAGTACCATATGATTCAATAGTACGATAATAAGCATCATTTAAATTATTTATTACAATTTGTGAAGTCACATTTGCATTTAATCCAATATCTCCTGGAACAACTTTATTTCCTGCTTTAAAAAATTGTAATGCACTACTATGTGGTCTAACAACATCAGAATGAACTTTATATTTTCGTCTTGTATATGGTATATAATGTTCTTTTCCACGTTTAATGTAACCACTTTTTGGTTCATATTCATAATTTATTATTTGATGTCCCACAGCTTGATTTATTAAAAATTGATGTATTTTTTCATCCATACGTACACATCCTATATTATGTAACATATAATCATCTGGTTCCGGATCTGGCATTGTACTACGATTCCATTCATGTACTCGTACATAATATTCAGAAATAGGTGTTGGAACACACATAGCATTAGAATTTATGTGATCATAATATTTCTTAAAAATTTCTTCAACATTTATTTTTTTTAATCCAGTAACTTTCATAGGATTTTTATCGTTACTTGTATAACTAACATTCTTTCCATAAAATTCTGAATTTATACCTTTTGCTGTAATTCCAATTGGTATATATTCCGAAGTTGCAGTTCCACTTATAGTTGCTCCTACATCAAATGCTGTTCTAGTTCCTAATGGTGTAACATAACAATTTACTTTTAATAACTTTGCCGTTGGTGGTAACATTTCAAATTCAGCATGACTTAAATAAAATGGTATAAACTCAACTGGTATTAATCCTAATGACGTTGTAGTTCTATCAATATTATCTTCTTGAATGTTTTCGGTACTATATCCATATGAGTATAGTATACGTTGTTTAGAAAATGTTAATATATTATTTTTACATGGTTGACTGGGATAAATCCATGTTATATTTGATACATCTCCGTTAGAGGAATTTGTTCCTCCCGACGTCGCCCCCTTACGCGCCCCCGTATTAGGTCCACGACCTGAACCACTTTGGTTCTGAATATTTTCTTGCACATCAACATCCATAGTGCTACTAATAGCAGCACGATTAGTAGGTTCTGGAGCGTATGCAACGGATTCACTATTTTGTTCAGCAGGAACGTTGTAGTATCGTTGTCGCTTGGGATTATTGGTATTGGTGTCGGTGCCAATATTTCTTTCTTCATTAAAAATTTTTTCAATTTGATAATAATGAAAACCTCCTTTTCTATACGACTCGTAAATTTGTTTAGAAATTGCAGAAGTCTTTTTAAAATCAGCTATATTTTTAAATCAACAATTATTAGGATTTTCGCGACCCCTTGCTCATTCAGCACCAATATGTCTTTCTCTTTCAGCATATACTTTTTGTTGTAATGTTTGTTGTTTTCTTTTACTACTCATACCTGGATATTGAACTCCAAATATAGATTCAAATCCATATTTAATACTTAATCCAACAATACCAGCAAGTTCAGCAATACTACCATGTCTTTTATAATCGATAACAAAATTATTAATTGCTTCTCTATCGGCTTCTCTTATTTCTTCAGGTCTTATAGCAAGTTCGTAATTTAAATCGTGTATTAAAGCATCAAAATCTATATCATCAACTGGTGGAAAATTTTCAATAAATTCTTTACTTATAGAATTACAGAATCAAAAAATTTAATCGGCAATTTAACTTACCCTGGTATAATTCTCAATTATTACACCTAAAAAATTTAAGAAATAAAGCGCATAAAAAGTTTAAGAGAACAAATACTGATGTTGATAATGCAAATTTTATTTTACGTCGCAAGGAATTTGACTTTCTTTCTAACTTCTTACATAAAAAGTATTTGAATTCTATCGAATCTGGAATTAAATCAAACCCAAAATCTTTCTGGGTGTTTATTGATTCCAAACGTAAATCTCATGGACTCCCGAAATCTATGGAGTTCAAAAATAAATCTTCAAATAATTCGCAAGAATCTTGCGAACTATTTGCAGACTTTTTTGGGTCTGTCTTCAATAATGCTACATTACCAAATAATTATAACGATTTTTCAAACATTAACCAAATTGTAAATGTGTCAAGTATGACAATTTCTTACGAAGAAGTCTTTGTAGTTTTGCGAGGTTTGGACACTAATAAAGGCGCTGGTTTTAATTTGCTTCCTCCGGTGTTTTTTAAGCAATGCGCTTTGACACTTTTTATTGCTTTAACTTACTTACTTACTAAGATGGCCGTGACAACCCGTGTCCGGATTTCGACCGACCTCATCAGCTCTAGTCAGGCGCCTCTGCTTTGCGCGCGCCTTCTCCAATCGGATACACCAAGTGCGGTTAGGGCTTCCTCAGCCTGGTCCATCCATCGGAGGCATGGTCTCCCTCGTCGTCGTTGACCAGCGACCCTCGCCTCGAGCACCTTTTTCGCTGGAGCTTCGTCGTCCATACGATGGACATGACCCAGCCAGCGTAGTCGCTGCACAGTTATACGCCGAACTACGTCAATGTCTCCGTAGAGCTCATACAGCTCGTGGTTCATTCGGATGCGATAGTCATCGCCGACTCGAACAGGACCGAAGATTTTGTGAAGAAATTTTCTCTCGAACACCCCCAGAGCAGCTGCGTCAGTTTGCGAAACTTCCCATGCCTCAGCGCCATAAAGCAGCACAGGTAGAACGAGCGTCTTGTAGAGTGTTAGTTTTGTCGATCGAGAGAGGGCTCTGGAACTTAGTTGCTTACTGAGCCCGTAGTAGCACCTATTAGCAATTATTGTTCTTCGCTTTATCTCCAGGCTGATTTCGTTGTTAGTGTTAATGGCGGTGCCAAGGTTTTATTGCTTTAACGCTTATATTTAATAAATCACTCTCCACTGGCATATTCTTAGATGAATGGAAAACTGCATTTATATCTTCAATTTTTAAATCTGGCCAAAAAATTTTAATAGAAAACTATAGACCGATTGTTAAGCTATCAGTTATTCCTAAGCTTTTAGATAAGATTGTCAATGTGAGATTGTTTTCGGAGATCAAAAATTATATTGTAACGCAACAACATGGTTTTTTCGCGGGTAGATCAACGTGCACTAATCTAACAATTTTTACAAATTTTTGTATCAATTCTGTGGAAAATGGCTTGCAAGTTGACGTACTCTATACCGACTTTGTTAAAGCATTTGATAGTTTGGTTCATTCGATTTCATTGCAAAAACTTGAAAAGTTGGGGTTTCATTCCGTATTTTTGGAATGGATTTCTTCCTATTTATCGAATCGACAATTAATTGTTAAAGTGAATAACCATTATTCAAAGCCCATTGTCGTTAATTCAGGCGTGCCTCAAGGTAGCCACTTAGGTCTCCTGCCTTTTAACTTGTTTATAAATGATATCCCACAAATATTTCAGTTCAGCGAATGCTTGTTATATGCGGACGACTTAAAAATTTTTATTAAAGTTGGGCATATTTCTGATTGCTTCAATGTGCAGGAAGACATAAGATCATTCTCTTATGGTGCAATAAGAATGGAATGAATTTAAATTATTCTGAATGCAAAGCTCTGACTTACTCCCATAAGAGTTATCCAATTTTATATAATTATTCTTATGGCAATAATAACGTTTTCTTAAGAGATAAAATTGTAAAAGATTTAGGTTTATATTTTGATATCAAGCTTTCTCTTAGCTACCATCGTGAGTTCATGATATCTTAAGCTTGTTCTCAACTTGGATTTCTAAAAAGAAATTCGAAAGAATTTTTTTACCGCTACTGATCGGCCAAAGGCCATGATCAGAAGTAGCATGGATAAAATGGCGTGCTGTCGAGTTCTGATTGGCTGCTATTGATCGTCTTCGTCGTCGTTCAAATATATTCTTTACTTATAGAATTTCCAGGCCCTAAATAGTTATGCCCCGGCCATGTGTACCCGTGCGAATCTTTAGATATACTAATATATTAAATGTATAACATTTGTATTTAAATTAAGACACATTTATACATACATACACATATTATTTATTTTTCGCAATTAACTTTACAAACTTGTAATATGCGCAGTAAAAATAATTAAACATTTGAACGACGACGACGACGACGACGATCAGTAGCAGCTAATCAGAACTCGACAACACGTCATTTTACCGCTACTGATCGGCCAAAGGCCATGATCAGAAGTAGCATGGATAAAATTATAGTATATCTATAAACTATAAACTATAGTATATCTTATAGTATATCTATATCTATATCTATATCTATATCTATATCTATATCTATATCTATATCTATATCTATATCTATATCTATATCTATATCTATATCTATATCTATATCTATATCTATATCTATATCTATATCTATATCTATATCTATATCTATATCTATATCTATATCTATATCTATATCTATATCTATATCTATATCTATATCTATATCTATATCTATATCTATATCTATATCTATATCTATATCTATATCTATATCTATATCTATATCTATATCTATATCTATATCTATATCTATATCTATATCTATATCTATATCTATATCTATATCTATATCTATATCTATATCTATATCTATATCTATATCTATATCTATATCTATATCTATATCTATATCTATATCTATATCTATATCTATATCTATATCTATATCTATATCTATATCTATATCTATATCTATATCTATATCTATATCTATATCTATATCTATATCTATATCTATATCTATATCTATATCTATATCTATATCTATATCTATATCTATATCTATATCTATATCTATATCTATATCTATATCTATATCTATATCTATATCTATATCTATATCTATATCTATATCTATATCTATATCTATATCTATATCTATATCTATATCTATATCTATATCTATATCTATATCTATATCTATATCTATATCTATATCTATATCTATATCTATATCTATATCTATATCTATATCTATATCTATATCTATATCTATATCTATATCTATATCTATATCTTTATCTATATCTATGTCTATATCTATATCTATATCTATATCTATATATATATATATATATATATGCCATGTTACTTTTAGTAAAATAAATTGTCTATTGATGATATTACAAATTAAATTTTTTTTCATTCATATTTTTTTGATTGATGAATGATGAAAATATTAGAAAAGTCAAAAGTTCAAAATCCGCGTTATGTTGCAAAAATTTAAGATTTTTTGATGCAGATTGGAAGAACTTTTTCATTACCATAATTTCTATTGTTTTGTTTTTTTTTTTATTACCATACCATCCAATATTTTTAGTCGAAATGTTTGGGAATCATCATAACCATGGATTATTTTGAGAAACCGACCCGAACAGTTTTTTTTTTCTTTGGAGTGTAAGGCGCCTTAATGTATAAGAGCATTTCCACAGAAGAGTCCAACGTGACCCAAACACTAGAAGCTATTAAGAACTTATTATTTTATGATATTATCTTAGAGAAACGTTTAAATTTTATAACTTTACATAAATAAAGCAATTTATACATAAATTTATTTACCATGATGATAAAATCGTCTGCAGTGTTTCATATATGTAGTTCTCCTTTTTAGTAAATTTTTAGAAAATGTTTTGTAAAGTTTTTGGTATAGTGAAAATGGAAGGCATTGGCCAAAGATAATGAAAAATGGTTGGGCAAGGAGAGAAAAACTGTATTAAATTTGTTTTTTAATTACTTTATTACATAATTACTTAATTACCCAATTGAATTACAATGAAAATTTTAGTAACGTAGCGTCAGTAACGTCACTTCAGGTGACTAATAGTCCGGAAGGCAGCGTTACAAACGGAAAAGAATTTGTGAAAATATGATTTTAAATGATTCTTTTTAATGAGTCGCTTAATGATCTGAACATCAGCTTAATCGGTACTTATGGAGCTGGCTGTGAAATAATTTAAACTTTGTAGAAAAAAAGTAAAAAAAGTAATTTCTGAAGTTGTGAAAATTTTTAAAGTTAAGGTTTGAATATTTATGTTTGAAAAAATAACAGTCAGCTGCATTAAAAAATCTGCATAAGCTACCGTTATATACCGGTATTAAGAAGTGAGGTTAGAAAATTATTTCTGAAGATACGAAGTGTTATTCTTTTGATTATTTTATTGTGCCAAAACACTAAACCGATGCCACTTAATTAGCTGCAGAAACCGCCATTAAAAAAGGCCAGAAAGGAGGAAAGCAAATCTTTGTTTTTAAGGAATTTTTTCCTTTCATCAATTTCCGTCCTTATTATTGCGACTTCTTGATATTCTTTAATACTTTGATTCAATGTTACAAAATTAAATACGAGTAATTATAAAAAGAAGATGACACCGCCGAAGTCGGCGGCATTAGAACTACTTTGCTGATGTACCAACCGAGTGCAGCGCTGCCAGAATAGTATAGTGGTCAATGTGTGCGGTGTCCATTCTATATTACAATTATTTAATGGTTACAATTTCAGCTAAATCATAATAATGTAACATTGTATTTAGTTTGCATTGTAGAAAGCGGTCCAATTTCATTTCATTTCTAGTTTTCAAAACATTTAAAATCTATCCCCTCTTGTTCCCCCCTCCCCCCCCCCGATTTTTAATGCTACGATTTAAGCAGTCTTGGTTGAACCGTCGGCATTAGTTAGCTTACTCCAAATTGAAAAACGGAGCTTATTGTAAGTTTTGCGATTTTTTAGCTCTGACGCGGGATCTCAATCTTTTGGGACCACAAAAATTTTAAAAAATAAAATTTTCAAACCTTTTAAATGCTGTCGAAAAAGTCAATTAAATTTAAAAATTTTGCTAAGTGATCTGTTAAAGTTTAGGAGTTGGTTACGGATTTACTTATAAGAAAATGTTAGTCTTCTTATCGTGGAGATTTTTCTAGCAGTTTCTAGAAAATAACGTTTGAAAGGAATTCACATTGTAGGTCACATTTCTAATGGTGTGGAAAATTTTTTTCCGTCAAGGACGCTTTCGTCTTGAGGACGTATATGACCACCTTCCGGTTCATGACGTGAAAATAGTCCTCGGCGATTTTAATGCGAAAGTCGGAAGGGAAGGCATCTTTGGCCCCACTGTCGGTCAGTTCAGTCTTCATGAGACCTCTACGAACAACGGTCTAAGACTGATCGACTTCGCCGCGGCACGAAACATGGTAGTTAGTAGCACCAGATTTAACCACCTCGACATCCACAAGGCCACCTGGCTGTCCCCTGATCAAAAAACGCGAAATCAAATTGATTATATTGTAATCGACGGAAGGCATGCCTCTAGTGTTCTAGATGTGCGTACATTTCGGGGGGTCAACATTGACTCCGACCATTATCTTGTTGCAGCCAAGATCCGCATGCGATTATGCAATGCAAAGAACATACGCACAGGAATGCAACGAAAGCTAGATGTCGCTAAGCTGCAATTACAACGGACTGCCGAAGCCTACTCCGCTCAACTCTCGGTTAAGCTCAACCAACCAACCTCTGGACTCGACGACGCCGGCGGACTTAGGGCGCATATATCCCACTCCATGCGAGCTGCCGCTGAAGAAGTCATTGGTTTCCGGTGCCCGCAACCTCGGAACCAATGGTACGATCAGGAGTGTCGCATCGCGACAGCAGTGAAAAACGCCGCATACAGAAAAACGCTGCAGTCAGCTGCAACGCGAGCCGTGCGAGAAAACTACCGCGAAAAGAGGAAGGAAGAGAGGCGCCTTTTCAGACGCAAGAAAAGAGAGCAGGAAAAGCGTGAGCGTGAGGAACTAGAGGTATACCAGGGCAAGAAGGATGCACGAAAATTCTATCAACAGGTTAAGCGTCTAACCCAAGGTTTCAAGCCCGGAGCATCCACTTGCAGAGACGAAAATGGAGATCTGAATACGGATACACAGTGTGTGCTGAGATTGTGGAGACAGCACTTCTCCAATTTACTTACTGGCGACGATTCCACCAATGCCGCCCATCCAGAGCGCAGTGCAGTGCCACCAATCGACGATGACGGAGTGGAAGTATCACCACCTAGCCATGAAGAGGTTCGAGTTACTATCCAACGACTCAAAAACAATAAAGCAGCGGGTGCTGACGGCCTGTCAGCTGAATTGTTTAAAACCGGCGGCGATGAATTGATAAGGCGCATGCATCAGCTCATCAGCAAAATATGGCTAGCAGAAAGCATGCCCGACGATTGGAACCTCAGTGTACTGTGCCCTATACTTAAGAAAGGAGACCCTACAATCTGCGCTAGTTATAGAGGTATCAGTCTTATTTCCATCGCATATAAGGTTCTCTCAAGCGTACTGTGTGAAAGATTAAAGCCGATTACAAAAACACTGATTGGACTTTATCAGTGTGGCTTTCGACCTGGTAAGTCCACCATAGACCAGATTTTCACGCTACGACAAATCCTGGAGAAAACCCACGGAAATCAAATTGACACACACCATCTCTTTGTCGATTTTAAAGCTGCGTTCGATAGCCCGAGAAGGGATTGCCTATACGCAACAATGTCTGAGTTCGGTATACCTGCAAAGTTGATTAGACTTTGCAGAATGACGTTGAGCAACACACGCAGCTCCATCAAGGTAGGAAATGACCTCTCTGAAACCTTCAATACCGAAAAAGGTTTCAGGCAAGGCGATCCACTGTCTTGCGATCTCTTCAACATCATCATGGAGGGGATCGTACGAAAGGCCGGTGTGCATCGTAATGGCACCATTTTCTATAAAGGTGTCCAGCTCCTTGCGTACGCTGATGATATTGATATTGTTGGCAGAACCAAGAGAGATGTTACCGCTGCTTTCGCCGCTATCGAAAAGGAATCAGCCAAAGTGGGTTTGACGATAAATGAGGGTAAAACAAAGTATATGCTGTCTACAAACAAGGGAGCGCGGCGTTTAGACTCCCACGTTTCATCCGGCAGCTATAACTTTGAAGTAGTCAAGGAGTTCGTTTAAATTGGCACCGCCATTAACACTAACAACGAAATCAGCCTGGAGATAAAGCGAAGAACAATAATTGCTAACAGGTGCTACTACGGGCTCAGTAAGCAACTAAGTTCCAGAGCCCTCTCTCGATCGACAAAACTAACACTCTACAAGACGCTCGTTCTACCTGTGCTGCTTTAGGGCACTGAGGCATGGGTAGTTTCGCAAACTGACGCAGCCGCTCTGGGGGTGTTCGAGAGAAAAGTTCTTCGCAAAATCTTCGGTCCTGTTCGAGTCGGCGATGACTATCGCATCCGAATGAACCACGAGCTGTATGAGCTCTACGGAGACATTGACGTAGTTCGGCGTATAACTGTGCAGCGACTACGCTGGCTGGGTCATGTTCATCGTATGGACGACGAAGCTCCAGCGAAAAAGGTGCTCGAGGCGAGGGTCGCTGGTCAACGACGACGAGGGAGACCATGCCTCCGATGGATGGACCAGGCTGAGGAAGCCCTAACCGCACTTGGTGTATCCGATTGGAGAAGGCGCGCACAAAGCAGAGGCGCCTGGCGAGAGCTGATGAGGTCGGTCGAAATCCGGACACGGGTTGTCACGTCCATCTAAGTAAGTAAGTAAGTAATCAAGAGCATATCTTAAAGCGTTTTTCGCTGGATTTAGGCTACTTACGTTTTTGGACTACGGGCTGGAGTGCGCCAAAGTCCAATACCCCTCACCCTCCGGGAGCGGGTCACCGGTGACCCGCAATGGCCACCATACATTTTATATGAAAATAATAAATAAGAACACAGTTTTTATTTCTATTTTGTATTTTTTTTTTATATTTTATTATTAAATATAGAAAATTATAGGTTGTAATAAAAAAAAGAGATATTCATTGTGGATATAAATACAAAATTAGTTGAAATTTTTTTATGGAAATTCAAGAATTTGGACCAAAATTAAAAATTGGCTGGTGGCCCGCTAATAGAATGCCATACAAATTCAACAATTTGGGCCAGTACAGAGCGGTGGCAAGCTCTTGGTATGGGTGGCACACATTGTGCGTTTGCAATTTGAGCATTTTGTACGACCTTTCCGGTCCGATTTCGGATCATTGAAAATGCAAATATAGCAACGACCCTTCGCAACTTTACGACCATCTTTTGTTTTCATCTCAGGCTCTGGTGCTGCTGGTCCAACTACAGGAACGTTTTCGGCAACTGGAACTGGAACTGTAGGAACAAATTGTATAGTTATTCCGAGTATAAGCTCAAGAGCAGCTCTATAATTAGTTTTTCTTATAACCATTTGATCATTTGCTCTCTTTTCCATGTTAGCTGTTGCCAAATCTTTTCCAAGCTGAGTCAAGAAATAGCGTCTAGAAGATCGCCTTTTAGACTTCTCCGGATTCAGTTTACTGAAAACACAAAATGCTGCTAATGCAGCTACATCTAACATATTGAAAAATAAAGCCAACGGCCAACGATTTGTTTTGCGTTTCGTTGTGTACTTGGAGAGCATCTGATCCATTACGTCAACACCACCTTTTGTCTTGTTGTAATAGTGGTTCATCTCTTCTTTTCCATTTTCATTAGTCACACGAGTGTAGTGCATGGTCGAAAGCAAAACTGATTTATTTTTCTTTGTGACAACGATGTGTTCCAATATCATCGGTACGGTTAAGCTTTAATTCTCTGGGAATATACGGCTTATTCGAACGAAGGGTTCCAACGATACTCATGCCTCGGATTTTTAACTGGTTGGCCAACGGTAACGACGTAAAGAAATTATCCGTTGTTACGTTCAACCCTGACTGTTTGTATGCATTTACTAACTTCAGAACTATGTTTTGCCCAACATTAGTTTGTCTCTCAGTACCAGGTTGACGACCCAAATAAATAGTTCCAAAAAGTGTATATCCATCAGCTGTGTTGCATACCCAGAAAATCTTGATCCCATATTTGGCTGGTTTTGATGGGATGTACTGAATAAAACCTGCCCGACCTCTGAACGGGAACAACTGCTCATCAATAGTGACGTTCGCGTCTGGATAATAGTTTTCTTTAAAATTTTTCATAAGCATTTCCCAAACGTCACTTATTGGGGCAGCTTTATCACTTTCTTTTCTAGTCGCTCTGGTATATGCATTGTCGAAACGGATGACACGCAGAATCTGTTGAAATCGATCACGACTCATCGCTGCTTTATAGATTGGATGACTGCAGTCACTCCAAAGCCATGGAATTAGATCGTCATTTTGGCCATTCACGCCCATTACCAAAAGAATTCCAAGAAAAGCATTCAGCTCATCAATACTGATTACACGAAAATCACGTTTTTTGATAGTTTGGGCAGCAATTTCAGCATGATGCATTCTATTGAAATCCGCAGCTAAATCTAAGCCCTTTTTATTGCTGTGTCTGAGTATTTCATCTTTCAAGTTTGTCGTAAAAAACTCATCAAATATTTCCTTGGCAGTCATTTCTTTTCGAAACTTTCGATGAGGTCCACCTAAATTCAAACAATTACTTAGAAACTATTCACACAATATCCACGAATGAATGAATCACCTTTTTTACGTAGAACATTGTGTGATGGTACATTTCCCTGTGGCAGCTGGTTTTTAAACCATTCCGTTAAGTCTGGTGCAATGTATTTTTCGCCAATAATAGGTATATCACCACGACTTTCATCTTCGTCTTCGTCTTCGTCTTCATCCTCGATGTCAGGTGATTCAACCACGATTTCATCTTCAATGTCAGAAGCCTCATCATTATCAGGTAACCATTCATCTTCACTGTCATTTTGGAATTCAACAGGCTCATCCTCATCATCAGTTTCAAACAAGAAAGCCATGTTTGCTGCAGTTAATCTATATATAAACACTCGTTCAAAACAATATCAAAATCGAATCATGCACATAAAAACTTACGCGTTTACATTTAGCACACCTCTTCTTCATGGAAGCCTATCTAAAGATTTATTTTTGCTATAAGAAAACACAATGGACCCAACAAAATAATGGACAATTACAATGACAATAGACCAAAAAATGGAATAAAAATTTACTTTTGTCCTTCTCCCGAACTAGTGGATTGTCCCGCAGCAGCAGCACCTGAAGATTCACCTCTAGCCGCAGTAGAATCTGAACATTCACCAGAATGTTCCACATCCATTTCACGTCTACCACGTTTCGGCATTTTATTGAAGAATAAAATTATTTTATGTGCACGAACCACAAATCATCAACTGCTTATGCTAAAAGCATAACATGAACTGACATGCACGCACTAAATTCAAAAAACAAGAATAAGAATGGAGAGAGAGAATAAAAACATCCACGCACTTCAGGGGGTCACCGGTGACCCCCTCCCGGAGTCTATGAGGTAAAATGTTTGCCGGAGGGTTAGAGTTAAAGTTTTATACTAAATTCCTTTGATTCATCGGAATCAAAATATATCGATATATTTTTTATGAAAATCCCCCCCTTGGGTAAATCCTGGCTACGGGCCTGTATTGAGCAATTTTAAAATATATAAGTACATTTCAAAACACCCTAAATATTTGCAACATGAACTTAAATAAATAAAACAATAACAAACCGAATTTACAACAAATCAAAATAGTTACTGCTGCATCTTACTTTACCAAGATCTGAACGGTAAATCTAAGATGTGAAATCGCTTCAGTCTTTTAGTTTCAAACGTGTAGTCCATTAGAGAGATTGCCAGTGGATTGGTATGGTAGGTTAGTCGTTGAAGATATTTTTCAGTGCATGATTTAATTTCTTCTTTAATAGTGCGAATACGAAGGTCCTTATGAATATCGTCGTTTGATATGAACCAAGGAGCTCCAGCAATCAGCCGCAAAGTTTTCGATTGGTAACGCTGTAATATTTCGATGTTAGAGTTACTTGCAGTACCTCAAAGGTGAGTGGCATAAGTCCAAACTGGTTTTAAAATCGCTTTATATAGTAACACCTTGTTTTCTAAACTTAGTTCAGATTTTGTACCAATCAGCCAGTCTTCTAATCTTTAAGTTAAGATGCTCTCGTTTCGCCTTGATATGCTGTTTCCAAGTTAGTCTTCTATCTATATGTACTCCAAGATACTTTACGACATTACTCTGTGGTATTTTTGAACTATCGATATACACGCTTGGACAGTCTCTTTTTCTCATAGAAAATGTAACATGTAAAGATTTGGTAGTATTAACTTTTATGTTCCATTTCTTAAGCCATTTTTCGGTTTCATTTAACTGGATCTGCACTAAGCGGGACGCTTCTACAGCAGACTCTTTGGATGCAATAATTGTGGGGTCATCTGCGTATGTTGCAATGGTTACATCTGCAGAATTTGGCATATCAGAAGTAAAGAGTGTATAAAGAACTGGACCTAAAACACTTCCTTGTGAGATGCCAGCATCGATTTTGTATATTTTTGAAGACTCGTGTTGTATTTGAAAATAAAAACGGCGGTCGTTCAAATACGACTTTATTGGCAAATAATAAGGTGCTGGTAGAATTTTTTTACTTTATCATAGTAACTGCCACTTGAGCCTGTAGAACCTGCATACCAAGACTCCCTATCAAAACTTGAACATCTCAGGAATTAAATAATTTCTCCAAAGTGGGCGTAGATATAGTGTGCCCACGCCCATTTTTTGTACAGTCACCGAAAGTAACCATCTAAACAAAATAACCAAATTTTAGTTGTACCTATACTGACATGCATTTTTTTGGTTCGTGGGCGATAGAGCCAACTTGGGTTGTATGGGTACCACGCCCCCTTGTCCAATCAACACCAAACTTCATAAATAAAATTTCATAAAGATTGGTTCGGCGGTTTTGGAGTCTATACGTGATATACACACATACCCACTTACCCACATACATACATCCATTTTTATACCCCAGCGCGTACTGCGTAAGGGGTATATTAACTTTGTCATTCCGTTTGTAACGCCAAGAAGGAGGCGTGGCAGGCATAAAAAAATATATATATTTTTGATCAGCATCACCTCCTAAGTCGATTTCAGTCTGTCCGTCTGTCCGTCTGTCGACACGATTACAGCCGTAATTTTAAAGCTATCGCGATGAAATTTAAAATATAAGTACATTATACTTATACTTATAAGTATATTTTTAAAAATGGAAGATCAATTTCGAAAATGGGCCATATCGGATGAAAACTTAGCTTCGGTACCCTGCCGAAGCACCATTCTTACTTGTTATATATATAGAAGAAGATTATTCTTCCTTTTACCTATTATTTTACCGTAATTGTCTTCCTTCAAATTTATTTCATTAATTTTCTTTCTTTTACTTATTACTTCTTTACAATTATTCTCTTCGCTCAAAGTTAATTCATAACTATTCATTCTTTTACTTATTTTTTTACATCATTAATTTTCTCTTCCTTTACTTTTAATTCATAACAATTTTTTCTTCTATTGAATCCATTGTCTTAGTTCATCATTAGTTTTCTCTTCCCTTATTTTTTTTTTCATAATTACTTTTTGTTTTACCCTCAATCGCGGATAGAGCACTCTGTTTACCCAAGCTTGTATCTGCCCCGGAAGCTATAAGTAGACTGAGTCGATAATTTATAGCATTCTTGCGAGGAGTTTCTACAAGTACATCATTCACTTTGGAGACGCCAAAACATTCACCCCTATTCTTTTCCAACACTGTCAGATTTTTGTGCCAACAACAGCTTGGCTTATTTCTACTAAACATTTTTACTTTAATAATTAATATCCCTTTGACTTTTCCTATCATCATTTCAAGTATTCCAGTAATATATTTTACCTTTCTTTTCTTATTTTCCACTGTCTCTTTTATGTTTCTTAACGTTTCTACCACGTTTACCATATTAATTACAGATAATATAATTTGTAATTGTATAATTTATAATAAACAACTCAATTGTTTCTTCTAACTCTTGGTTAATACTTGCTCCACCTTCAAACATTTATATATACATAGTGACTGCCACTTGGTCCTATAGCACCGTCATACCAAGATTTACTATCAAAACGTGTACAACTCAGGAATAAACATGATTTCGATAAGTGGGCGTAGATATAGTGCGGCCATGCCCATTTTGTTTGCATTGGCCGACAGTAACCATACGAACTAAATTACCAAATCTTAGTCTTCTACGACAAAAGCCGTCTTATATAAAGCGGTAAAAGTGGGTGTGACAACATTCAGATATACATATATACAGACATTTTCAATCTTCTCAGACGATAAGCCTTCCTTTTCTACCTTCTCTACTGGCTGTACAGATATTCACAATCTTTGCAGACGTCGAATTCTCTGTTCCTAGCCTTGTCGGCCTTATTTCGATCTTATTTACGGGGTTCCCAGCCTAATAGCCTTTGCTGGGCTCTCGGAAGTTTCCCTATCTGTATTTCTGAGCCCTCTTCGTGTAACAGCCTCCTGCTGTATGTATGTCTGATTTTGTTGCACCAATTACATTGCACAACCTGTCTTTGCTCCCTACTCTTGTCTGCATTATTTCTGAATGAATTCCCTGTATCTGTTCTCCGGCTATTTCTATTCTCATAATTTTTCCACTGCCTTCGACTGTTTTCAGACCTGAATTCTTGGGCACACCCCCACCCATTTTCATGACCGTACTCATGACATTTCTCACAATATGGAGTGTTCTTTCTTATAAGACACTTCTCTATTGTGTGTGCTACTCTCCCACAGAACGAGCATTCGATGCGGGTTCTAGCATCCCTCTCTGGCATATTCATGCGATTAAAATAATATATACTTGCCATTTTAAAGATAAAAAGAATCCTAAATTCCCCTATTCTGTTTATACCTCTTCTTTAATCTTATCTGTTTATTTTATCTATACATATATCTATCTATATTCTATTCTATCTTTATCTATCTATCTATATATATTATATATATTATATACTAGCCGGGTAGTCAGGCTTAGCTCGGGAGTTGATATAAATAATTTTCGATTTCATTCGTCGATTTGAAAAACCTTTGCACAAACTTTAGAATGAACTTTGTGTGCATCTATCAAACCGGTAGCTTCGTCGAAATGAGCAAAATGTAGCTTCAACATCTGAAAATTATGAGAAAAAGTTAAGAAAATCGTGATGTGTTTATATTGTATTCGATAGATTGCACATTTTTGAAAAAATCAGAGAACGAATTTTTGGGAGCAAACTGGACAAAAATTAAATAAGCATTGAAAATAGAAACTGAAATGTCAAAACAACGCCAACTTACGACGCAACTGACTTGCGCATGTGTTGATGCGTACTCAAATACCACAGAATTCGGCATCAGCTGTCTTGATTTGCGAAAAAAGAAAGTGGAATAAAATACACATAAAGAAGAAAAGAAGATATTTATCACCCTTCGCGCTTTGACACGCCTTACTGTATTTTGTAGTACAACGCCCTCTGGGGTTCAAGATGTAGCAAAATACATAGCGCCAAAAGACTCACCGCACCCGAATATCACTTATAAAAATCATACTTATCGGATGAGTTGTTTAGAGTTTTTTGCGGTATTTGTACAACAGCGCCCTCTGGTTTTCGGGATAGAATTAAAAAATAACGCCAAAGCCCTTTCCATACTCAATAATCAAATCTTATATATCCGATATACAAATTTTTATTTAAATCGGATGAGCGGTTATTGAGTGTTTCACGAATTCTTAAGTGATTTGTAGTACAGCAACATCTAGTGTTTAAGATAGCGCAGAAAAAAAAGTCCAAGATATCCACCATATCCGAAAACTCCTACGTAAAAATGTTCACGCAAATCGGATGTACAGCTAGGAGTTTTTCGAAGTTCTTAAAACATGCGTACTGCAGTGCCCTCTGGTGTTCAATATAGAACAAAATAGATAAGTCATAAAAACTACCGTAACCGAAAACCCAAAAATACAAATTTTCATGTAAATCGGATGAATGGTTTCGGAGACAAACTATAATAACAAAAATCGTGGAACCCGATCGCAGCGCCACCTATCGGGTCCAATTGCGTATCTGAACCATCCAGGGATAGACTTAAACACACACAAAAAATTTCATCAGAATCGGTGCAGCCGTTTAGGAACAGTTTAATAACATACACACGTACAAATTGTACAACAGCGCCCTCTAGTTTTCGAAACAGAGCAAAAGAGATAACTCCAAAACAGTTGCCCTTCACGAAAATCCTTTAGTAAAATTGTTCATCAAATTCGGATGAGCGGCTTTCTACTTTATCACGATTTCTTAAGCGATTAGTGCTACAGCGCCCTCTGGTGTTCGATATAGTACAAAAAAGATAAGTCCAAAACAGTTACCATATTAGAAACCCTTATATACCAATTTCATGAAAAATCGGATAAACAGCTTTGAAGTTTTCAAAATATTTGTATTACAGCGCCCTCTGGTGTTCGAGATAGAACAGAGTAGATAAGTCATAAGAGCTTACCGTATCCAAAAACCTCTATACACAAATTTTCATGCAAATCGGATGAACGGTTTCGGGGATGAGCTATAAAAAGAAAATGCCTTAAACACGATCGCAGCGCCGCCCACCGGGCCCAAATGTGCATCTAAACCATAAAGGGATCCACTTAAACACACAGAAAAAATTTCATCAAAATCTGTGCAGCCGTTAAGAAACAGCTTAATAATATACACACGTACACATTGGACAACAGCGCCCTCTAGTTTCGAGAAAGAGCAAAAAAGATAGCACCAGAACCCTTGCCGTACTCGAAAAACGCTATTTACAAATTTAAATCCAAATCGGATGAGCAGTTTTGGAGTTTTTCACGATTTCCTAAGATTGGTACTAAAGCGCCCTCTGGTGTTCAAGATAGCACAAAAAAGATAATTACAAAACACTCACCGTATCAGAAAACCCCTATTTTCCAATTTTCATACAAACCGCATGCACGGTTTAGGAGTTTTTCAAGGATTTTCAAAATATTTGTAGTACAGCGCCCTCTGGTGTTCGAGATAGAATAGAATAGATAAGTCAAAAAAACTCAGCGTGTCGGAGAACCTCTACATACAAAATTTGATGCAAATCTGATGAGCGGTTTTGGACTTTTTCGAGGTTTTTCAAAATATTTATACTACAGCGCCCTCTGGTGGTCAAGATAGAACCAAGTAAATAAGTCGTAAAAACTCACTGTATCCGAAAACCTCTACTTACAAATTTTCATGCAAATCGGTTAAACGGCTTAGTAGTCTTTTGACGTTTTTTTGAAATATTTGTACCACAGCGCCCTCTGGTGTTCAAGATAGAACAAAGTAGATAAGTCATGAAAACTCACCGCATCCGAAAATCTCTATATATCAATTTTCATGTAAATCAGATAAATGGCTTAGGAGTTTATCGACGTTTTTTAAAATATTTGTACTACAGCGCCCTCTGGTGTTCAAGATACCACAAAAAAGTTAAGTCCAAAACACTCACCGTATCAGAAAACCCCTAGATTTCAATTTTCATGCAAATCGGATCCTCGGTTTAGGAGTTTTTCAAAGTTTATAAAAATATTTGTACTACAGCGCCCTCTGGTGTTCGAGATAGAACGGTGTAGATAAGTCAAAAAACTCAGCGTGTCCGAGAACTTCTCGATACAAATTTTCATGCAAATCGGATGAACGGTTTCGGAGATAAGCTGAAAAACCGAATGCCTGGATTTCGACCGCAGCGCCCCCTACCGGGTCCAACCTTTTTTACTGGATAAAAAGTAGCCTATGGCCGGGTATATAAGGAAAATAGATTCCAAATTTCATTTAAATCGATCCAGTGGTTTTCGCGTGATGCTTTAACAGACAGACAGACAGACAGACAGACAGACAAAAATTTTAAAAATGCGATTTTCGGGCTCAGCGTCATTCAAAACGTCCATCGCAAAAGGAATTTCAAAAAAATATTTCATGTACAGATTTTTTTTTTTTTACAATTTTATGTATATATAGATCGATAGACTAGCTTAAAAAACTTTTCACAAACTTTAGAATGAATTTTGTGTGCATATTTCAAACCGGTAACTTTGGCGAAATGAGCAAAATATAGTTTCAACATCTGAAAATTATGAGAAAAGGTAAGGGAAATCGTGATTTGTGTGTGCGTGCCGCCAATCGCTTGCAAAAATATATTTTCAAGTTTTATATTGCAACAACGAATTTTTGGCAATTCGCTAGGATACTGGATAAAAATTAAATAAGAATTGAAAATAGAAATTGAAATGGCAAAACAACGGCAACTTACGACGCAACTGACTTGCGCATGTGTTGATTCGTACTCAAATACCACAGAATTCGACATCAGCTGTCCTGAGTTGCGAAAAAAGAAAGTTGAATATAAATACACATAGGGAAGAAAATAAGATGTTTATCGCTCTCGCGCTTTGCTACGCCTTACTGTATTTTGTAGTACAGCGCTCTCTGGCAAATATAGCAAATTACATAGCGCCAAAAGACTCACCGCACCCTAGAATACTAACCTTCCGTATACGTTGTTTTGAGTTTTTTGCGGTATTTGTACAACAGCGCCCTCTGGTTTTCGGGATAGAATAAAAAAGTAACGCCCAAGCCCTTTCCATACTCGATAATCAAGTACTATATATCCGATATACAAATTTTTATCTAAATCGGATGAGCGGATTTTGAGTGTTTCACGATTTCTTAAGTGATTTGTACTACAGCACCATCTGGTGTTTAAGATAGTGCAGAAAAAAAAGTCCAAGATACCCACCGTATCCGAAAACTCCTATGTAAAAATTTTCACGCAAATCGGATGTACAGCTAGGAGTTTTTCGAGATTTTTAAAACATTTGTACTGCAGTGCCCTTTGATGTTCAATATAGAACAAAATAGATAAGTCATAAAAACTACCGTACCCGAAAACCCGTAAATACAAATTTTCATGTAAATCGGATGAATAGTTTCGGAGACAAACTATAATAACAAAATTCATGCAACCCGATTGCAGCGCCACCTACTGGGTCCCATTGCGAATCTGAACCAGCCATGGATCAACTTAAGCACACACACAAAATTTCATCAAAATCGGTGCAGCCGTTTAGGAACAGTTTAATAACACACACATGTACAAATTGTACAACAGCACCCACTTTTCTTCGAGACAGAGCAAAAGAGATAACGCCAAAACAGTTGCCCTGCACGAAAATCCTTTAGTAAAATTTTTCATCCAAATCGGATGAGCGGCTTTCTACTTTTTCACGATTTCTTAAGAGATTTGTACTACAGCGCCCTCTCGTGTTCGATATAGTACAAAAAAGATAAGTCCAAATGAGTCACCATATTAGAAAACCCTTATATACCAATTTTCATGAAAATCGGATAAACAGCTTAGAAGTTTTTTTAAATATTTGTACACAGCGCCCTCTGGTGTTCAAGATAGAATAGAGTAGATAAGTCATAAAAACTCACCAAATCTCAAACCCAAACCAGATGAGAACAAATGCTACTTTTTATCCAGGAAAAAAGCTTGGACCCGGTAGGGGGCGCTGCGATCGCTTCCAGTCATTCTTTTTTTTAGCTTATCTCCGAAACCGTTCATCCGATTTGCATTAAAATTTGTATGTAGAGGTTTTCGTATACGCCAAGTTTTTTTGACTTATCTACACCGTTCTATCTCGAACACCAGAGGGCGCTGTAGTACAAATATTTTAAAAAACGTCAAAAAACTTCTAAGCCGCGCATCCGATTTGCATGAAAATTGGTATATAAAGTTTTTCTGATACGGTGAGTGTTTTGGGCTAATCTTTTTTGTGCTATCTTGAACACCAGAGGGCGCTGTAGTACAAATATTTTAAAAAACGTCAAAAAACTCCTAAGCCGTTTATCAGATATACATGAAAATTGGTATGTAGAGGTTTGCGGATACTGTGAGTTTTCATGACTTATCTACTCTGTTCTATCTTGAACACCAGACGCTGTATTACAAATATTTTAAATCACGTCAAAAAAGTCCTAAACCGTTCATCCGATTTGCATGAAATTTTGAATGTAGAGGCTCTCGGACACGCTTTGTTTTTTCGATTTATTTACTCTTTTCACTCTCGAACACCAGAGGGCGCTGTAGTACAAATATTTTGAAAAACCTCGATAAACTACTAAGTCGTGCTTCCGAATCGCATAAAAATTGGAAAATTGGGGTTTTCTAATACGGTGAGTGTTTTGGACTTATCTTTTTTTGTGCTATCTTGAACACCAGAGGGCGCTTTAGTACAAATCTTAGGAAATAGTGAAAAACTCCAAAACTGATCGTCCGATTTGGATGAAAATTTGTAAATAGCGACTTTCAAGTACGGCAAGGTTTCTGGTGCTATCTTTGCTCTTTCTCGAAAGTAGAGGGCGCTGTTGTCCATTTTGTACGTGTGTATGTTATTAAACTGTTCCTTAACGGCTGCACTCATTTTGATGAAATTTTTTGTGTGTGTTTGAGTGGATCCCTGAATGATTCAGACTCACAATTGGACCCGGTAGGTGGCGCTGCGATCGTGTTTAAGGCATTTTGTTTTTATAGCTTATCTCCGAAACCGTTTATCCGATTTGCATGAACATTTGTATATAGAGGCTTTCGGATTTGGTGAGCTTTTATGACTTATCTACTCTGTTCTATCTTGAACACCAGAGGGCGCTGTGTACAAATATTTAAAAAAACTTCTAAGCTGTTTAACCGATTTTCATGAAAATTGGTATATAAGGGTTTTCTAATATGGTGACTCTTTTGGACTTATCTTTTTTGTACTATATCGAGCACGAGAGGGCGCTGTAGTACAAATCTCTTAAGAAATCGTAAAAAAGTATAAAGCCGCTCATACGATTTGGATGAAAAATTTTATTAAAGGATTTTCGTGTACGGCAACTGTTTTGGCGTTATTTTGATTTTGATGACATTTTTTGTGTGTGTTTAAGTGGATCCCTGGATGGTTCAGATTCGCAATTGGACCCGGTAGGTGGCGCTGCGAGCAGGTTCCACAAGTTTTGTTATTAAAGCTTATCTCCGAAACCATTCATCCGATTAACATGAAAAATTGTGTTTAGGAGTTTTTGGGTACGGTAGTTTTTATGACTTATCTATTTTGTTTTATATTGAACACCAGAGGGCACTGCAGTACAAATGTTTTAAAAATCTCGAAAAACTTCTAGCTGTACATCCGATTTGCGTGAACATTTTTACATAGGGGATTTCGGACACAGTGGGTATCTTGGACTTTTTTTTCTGCGCTATCTTAAACACCAGATGGTGCTGTAGTACAAATCACTTAAGAAATCGTAAAACACTTAAAAACCGCTCTTCCGATGTAGATAAAAATTTGTATATCGGATATATAGGATTTGATTATCGAGTATGGAAAGGGCTTTGGCGTTATTTTTGTATTCTATGTAGAAAACCAGAGGGCGCTGTTGTACAAATACCGCAAAACACTGAAAACAACTCATCTGATAAGTATGATTTTTATAAGTGGTTTTCGGGTGTGGTGAGTCTTTTGGCGCTATGTATTTTGCTATATCTTGAACCCCAGATGGCGCTGTACTGCAAAATACAGCAAGGCGTAGTAAAGCGCGACGGGTGATAAATATATTCTTTTCTTCTGTATGTGAATTTATATTCCACTTTATTTTTTTGCAAATCAGGACAGCTGATGCCGAATTCTGTGGTATTTGAGTACGCATAAGCACATGCGCAAGTTAGTTGCGTCGTAAGTTGGCTTTCTTTTGACATTGCAGTTTCTATTTTCAATGCTTTTTTAATTTTTGTCCAGTTTCCTCTCGAATTTCCAAAAATTCGTTTTTGCTCTGATTTATTTTTTAAATGTGCAATCTATCGAATACAATATAAGACTTCAAAATATATTTTTGCAAGCGATCGGCGGCACGCACACATAAATTCCCTTACCTTTTCTCATAATTTTCAGATGGTGAATTTTTTTGAAATTCTTTTTGCGATGGACATTTTGAATGACGAGGAGTCCGAAAATCGCATTTTTAAAATTTTTATCTGTCTGTCTGTATGTCTGTCTGTTAAAGCATCACGCGAAAACCACTCTATGGATTTAAATGAAGTTTGGCATCTAGGTTCCTTATATCCCCGGTTAACATATAGGCTACTTTTTATCCAGGAAAAAGGTTGGACCCGGTAGGGGGCGCTGCGATCGGGTTCCAGTCATTCTTTTTTTTAGCTTATCTCCGAATCCGTTCATCCGATTTGCATGAAAATTTGAATGTAGAGGTTATCGGACACTCTAAGTTTTTTGACTTATCTACACTGTTCTTTCTCGAACACCAGAGGGCGCTGTAGTATAAATATTTTGAAAAACCTCGATAAACTCCTAAGCCGTGCATCCGATTTGCATGAAAATTTGTATATAGAGGTTTTCGGATATGGTGAGATTTTATGACTTATCTACTCTGTTCTAGCTTGAGCACCAGAGGGCGCTGCGTACAAATAATAAAAAAAACTTCTTAGCTGTTTACCCGATTTTCATGAAAATTGATACATAGGGGTTTTATAATACAGTGACTGTTTTGGACTTATCTTTTTTGTACTATATCGAAGACCAGAGGGCGCTGTAGTATAAATGTCTTAAGAAATCGTAAAAGAGTAGAAAGCCGCTCATCCAATTTGAATGAAGAATTTTATTAAACTATTTTCGTGTACGGCAACTGTTTTGGCGAGATAACAGTTTTGCTCTGTCTCGAAAAGTAGTGGGCGCTGTTGTACAATTTGTACATGTGTGTTATTAAACTGTTCCTAAACGGCTGCACCAATTTTGATGAAACTTTTTGTGTGTGCTTAAGTGGATCCCTAGATGGTTCAGATTCGCAATTGGACCCGATAGGTTGCGCTGCGATCGGTTTCCACGAATTTTGTTATTATAGTTTGTCTCCGAAACCATTCATCCGATTTACATGAAAATTTGTATTTAGGGGTTTTCGGGTACGGTAGTTTTTATGAATTATCTATTTTGTTCTATATAGAACACCAGAGGGCACTGCAGTACAAATGTTTTAAAAATCTCGAGAAACTCCTTGCTGTACATCCGATTTGCGTGAACATTTTTACGTAGGAGTTTACGGATACGGTGGGTTTCTTGGACTTTTGTGTTCAGCGCTATGTTAGACACCAGATGGTGCTGTAGTACAAATCACTTAAGAAATTTAAGAAAACACTCAAAAAGCGCTCATCCGATTTAGATGAAAATTTGTATGTCGGATATATAGGATTTGATTATCGAGTATGGAAAGGGCTTTTGCGTTATTTTTTTATTCTATCTCGAAAACCGGAGGGCGCTGTTGTACAAATAGCGCAAAAAACTCAAAACAATTCATCCGATAAGTATGATTTTTATAAGTGGTTTTCGTGTGCGGTGAGTCTTTTGGCGCTATATATTTTGCTATATCTTGAACCCCAGAGGGCATTGTACTACAAAATACAGACAGGCGTAGCAAATCGCGAGGGGTAATATATATCTTATTTTCTTCTTTATGTGTATTTATATTCCACTCCCTTTTTTCGCATATCAGGACAGCTGATGCCGAATTCTGTGGTATTTGAGTACGCATCAACACGTGCTCAAGTCAGTTGCGTCAGAAGTTGGCGTTGTTTTGACATTGCAATGTGTATTTTCAATGCTTATTTTTGCTTTTTGTCCAATTTCCTCGCAATTTGCCAATAATTCGGTTTTGTTCTGATTTTTTTCAAAATTGTGGAATGTATCGAATACAATATAAAACTTGAAAATAGGCACAGAAAATGGCTAACTTTTTCTTATAATTTTCAGATGTTGAAGCTTAATTTTGCACATTTCGCCAAAGTTACCGGTTCGAAAGATGCACACAAAATTCCTTCTAAAGTTTGTGAAAAGTTTTTTCAAATCGACGAATGAAATCGAAAATTATTTATATCAACTCCCGAGTTAAGCCGGGTATTCAGCTAGTATTTCAATACTTTACACTAAGCTTAAGCGTAACATGTATGCGTTTCCATCAGTAAACTAGTGCATGGCTTCTTCTTTATTCTTTACTTCTATTTTGCTTAGATTTGCCTTTGTTTCATATTGATAAGAGCCTTTCGTTAATTTCTTTTTACGTTTCTTTATTCTACTGCTTTCATGCTAAATTGCAGTGATATATATTTTGATTTAAAAAAGAGATAATTTTGTCACTATATTCCAAAAGAGTTCCTCTACGAAGAATATTTCTTTTTCCCATTTCTTAACCTTTCCGAAAAGCTTAATTAAATTATTTTTATTTTTATTTATTTATTTTTCTTTTTCTTTCCATAAAAAAAGAGCAAAACAAATGTTATAAACTCAGATAAAACTGAATTCTTAGACTCGAAAAACTTTTTAAGCGAGACTTAACCTTTATAAATACAAAACTTTATCCTCTTTCCCAGGAGGTGGTGGGTGATGAATCCGCTATCACTAATTATTTCTAGCAGGACCCACGTGGATAGAAACAACCTTTAATTTTTGTATTTAGTTGATACCAAAAATGTTCTTGTTCGCGTTTCTGTTTTACAGTGTTTGGATGATAAAACTACTTTAACCATAAAAAGTTGAAGCTTTTATTTTTCATTAACTGAATTTTAATTTCTATCATCAAAATTTTTCCCAAACAAACAAAACAAACAACACAATTTTTTTCTCTAAAGCATCCTTAATATTCCCGTGAACAAAAAGGATTCTTCCGAATAATTACACTATTTTTTTTTTCAATATATCCTTGATGTTCCCGTGAACTAAAAGGATCCTTTCGGCTGCGCCATTTGTGTTTTGATCATCCTCCCTGTGAGGATACCCGTAGGTCCTTAGTCGTGGAACTAAAGTGAAGTTCTATCTTCTATCTTTCCTCCAATAGAAAAAACCGCATCCTAAAACAATTTCCATAGATTAAAAAAATGTTACCTATATTTAACCTGCAAATGAATAGGCAGCCGTGAGGTTGCCAAAAGATTTTGGGTGTGTATTATAATGGCTCACCAGCCGATTGTATACTTACTTTAATGTGTACTGGATACACACTGGTACGCTTCAAAGAAAAGAAAGAATACTTGTTGGTGTCTGGAAAATATTAACATACTATCTTCAGACTCCTCATTCATACTCCGTCTTCAGACTCTTTATTCATACTCCTTATTTCTAGCTGAAGCACAGATATTTATAACAAATATCTGGCTTCCAAAATCTTGACATTATCGCTTAATTTTACATAATTATTATTTTGTACAATTGACAGTTTTTGTCACATTGCGATTGTGTAACAATTTTAACTTATACTATTTTCTAGTTAAATTATATCCACATACAAACATACATACATTGTGTATTGAGCTTTGGCAATTATGCATTTTCAGTTGGTCACGAAATAGCGACCAACAGCTGATTGAAATAAAGTAGATCAAATATCGAGTTCACTGCTTGTACGACATTTCCCAATTTCGTTAAACAGTAACGCGACTCAGGTATCAGGCGAATAGCGTCGTTCACCTGTGTGGCTTTATTTAGTTAAGTCAGCATATTACTAATTGCTGCTATAACTTGAGCACGCGCTCTGAAGTGCTTCTGTTTGTCGTAATTGGATTATGCCTGGTATCATGAATTGAGGTAGGTCGATGCTTAATTCAATTTGTGCTGCGTTTTATTTTACAATCCATTCCTGCATGCCGATCGCTCCATTCATGATCAAGGTTAGCCGATATTTGATACCGGCATTAATTTATTAAAGTTTTAATTGGTTTGTGACGACTGAGTCACACAAACCCGCCGCTAAAATTAGCCGTCAAACTAACGGATACCAGTTTGCCGTTGCCCAGAGAACACCACGCGGAGATTTGAGTCGACTTGGGACGATTTCAACATAGATAATGCTGACCTCTCCAGGTTGAGGCAGTCAGACACGTTGCCATGTGAAGGTTCGTCCCCTGTTCCCTAAAAAAAAATAGTCATTTAAAAAAGGTCGCTATTTTACTCAAAAAATTCAGACTGTTCTTTAAATGCCAAAATTTTTCCACATTTTTGCCATCCAAAGTCAATTGGACAAATTGGCAACTTTTTGGCCTAAACAAAGTCTAAGATAAAAATAAAAATTTGTACAGATTTTAATTTCTTACCAATTACACTCATAATTTAAATAGCAAATATTTTCTAAGACAAAATATCGTCTTTTTTTACATAACGTCATAACTCATCATAACTTAAAAAAACTGATTCGCCAGAAAAAACCTTTTAAGATTTTAACTTGCAAACGAAATTACTCCACTTCTTAGTAATGTAGTTAATATACATATAAAAAAAATAAATTTAATATATATATTAAAATGTAGATTGCATAATTTAGAAAAAATTAGATAAATTTAAAATAAAAATAGTACAACATAAATTAAAGCAAATATTTAAAATATAACGATATTTAGGAAAAATGTAAGATATAGATTTTATAAATATTACTTAACTTTGAACGAAAATTATTGCAACGGAGAAAGATGAGAAGTCAACTTTTTTTTTAATTGCAAGGCATTTTGAATGGATCTAAAAACGGGAGGTAACGAGTTCCAAAGACGAATTGCAAATATGTAGAATTCCTTTCGGAAGTTAAACAGAAATGACGTAATTGTATTAGTGCATTTGACCGATTAGAACGTGAAACAGTAATACGGTTGTGCAAGTAGGATGGTTCTCCAGTGTAGAGCACTTTATGTAGCAGAAATAAAGTTCGAAATTGAAGTCTGTTTTCAAAAGTCATGTTGCAGATTTTTATTGTGTATTGCGAAACATGGTCTGAGCGTTTTAAGTCAAAAATATATCTAGCAATATTGTTGAATGCTGCATTGAGTTTTTGTTTACTAAGAGAATCGTAGTTGGCAAAGATTTCACATCCATAAAGAAGGGTAGGGAGAATGTAAGCTTTTGCAATGAGAAATCTTATTTTAAGTAGAGTAAAAGTCTGTGAAACCTTCAATACCCTAAGCATACCATAAATTTAGCCGATTGTACAGGGTCCGCCATCTAACTTTTTTTTTTTTTAACTAGTGCTTATTTCGTGAATGGTAACACTTAGCACATGTCTGATTTGACAGATAATTAGTTTTATCCTTCCGCTAAACGAATATGGTTGTGTATACGCTTGAACAACGCTGGGAAATATTGCCTGCGATCGACTTACAGAAGATGCCGCTTTTGCCATCAAAAAATCATCTTTTCAGATGAAGCTCATTTTGATCTTGGCGGGTTGTAAACAAGCAAAATTGTCGCATTTGGGGCACAGAAACCCGCACGCATACATTGAAAAGCCAATGCACCCAAAACGAGCCACTATTTGGTGCGGATTTTGGTCCAGAGGCATAATAGGGCAATTTTTCTTCGAAAATGAGCAAGGAGTGGCCGTTACAGTCAATGGCCATCGTTATCGGGCCATGTTGAACGAATTTTTGTTCACAAAAATTGAAGAGGAGGATATTGGCAACATTTGGTTTCAACAGGACGGCGCTACGTGCCACACAGCCGAAGCTACACTCGATGTTTTGCGCCCTGTTTTTGAAGATCGCATTATCAGCCGCAGAGCTGATGTCGTTTGTCCACCTCAGAGCTGCGATTTGACACCGTTGGACTATTATTTGTGGGGTGCCCTCAAAGATAAGTGTTACGCCGACAAGCCAGAGACAATTGACGCTCTAAAGGACAATATTCGTGAAGCCATTGGGGAAATACAGCTGCACACAATCGATAATGTGCTTAAAAATTGGACATCGTGTAGGCTACTGCATGGTCAGCCGAGGCAGCCATTTGAATGAAATTATTTTCCATTATTAACCGGAAGGACTGTACATTCAAATAAAAAAAGAAATTTGAGAAAATATTCAGTAGTTTTTTTTTTTTGCATTTTCCTCCAAGGTCTTTAGCTGAGTCAACAAAATCAATTGCAGAGTTGTTCACGATAACCTTTGGATATTCTTAAATGTTAATTATTTTTTTTTGAGATGACTATACATTTTGACTTTTTCGGATTAAGAAATAAGCCATTTACGCTTGCCCATTTTGCTATGCACGCTGTTGATGGCGGATACACAGTAAGAAATGTTCTCACGCCTAAAGCTAACGTACAACTGAACATCGTCAGCGTACATATGAATTTTACAATGTTGAAGAACATTTGGTAAATCATTTACATAAATTTAAAATAGTAGAAGCCCAAGGACAGAGCCCTGGGGAACTCCCGTGTTAACCATCAGAAACTCCGACGTCATAATTTGGCAAATACGGCTTGATATCTTTGAACGAGATACGACCGCAATAGGTTAGCTTCTGTAGGAGAAAAATTAAACACATTAAGCAATTTGGCGAGAAGAATATCATGATGGACTGTTTCGAACGCCTTTGCATGATCAAGCAAAATTAAGAGCTCACTTTGTTAACGTCCAAGCCTGATCTTATCTCTTCGACTACATCTATTAGTGCAGTAACGCAACTTCTCTTTGCCTTAAACCCTGAATATCTGTCAGATAACAAATTATTGTCACAGAAAATTTATTAGATTGCCGATGTAGAATTACTTCAAACGCCTTAGCCAAGTACGATGAAATGGCTACAGGTCGATATTCACTGCATGCTTTAGGTACTGGAATAATTTAAGCTTTTTTCCAGCTTTTTGGAAAAATAGATGTAGTTAGAATAGTATTGAAAATGTGTGTTATTTATGGTAATACAACAGGTAATAACATTTTTAGAAAAAGCTGATGGATTTCATCAAAACCTACGGCGTTTGATTTAGTTGACAGGATGCTAGACAGAATTATTCATGTGGCAAATTTACAGTTTCGTTGCTAAGGCAGCGACCCGATGTCGGCCTTAATTTTTTATTTATTTGTGTCAAAGTCAAAGAATTTACCTTACCGGCAAGTAATAACATTTGTCATAACAACTATACTCATTGAATAACAAATCCGTGCAAAGCCGATAAACTTAAGAACAATGCTTGTTTTAACTGTTTTTGAAACCTGCGTGGGAAAACGTAGCGTTGTCACGTTGAAAATAGCAACGAAAACATATATAAAACAACTTGTTATATACACATTTCAAATTTACACCATTTCATATATACACCTATCAACTAATGAACATATACTTTTTAACTATTTATTTAGATTCAAAGCAATTCGAGATTATAAATTTGGCTTGTGTGAGCGGCCACGCCCCCTTGTTTAATGCTTGTCCAAATGTATTGTAACCGCCCCTTGGACCCATAGCACCTACATTAGACCGTTTAATTTTTTCAACTTTTTCGATAAGTTTCGATAAGACACGCTTATTTCTGTTTCCACTCTTAAAAACATGAATTTTGGAATAGTAATTTCTGGATATAAGCTCCTCCGGTTAATGGATTTCAAACTCGCCAGCTATATCTCTCACGGTCACAGGGCGATTTTCGGGCCCAATACTTTTTTGACATTTTCATCTTTTCTTGATGTTGCTACATGAGAGGGGTGAGGCAAATTGCCATCTGATGTACGACCCTCTTTAAACAATTTTTAATAATCAAATGCCTGCGTACGTGATAGAGCAAACTCTCCATAGGTTTTCTGCCACTTTGAATCTTGCAATTTTGAACAGAAGGTATATTAAATATAGAAAAATTCACAGTAGAGTTGTGTTGATTTTTTAAAAAAATACCGTTCCAAAAATCTTTGAATTATATATCAATATTGTTGGTTTGAAATTCCTCAAAATACAAAACTTATGCAAATAAAAAATTCTTCTTCATGCTCTTTTAACACGGGGTAATAAGAGTTCAAGCCATAAAATTTTCGTAATAATTTTGATAAAAATTTCACTTAGGAGAGTAGTAAATTGCAATATCTTTTAAGCAAACGCAAATTGGTTAAAATCGTTTTATCAGTTTTTTAGTTGTATGCAAAATACTTAAGAAATTTCATATTTTTTCGAAATAATGAACCCTAAAATCCTTTAAGCGTTTTGCGCTACCATTTATCTATCAGTAGGATCAGTAGAATCAGAAATCAGCGTGTCCTGGGAACTTTTTGAAAAACGTTTAAAAAATGAAACGGTCTAACCTACATACCAAGTTTCACTATAAAAATATACAATTAAGAAGTTATAATGATTTATAAAAAGTAGGCGAAGATATAGTTTGACCACGCCCATTTTGAATACAGTTTCCGAGAGTAGCCATACGAACTAAATTACCAAATTTAAGTCTATTACCACCAAAACCGTCTGAAATACCGTCTATATATTTATTAGTGGGCGTTGAAAGGGGGTGTGGTTATTTTTTTCATAAGCTATCTCGTACTCGGAAACAATCTACTGCCAAAATTTCAGCTCAATCGGCCCAGTAGTTTTGGAGTCTTAATGACTCCTTAAAAGTGGGCGTAGATATGGTAGACTATAAAATTCAAGTACAGATACCGACAGTAATTATACGAACTTAATTACCAAATTTTAATCTAATACGACCAAAACCGTCTGAAATATAGCATTTTTCTGATTAGTGGGCGGTAAAAGGGGGTGTGGTAAAAACTGTAAGGCCTATTCTTCAATCGGGTATCATAGCAATTGATTAGCAAAAAAATAATTATAATCGCCACAGCCGTTCTTGAGCTTTTATGTAACAAACATACATTTTTACTCTTTTATATATAAAGAAAATATAGACGTAAATAGAAGAATAGATAATTTATAAAATTTTTTGGTATTTTTATTTCTGATAACATGAACGTGCTGTGCGATGGAGACCGTTTGGGTACCTTTTTTTCAACGTGATGTTCGATGTTTGTATTGACACTTTACATTACACTCTTATACAACAAAACAAATATTTTCCTACACTTCAAGTATCAATAAATGACTGCCAAAAAAAATTAAGGAGTTCATTTACTTCCTTCTATGAAAAAAAAATCAAGGCATCACCGTGTTTTTTTTTATATGAGTACCTCCCCTTAATCATGTATTTATATCTTCCGATTTACCTAGGATACAAGAAAGGATACTAGGATACTTTTTTGCAGCTAAATTTTTTATTAAATATGTTTCTGACACATGCCTTGGTTTTTTGTAAAGCGTTTCTTATAAAAACGTAAAACTAAAAAATACTACATTACTGCCATTTTCACTTCTTTTATGAATAAAGGAGCCAACGGAGCAAATATTTATGTTTTGTTTTTGATTTAAATTGAGATTAATTACGGTTAAAGAGATATCTAAACTTGTTTTTATTTCTTGATATTAGACATTTAATAATAGACCTGTGTGCATCGTGAATTTCAAGGCAATGCAAACGTTTAAAAAAAATACTCCCAAGATTTTAAGCGTTAGTAGCCATTGAGCAAGTAAAATGGAGAAAGATATCCTTGAAAATAATCTTTCTTATTAAATACTACCAATTTCTACTATATTGAAATTATTTTTATCTTGTGATTTGATTGGTATTAGCAATAAATCCCCGGCCTATCTTATAACACCAATTTCCTGAGAGGGACGCAGAATCAGCTGGATAATACGGTCTTTAAAATATCAATTGAAATGAAGAAATATTCGAGTATTGGTAATAAATACCTCGGCATGTTGGGGTTTTTTAACGTTAAGTTAATACTAATCAGTTGACACAGATTTCGGAAAAAAAGGCACTTGCTTTGCGGTTGTTGCATTTATCAATGATGAAATTGCATGGGAACTTTTGGGCAGTCCATGCATACTCTTAATAGATTTGTTCATGTTGGTTAATATAATATAAGTAATACATTATATATTTTTAACCAGCAATTTGGTAAGATGAAATATGAAATACATATTAAATTAAGCAATCCAATTCAAAACTGCTTTCATGAGTTTCAGTTAGGACGGTTTCTGCCAAATAATGTTTATGTAAATGTTATGCTGACTGCTATTGTACTTTAAAAGGAGACACAATGTTTGTACCGTTATAGAAGATATTCCAGCATAAAACATGTTTGTGTACGTATTTACATATTATTTACATGTTGGACCCTTCCTATCAGCTTGAATTCCCCCAGTCTGAAGTAGCACACAGTGCTTTTATTAGACGTGTCAAGGGTTTATGTGTATCTGTGTGTGTATGTGTGTTGTGCACGTGTGTGGATATGAATAAGAGGGATCTGGTAAGTTCTGGGCACCCTGCGTGATACGTTTCTTTCAGAGCTATCGGTCCAGTGGAAATGCAAATGACTGTTTGGTTTAAATGCCAAGCTGCACGTGGAACGAGGGCCAAAAATCAGGAGAGAGATAGTAAGAGCACCTTCAACTGCACATGGACTTATTTCAATCATACACAACTGTATTCATGAAGCATGACACAGACTGTGGATTCACCATGACGCCACTTTACTCGCAGACACACACGCAGACACACAACTGCACCCACTCCCTATAGGAACAAACTAACTTGTTTTTAAAAACAACTAATTAAACAACTAGTTTAAAATAAACCAGTATATGAACTACTTTGAATTATATTAAGGCGGCATCCACTTCAATATATGAAGTAATTGAAATACTACTTAAAAACCAGTGATTGATAAACTACTTTGAATTATATTAAGGCGGCAACTACTCTGATGTTGGCATGTTTTAATTGAAAATTTGTATTAGATTACAAGCTTATATATATTTAACCATGTTATTTCATCAAATATTATTAACTTTTGGCCATCAGTAATAATTTTCAATTGGTTATTTTAAAGCAATTAAAAAAATAATTTAAATGTAACTAATTTAACAAGTAGTTGAAAATATATGCAGACGACAGTCAATTGACTTATTTAGCGGACATCACCATACAAAATAAGTTAGTTCGTTCTATGGAAAAAAGTCAGAATTTCAACTAGTTGTGGTTGACAAAAAACTTCTTTATCAACTACTTTTAAATTAGTTGATTTTCCTACAGGGCTCTTATAAAAAATTTACATTTAAATTGAAGCCATGGAATTATAACCGAAATACGTCAATTTATTTTTGAAAAATTATGGTTTTATTATAAATTTTTTCAATGTTTTTTGGATTATATTTAAATGTGCCTTTATGTAAGTTAATTTTATATTTTTTCCTTCTCTAGAAACTGTAGCAACCAATGACGTACATATTGCAACACATATAGAATACGCAGATTTCAATACAGAAAAATTATTTGTTTTTTTTTTGTTGTATGTATTTTGCTGTTGTTTCTCATTATCCAATTGGAGAAAAAGTTTTTACATTCCCTTAGTTTACAACATATTCGAAATATACTCGTATTATATAATGTATATTATATACAGAATATAGTTAATTTCTGCAAATCAACTCGAAAATACCTTTGCATCGATATATGTTTTATGCGAATACTAGCGAACCTGACAGACGTTGTCCTGTTTCAATTCAATGAATTTGTGACTGCTGTGTTTGTCAAAAAGGTGTACGCGAATTGCCATTCGAGCAACATATAGCAGACGTTTCATTTTAAAATTTCAATGCATAACACAGTACAACACATAATTTTAGAACTCAATTCTGACAATTGCACGTGAAAGTATGCCCAAAATGAAGAACTTGTGCATCATTTGTTTTGTCTTCTTGCCTGCCAAAATATTTTTAATATCGATTTGAAGTTAGTAACTATCGTATAGGGGAATTTTTCACGTTTTAGGCTCTTTTGTTTGACATAACTCGAGAACCACTAGTCCGATTTAGCTGAAACAATTCCTTTAATCTGTTCTTATACCGTTTTCCACTTTCCACACTTTCGAAGTTAAAAATGAATATATGAAGGGAAAAAAGTATTTTTTGCCTAAAAATTAAATTTTTTTTTTTAAAAATTTATAAAAAATCCAGAATGGAAAAAAGTGTCAAATCTAATTACTTTCACGTAAAGTGACATAACCTATGAGCAAAATAAGGCATAGATCATGAAAATCGATGCACGCATTTCTCATTTATTCACAATTAAGTAAATGTATAAATAAAGCCACGTAACCTGTGAGTAAAGTGAGACATTTTTTGAAAAAATAGATGAATAAATTTATTTCAATTCCAATAATGTTATGAATGAATATACACAAAACTTAAAATAAAAATTCCGATTTGTATTGCAGCTATTCTTACACAGAAAATATGGAATCAATGCATAAAAACAAAATTTAGAACATTTTCAATTATAATTATTGTCAATATCCATTCTCGTTGAAGTTGACGCTTGTGGTTCTGATGATCTTCTTTTCTTCGTAGGTTGTTGATATTCGTGGTCTGAGTTTGCGTCGTCATCCGAGGAATCCATAATATTCAAGGTCTCGTTTTTTCCCATGAGTCCACCAATTTCAGTGCTTTTATCTTCATACTGCTTAATTTTCGAACTCCACCAACAAACCTCCGCCAGTATCGCATCTAATTTTTTGCCTTTGAATCGCTCTTCCATTGGCATGGTCACCTGGTGGAACCTCTCTCCTTGTTCGTCTGATTTCTGAGGTAATTGTGCCAAAAAGGTATCAAGGTGGAAATGCAGGAAATGTAATTTTAATGTCATGGATGCATTGCTTTTTTCAAAATAATATAGCAACTTGTCCACTCGTTTCTGTATGTCATCTCGCTGTACTCGGTTCTTTCCTAAAACGCCTTCGATGACTTCTTTCAGTGCGTTCCATGCATGTAGGTGGTTACTATGGTTCGAAAGCACATTTGTGAAAGATTCGCTTTTCATTAATTTCCATATATCTGGTCCATTGAGAATACCTGTTTTAAATAAAAAAAAAGCAAAAAAATTATTGGTAATGCAAATATATCGAAATGAAAAAATTTATATATGACAATATTTAAATACAACCAAAGATACTTACCTTTTTTAATTTTAGCGTCACTGAGTTTTGGAAAGATGGGTTTTAAACAGTCATAGGCGTCCACAATATCCCTGACTACCACTGCAACAAATTTGCCAGCTATTCCTAATTTTATGTGAACCGGTGGCAACAAAATATCATCCAGGTCCTTCATCATAGGTTCATTGCGTAATTGTAATTGTTTGTTGAGCTCGGGAGTTCTTGCTTCCCAATCTTTACGATGATATTGATTCCCTGTGTATCGTGAATTCCAATTACAAAGGAAGCAGAAGTATTTTGGATAGCCGCCCTTTTCTATAATGCCTTGTAGTATGTTGACCACCTTCAGATCGCAACAAATCTTCCATTTGTGTTCATCGTATTTGACTTCCTTCAAAATGTTGGCCAATGATTTATATGTTTCCTCCTTGTTTTTGCTGAATCCCAATGGAATGGACAGTTTTTTGTTTGTTTTGTGTAACAGCACAGCCTTCAAACTGGAAACTTAACCATCGATGAATAAACGCCAGTCGCCAGCGATATAATCCATTCCCAATTTTTCACTAAACCTGGGATATCATGGCAGTACGTGAACGTATTTGCTTCGTCAACGGAATAGAATTTCTGAAAATCAGCTTGGCGTTGTCTGTATGATGTTGCGCTGACATTTTGCTGTGTGAGTTTTCTGCTCTTCAAAAATTATGTCAACCATTCGGAGTTTTGTTGTGATAGTCCCATCGGTTGTGGTGCATTATTATCTGCACCATTCACATTGGTCGGATTGGAGAAAACGGTTTCGACTTGCAGGGACACAGTATCCATACTCGGAGGTTTAGGTGCATCGATATCAGCAGGGCGGTTAACTGGAAGTGTGGCAGTAAGTGCAGCAGTGTATACTTTTGTTTTCAATTGTTGTCTGTTTAATCCAGGACGACAATTTATGCATGCGTAGCACCTCGATTCATCATGTCCAGTTGTGTCTTTCACTCAAATTACTGGCTTCATAAAAGACAACGTTGCACCTCTTCCATGTATAAAATTTACAAGGGTATTATAACACATTTTGCACACAGTGTTCAGAGTAAAATTTGAACCACTTATATCTGATTCATCAAAAAAATCACAATACGCTTTTTTGAGTTCCTCAGTAAAAAAAATTTTTCGATAGTGTTTGTTTTTTTTAGGACGATATGACCACAAACGTAACAAAAATTATCCAATTTTGGGCACTTGTTATTTTCCATATTTATATATTTTATGTTTTGTTGTTATTCACTTTAAAAAAAACTGGAGAAAAATCACTTTTACTGTTCGCGTTCGTCGGCACTGGCTGAATGACAAAAAATCAATGCACACATATAAATACAACGTATTTTTCAATATTTTACTAGCAGGTACTTATAAATGGGCGCATATTTTAAGGGTGCCTGGCTAAATACCTGATTCCACTACACTAAATACCACTAAATACCACTTGTACGTTTCAAATTGTGCAAAACTTTGCAAATAATGACCACCCTTAAATGTGGGTGCAATTTCTGTAAAAAAATCATACAGGTAGTTATCCTACATTTATTAGCGTTTATTGCTTCGCAATCATAAAAATCAAATAACCTTTCGTTTATTCCTTTTTTTTTAATTCTCATAATCATTAGCGTTTATTGTTTCGCAATCATAAGAATCAAATAACCTTTTGTTTATTTCTTTTTTTTAGTTCTCAGAATCATTCGCGTTTATTGCTTCGCAATCATAAAAATCAAATAAACTTTTGTTTATTCCTTTTTTTTAATTCTCAGAATCATAAAAAAGGTGTCAATGTTTTCTCCAAATAATGTTGTGCATATTATTTGTAATTTATATAAGATGAGTACAAATAAGAACTATGTTCTTTTACAGTACAGTGGATGCGTAATAATAAACATGATTAATTAATTAATTAGAGATAAGAACTAAGAATAGAGTTGAACTTATGATATTAAGGAATATAATTATTAAAGCATAAAGATGAAACATGAACAGAATCAAGAAGATAATGCAAATCAAAAATAGGTGAAAATTACATGTTTGATTAAACTAGACTTAAAATGTAAGGTGAAAAAGTACACGAAAGAAGGAAGGAAAAAAAAAAATAGAGTTTATGAAGCAGAACAGTAAGAAAGGAGAGATTGCCTAAAGGTTTCTATCCGTTCGATTTCTCTTAATCTACGAGGTAACGCATTCCAAAGTCTTACGGCATTAATGAAAAAAAGATTAGAACTTGTAAGAGAGCTATGTCTAGGAATAATTAAGAGTTTACATCTTCTGGATATACTAAACTGTAGTTTTTCATTGAGATAATGAGGAGTTCTAGTGTGGATTATTTTATGGAGGTAAACACAGTTTCTAGCATTTAAATAACCAGTCAAACTACAACCAAGTATTGCATTTCTAAATTCAGAAAGGTGATCAAACTTTTTCAAACCATATACATAACGAGTAGCATAGTTAAAAGCAATATTAAGTTTCAGCTGAGAGGATGAATCGAGCTTACTATACACTATCTCAGAGTATGTTATGACGGGTAATACAAATTGCTTCACCAGTAATTTTTTTACTTCAATAGTACATAAATTGGCAGACATTCTTAAGTTACGTAGGATATAATAAACTTTCTGGACAACATTATTAACGTGATTAGTACAAGAGAGTGACGAATTCAAACAAAAACCAAGGTTTACAATTTTCGACACAACAGTAAGCCGAGTTGTACCAATAAATAAATCAGTTACGGCAAGAACGGTGGTTTTATTTTTACAGATTGGCAGAACATAAGACTTGGCAGCATTAAGTTGGAGACCATTATTACAAGCCCAGTGATAAATGTTACTAAGATCTTCATTAAATTTACTGGAAAAATCATCTAAGAGTTCAATTCTAGTTGAAAGATAAAGTTGTATATCGTCAGCATAAGCATGCAAAGAGACGTGTTTGCAAACAGTAAAGATGTCATTTATAAAGATCGAGAAGAGAAGAGGACCAAGAATGGAGCCTTGAGGGACACCGCTTAAGACAGGCTTAAGATGAGATAACATTACACCAACTTTAACTCTTTGTGATCTATTCGCCAAATAACATGAAATTAAGCTCACAGAACTATGGGAAAACCCAAAAAGATGCATAAGTTTATGACATAGATATGAGTGACTTACTTAGTCAAAAGCCTTCGAAAAATCAAGCATGCAAAGTAAAGACAATAATCCAGCATCATATTTAGGTCGTATATCATCAAGAACTTTAACAACTGCCGAAGCACAACCGTGCCCCACCCGAAAACCCGATTGATATGGAGACAAGAGACCATTTGCAAGAAGAAATTTATTGATTTAATGGCTTATGAGTTTTTCACAAACTTTAGATAATGGCGACAGTATGCTTATTGGCCTAAAATCATTTGGTCCAGATGGGTTCGATTTTTTTGCAACCGGCAAGACAGTTGCAATTTTCCAGATGCTAGGGAATGACGAAGATGTGAAGCTATGATTAATTATATGCGTTAAGGGAGTTATTATATGAGGTAGTATAAGTTTTATAAATTTGATGGGAGTACCATCTTCACCAAAAGCATTTGATTTAATTTGCATTACACAATTCCCAACATCAAGTTCACTTACAGAACTGAACTCGAACAAATGTGGAACATGAAAACTATTCAGTGGAGTCATAGTATTGCTAACAGGAGCAGTATTACCTACAAAAAAGTCATTTAGTAAGTCTGGGTGGATATTACATAAAGGTGAATTATTTTGCTTCACTCCAAGACTACGTATATTGTTCCACAGGGTTTTGGTGGGAAGGGACAGATTTAGCTGAGCAGTAAAGTAGCGGGTCTTTGATTGCCGTGTTATGTAAACAGATTCATTCCTGGCTAACCTATAACTTTCCCAATTTGCAGATGAAGGTATTCTTCTCCAAAGTTTGTGCAATCTATTCCTCTTTTTTTGTCTCAAGTCGACTCAAACCTCCACGTGGTGTTCCCTGGGCAACGGCAAACTGGCATCCGTCAGTTTGACGGCTAATTTGAGCGGCGGGTCACTCCATAGACCTTAAACATGGAATGTGCGCAGGGTTTGGGTCCCGTCACATTACTACTGCCCAATGAAAACTAAACCAGCCTCGGATAAGAGCCCCAATTACGTTGACGTCCACCGCAAACGAAAAACGGACAATGATTTACGGATATGCACCTGGAATGTCCGAACCCTTTATAGGGAAGGTGCCATTATCCAACTGGCGGAAGCCCTTAAAACGATAAAGGCTGACATCACCGCCATCCAGGAAATGCGATGGAAAGGGCAAGGCTGCTCTAAACAAGCACACTGGGATATCTACTACAGCTGCCATGCGGAGAGGCGCGAATTTGGATGTGGATTCGTTGTTAGCCGGAAACTACGCCACCTTGTTTCCCAGTTCACACCTGTCAACGAAAGATTGGCCACGATCCGCATCAAGGCAAAATTTTTCTCCATCAGCCTTATTTGCGCGCACGCCCCGACGGAGGAAAAGGACTAAATATTCCTTGATGGGTTTTCGGATCTTTGCCAGATTTAATTTTTCCAGAAAAAGAAGAAACAGAAAATAGAGATTTGGTTTTAGAAATTTTATTTAGAAAAATACAGAGAGAGGGGGGAACTTACCAGCTGGAGTGCGCTTTTGATATTAATTTAGCACTCTCATCGACAAGCCGACGAGAGCGCTCTTTTTTTTTGGAGTTTTCGGAATAACTCTGAAAACTCACTCAACGCACTTAGCTGTTTTAACAAATACAAATTATTAAACTTCAACTTTAACTAAACTTAAATACAGGGTGACGGTGTAAACATTGCCGCCCACCTTGCAGCAAACTGCAAAAAACTAGAAAATTATTTAAGTAGATATATAGGATAAAAACTTAAAAAACCTTAAATAAATAAACCTATTCAGTGCAGTTTCATTTTTTAAAATTCAGTGTTTATTTCAGTGTTTGCATATATACATGTAAATTTTCAAAATTCAATTTAATTTAAAAAAAAAAATTATTTTGAGCATAAGCCCGATAGCACCCATCCAAATATGGTGCTCTGAGCGGTCAACTGGCCGGCAGGAGTCGGAAACAGGCCCGGGAGCATTATCTTGGAGTAAACTCCCACGCCCAACTCTAGACTGACCGGAGCCGACTTGAAAAAAGCCTGATCAGCCAACAACAGATTGGCATACGGCTCTAGTATGCGCGCATCAAGTGTTTGAGTCGGCGTTACACACGAGTAACCACGCTTCACCTGAGCCATCACGCTTATTCGATCACTCCGTTGAAACTTGCCGCGAATCTCCAGGCAACACATGTGGTCTGCTCCCGATCGAGAGGTGGCCAAACGCAGCGAAGCAACCAAGGCCTCGGAAATGACCGACACTGCTCGACACGGGTCTATGAGGGCTCGGACCATATGGACCCGACCCTGCGCTACAATTTTTACCGTAGCCGTGGGAGAAATCGCGACAGCACACTGCGTAACTGTTAGGGGCATCTGTCGTCCAATCATCGCTCGTGCGTCACGCTGGAATCGAGGGCGTTCCACTTCCGAGCGGACTAGCGCCGGTTGGCGGTTACCATCTTGCCGATGGCTTCTCTCGCGTCTTTCGCGTCTGCGCTGACCACGTGTTTGCAGTCTTCGCGCTGCTGAGTTTAGTGGTGGTCTGAAGTGATGCACCAAGCTGTTCTGGCCATTGGACGGTTCAGTGGTCGTCAGCCGAGACGGACTGGGTCTCGATCCAATCCACTTCGCAGCGCCCTCAGCCATCTCGGGCCCAGCGTCATCCGTCAGGGACAGCCGAGACGGGCTTGGTCTCTGTCCGCTCCTTTCGGACAACTCCGAGCTGTGCGATGAACTCTGTTCATGTGAACAGGCTATGGTGGTTTTCGCCACAATACTTGCACCGTATTTCGCTATGGCACCTTGCTGTGGTGTGGTTTGGCGATAGGCAATTGGAGTAGTAGCGATGTAGCACCACTACGCGCAGTCTTTCGGCGTGAGTTTTCGACCGAAACTCTGGGCAAAATCTTAACGGGTGCCGTTTATCGCACAATCGACAGGTACCTTCGACGACTTCCTTCGGTTTTATATTTAGGTAGAAATTTTGTCAAACTAGGGTCCTGGCAACGCAACCAGCTTGACGATCGGTCGTGTTATTAAGCCGCGTTCCGTTCGAACGTCAGCCACACGTACCCTCGCATCTTTTCCGTGATATAATTTTGTTATTCGGCCCAACCGCCATTCGTTTGGGGGTAAAGTTTCTTCTTTCACAACAACTAAATCATTTATTTCCATATCTTTTTGCGGATATTTCCACTTATAACGCTTGTGAAGCTCTTTTAAATATTCGGTTTTCCACCGATTCTCAGACATCGGACTAATCGGTCGTGAGTTTAGACACGCTTCAATTCGTGAAAGCAATGTCAAAAACTCTTCGAACGTGTATTTCATGCCACTAGCTACTTTCTTGAAATGGGATTTGAAGCTTTTGACACCGGCTTCCCACAAACCTCCCATATGGGGAGCGCCCGCAGGAATAAAATGCCATTCCAGTTTTTGGTGAGAATAGTTGGAAACAACTACATCACGCGTTGAGCTAAGAAACGCCTTAAATTCGCGTTTAAAAATCCGTGAGGCTCCAACAAAATTCGTCCCGTTATCTGAATAAACCTGTGCTGGACAGCCTCTCCTTGAAGCAAATCGAGAGAATGCTGCCATGAAGGCAGCAGTCGAAAGATCACTGGTAGCTTCAAGGTGTATCGCTTTTGTCGCAAAACAGACAAAGACACAAACGTAGCCTTTTGTAATCAAGCAGGCTCGACCCGTATAGTTCTTGATTTCAAACGGGCCCGCAAAATCAACACCGGTTGATGCGAATGTTCTGGTAAGAGTGGTTCGCGAAGGGGGTAATGCCGCCATGATCTGCGTACGTTCCTTTGTTCGATTAATGACGCATACCTTGCAGTTATGAATGGTAGTTTTTATAAGGTTTCTTGCCTTCAAAATCCAAAACTGCATTCTAATGAGTCGCAAAACCAACTGGTTACCACCATGTAGGGAAATCTCATGCGTAAACTTTATCAAAAGTCGCGAAAATTGACAATTATATGGCAATATGATTGGATGTCTTTCGTCATAAGAAAGTGCGGGAGAGAACGCTAAGCGTCCTCCTTCTCGCAAAACGTTATTTTTATCCAAAAATGGATTCAAGGTTAGGACTGTGCTTTTTGTACTGATAGGGGTCTTTTCCAAAAGGCTGTGACATTCGTCCGGAAAATTGACCTGTTGACATAAAACGATTAATCGATTTTTGACAAAATCAATTTCCTGATTTGAGACCTGACCAGTAGGAGTACTTAATTTTTTGTTTTGAGCCCGATGGTAAAAACGAAAAACTTGAGCAAGAACTCGTAATGCTCTAGAAAACGAGGAAAACCGATCCAGAACGTCTTCGTGGTTATTGAAGAATGAGAAATGGGTTTGAACTGGTTTTCTTTCCATTTCTGTATCCAGATGCGTTCCCTCTTTAAGTTTTGGCCATGCTTTTTTATCTTTTGTTAGCCAAGAGGGGCCATGCCACCACAGCTGATTTCCGATGAGATCCTGGGGCATTACTCCCCGGCTTCCTAAGTCAGCAGGGTTTTCCTGGGACTCCACGTGGAACCAATTATCGTTACCGACATTTTCGATAATGTTTGACACTCGATTGGACAAAAGTTGTCCAAGAGCATGGTGGTTTCCGTAGCCACGCAAGCACAATGGTAGAATCTGTCCACAGATACAGATTGTATTGCTCTACGCAAAGTTCTGGAATCAGTAGCTCCATCACATCAGCGAGCAGAGCCGCTCCACATAGTTCCAGTCTGGGAAGCGAAACGGTTTTTACCGGTGCTACTTTCGTCTTGGAAGTGAGTAAATGTGAAGTTACCTTCCCATCCATACCCTCAACACGAATGTATACCGCCGCAGCGTATGCCTTTTCAGAAGCATCGCAAAATGCATGGAATTCTATCTTGCTCCATGGAGAAAAGTGTACCCATCGTGGAATTTTTACTTCATTGATGTGCGGATAGCTGTGTAAAAATTGCTTCCACTTTCGAAGACTTTGGCAAGTTAAGTCATCGTCCCAATCTATTTTTTCTAACCAGATTTGCTGCATTAGAATTTTGGCAATAACGATTGTGGGACTTAACCAACCAGCTGGGTCAAACAATTTTGCTATTGTTGACAAAACTTCTCTTTTCGTGAAACTATTTTTTATCTCCAATGGCTTTGCTACAAAGTAGAAACAGTCTTGACTTGCATTCCAACGAATACTTAAAGTCTTGGCCACACTCGAATCTTCTAGCTCCAAAAAGTCTGCGTTCAGCAAATGTTGTTTTGGAATGTCAGCGATGACTTCTTTACAGTTGGCTGTCCACTTCCGTAGAGCAAAGCCAGCTGAGCCCAAAGCCGAAATAAGTTCGTTTCGGGTTTTGATCGCTGTCAGTATATCGTGCGCACCCGCTAGCGCGTCATCGACATACATAAAATTCCGAAGAACCATTGAAGCTAGCGGCAACTCTTTTTTCACATCCTCAGCAAGCTGATGGAGTGTTCTGATTGCCAAAAACGGGGCACAATTGAGTCCAAATGTGACTGTTTTAAGCTCAAAGTCCTGGATTTGATCGTCGGGAGATTCTCTAAACAGAATCCGTTGAAACGAAGTCTGTTTCGGATTTATTAGTATTTGACGGTACATTTTTTCAATGTCACTATTGAAAACATATTTAAAGAGTCTCCACTTGACAATCAAACGTGTCAAATCAGCTTGTAGCACTGGACCCGGGTACAGAATATCATTTAGACTGATACCGTTCGATGTCGGACATGAAGCGTTGAAAACTACTCTTACTTTCGTCGAGACGCTATAAGGTTTTATTACCGCGTGATGAGGCAGGTAATAATTAGTCGGAGCCTGTTCATACCTGGGTGCCGACACCTTTACCATGTGGTCCAGCTCCAAATACTCTTGTATGACGTTGTCATACGTTGATTTGAAATCAGGTCTTTTATTTATTTATTTATTTATTGGCCAACCAAGGCAATTTACTTATTTTAACAGGTTTTTTATTTATTTACTTATTCTAACAGGCTTTTTTTTATTTTTTTTTTCTTTTTTCTCCCCTTTCCTTGTTTTGGTGTTCGAAGATGTTCAATTCGAAGTGGGCGTAATCCGCCCACCTAAATGACATTATTTCATGAACACGTCAAAAAGGAAAGGAAAGAAGAAAGAAAAGTAAAAGTAAAAGTAAAAGTTACTTACATACTAGAAAAGAGGAGAGTTCAGAGGTTGGGTAAATTAGGCAGAGAAAAAGACTTGTATAGAGATCGCTTGAATGAGAATTTGGACATGGAAGGTGAGTAGTGGCCGGATATAGTATTAAATTTTCTACAGCAACGGTTGATGGGTTCATTATTTGCATATGCAGTATGATGCTGATATTCAGTTAACAGCCGAGTATGCCTTGTACGTCTTAACGGGTCATTGAGAGTAATCTTGTTAGAGATATATTCGCAGTTAGTTACACCGCTCAGAACATCGAAAGTAAAGCATGTATCCAATACCGTTCTTCTTGTTGATAGCGGTATCAAATTTAATAGGGTGAGTCTGTGTTCATATGGTGGAAGGCTTCCATAATCGCGGGGGTTATAAGTTTCTCTCAGAGCGAATAGTAAGAATTGTTTTTGAATGGATTCGATTCTATCACAATGGGATCCAAAAACTGGATTCCAAATTATGCAGCCATATTCGAGTATTGGGCGCACTAGTGCACAGTACAGGGATGTAGTGACCCATACATTCTTGAATTCATATGCTCGTCTTTTAATAAAACCGAGCAGTTTACTGGCCCTGGATACAATCTTATCGTAGTGTAAATTAAAGCGCAGTTTGTTGTCCAAGACCACTCCAAGATCAACTATATAATTGACCCTGTTAAGTTCATTACCATTGAGGCGGTATTTGTGATTTATAACTTGGTTTCTACGAGAAAAACTTATCACACTACACTTATTTACATTGAGGTAGAGTTTGTTTTGGGTACACCAGGTCTCAAGAGATGAGAGGTTTAACTGTAAGAAATTGACATCTTCCTGCGATTTAATTACGTGGTACAATTTTAAGTCGTCCGCATACATAAGATGTAGAATATCCTTCAACACTATGGACAAGTCGGATATGAAGATATTAAAGAGAAGAGGACCAAGGTGACTACCTTGCGGTACTCCAGAGGAGACCTCAATTTTCTTCGACACAATTCCTTGAAATTTAACATATTGGGATCTACCATGGAGATAAGTTGATAGCCAACTAAGTAAAGATCCAGAGAAACCAAATTTTTCTAATTTATGTATTAAGATACCGTGATCAACACGATCAAAAGCTTTACTGAAATCAGTGTAAATGGCATCTATTAGGTAGCCGTTCTCCATCTTGCATAAAACGTCAGAAACCATTATCATGAGGTTAGTGGTTGTGGATCTTCCTTTTCGAAACCCGTGCTGTTGCTCGTTTAGTCTCGGGTTGATAAGGCATGTTAGCTTTTCGCAAATAATTTTTTCAAATAGCTTTGGGATGGCCGACAAAATTGCTATGCCTCTGTAGTTTTCAACTGAGTTTTTTTGACCGTTTTTGTATATTGGTATTAGGTGGGACGTTTTCCAATATGAGGGAAACACTCCAAGAGAGAGTGATTTGTTAAGTATAATGTATAAGGGCACAAGTAGTTGGTCTAAGCATCGCACCAATAACTTTGGGGGAATTAGGTCTGGTCCAGGTCCCTTGGTTGCATCTAAACCCTTTATTGCATTCGATATGTCTTCTTTCGTCAAACTAAAGTTTTCAACCATATGCTGTGAATTCGGAGTGGGGGGAAAAATGTCAGACTGAGTAGTTGGTGGACAAAATACATCCTTAAAATGATCCGCAAAGAGGTTACATATTTCTTGAGGGTTGGAAGAGATAATATTACCTTTATACATGGATGAAGGGTAACCAGCTGATTTTCGTTTCAAATTGACAAAGTCAAAGAATGTTTTGGGGTCTTGAACAATTTTTTCACCAATTAAGCTTGTGTAAAACTTATAAGCTTCTTCAGATTTGATAGAGAACTCTTTTGATAGCTCATCGTATCTGAGCTGCATTTCTTCGCTTACATTTTCGGCAGTTTTGAGGAGTTTGTAAATTCGGTTTCTCTGGTTTCTCAAGTATCTGAGATTTGAATTTAGCCAAGGTTCAGAAAGTTTGTTTTTTTTCTTTATTTTAGGCACATACCTTTCGATAGCTGTATAAATGTAATTATAAAAACTCGAAACAGCGCTATCTAAGTCTAAGTTCGATAGAACGCAACTCCAGTTAATGCCACCTAGAAGAGATGTTATACTATCGTAATCAGCATTAACAAAGTCGTACACAATAGAGTTATTGAAGGACTGGGTAAAAGAGATATTTATATCAGAGAAAATTATTGTTAAGGCTGTATGGTGAACTGTGTTAGCAAACAAATTTTCTGCTTCGATGGTTGGACCAACCCTCACTTCGTCGTACGAGTTAGTAAATATTAGATCCAACCACCTACTATTTTGGTTTTGTGTTGCAGAGACTTGCTGTAGATCATTGCTATAAAAAGTACTTATTAATGTAAAGTACTAGTTTCATGAGAGCTACTTCGTTTCTTATAAACTGCTTGTAAGCACATTGGCGAGACTGACCCAAGCTCACTTCGAGAGGGAATTCAGTCTTAAATGGCAATGAAACTACATAACGACCATCCTTATTGCGTGTTGTTTTGGTGAAATGTTCTTCACACCATTTGTCTTCTTTAGTTTTGAAGACGGTTTTCTGGGCTTCCTCCAACTCCCAAAAACGTGAGATCTGCTGATCGAGCGATATTTCATTAAAATAAGTGACGTACGTCGTAGACGTCGGTTGATTAGCTAATGGCATAGGGCCAGTGAAAATCCACCCGAAAACCGTTTCTTGCGCAATGAGCGATCCCAGGACATTCCTACGAATGCCATCTAAAATTATTTTAGGGTAAATATCACCTCCAATCAGAACATCAACCTGGGTAATTTTGTAAAAGTTGACGTCTGCTAGAGGGATGTCTGGGAGGTTCTCGATAACGGAGCTATCCAGTGAACAAGTTGGAAGACTTTCAGTAAGTTGCGGAAGTATTAGAGCTTTTGTTTCAATTCGTAATTCAGAATTACCCGGTGATCCTATGATCAACTTGCAGCTCTTTTGAACTTTAGCTGATACGCTTTTGTTCAGACCGGAAACTTGTGCGTTTACTTTTTGGGTAGGGAGATTCAGAAGATTTTGTAATCTTTCTGATATAAATGTTCCTTCGGACCCAGAATCGATTAGCGATCTGGCAGTGTAAACCGTACCTCCGTGACATATGGTCACCATGGCAGTACCTAGAAGAACACTTTTCTTACTAATTGTAAAGCACGTCTGAACATTATCAATTTGCGTTTCGGTAGTGGACTGTATTTGGGTAGCATGAGTATGTGTGCTTGTGTTAGGCGTTTGGGATGGCGGCAAATTTCCAGCATTTGACATGAACCTTGTACTCGTAGTCGGATTATTTTGGAAATCGCGATGCAAGAGTGTATTGTGACGTTTTTTACACGTTACACAACTATAACGGCTCTTGCAATCCTTGATTTCATGGAAACTTCCCAAACAATTAAGACAGACGTGGTATTTTCTCACCGTCGTCAACCTATCACTCACACTCATGTTTAAAAATTTTGAACAATTTCTCAGCGGATGCTGTTGTGATGGGCAAAGCTTGCAGCTGGAGTTCGATAAATTCACATGATGTGAATTAACTTTCTTCGCAAAGCTGCTGCTTTGCTGGCCGTAATTGGATTTTGGTACAGCACCTTTGTTGTTACCAGAACTCCTGATGTCCGAGACAGTCTCAAGAGTTTGGAAACGGCTAGTCAAAAAATTATCTAAATCTGTCCATTTGGGAATTTCAGATTTATTCACTATGCTCTGCTCCCATAAGGAGAGCGTATGCTCTGGTAAGCGCCTAGAACACAGATAGGTGAAAATTGCATCCCAGTTACTGATGTCGATATCATGCATCTGAAGGGATGAGATGAAATTATTAATGTCGCACTGTAACCTTTTAATAGCACTCCCTGACTCAGAAGAGACAACCGGGAGATTGAAAAGTACTTTCAATTGGCTATTTACAAGAATCCGCTTATTTTCATAGCTGTCCTTAAGATTTTGCCACGCAAGGGCAAACCCCTCGTGGGTAAGTGGACATTTTTTCACTATTTCCTTTGCTTCTCCTCGAGTCTTTTGATTTAAGTGATACAGTTTCTCAACAGGCGTTAACCGGGCATTGGTTATGTAAATCGCCGTAAACATATCTCTAAAAGAGGGCCAAGACATGTAATCACCGTAAAAGAGCTCTGTATCACAAGGAGGAAGGTTAATATTGTGGCTTGAAGAAGGCAGCTTAATTTCGGGTTCATGTTTGGATTCATTCGCTTTATTCAATTCATGAATAATTTCGCTCATTTTAGCCATACACCTAACATAAGTATCGAAACTAGTTCTATACTTTATTTTTAGGGTTGCGGCGTCAGTGGAACCTTGTCTGGTAATAGACATTTCTTTAGCGCAAGTCTCGTAAGCTACCTTTACTTCTGTCCAAAGCGACTTAAGTTCTTCTTTATGAACTTCGACAATGAATATCGAATGCTCTTCAAACAAGATCTCGTTAAATTGTTCTTCGAATTCAACAAGTTGATCCGCTAAACGGATAAAAGTAGTTAACTCAGTCATTTTTGTTTCGTTATATGAACTGAAAAGAATGCTGGCAAAAATTATTTAAGTAATTGATATGCAAATTGCTTTTCTATTAAAGTTTGAAAACTTTTTCTCGAAAAAACCAAAAATTCGAGAAAAAGATAATTGACTGATATGGAGTTATTGTTTGCAAGCAAAACAAATTTATGCTAGTTAAAAAACCAAGCGAAAATCTCAAAAAAATATTAATGTCTTCCTTTTATAGAAAGGGCAACCACAACAAATCAAAAAATAAAAAATATTTATTAAAAATGATATATAAATGTAATATAATATAATATATAACACTACTTTATAGAGCAATCAAAATTATTATTATAAATATATTTTTTATTTCAAAGAATTTTTTTTTTTTTTTTTTAAAGTGTTTGACTTTTTTGTCCCACTGTGCGCTAATTAAATTTGAGGGGTTTTTGGTTATGTCTTGCCCACTGTGCGCAAACACACCAAGAAACCAAAGAGCGCGAGAAAAAACAAATGTCAAGTGTAGTTGGTGGAGGATTTAGTGTGTGTGCATGTGTGTATGTGTGAGCGCAGCTGGCTGGTTTTCGATGCACGCAGTAAGTTGTGTGGTCAAACAATATTTGCAGTTTCGCTTCAAAAAGAATTATTTTTTTTTCCTTTGTTTTTTCTTATTTGATTTAAAGTAAATTTTTATGACAAAAACAAAACTCAATAGCCATTAGTATTTTCTATTTTCACTGTTTATTTTTACTTTACTTTAATTTAAAGGAAATTATGAAACGAAATTGCAAAATTTTCAATGTTTTCCACTTATTTTGATTATATTTTTTTTATTTTTTTTGATTTTGTTGCGAAAAAATCCCAAACGAATTTTTTACCGCGGTTGGATTGAATGAAAAATGAATGAATTTGGAATGGTTGGATGAATTTTATAATAGAAAAACATTTTTTGCACCGAATAACAAAAAAAAAACACTGAATTATAAAAATTGCACGCACCTTTTTTTTTCTTGGATTAATTGTTGGGGTTGCTGCTGGTGTTGAGTTTTTGTGGTTTCTCTTGTTGTTGTTTGTTTGCCGGCTGTTGCTTCCTTTGGAATTGTGGCTGATGATCCGGCTCGAAGGACCAATAAATATTCCTTGATGGGTTTTCGGATCTTTGCCAGATTTAATTTTTCCAGAAAAAGAAGAAACAGAAAATAGAGATTTGGTTTTAGAAATTTTATTTAGAAAAATACAGAGAGAGGGGGGAACTTACCAGCTGGAGTGCGCTTTTGATATTAATTTAGCACTCTCATCGACAAGCCGACGAGAGCGCTCTTTTTTTTTTGGAGTTTTCGGAATAACTCTGAAAACTCACTCAACGCACTTAGCTGTTTTAACAAATACAAATTATTAAACTTCAACTTAAACTAAACTTAAATACAGGGTGACGGTGTAAACAAGGACGAAGCCGTCAGAGACGCTTTCTACGCTAGTCTTGAGGACGTATACGACCACCTTCCGGTCCATGACATGAAAATAGTCCTCGGCGATTTTAATGCGAAAGTCGGAAGGGAAGGCATCATTGGCCCCACTGTCGGTCAGTTCAGTCTTCATGAGACCTCCACGAACAACGGTCTAAGACTGATCGACTTCGCCGCGGCGCGAAACATGGTAGTAAGTAGCACCAGATTTAAGCACCTCGACGTCCACAAGGCCACCTGGCTGTCCCCGGATCAAAAAACTCGAAACCAAATTGATCATGTTGTAATCGACGGAAGGCATGTCTCTAGTGTTCTAGATGTGCGTACATTTCGGGGGGTCAACATTGACTCCGACCATTATCTTGTTGCAGCCAAGATCCGCATGCGATTATGCAATGCGAAGAACATACGCACAGGAATGCAACGAAAGCTAGATGTCGCTAAGCTGCAATTACAACGGACTGCCGAAGCCTACTCCGCTCAACTCTCGGTTAAGCTCAACCAACCAACCTCTGGACCCGACGACGCCGGCGGACTTTGGGCGCATATATCCCACTCCATGCGCTGCCGCTGAAGAAGTCATTGGTTTCCGGCGCCCGCAACCTCGGAACCAATGGTATGATCAGGAGTGTCGCATTGCGACTGCAGTAAAAAACGCCGCATATAGAAAAACGCTGCAGTCAGCTGCAACGCGAGCCGTGCGAGAAAACTACAGCGAAAAGAGGAAGGAAGAGACGCCTTTTAAGACGCAAGAAAAGAGAGCAGGAAAAGAGTGTCCGTGAGGAACTAGAGGCATACCAGGGCAGGAAGGATGCACGAAAATTATATCAACAGTTTAAGCGTCTAACCCAAGGTTTCAAGCCCGGAGCATCCACTTGTAGAGACGAAAATGGAGATCTGAATACGGATACACAGTGTGTGCTGAGATTGTGGAGACAGCACTTCTCCAATTTACTTACTGGCGACGATTCCACCAATGCCGCCCATGGAGAGCGCAGTTCAGAGCTACCAATCAACAATGACGGAGTGGAAGTACCACCACCTAGCCATGAAGAGGTTCGAGTTGCTATCCAACGACTCAAAAACAACAAAGCAGCGGGTGCTGACGGCCTGTCAGCTGAATTGTTTAAAACCGGCGGCGATGAATTGATAAGGCGCATGCATCAGCTCATCAGCAAAATATGGCTAGAAGAAAGCATGCCCGACGATTGGAACCTCAGCGTACTGTGCCCTATACTTAAGAAAGGAGACCCAACAATCTGTGCAAGTTATAGAGGTATCAGTCTTATTTCCATCGCATATAAGGTTCTCTCAAGCGTACTGTGTGAAAGATTAAAGCCGATTACAAAATCACTGATTGGACCTTATCAGTGTGGCTTTCGACCTGGTAAGTCCACCATAGACCAGATTTTCACGCTACGACAAATCCTGGAGAAAACCCACGAAAATCAAATTGACACACACCATCTCTTTGTCGATTTTAAAGCTGCGTTTGATAGCCCGAGAAGGGATTGCCTATACGCAACAATGTCTGAGTTCGGTATACCTGCAAAGTTGATTAGACTTTGCAGAATGACGTTGAGCAACACACGCAGCTCCGTCAAGGTAGGAAATGACCTCTCCGAAACCTTCAGTACCGAAAGAGGTTTCAGGCAAGGCGATCCACTGTCTTGCGATCTCTTTAACATCATCATGGTGGGGATCGTACGAAAGGCCGGTGTGCATCGTAGTGGCACCATTTTCTACAAAGGCGTCCAGCTCCTTGCGTACGCTGATGATATTGATATTGTCGGCAGAACCAAGAGAGATGTTACCGCTGCTTTCGCCGCTATCGAAAAGGAATCAGCCAAAGTGGGTTTGACGATAAATGAGGGCAAAACAAAATATATGCTGTCTACAAACAAGGGAGCTCGGCGTTTAGACTCCCACGTTTCATCCGGCAGCTATAACTTTGAAGTAGTCAAGGAGTTCGTTTACCTTGGAACCGCCATTAATACCAAAAACGAAATCAGCCTGGAGATAAAGCGAAGAACAATAATTGCTAATAGGTGCTACTACGGGCTCAGTAAGCCACTAAGTTCCAGAGCCCTCTCTCGATCGACAAAACTAACACTCTACAAGACGCTCGTTCTACCTGTGCTGCTTTATGGCGCTGAGGCATGGGTAGTTTCGCAAACTGACGCAGCCGCTCTGGGGGTGTTCGAGAGAAAAGTTCTTCGCAAAATCTTCGGTCCTGTTCGAGTCGGCGATGACTATCGCATCCGAATGAACCACGAGCTGTATGAGCTCTACGATGACATTGACGTAGTTCGGCGTATAACTGTGCAGCGACTACGCTGGCTGGGTCATGTCCATCGTATGAACGACGAAGCTCCAGCGAAAAAGGTGCTCGAGGCGAGGGTCGCTGGTCAACGACGACGAGGGAGGCCATGCCTCCGATGGATGGACCAGGCTGAGGAAGCCCTAACCGCACTTGGTGTATCCGATTGGAGAAGGCGCGCGCAAAGCAGATGCTCCTGGCGAGAGCTGATGAGGTCGGTTGAAACCCGGACACGGATTGTTACGACCACCTAAGTAAGTAACTAAGTATTCCTCTTTTTTATTGCATTCAGGACTTGTTGTGGAAACCAAGGGCAACATGCATTTTTAAGAACTTTAGTTTGCAGAGGAACATGTTTTTCAAAAAGACATTTAACAGGGGTTGTAAGAGAACAAAGTTTATCATCAACTCTAAACAAGCACACTGCGATATCTACTACAGCTGCCATGCGGAGAAGCGCAAATTCGGATGTGGATTCGTCGTTAGCCGGAAACTACACCACCTTGTTCCCGGTTCACACCTGTGAACGAATGATTCCCGACGGAGGAAAAGGACGAAGCCGTCACGGACGCTTTTTACGCTAGTCTTGAGGACGTATACGACCACCTTCCGGTCCATGACGTGAAAATATTCCTTGGCGATTTTAATGCGAAAGCCGGAAGGGACACCTTTGGCCCCACTGTCGGTCAGTTCAGTCTTCATGACACCTCCACGAACAACGGTCTAAGACTGATCGACTTCGCCGCGGTGCGAAACATGGAAGTTAGTAGCACCAGATTTAAGCACCTCGACATCCACAAATCCACCTAGCAGCCTCCGGATCAAAAAACGCGAAACCAAATTGATCATGTTGTAATCGACGAAAGCCATGCCACTAGTGTTCTAGATGTGCGTACATTTCGGGGGGTCAACATTGAATCCGATCATTATCTTGTTGCAGCCAAGATCCGCATGCGACTATACAATGCGAAGAACATACGCACAGGAATGCAACGAAAGCTTGATGCCGCTAAGCTACAATTACAACGAACTGCCGAGGCCTACTCCGCTCAACTCTCGGTTAAGCTCAACCAACCGTCCTCTGGACCCGACGACGCCGGCGGACTTTGGGCTTCATGCGCACTGCTGCTGAAGAAATCATTAGTTTCCGGCGCCCGCAACCTCGGAATCAATGGTACTCAAGAGTGTCGCAATCAAGCAGTCAACAAGCAGTAAAAAACGCTGCTTATAAAAACGCAGCAGTCAGCTGCAAAGCGAGCAGTGCAAGAAAGCTACCGAGAAAAGTGGAAGGAAGAGAGGCGACTTTTCAGACGCAAGAAAAGAGAGCAGGAAAAGCGTGAGCGTAAGGATCAAGAGGTATACCAGCGCAAAAAGTATGCGCGAAAATTATATCTTACCCAAGCGTCTATATAGTCTATAGGCGTCTATAGCGTCTAACCCAAGGTTTCAAGCCCGGAGCATCCACTTGTAGAGACGAAAATGGAGATCTGAATACGGATACACAGTGTGTGCTTAGATTGTGGAGACAGCACTTCTCAAAATTTACTTACTGGTGACGATTCCACTAATGCCGCCCATGGAGAGTACAGTTCAGTGCCACCAATCAACAATGACGGAGTGGAAGTACCACCACCTAGCCATGAAGAGGTTCGAGTTGCTATCCAAAAACAATAAAGCAGCGGGTGCTGACGGCCTGCCAGCTGAATTGTTTAAAACCGGCGGCGATGAATTGATAAGGCGCTTGAATCAGCTCATCAGCAAAATATGGCTAGCGGAAAGCATGCCCGACGATTGGAACCTCAGCGTGCTGTTCCCTATACTTAAGAAAGATCCAACAATCTGCGCAAGTTATAGAGGTATCAGTCTTATTTCCATCGCATATAAGGTTCTCTCAAGCGTACTGTGTGAAAGATTAAAGCCGATTAAAAAAACACTGATTGGACCTTATCAGTGTGGCTTTCGACCAGGAAAGTCGACCATAGACCACATTTTCATGCTACAACAAATCGAAAATCAAATTGACAAGTACCATCTCTTCGTCGATTTTAAAGCTACGTTCGATAGCCCGAGAAGGGATTGCCTATACGCGACAATGTCTTAGTTCGGAATACCTGCATGGGTAGTTTTGCAAACTGACACAGGTGCTCTGGGGCTGTTCGATAGAAAAGATTTTCGCAAAATCCTCAGTCCTGTTCGAGTCGGCGATGACTATCGCATCCGAATGAACCACAAGCTGTATGAGCTCTACGAAGACATTGACGTAGTTCGACGTATAACTGTGCAGCGAGTACGCTGGCTGGGTCATATCCATCGTATGGACGACGAAGCTCCAGCGAAAAAGGTGCTCGAGGCGAGGGTCATTGGTCAATGACGACGAGGGAGACCATGCCTCCGATGGATGGAGCAGGCCGAGGAAGCCCAAACCGCACTTGGTGTATCCGATTGGAGAAGGCGCGCGCATAGCAGAAGCCCATGGCGAGAGCTGATGGGGTTGGCCGAGACCCGAACACGGGTTGTTACGGCCACCTAAGTAAGCAAGTAAGTCCCTTAAATTTTTGTGGTATTTTTTAATGCGTATGGGGTTTTTTGGGACTTTTAAATGCATATGGGTTTTTTGGTGGTATTTTTAAGAATGTTTGTGGTAATTTTTAATGATCGTGGGATTTTTTTTGGTATTTTTAAATTGTACCACATTACAGAGAGAATTTGTAAGCAGCTGAAAAATTGAATTTTTGAGGTGTTTTTATTTTTTTTTTTTTTACTCTCAAACCAGGGCAACCCAATTTACCTATATATTTAGGCAATCCTGGAACTCCAAAAATTCTCGAAAGACGATAATATATATTTTCTTGAATTATTGCAGTCATTTTAAGTGAAAAATCTTCGTTTTTTATTTTTTATGATTTGTTCCTGTGTTCGATAGCTAGAAAAAAGCACTTTAAGGATTTTTTAAAAAAAAAGGCAAGTCTCAACAGCTATAACTTTTTGATCCGATTTTTGGTTTTTATAATTTTTTCACAAAATAGCTCAGTGCTATGCTTAGTTTATTTCTCGTGGGCTTTTTCAAAATTTGTATTTTTAGATTTTTGGGAATTTTTTCTGTAAAAATACACAAACTCGAAATTTTCATAAAGGTACACTTGTATCTAAAAAATTCATAACGACCAAGTTATTCAACACAATTGCACCGTTTCTTGTATCTGGATTAAATAAAGTTTTAAAAAATATTTCCATGATATTTCACTGAATTTTTTTAAAATATGTATTTTTGCGATTTTTTTAATACAACAAGAAAAAATATGAGATTATTTTCCTACTATATATGAGAAGTAAAAAATTATTACTCTTGTAATTTAAATCCGATGTTCATGTTTTAGAACCCATTTTAAAGAAAAATTAATTGAAAAATGAAGTGCGTAACAGCTTTTAGAAAACTTGAGCTTAAGAAAAATGTAATTCGGATTTTTTTGGAGAAAGAACAGTATGTTCCCATGTTAATCAAATTTGCAATATAAACGTCGCTACAAGCACGTTTAAATATCAATATTTTTTCCTGAAAATTTCACAGTTTTTTTTTGACATATAAAGGAAGAATCGAGGCCCGTGCACATTTTGAATTTGTAAAAAAAAAATTTGTTCGATACAACTAAGGTCCACTCTACTGTACATGTTCTCTTTAAGATTTCTAAACATGTAAATACATTTACCATACAGTTATACCGCAGCTATTAGCTTTGAATTTGTATTAAATAAAGTCAGTCTTAAGTCTGAAAAATTATGTACAACTTTAAAACGCCTTAAAATTAATAATGAAAACACCTGAAAACTGACACACATAAATGATTTTAAGTGACTTACAACAAAAAATTAAAATGCCTTAAAATAAAAACAAACTTAAAACTAAAAAAAAAAAAAAATTAACGTGCGAAACTAATTATGAGTTCAAACTCGTGTAAGTTTACAAAATTGAAAAGATTATTAGCAGCGACATTTTAATAACGAAGAAATTAACTAAACTTAACTAAAATTTCAAACTAACAAAACTTTACTAAAATACCTAATTTCAATAATTGCCATAGTGTACAACGTGGTCTCTGGTTCACCTTGGCTAAAATTCAAAGTCGATCAAGGTTATGTACCCAGCGGCAAATGGGCAATACACTTCATCGATGAAAGACAATATACAGTCAAACCCGCATAAGTACCTCACCCAAAAATGTCAGCATTTTATGGCACTTAAGCGCGTTGGGTACCTAAGAGGGTAAACATTCATCAATTTTAGTGAAAATGCCCGAACATTTTAGGTACTAAAGCGGGTTAGGTACTTAAAGAGGGAGGTACTTAAGCTGGTTTCACTGTACTCGTAGGTGGTAATGTGCATATGTTCGTATCCACTTTTAACTTACTTTTAGAAGACAATGGCCGCTTTGTAGGCAGACGGGCTACATTTTCGATTACAAAATATGCTAACGAGTAGTCAAGCTTCTTAGTCAAGCACACAGGCTATATTTTCGATTACAAAGTATGCAAGCAAGTAGTCGATCTTCCTTGTCCCATAAACAGCTTCACGTACAAATTCATAAACGGATAATATAACACAAGTTATATTATATATGAAATATTGGAGTACTAGTAGAGACAATACATAAAAGCCGTGCTTTGAATAACTACAAGGAGCGAGACAATGATCTCTCTAGTATAGAACAAATTCACCAAACCAAATCTACAATGGTTTGTTAATGGTACCTATATTTTATTTCATCCTGAATTCGTTTTACAACTTTTGGACGATTATTTATATTTTCCTAATTATATGTATACTAAGTGATTATTTATTATGACTCTTACGAGTCATTAAAATTGTTTTCTTTCACAATTCAAAATTTGAAACAGCTTTAACAACATTTTTGTTGTTATATTTTTTTCTTTGGACTACATATATACTACAAATATATTTAACTATATGAATGCCAAATGACAAGAATTAATAAACCAAATTAATATTTACAAATCGAACTTTTACAAGTCATACAAATGTCTTAATAGGAATACACCTATAGCAAAAGAAACAATACAAAAACAACCTCTAACATTAGTAGATAATTACAACAATTTGAAAAGCCTAGTTTTTAATTCTTTTAAAACTTTTACAGAAGAGCAAGCATTAAGAGTAACACAACAATATAACCAATAAAGACGCAACCTTTTGAAAATATTTGTGAAACATAACATTCACGTAAAAATACCCGTAACTTTCGAGACACCTTTAAAACTAGAGCAAGAAGTAGTAGTGATTATGAAGATTTAAAAATAAAACAAAATATACATTGAACAAAATGCTACAAACACAGAATTTTTGAGTTTGGAGTCGAAACTTTTTCTAATTTTGATGGTAAACATGAAAATTTACAAAACTTTTTAGATTCCTTAGAGTTAGATGCTTTCATAGAAGAAACCCATGAAAATATTGCAGTTAACCTAATAAAAACAAAACTTAAAGGAACTGACAGGAACCTAATTACCAATTAAAGAAGCATTCGTGAAATAATTACCAAACTAAGATATTGGTTAAGGGCCAATCAGTAGAAGTAATATCCCCAAAGGTAATTAATGTAAGACAAAGTAGTAAAACCGCGAACACATATATTTACAAATCAAATTGAAGATTTGACAAAAGCATTGGAAAATGCATATATATCTGATGGCTTGACGGCTACTTTAGCCAACAAATATTCTACTCAAGTGGCAGTTAAGACTATGATTAAAAATTGCACCGTCGATAAAGTTAAAGTAATTATGGAAGCGGGCCAATTTAATAATATGAATGAGGCCGTTAGTAAGTTTGTTAACAGCTGCACTGAGTCAACTGGCTAACACAATGCTATATTACATTTTAACAGTAACCAACCAATCGCAATGTTTTATAACAATGTTGGTCGAGGTCAGGGGCGTGGTCGTGTTCAGGGCAAAAGTAGTAGAGGTGGTCGCAGTTTTAACGGACGTGGTCGAAACTAAAGACAATACAACCAACGCAATGGCAACAAAAATGGCGTTCAAAATCGAAACGTTAGAATCGTTAATGAAGAAAGTGATTCGGAAAACTTGGATGTCCCCGATATACGCAGAATTAAATAAAGGGCATATTTTTAACCTAAATCTTAATTTCAACAGCTATATAAGACTGAAAACATCTTTAAACAATGAAAAATCAGTTTTTATTATTGATACTGGGGCCGATATTTCGATCTATAAGGTTAATTCAGTAAAAAATAACTATCTTGTTGATTCAAAATTTAACCCTAGAGTACTAATCTACGTAAAATTTACTCACTCCTCGTAAAAAAACGATCATATCTCCGAAGTTACAATTAAAATGCGCTCGCGCTCTCTGAAGTGCTTGCTTTGAATATTTTTCTTTCATTCGCACTGAATATCTGTGGCAGGTCAGTTCGTTGTCGGAGCATACAACATACAACCGAGCCATTTTTCTAGTAAAATCACCACCAATGAAAAAAATAACACCGTAAATACTAAACATGAGTAAAATTTACTCCAATGTCATATGTAAAATATTATAATAGTACTCAAATGATTTTTCTGTTTTGAGTATATAAAATGATAAAAAATAGTTATATTAATAAATATGTGCAATTTCCTATTTATTGAAACGTGATAATTTTTGGTTTTATTAAAAAAGAGCAAGTGAGTAAATTTTACTCATGTTTAGTATTAACGTACAGCAAAATATGATTAGTATTCTAGGGTTAAAACGCATTTTAGCGGTATAGGGCAAGGAGTAATAAAATCTTTAGGAAAATCTACAGCAGATCTCATTCTTGACAATATTTGGATAATGATTTTCAGATAGTAGACCAAAATTTTCCAATACCAGCTGATAGCATTTTAGGAGTAGACTTCATAAAAAATTTAAATTGTGTTTTAGACTACAAACAAAACAAAAATTGGTTAGTTTTAAGACCAAACAACTTTCATGAAAATTTGGTAATAAGTATCCTTGCTATGCCATATCCTAATGCTATTTCTCTGCCGAATCCGAAGAACGAGACTGTACCAACTCAAGATATATATCTTATACATATATACATGAAAGCATAACAATTTATTTCCAACACAATAGTTTCAAGTACATGTCCTTATGTTCGCATTCTTAATTTCATCTTATGTTCTGAATTTACTGATGTTTTTGCGTTGGAAACAGATCCAATAAGCCAAAATAATTTTTATAAACAAAAACTTCACCTTAAAGATTTAAAGATTTTTATATTAAAAATTATAGAATTCCTCACACTCAAAAAGATGAAATTAACAAACAAGATGATAAACTTATAAATGAGCACATACTAGAGCCCTCAACTTCGGAGTACAACAGTCCGATTTTATTAGTGCCCAAAAAGACTTTGCCAGGCCAAACTGAAAAGCGATGGATACTCGTAGTGGACTATAGACAAATGAACAAAAAAACAGTAAATGATAAATACCCATTACCACGCATTGATGACATACTTGATGAATTAAGTAGAGCAAAATACTTTCGTGTCTTGATTTAATGTCGGGTTTCCACCAAATAGGGCTAGAAGAAGGATCGAGAAATATAACGTCATTTTCAACCGAAAAAGGTTTATTTCGTTTTCAAAGACTCCCTTACGGAATAAAAGTGGCACCAAATTCTTTTCAAAGGATGATATCCTTAGCTTTTGCTGGGTTAGCACCTCAGCAAGTTTTTTTATACATGGATGACCTTGTAGAAATTGGTTGCTCAGAAAACCATATGGTAAAAAATCTCCGTGATATCTCTTCAATTTGCAGAAAATATAATTTAATACTGCATCCCGACAAATGCTTATTCTTTCGTCACGATGTTACATACCTAGGGCATAAACGTACCGAACAAGGTATTTTGCCAGACGAAGCAAATATAAAATCATTCTAAACTATCCAACACTAACCCTTGGCGATGAATCAAAAAGATTCACGGCTTTTTGTAATTATTATAGGAGGCTTATCCCCAACTTTGCTGAACACTCAAGACACTTAACACGTCTATGCAGGAAAAACGCCCAATTTTCATGGACTCAAGAATGTGCATTTAAATTTTTAAAAAATTGATTTTTAAGCCCTATAATTTTGCAATACCCCAACTTTGAAAAACAATTATATTAAACAACTGATGCAAGTAAGTATGCCTGTGGTGACGTTTTGAATCAAGAATGTGATGGTAAACAACTACCTGTAGCTAACGCGTCAAGGTCATTTATAAAAGGTGAATATAACAAATCGCTAATTGAACAATAGGTAGCTGCTATTCACTGGGCAATACTTAATTTTAGCCCCTATTTATTTGGTACCAAAATTTTTAGTAAAAAGTGATTATAGGCTGTTATCGTATCTGTTCTCAATGAAGAACCCATCATCTAAGTTAATGCGAATGAGGTTAGATTTAGAGTAATATGACGTTGAAATTCAGTATATCAGGGAAAAAGAAAACGAACAACAGTGTTCTGAAAGTTACCAAAAGATCGAAAGCAAAAGGTAAGATTCAAGCACCAGAAAACCAAAAAATTATCCCCTAATATATATGAAGTATTTAGTAATCATTTTTTTTTTTTTTTTTTTTTATTATTAATTTATTTGCAATCTATCCTTAGACATTAAGCAAATTTGTTTACAATATATCTTATACTAACAGAGTCCGATGTAAAACTAAGTGTACAAAGGAACAAAGTACTAAATTAACATTTTTTAAAGCTAGGAATTAAATCTAGTTGGCAAATCTAATACATGGTGTCTCTTAAGTCTACGGATTGATTGACTACTGTTATTAAACAAATTATTGGCTAGCGTATTAGGATGGTTGATTAGCTTTTCGAGATATGAACAACTAAATCTAGTTATTTCGCTTTTAACTTTTGATATATTAAGATCCCTATGAATGATGTTGTTATTAAGATACCACGGAGCATTGGCAATGTATCTTAAAGTTTTTGATTGGTACCGCTGTAATATTTCAACATTAGAGTTGCATGCTGTGCCCCACAATTGAATACCATATGTCCACACAGGCTTTAAAATAACTTTATATAGAAGAAGCTTATTTTCTAAGCGTAGTTTCGAGTGCGGGTTAAGAAGCCACCACATCTTTTTAGTTTTTAGTTTCAAGTGTTGATGCTTTGCTTTGATGTGGCTTTTCCATGTAAGTCTTCTGTCCAGGTACATTCCAAGATACTTAACGGTGTTACTTTTAGGTATGATTGTTTGGTTTATGGTAACATTTGGACACTCACCTCTCCTTGTTGTGAATGTGATATGTGTGGATTTGCTCGAGTTTATCTTTATATTCCATTTTTTTAGCCAAATTTCAATTTGCTGTAGATGGGATTGCACTACGATGGAGGCTTGGTCTGCAGATAATGAAGAGGCTAAAATAGCTGTATCATCAGCAAAAGTTGCAACTGTTGTATTTTCTGTTATCGGCATATCCGAGGTATATATAGTATATAGAACGGGTCCCAAGACACTGCCCTGAGGTATACCAGCTTTTATTTCACATACGTGTGAAAGATCCTCTCGGACTTTAACATAGAAATGCCGATGGGTTAGATATGATTTAAAAAATAGGTAGTATGGAGACGGTAAAAGTTGTTTGATTTTGTACAACAATCCTTCATGCCATACTCGGTCAAAAGCTTGTTGTACATCGAGGAATACCCCACAGCAGTAACTTTTTTTTTCTAACGCATTAACAATGGTTTCGACAACACGATGAACTTGTTCGGGTGTCCCATGCTGGCTCCGGAATCCAAATTGATGATTTGGCAGTATTTGCCGTGAGTGAAGAACTGGCAGCAATCGTTCTAAAAATATTCTCTCAAATATTTTAGAGAATGTTGCCAATAAGCTTATTGGTCTGTAGGATTTTATACAGGTTTCTGGTTTGCCTTGCTTAGCGATCATTATTATTTCAGCACACTTCCATTGTGTTGGAAAATAATTTAGTCGCAGCATAGCATTATAAATATTTGCCAAGAAAAGTACACCTTTTTTAGGAAGATTCTTTACAACTTTAGCATTAATGCAGTCGTAACCAGGGGATTTGACGTTGTTTAGTTTTTTGATTTCTGTAGAAATTTCGGTTGGTAAAATGTAACGAATAGGTAGATCCATTTGGCAAGCACAGTCGAGGAAATTTACAATGTCACTGGGATCATCGTTAAATGAAAATGGTGTAAATGTGTCTTTTAAGTGGTTTGCAAACGCTTCAGCTTGTTTACCGTCCGTCTTGCACCAATGTCCGTGCCCATCTTTAAATGGGGCGCTTCTTTTAATAGGGCGCTTTAGGTATTTTGTTGCTTTCCACAAACTGTTTTCATCATTTTTGAAGAAAGAATTCGATGGAATTGTTTTTTTCCTCCAAGAGTCGCTGAGTTAATTCTTTTTTTGCGCGATTAAAGTTTGTCTTATCGATAGGATTACGACTTATTTTCCATATTCTTCGCAGACTTCGTTTCTTTTGAATAAGAATTCGTATTTCTCTGGATATCCTCAATGCGTTATTATTACCGGCAGAGTTATTTGATTCTCGTTGAGCTGGGTTCGCGTAGTAAGCAGCTTCATGTATGAGGTTAGTGAAATATTCGACAGCATCATCTATTTCACTTTCTTCTTTGAGGTTGGTATTTAAATTTATATTAGAGCTGATCCATTGCTGAAATTTCTGAATATTTGTGGCTTTAGAAAATAAAGTATATTTTTTTGACAGCTTCTGTACTTCGCCATTGAAGTTGAGCAAGATTGCTGAGTGGTCAGAGCTAAGATCATCAGTATCCTCAATAGAAAGTGCACTTGAAGGAATACCACGATATACCACAAAGTCAATCAGATCTGGAATTTTATTTGGGTCAGTTGGCCAGTAAGTGGGCCTGCCAGTTGATAGGACTGAATAATTATTTTTTGTTATACACTGATATAACTGTCTGCCCTTAGGATTACTCAACCTAGATCCCCACCAACAATGTTTTGCGTTGTAATCTCCAGCGACAATGAATTTCTGTCCCATATTTCTAAAAAAGTCACTATATTCTTGTGAACTAATTGAAAATCGAGGTGGAAAATATATTGCACAGATTGTTATGAAGCTGTTTTCTGATTTAATTTTTATTCTAGCTGCTTGCATTGAGGGTTTCCTTATTGAATCTAATTCTTCATATTTAATATGTGATTTTATCAGCAAAGCAGATCCACCATGTGCTCTATCAGTTGGGTGGTTAGCAGTTATGAGATTGAAACCTTTTATTTTAAAGAATGATTTGCTATTAAGATGCGTTTCGGAGATCATAAAAATATCAATAAAGTTAGAGTTAAGAAAAGATTCCACCTCTAATTTGTGATTGGAAATGCCATTCGCATTCCATATTGCCATTCGAAGATTTAATGACATAATTTGGAAATTATAGTGGACATCATATTCATGAGCGTATTTATAAGCTCATTTTGCTTATTGATCATTATTTCGATCTTTTTGAGATAGGCGCTTTCAATATTTTCTGTTGTAGCAGCTTTAGCTACGTTAGCGTATGACAGAGGACTGTCGTAGGTTGGATTTGCTTGGCTTGCTCTATTTCGATAGTTTTCAAGAAACGGATTTGGTGGGACAATTCTATTTTTATTATTGTTACTGTTTTTGGCAACAAGTTCTTGGTACACACGGCAGCCCTTGTAATTGACAGTGTGATTTTGCAGACAATGCACACATCGTGGTGGTGCATCTTTCACTTTTTGGCATTCAGCTGATGAATGATCCATACCACACTTAACACAACGAAAAGGTTTTCTGCAATATGCCTTTGTGTGACCAAATTGCTGACAGCGATGACATTGAACTAGGTCGTTGTTTTTTCTCGGGGGTTCAACTTTAATTATAGCATTATTTAAATACCTGATATCGTAAGCTGCTTTATTGTTTACATTAGGTTCTAAGTCAACGAAAAACATAGATAAACTATCTTTTGTTACACGGCTCTTCACATTAATTATGTTTCTAACACAATGACCTAACTCTTGTAATTCTTTTTTTATGTCTTCTATTGGTGTAGAGTAATGCAGATTTTTAATAACAATTCTATAAGACCTTTCTTGCTTAATTTGATAAGTATGAAATATTACATTACTACTTTCTAAGTGGCTGATTAATTTTCTAAAGCATTCAACATTTTTAATCATAAGTTTAATTTGTCCGTCTCTAGATGACTTAAAAGTAAATTGATCTTTTGTTATTGTTTTTGTAATACTTGTTATCATTTTACTAATGTTTGTTACGTTTGGTATGAATATGGGTGGTGGTTTCGGCTGACTGGTGTTTTCTTCTTCTTTTCTCTCCTCGGTAAATCCGTCGTTAAACGCATCTATGTCTTCAAGTTCTGAAAACCGGTTTTGGTTGTTGATCGAATCGAAATCATCAGGTGTTCGCTTTCTGGCAAGTTTTGGCGACTCCAAATTTTTTCTTTTGATGGCAACTGTCTGCCACCCAGCTGCACTATCTTCGTCTCCCTCCGCTTCTTCGTTCATGATGTGTCAATGCAGTTATTCGTATAAACCGAGAATAATTGCAGTTGTTGTTTTTTTTTTTTTTTTTTGTTCTTTATTTATTTTTGTTTCTAAATGTAATACACGAGTACTTCGATTACGTAGTGACACGACTTCACTCATTAAAGATCAGTTGGCAACTGATTTAGTAATAATGAAGTCAAGAAATGGACATGCCTTTAATTTAAAGGCCAACGATAATAAGCAGCATTGATATGAGTCAACTTGTTATTAGTGGAAAAATCGATTTAGATCAATTCTTTCCAAGGCTTGAATGAAAAATGAATGAAATGAAATCAATGAAAAAATATTCAATGAGATCAGGATCGAAAAATTTAATTACATGGGGAATGAATTATTAACAAACTTAAGAATTGGCTTAAAAAAGTTGGCTTTATGAAAAAAAGAAAATTCTTGAACTAATACTGGTATGAAATCAGACTGCTTTTTAACCATTTGGTTGAAACTAAAGGAGAGAATGTTAATAAAATAAATAAGAATTTTCACTTTTTCAAATTTAAATTTTCACTTCTACCGTGCGTGGCGGCCACACACATTTTTTTTTAATTGTATGCATTTTGTACTTTGAGGAATTTCAAACCTACAATTTTTATGTATAGTTTTTTTATGTGTAAAAAACCAACGCAATATTTTTCTGAAAAATATATAACTAATAAATAACTAATAAATAAATAAATAACTAATTTTATTTTTATTAAATTTATTTAATTTTATTTTTATCAAACGGACAATTGGAGGCGATACACATATGCCAACGTCTTTTTCATTCTTGAAAGTATTTTTGGTAGGCCGATTTCAGAATGGCCTTTAACTCCCTGTGCGAATTCTCTTTGATGCCTTGGATAATTTGGATTATTTCTTCCAATTTTGGGGATTAGAGAAAAATTATACTGAGTCATATCTGGCGACCATCCCGATTGGCTTTGCGGAAGGAGTTGTGAGTGCATGACACACTGTGTAACGAGCCCATAAGCGTGTGGCCAAAAATGGAAGGAGTTGTCCTAGAATCATAAAAATTTGTGAGAATGATTTTTACGATAAAGCAATTATTATCACAAAATTTCGTTCAAATTTAATGAATGGCCCGCTCACCTCCCATATAACCGAAATCGATAATCTGGAATAGTTCACAAAAAATTCTCCTATAACAATAAAATTTGGCAGACAGTTATCTTACAGATATAAATAGGTAGTGTAGAAATTAACCAAATCGGCCAAATAACACGCCCACCTCCCATATAACCGAAATCGGTAATCTGGAAAAGTTCCCTTAAAAATAATCCTAGATGAATAAAATTTGGTTCACATAATTCTTTTCTAATTATACAAAGTTAACTAAAAATTAACCAAATCGGCCGACTAACACGCCCACCTCCCATATATCTGAAATCGATAATATGGAATAGTTCCCCTAAAAATTATCCTAGATATATAAAATTAGTACACATAGTTCTTTTGTAACTATAAAAAAATAACTTGAAAATGAACCAAACTGTCCGACTAACACGCCGTCCTGCCATACAACCGAAATCGGTAATTATCACAGAGCATTAAAATTAGCTACACATAGTTTTTTGCAGCTATAAATGGTTTGTGTAAAAATTAATCAAATCGACAGACTAGCATGCCCACCTTCCATATAACCGAAATCGGTAATCTTGTATCTTTACTCAAAAAATTATCCTAGAACAATTAAAATTTGGTTGGATGGTTTGGTTAGCTAAAACAATAAGGCTGTTTTAACAAATTAATTTTACAATATTTTTTAAACGCATACGTACTTAATACAATTTAGTTACAAATTCAAATTAAAATAATATTTAAATAATACTACTATTAGAGATTAATTACATTATTGGCCTCTTCTATTTCTCTCTCTTTTGGCAATATATATTATTCTATTTCACTGCCATGCCATGTTTTAATTGATTTTTCTTGTCTATTTTTTACAATTTTTTACACTTAGCGGACAATAAAGCGGGCGGTGATTTCTCGTGTTGAGACGAGAAAAAAATTGTATGGGTGGGGGTAGTAGCAAATGGCCCCTTAGTGTGGTAGGAGGGAAAAACGAAAAAAATAGTTGTCAATACGTTTTAACTCATACCTAACAAAATTTTAAGTTTTTTTAAAAAAAATAATTTCTTTTTGTTTTAAAGTCTGTAAAATTTTTTTTATTTTTTCATATAAAATTGCTCATTTTCGAAAAAACATGCTCCAGAAAAGTGGGCGTAAGGTCCTTGTTATTAAGTTTCGGAAAACCAAATTTTGGGAACTTGTTGAGGAAGACATATTAAAATTAAAAAAACAAAAATACTTTTTTTGTATTTTTCGTTTTGATCTTTGTGAAAAAGTTGTTATTTGTTCATATAAAATTGCTCATTTTTGGCAAAACATGCTCCAGAAAAGTGGGCTCCAGAAAAGTCGATACTATTGAGTTTCGGCAAACCAAAATTTGGGAACGTGTTAGGAACGTGTTGATGTTAGGCATATTAAAAATTTAAGAAAAAACAAATATACTTTTTTTTAATTCTATCTCAAAGTTTTTGTTTTTTCAGGCTTCTAATGCTTTTTCTTAGTTGCACACAATTTTTTTATGTTTGATTTTAATTAAATATAAAATAAACTTTAGAAAAATATTGCAAAAAACTTCTACATTCAGAATCCTAATACTCCAAACTAAGATTCTGCATATATATGATTACAAATTTATGACTTTTTTCGTAAGCTATTTTTGGCCGCACTCGTTACACTTTGCGACACCTTGAGAATCGAAGAAAACAGTCAACATCACCTTAATTTTTACTAATTTATTTATTTTTATTTATTTATTGACCAAACAAGGCAATTTACTTATTCTAACTTAATGTAATTTATTTTATTTTTTTTATATTATTTCTTATTTTATTTCTTCTCCCCTTTCCTTGTTTTGGTGTTCGAAGATGTGCGAATTGAAGTGGGCGTATTCCGCCCACCTAAATGACATGATTTCACGAACACGTCCAAAAGGAAAGGCAAAAAGAGAATTAAAAGTAAGAGTACTTATAAGGTAATTACATACAAGAAAGAGGAGAAGAAAAGAAAAAAGATCAAAGGCTGAGTTAATTATGAAGAGAGAGAGAGACTTTGATAGAGATCGCTTGAATGAGGATTTGGACATGGAAGGTGAGTAATGGTGGGATATATTATTAAATACTCTACAACAACGGCTGATGGGTACATTACTTGCATATGCAGTATGATGCTGATATTCCGTTAAAAGCCCAGTATGCCTTGTACGTCTTATAGAGTAATTGAGTGTGATCTTGTTAAAAATGTGTTTGCAGTTAGTTACACCGTTCAGAACATCGAAAGTAAAGCAATCCAGCATAATTGTTGTTCTTCACGCGCTTAAGTGAAATCGCTATTTGCAATCTTAACCCAAATTGATAAATAAATACACATACATATAAATTGAAATCAAACAATAAATAAAAAATAATAAACAAAAAACAATTTTGCAATATTGACCTAATTCTTGAAAAAAAATCTATGGAAAACACCTGTGACTCCTCTTTGTGCACTTCAGATGACAAAAAATCACCCAAAATCGATTGGAAAGTCATTTCACGCCTCCTGCATAGGTTTATCGAAGAGAAGTCTAGCATACCTAGCTGACTATCTCGAAAACTTTTTCTACTGTGATGAGTGCAATTTAATTTCTCTCTCACATGTCCTTTTCGCGGTAAAGTGGCTCAGTGATTCTATAAACTCTCTTAGGTCAGAAAATAAACTGTGCAAAAAAAAAATCATCGATGACTAGCTAAAGAATAGCGGAATACCTCAGTAACGCTTTTGAAATAACGAAAACAATCTTGGAGGCAAAGCTAGCGATAATCTCGAAAGCTGTTGAAAAAGTGTCGGATTTAAATCTTAAAAATAAAATTAACGCAAGCACGTATCATATACGATACGATATAAAAAAACAATCATCACTTACTGTGAAAAAAATAACAACACAGAGTCAATAAATATTATAAAAGATAACCTATCGTACCTAAGAAGTGACCTGGACATAATACTTCAATCCACTTCAAGTAAGCCTGCGTCTTCCCCTGAGCAGTCAGATGCAATGATCATTGTCCTATTTGACAAAATAAATGAAATCAGCGACGATCTTGGCATGTTTCCGGCAGCTATTGCAGAAATATCGTATAGCATTAATTCTGCACCCAACATCGAAATCGAAAACATCCCAGATTTGACAGAACTTCAGCAAAACTCATTCACTCTCATTCACTCTTTGATGAAATAATTGAAGTCACCGTAGTATCTCCTTCGGCGCGTACGTTATTCTGCCCTACGAGAAATTAAATTAATCTAGACTCTACCCGCTGCTACACCACCTGCTGCTGTCCCGAGGAAGATTATTAAACATTTTGGAACCTCATCTGAATGGAACAATCGGATTCAAAAAAAATTGATGGCAAATCAAGAAGGCAGCAAAGAATTGTTTGTGAAAGGTTTTCCTGCAACTGCTAGTGTAAGTTTTGTTCGAAAATACTTTCTGAAAAAATTCCGCATCGCGATTCCTGATTGCCATAAGAAGTCATCCAAATTCGCAAAGTTCAGCAGTTTTAAAGTAATTATTCCAAACAAATATGCGTGGATGTTTGCTAACTTGCTGGTGGTAGATCTAGGCACGGCAATGTACGTATCATGGACTGGTAGGAGAAATCTGAAATGAAAAATGGTATGCTAAGGAACAATCCGGTCACTGTTAAGCAAGTTATTAAGCTTAGTGTTAAGCCTATTATTATAAATAGTTATTCTACTAAGCCAACTCTAGAAAATAACGAGTTTTCTTGCAACTTCCACTTTCAACCTTCCAAATAACTCTGTGCATAACCATAGACCTAGCTCATATTTTAAAAGACTTCAAAGCACATCTAGCACTAAGAAACTTACATACGTTAGAAATCAACATGCACAACCTCATTCTTCCACAAGGCCTAACGCATCAGTCAGTAAAATACTAACTAAGCACATCCCAGTTCTGCCTCAAACTGGGAACTAAAAACCAATGTTTTTCCCGCTTTTCTTTCAAAGATTAGTTATAAGCCCACATCGGTTAACAATGACACTGTCCCAACTCCAAATAAATCCTATATCCCAAATAACAAACCTTAAGCTTCTCATGGCAATCGCGTCTTATTCAACCTTAACCCAGTCTCTGACCCCCTTCTAACAATAAAGAAAATAGTCCAGAAACTTCAACCACACTCTATCCTAACTTTGTCCATTTCCACACAATAAATCCATCTCTTCCTGTTCATGTTATAAATGAGCCCTCTAACCAACTTTGTAGCGAAAGGCCTTTTTGGATCCTCTGGTACCCCCAAGGGTTAAACTGACTGAGAGTTCCTGTGCAGATACTGAAAACAGTTATGACCTGTCTCGTCTTAGGGAGAATAGTGTTTACAACAACGTTCGTCTATTTCTCGCATACATGTACAATGCCCCTGACACAACATGTATAGAAGGTAAGACTAAGACTAATCTCAAAGTCTTGATACAGCAAGAAGGTCTGCCAACTGAGTTAAATGACTTGCGTCACTTATTCAATTGCTTCCATGAGCAACTTGGCCTGAACATAAACCAAGTCAAGAAGGATCTTGCCACCTATGGAGCTCACGTCCGATCAAAACACGTCTCATTTCTGCAAAAGACACGTAAGGAGCATCAACAGTATTATTGCTCCTAACTTTCACCCTTAAACAACCCCTACCGCTCAAAACCAGCCAAACTCACCTAACAACATATCTCAAGTATGGCCAAGGATCCTGCCCACTGAACTCTCAAAATATTTTATCACAACTGTGTTGGTATGAGAGATAAACTAAATATACTATTTATTGACGCCAAATCTTGCCACTTCAAGGTTCTTGTAATTACGAAAACTTGGTTAAATGATACTTTTAAAAATGAGGAAATTCTGGACTGCATTTGGACTATCTACCGAAACGAACGCGACTACTCCTCCACAGGTCTCTCACGAGGAGTCGGTGTACTAATTGCTATCCATAATTCTCTTTCATGTGAGCCTACAGAAACCCCTAAAATCTTTGAACACCATATAGTAAAAGTGTATTTAGGATAAATGTGTACTTTGATGTAATTTACACCCCCCAAGTTTTAGTAAGTCAGCATACAATGCGTTATGTGAAACAATCTCTACATTGACGGCAACCTTAAATGCGGATGATAGAGTTATTATTTTTGGTGACTAGTGCTCCTGACTTTGTAAAGGTTTTGGGTTTCATCTGGATAGCGCCATTTTGCAGATTGTTGAGCTGTTTCGACGTCATACTCGTACACCCAATTCTCGTCCCCCGTAATGATGCGCTGATTGTCCGTATTGGCCATTAAAAGCATCTCCTAGCGGCAGTCTTGCGAAACTTTTTTTTAAGGAAATTCAGCAATTTTGGCACAAGTCGCGTGCAACCCGTCGGATGTCTCGAACATCATGTAAAATGCTTTGCACCAATACAGTCGGTATATCAAGCTCCCCTCCGCTATATCTTTCACGGTCACATTTCGATTTTCGAGCCGAATACTTTTTTGCAGAGACTAAATAATAATTATTTTTAGATTTTGAAACCAAAAAAGCAGTGTGAAAAAATTGTGTACCACCGTTTTGAAGGTACAATTAGACTCCTCCGACATTGTATAATATGTTTTCCTTTTGACTTTTAAAATTTTGACTCTTAAAATTTTGAGCCAAAAATAATAGTTACTTCTGATTTTTATTTCTTTAAGCAAAAAAAAAGCAAAATCTGGACCGGCATTTTTTGAGCACTAAATAACTGGTAAATTTTGATTTTTATTTTTGGCGGCAAAAATAAAAAGCAAAATTTGCCCAATATTTTTTTGAGCACTAAATAACTGGTAAGTTTTGATTTTCATTTTTTAGGGAAAAAATAAAAAGTAAAATTTGCCCGATATTTTTTTGAGCTCTAAATAATTTGTAAGTTTGATTTTTATATTTTAAAGTAAAAATGAAAAGCAAAACTTACCAGTTATTTAGTGATAAAAAAATTGGCCAGCTTTTGCATTAAAAAATAAAAAGCAGAAATAATTACTATTTTTTTCTCAAAATTCTTAAAGTCAATGTATAATTATTATTTTTTACTTTTTATTATAAAATGCATACTTGGTACGGTCTCTGCTTTTTTGATATATTCATCGTTTCTTGGTGTTGCTGGATGAGAAGGGTGAGGCTAGTCGCCAACTGATGTACGACCCTCTTTAAACAAGTTTTACCACTCACATGCCTGCGTACGTGATAGAGCAGACTCTCCATAGGTTTTCTGCAACTTTGAATTTAGCAATTTTGAACAGAAGGTATATTAAATATAGAAAAATTCACAGTAGAGTTGTGTTGATTTTTGAAAAAAAAAATACTGTTCCAAAAATCTTTGAATTATACATCAAAATTGTTGGTTTGAAATACCTCAAAATAAAAAATTCTTCCTCATGCTTTCTTAAGGGGGTCTTCTCATTGAGCAACTTTTTTTTTCAACTTTTTTTTGCATTTATTTATAGCTTGGGTAGTTGTGAATATGCCCCTAAAAGGATTTTTAGAAATTCGAAATACTTAAGAAGATACAGCCTTTTTTGTGAAGCAAGGTCTGATGGACAAGAAGGTGATGGAGGTAATAAAACCAGCTTACGAAGCGCTGTCGGCAGATAATTTGCTTGAAAGATGCCTTGGATCTGAAACTCAGAATTCCAATGAGTCCTACAATTCTGTTCTTTGGTCACTTTCGCCCAAACACATTAACTCAGGCGCACGCACCATCGAAGTGGCCAATTTCATTGGAACGTGCCTCTTCAACGACGGTTTTATACCCATACTTAAAATTATGGGTTTGATGGGTATTGCGATTGGCAAAAACGCATACGAATACGCACTATCTCGCAATGAAGACAGATTGAACCGATCAGAGACTCGAGCTGCGGCATCATCAAAAGCTGGCAGAACGGCTCGCAGAGCAGAGAGGGCAGCAGAAAGCAGTTTCTACGAAAAAGAGGAAGGTGGCCTGTATGGAGCTGGCATCGCCGACTAATATTTGTAAGTAAAAATTGTCAGCTCTTTAAAACTGCATTTAAACATTTTTGATTTTTTTTTTTCCCCCAAAAAAATTACATCAAAGTTTAAACGCGTTTATCTCGAACCCACGTTTTTCGAACTGGCGGCCATGATATCTCCAGTTCAACTGAACCGATTTTCATGAAACAAAATGGAATCGACGCAGAATTGTCACCATTCTCGGGTGAACATCGACCATAATTTTAAAAAATTTTTTACTATTTTTTTTTTTACACTAAACTACAAAAAAAAACCCGAAATTGAAATTTTTTTTTTTGAATGGCCGCCATTTTGTCAAAAAAAATCACAAAATTAAGCTTGAGGTTCACCCGAGAATTACATCTATACTGATTATAACCCCGTTTTTTTTTCATTTCAGACGCTCCGGAGACCCGGAATCGTAGCCGCCGTGACGACACCTTTTTTTTTCACCACCAACTTTGAAGTCTCATTACTTTTTGAACAGCCCACGTATCGAGCCAAAAAAAATTTTTTTATTTACTTTGAACCTTTTGTAATACAATAAATAAAAACAGTTTTCAATTATTCTTTGCGTTTTCAAATAAGAATTTTTTTAAAAAGGGTCCAAAAAACGGGTTTTGAATGAGAAGACCGCCTTAACACGGGGTAATAAGAGTTGAAGTCATCAAATTTCCGTAATAATTTTCTTAAAAATTTCACTTTGGAGAGTAGTAAAATAAAATGTGCCTATCAGAATGCAATGTGTTTTATAGCAAAAGATGGTAAATTTCAATATCTTTTATGCAAAAGCAAATTGGTAATAATCATTTTATCAGTTTTTTAGTTGTATGCAAAATACTAATAAGAAATTTCATGTTTTTCCGATGTAACGAATTTTAAGCCAAAAACCCTTTTAGCGTTTTGCGCGACCATTTATCGTTCAGTAGAATCAGAAATCAGCGTATCCCGGGAGCTTTTTGAACAACGTTGAAAAATGAAACTGTCTAACCTACATACCAAGTTTCACTATCAAAACATGAACAATTCAGAAGATATAGTGATTTATGAGTGGGCGTACATATAGTTCGACTATGCCCATTTTTAGTAGAGTTTCTGGGAGTAGCCATACGAAATAAACTACCAATTTTTAGTCCAATATCACCAAAACCGTCTGAAATACAGCGTTTATATTCATTAGTGGGCGTTTAAAGGGGATGTGGCAAAAATATTTTTTTCTATAAGCCATCTCGTACTCGGAAACAATCTACTGCCAAAATTTCAGCTCAATCGGCCCAATAGTTTTGGAGTCTTAATGACTTCTTAAAAGATAGATATGGTGCGACCGCGCCCATTTCTAGTACAGATGCCGACAGTAAATGTACGAACTAAATTATAAAACTTGAAATATAGCATTTTTATTGATTACTTGTAAAAGGGGGTGTGGTAAAAATTGTAATGCCTATATTTCAATCGGGTATTGATTAGCAAAAAAATAACTAAAATCCTCTCAGCCGTTCTTGAGCTTTTACGTAACTAACGTACACTTTTACTCCTTAATACAGGTGTAGTCAAAAATATTTACACATTGCTTATATTTTTTTATTTACCGTTAGGTTTTCTAAAACTTACTTTATGTTCTTTGCGTTCTCTATAGAAAGTAACATCAAAAACTTTATTTGCAAACTATTTCCAATAAAAATAAAGTGGGCTCTTTCTTTTAAAACACGTAACAATATTGGGCAATGTGTAATTATTTTTGACTACCTTTATATTTTTAGAGAAGAGATATATAGATAGAGGTAAGTTATTTAGTAGATACTTAGAGAACTATAAATTGGCCTACACAACTCATAGCATTTCGAAAGTACAAATATTAAAGTTGTTTCGTGCTGCATCTTAAACGCTTTCCGTAGAACACATAAATTAAAACAACTAGTGAAAACGCCCCGAAAATCGGGTGCACTTCCCTACTTCGCTTTGAAAATAACATTTTCTCAATCACATTAGAGCGAGTTCGTGTCTTAAATTTTTTTGCCGTATTTTCTACTTTAAACGCTCATATCTGCTCAACGCTACCACTTATCAAAAATCTAATAATTTTCTGCTTACCTACGGCTCACGATCACATTAGAGCGAGTTCGTGTCTTAAGTTTTTTTGCCGTATTTTCAACTTTAAACGCTCATATCTGCTCAACGCTACCACTTATCAAAAATCTAATAATTTTCTGCTTACCTACAGCTCACGACCTTTCTAAAGACATATCAAGTGTTGTTGCTGTAGCGTTTGTAGATTTGTTGGAATAAGGGGACCTTTACCGGAATAAATATTAGATTAATAAGAACAAAAAAATTTTACATTCTGATAAAGCAGAAAACATGAAGAGAAGAAGAGAGAGGCACAGAGAGAGATTTTAGTTTTCGAAGTTCAAAACTACCCTCGGTGGTGCAAAAAATTTACGCTGCGAGCTGCATCCTCCACGCCTCCTAATGATACAGTAAGGATGCGCATATAGCTTCAACATTGCATTATCATGAGGGTTTCCGTGCAACTTTGCCTGAAACCCTCAAAAAAGAGCGCTTTAATAGACATCTTGCAGCGCTGCTGTGGTAACAGTAAGCGCTTGCATCCTCCTTGTCAAAGGTGCTTCTTTTAACACTGCCATGTCCTAGGAAGTAAGCAGTTCGAAGATGATTTCGAAAAGGAGGGAGAGAACAAAATTATATTTAGCGGTGAAGTGAGTGTGTGATGCCCATCACTGTGTAATGGAATGGATGAAAGTAGTGCATAAAGAACGAAAGACAGATCAACGAGTGAGTGAACTACGCTCTCTCTCCACTTTATTTCAACTCATCAGTTTAAATCACTTTTTTTCCTTTGGTCAAAAGACACTTCGTTTTTAGCTATACAAGTAGCCAACAAGTAGCCAACAAACGCAAGACGACAAAAGAAGAGTGCAGCCTTTTCACTCTTGGAACTGAATCGCAACTGAACAACAAATAGGCTTGCCCACTTAAGAACAATAGAAATAAGCTCAAAACTTTGTCTCTGTATAAAGAATTATTTTTATAAAGTACTTTTTATGTACAACAAACTGTATAAATTTGAAAAAAAATAATGACTCCTTGTATCTAAAAAAAAATTTTAAAACAAGCAAACAAAAAAAACATTTTTTGGTTGTTACACAAGGGAATTAAAAAAAAAATACTAATTAAGTTTCAACGTCGCGCAAGTCAAGTCCGAAATAGACGAGTGGTTAGAGCGTGCGGCTGGCAATACAAAGGATCCGAGTTCAATCCGTGCTGGTTGGGACATAGTAAATATACAAAGATTTTTAAAATTATAAGTTTTCTGTGCTAAATAAAATGAAATGATAAAACGTAGAAAACGAGATTCCGAGTTTCTGATAAGCCCTGGATAAAAACCTTAGATCAAACTTTATATAAGTTCTTGTATAAAGGAAATAATTTCATACGCCATTTTTCCTTGCATAGACCTTTTAGAAAACTTGTTCCAAAGATTGTTCAAGGAAGTTTAAATTCTCCTTCCTATATAAAAAATACCTTCCTGTATGCAAAACTTTACTTAAGGCGTATATAGGTGAAATTGCTATCTGGGTATCTAATCTATATATTGTAGTGCCAAAGCACAGTCAGCCCACGGTATAATTGAATAACATAGTAGTGGTATTCACAATGTTGTGCTAATGGTCGGGTAGATAAGCTGAATAGCAAAATAACAGAACAAATTGTGAACACACTTCGCTTTTAATGCAGCTAATCATTTAAAATCAAAGTAAAATATAAGGAAACGTCAGTCACAGAGTTGCATTTTTCTATGTTTGCTTAGCTACTCAAACCTACTCAAGGGCTTGGTGTAGGTAAAGAGCTAACGTGTAGCTAATTTACATCAAATGTATTTTGTTTTGTTTAGAGCTAATTTACTCTTGTACCCATCTGCCCGACAAGTTGCCCTACATCGTGAATACCACTAATAAATTAAAGTGTAGCAATCAGAGATCTGCAACAACCGCTTCGCTTCATAACGCACTCTCCTTCTTCACTACTTCGTAATGTTTTCACAACCATTCGCACATGGCAGAATTATAAGGTAGGGCCGCTTTGCTAAGTGCCCTCACGTGTCAACGAAGAGTGGATATTGAAAAGGTTGGTTAGTTGTCAAAACGACGAATTTCGAAGAAATTGCAAATGAAGGAAATATTTTATGTTTCCAAGTTGCAAACAGTGCGGTCGCGGTTGTTTAATTTGTGATAATTTGAGTGAAAATATTATAAAAAAAGTGTAATAAAAACTATAAAATGTGAAAGACGTCTTAAAATTGCAAAAAAACCCTGTAACAGTTTTAACCTAAAAACAACTGCGAAACGTGAGCATAAAGAAATTCGCGATGAACAGCTGATTTTGACATCTAGCTCGCTTTATTCTGATTTCTACATTTCTCTCCGAGTCGGCCCTACCTTATAATTCTGCCATGCATTCGCATTCCTCAAAAAATCGTGTTTGCTTCACATTGACTCGCTCGCTTTTTATACAATATGTTGAATGTGAACTATGCTCTCACTCTCTAATCTACAAAATGCGCTTGCTTCGATCCTCATGTTGAGAGTTGTGCGAGTCACCGAACAAACATAGCGAATATAGTGAAAATTTTACCTGCTTTGCGATTCAACTGAGCGTTGTGCGAGTCAAGGAACAAAATTAGCACGTTGCTCTGGATTCCATTGTCGCCGCATTGCTTATTGGGGGAAAAATTTAAAAAGCGATCATGTGCGGCTGAATCTTTTTTATCTAATGTTTATGATCTTCATAATTGAATTCGGCGACATTCAATGAATATAACTGAATTTGTCAATATACATTGTTTTCTGCGCATTTTTTTTGTTTCTTTTTTTTTAATAAAAATGGACTACCAAGAAATAATTAAATATATATCCAGCGGCGTTTATCCACTAAAAAATAAGAGTAACGTATAAAAGACATTGTGCGAAAGAATTTTAAAATATAACGGTAGACAAACAACAAATTTAAATTAATATACAATTTTCAATTAATAAAATTTGTTTTATTGAATGTTTTTTATATACAGGGTTAGGCGATTGAACGATCAAACGATAATACTTTTTTTGTGTGAAATTATTTTTTATTGATTCCAATTAAAAAAATGCGTGGAATAATCAAAATTTCAGAATATATTCACTTTAGCTCGATGTGTCCACCTTTTGCCTTGACTATGGCCTTCAAACGGTTAAAAAATGAGTTGCATGCTGCACGAATGTGATCTTCCGGTATTTTGGCCCATTCCCGTACAATGGCTTTCTTCAGCGCATCCATACTGGCATATTTTTTAGTCCTCACCTTGCTCTCTAAAATGGCCCAGATTGAATAGTCCATCGGATTTGCATCTGGCGAATTCGAAAGCCATTGTGTGGACGAAATGAAGTGTGGAACATGATTTTTTAACCATTCTTGGTTCAGACGAGCTTTATGAGATGGTGCCGAGTCTTGTTGGAACGTCCACGGCCTACGACCGAAATGTTTTCGTGCCCACGGCTCTAAAGCAGCTTCCAAAACACTTTCCCGATAATAAGTCGCATTGACTTTGACACCAGGCTCGATGAAAACGATTGGACAGCGTCCATCGGCGGTCACAGCTGCCCATACCATTACTTGAGATGGGAAATTACTTCGGGTGGCCGTTCGTAGGCTCAAATTTTCGTAAGTGCGTTCAGTTAAGTAAACACGATCATTTTGAGAGTTTATGAACTGCTCAATAGGAAAATTTTTCTCATCAGAAAACACAATGTTTGGGAATTCGCCACGTTCGTGCAAGCGTAACAACTCCTTTGCTCTTTCGAGTCTAACTTTTTTTTGCTTTGGTGTAAGATCGTGTGCCTTTTGGAACTTGTAAGGCTTTACTTTGAGGTCATTTTGCAATATGCGTCGGATACTTCTCTGGGATATTTTTAGTTCTTTGGCCATTTGATTACCACTACGACGTGGATTTCGTTCAAGTCGAGCCTTCACTTTCCGAACCATTTCTGGTGATGTTGCTGTTTTTTTTCGACCACCACCATAGCGTTTGGCAATGCTACCTGTATCATTATAACGTTTTATGGTACGATACACGAACATTTTATTCACTTTAAGATGGCTTAGCTCACGAACAATAGCTGGTTGTAATTTTCCAGCCAAATATAACGCGATCACACTATTACTTTTGAATTCCATATCGAATAATTTCTGTCCTATCAAACTTTGACGCAAATGCTTTTGGTAGCTTGTAAACAATATAAAGAGTTGTCATTGGTATGAATTTGGTAGAGTTGACATTATCGGGTTGCCAGATATACCGGTGCGAACTTGGTAACAGTTCAATCGCCTAACCCTGTACATAAATAATATCTTCATAAATTTTATATTAAAAAAATTAACTTGCTGCAAACATTACCTTAATAATTAAAAAAAAACTTAACAATAATAACCTCATGCAATCATTTCCATTTAATTTCTTGTGCACGATAAACATCAGCGCAGTTTGTTAGCGCAAAATAGTAGCAAACCGCGTAGATGACTTGCTGTGATTCGCTAAATCATTGAGAGTCATGCGAATAGTTGATCACCTTTCAGCAAACAGGGTGAGTGAGGATCTTTGAGAGGCTGAGTGTTTTCAGCTTTCTCTATTCGTTACAGCGAGTCTCTTAAGCACTGCAGTAGCCAATAGTAAGCTTAAGCAAAGAGTATATATATTAAAAGAAGAGAACCCAATTCGCTCACTCAATTTTACTCGCTCAAAATTCAGCATACAAATAAGACTCTTGGGGAAGTGTTTTCGAAATGTGATATTCGAAAACATTTCTGCCGGTATTTGTGCAGTCGCCGTTGTTGTTGTCAGATTCTATACACTGGCTGAAACTGGTTTGACTGGTTTTTATAATAAATTCTGCACAATGTTTACATTTTGCATTATTATATTCTATACTGGTTTGACTGGTTTTTGTGTTATTGAAATAAATTTTCACAATGTTTACATTTTTGGCTGGACGGGCTTGCATGGATTTATTTCAATAACACAATTAGATATTTCAGATACTAGATATTATTTTCAGGATATGTATGAAAATAAATGCTTTTTCCCGAATTTCTTTGTTTTTAATTTTTTTAGGTCAAATAGGAAATTTTTTTATATAATTCAATTTATGAAATTTTCCAATAAATTTCATAATTGAATTTGTTCAGTATGTACAATGCTACATTTTTTGCTGCTTTTGCTTGCATAGATTTATTTCATTTCATTTCATACTTATTTCAAGTTGAAGTATGAAAATACGAAATGTTATTTTTTCAAAGTTTTTAATTATCTCAACTTAATGGAATTTATTTAATTTCTTAAAAAAAATTGGAATAAATAAAATTTTTTTTACCACATTTTTTGCCTGCTTGCTGGTATATTTCATGCATTTATTTCAATATGCCAATTAGATATTTGCAAGATTCAGGTATTTGCATGAAAATATGAAAGGATTTTTATATATATTTTTTAATATTTGTAATTCCCTACATAACATTTTTTTTAGGTCAAAAAGAAAATCTTGCATTTAATAGCAGCAAATTTAAAAAAAATTAACACAATAACCAGTCAAACCAGTATAGAATATAATAATGCAAAATGTAAACATTGTGCAGAATTTATTATAAAAACCAGTCAAACCAGTTTCAGCCAGTGTATAGAATCTGACAACAACAACGGCGACTGCACAAATACCGGCAGAAATGTTTTCGAATATCACATTTCGAAAACACTTCCCCAAGAGTCTTATTTGTATGCTGAATTTTGAGCGAGTAAAATTGAGTGAGCGAATTGGGTTCTCTTCCTTTAATATATATACTCTTTGGATTAGGGTGGTCTTATGCTGGCGGTCAAATGATCCCTGGTCACGTCACTTTTTGCGCTTTTTTTTCGTTTGATGAACTCTGAGCCCAAAGTATGTTATGATGACGGTCATATGAGCCCCAAACATTAGTATACTTTTTGCTACTTTTAATACTTTATCCGAAAAAAGTATCATCGTTGAACATGGTTGAGTGTTGCTACTAAGCAGAATTCATTACTGCTTTCATAAATTTCGCACTGAAATTGTACTATTTTAATGCGAAAACACAAATGCTGTGAATAATTCCACAACGCAACACTGTTTTGATCCCGTGATTTCATATTTTTATCGAGTCATTTGGTGACCGTCGTGGGCAAAATTTATTCTCTTTCTCTCGCTCTTAATTTTTCAATTTGCATTGAAACAACAACAATGCATGACGTGCCCATGACCGCCAGCATAACATAGCCCTTAGCGAAGTTTACTTCTTGAGCGAGTGCGCATTTTGTGTATTCCAAGGTTGATTTATAAGGTTGTCGCAAGGGAGAGAGCGAGTACCCATAATTGCCAAATCGAAGTTGACAGCTCATAGAAAATCTGCAAGTGCTTTCTTTTATCATCCGTTTTTCTTTCGTAGTCATTCGCAAAATTGGCTGGTTTTGACAATTATGGGACTGAGAAGAATGTGCGATCAGCCCGGCGACAACCTTATAAATCAACCTTGGTCTATTTGTTGATAGAGAATACGATTCAAGCTGGCTACTCTCATTTTCAACGAGTGCTCATGTGTATAAGAGAAGCTACTCATGCAGTTCTCTAGTAGCAATTAATAAACTGATTTTCGTTTGCTTAATTTCGGTTGTTTATTTCTTTCATTCATAACTAAACTGGGTCAAACGATTTATATTACAATCACAACTGTTGCTGCATTGACTTTGCAAGCCTGACATATTGAACTACCCTATAGGAACAAACTAACTTGTTTTTAAAAACAACTAATTAAAAAACTAATTAAAAATAAAGCAGTATATGAACTACTTTGAATTATATTAAGGCGGAAACTACTCTGATTTTGACATGTTTTAATTGCAAATTTTTATTAGATAACAACTTTATATATATTTAACCATGTTATTTCATCAAATATTATTAACTTTAGGCCATCAGTAATAGTTTTCAATTGGCTATTTTAAAGTAATTACAAAAATAATTTATATATAACTAATTTAACAAGTAGTTGAAAATATATGCAGACGAAAGTCAATTGATTTATTTAGCGGACATCACCATACAAAATATGTTAGTTCGTTCTATGGAAAAAAGTCAGAATTTCACCTAGTTGTGGTTGACAAAAAAGTACTTTATCAACTACTTTTAAATTAGTTGATTTTCCTACAGGGTAGTGAGAATGAAAGAAAAGAAAATAACTGTTCATCAACAAAGGGCATTGCTCAATAGTTCTATGTATTGGTCAAACTAATATTTTATTTGAAAACATGGTGAGGAGTTTGCAGTAAGAAATAAAATACTGGTATTTTTAGTGTATATAATAGAATAAAATTTTAAATAAAGTTTTTTAGCACTCAGGCGCGAATGCGATAACGATAGAACAATACATGTGGCTCAGAAAGAAACACTAAAGGAGTATAGAGAAGCCAAGGCAGCGGCTGAAATTAAGCCTAAGAAGAAACTTGGTGGCTAAAGGATAATAGCGCGACGACGTGTGGCGGAAATATACAACATCATACCATTGGTAAAGGACGTGCATCAAAAGCAGCGACTACTAAAGCAGACTGAAGAGGAAAAGAAGAACCACGGATAGAGCAGAAGGTGGGAAAAATCAACAATGGGCTGGTTTGGCAGCAAAGTAGTAATCACTACCAACAACAACCATAGTAATAGTAGCAGCAGCAGCGAAAGCGGATTTTTAAATATAGTAGGAGTTTTAAGTGTTTTTTTATGGTTATAACCTATTGTATGTTATATAGTAAATAGATATTATAAAAATTATATTCAGAATTATATTCAATTAAATTCAGTCTAAAATAAAATCAATCAATTGCAAAATATGTGGCGTCCGTGGCGCAGCATGACAAACTGCCATGAAAAGCTTCTTGAGAACATAAGCCGTTCGGAGTCGGCATAAGACATGTAGGTCCAGTTCTCTATCATTTGTGTTCAAACATTTCTCAACACATATAACACAATTTGATCATAAGAAGCTCGGCCAAAGTCCTTTCAAGGTCTGAAATGGCCAAATCAATTTTTTTAAATGCAAAATATAAAAAAAAATTTTCCAAAACAATATCAAAAATTATGATAAATGCGTAGAGAATAATAGAAATGAATAAAGTAATTTTAAAAATTTTATTAAATAATACTATGTCAGAATCAGCTACAATTTTTCACTTTTGAATGTTTTCACTTTGAATGTTTTAGATACGAAAATTGCAAAACTAAAATCAGTAAAAAGAAATTTGAAATATGTAACTCGAAGTATATATGTAGCGAATGTATGTAAAGAATGTTTATACAATAATTAAAATAAATGGTTTTTAATAACAGTATATTTTTTATAAATGGAATAAGATAACATTCAGAAAATATTAGCAAAACTACGTAAAGCACCAAATAGGACATATTCAATAGACATATAGAGGACACAAAAAAGATATCGCACACTAAATACAAAACAGTCACAACTCAAAATTCACAAATTATTTACTTTTTAATGTAAAACTATTCGTAGTGATCATATACTTTGACCATAACATCAAATACATTTTGTACACATCTTCATTATCTACACTGAGGGGAAAATGTGTTAAAATTAAACGGTGCTTGTGCTTAAATTAAATGTACTCGTCATTAAAATAGAGCTTGCGAGAATTTCGTTAAAACTAAACACAAATATGTTAAAAAAAAATGAAGAAAGCCGTTATTAATTTAATGAGATCTATTTCAAAAACCAATTTAAGCACAAATGTGTTTAAATCAAACACGTTGCTTTCACTTTGAAATTTAAAGCAATAATGTTAATTTTTAGCACGCATGTGTTAAAAGCAATTTTTAAAACGAACGTGTTTAATTTTAAAACAGACCATCTACAAACCTATTTAAAAACATTGTTGTTGTTTTAAATGTAGATGTTTTAAAAACCATTTCAAACAATACCTCATGAAAATTAAACGCAGTGTGTTTGTTTTATTTAAATTTTTATTAAAAACCAGTATTTATTAAAAAAAAACATTACAATATTTGTATGCATGTTTTGGCAATGTAACTGGCAGCAAATGAAAAATATAATGTACTATCTAAATCATTTGATTTGCTTAGAACTAGTGGAGTTCAAGTGGAGCTTGTGATTTTTGATTTCAAGTCACTCATATGGTTAAATACTCTTTATTTTAAATAATTTTTACCATTATTTGCTGTATGAAGTTGGAAAGTATGTGAAATAAAAGTATCAATTGGTAATAATTTCAATTCCTCTTTACATATTCCAACGTCGTATGCACAAAAATGACGAGCATAATTTCTAATGTTGACAAGTGTAGAGAGTATTAAAATTTCATTACAATGTAGCAATAACAAACATATTTTAACTAATTCAATATTTTCTTTACAGAGTGCCAAATAAAGTTTTGATTTTTAGATAATATTTTTATAAACTATTTTATAAGTTGCTAAGACGTTTTAAAATCAATTGTATAGTTATGAGATACTATTTGACTATAGTAGTCTTTGTTTTTTAAATTCATGACATTAAAGTTATTTCTATTAAAAAGCTGAGGTAAACCGTTTGAGTATTTATTAAAAAAAAAATGCAAATTGATAACCAGATTTCCGAGCTATTGTTTTGGCGAGATTTAGACGTGATGTAATGCTGTTAAAGTAAATTTTAGATTCCTTATGTTTCGCTTCAAAATTGTTGAATTGAGTTGTCAAATTCTTCGATGTCATTTTTCGTTTTCCTTTATTTAATTTTTTAAAATTTTTGTAAAAATCAAGGATCGATCGGCCGCTTGCTGATATTTTTAAAATTTCTTCCAGATTCACTGTGAAATGACTGCTCTTTGCTTGTGCACTATCATTAATAACCGTTCACTAAATTTGTATTTAATAATATCAGTTTTAACTGGTTTAAGGAGGTATTTACTTTCCTAATTAAATACCTTCAATAGATTTTTATACTATTTTTCTAAAATCAAAAGTAAATAGCACCTTAAGTTCATTTCACTTATGTTATAAAATATATGATATAGACATATAACGATTCACTCACCTGCTCTTTTTGCCAAAGAAAAAGCTTTACACGGAACTCAGCTTGTTGCGTGAGCAATATCGTTTTCATTTAGGAATGGAAGACTTACTTACTTACTTACTTAGTTGGTCGTAACAACCCGTGTCCGGGTTTCAGGAATGGAAGACTCCTGAAATTTATTCCAGCCGCTGCAAAATAAGAAACATCCTTTTCTGTGTCGATTTAAACGTGAAAGTATTCAGGCCTATCATGAGTAATTTTTCACCCGGAATCGGAAAAGGGAATTTCCGGTCTTAAGATAAGGAGTTACAATACACCCTGTAACATTACCCATGGATAATAATTTAACGCATGGTAAAGTGTTCTTAATATAATTCCAAGAACATTTTACCATATATTAGTTTAAAACCCATGTTTGCTTTTTATGACCTACTTATGGTGTCGCAAACATGTCACATACTTTTTAGTCACAACTTGTGTGGCAATATCAAATTCAAAAATAATAAATTAACTTAAATTAAACATTTCAAAGATTGCGTAAACAAATTCTTCGAATCCACTTGAACAACCCAAAAACTAATAGCGGTCGCCAAGTGCATTCGAAAGAACATGCATTTCCACGGAAAGTCAAGTGAGCGCAAGCGAAATTGTGTAAACAATCCCACGCTCACTTACTGACCTAAAAGAAAGCAACACAATGAACCATTGCGCAAGCGAGTCAGTCGTTCACTTATTTACCTAGTTCGCTTCTTAAGAAATAAGCGCAGGCAAATTATGCAAGCAAAGCAATTGCTTACTGACCTAGTCCGCTAAGTGCAGGTAAATTGTATAAGCGAACATACGCAGACCAATCATCGAGTCACAACGAAAGAAATAATTAAGAACCAATAAAAATTGAAAGAAAGTGTTATACAAATTTTGCGTCACTTTCTTTCCTACCCAAAAGACTCTGCCGAAAGAGCACACAAAGTTATTTTGAGACTCCCTCGTAGAACAAATAAGTTTTATTTAAATACCGATGTTAGAATTATAAGTATTCAGCCTTAAGATAGATTCGGTTTTGTAATAAAACAAAAATTCTAAAAATTAACAAGAGTTTTATTCAAAGTGAAAATTAGAGTTTTTTTTCAAAGTGAAAATTAGAGTTTTATTTAAAGTGAAAATTGGCGCACTCGGTAGGATATCCGAAAAGAATACAAACTCTTTAAAGATAAAGAACATTATTCTTTTGCATCTTAATGCTTTATCGGAAAATCCGCAGCACCAGGAAGTAAAGGCTTACTCCTAAAAAACCTTGAAAGATCAAGGCTACCACCGTTCAACAAGATCATTCAACGATAGCTGCCTGAAGTTATTCACATCAACACAATAAGAAGCAACTTTGCGATCATTCAACGATAGCTGCCTGAATTTATTCATATTAACACAATAAGAAGCAACTTTGCGATCATTCAACGATAGTTGCCTGAATTTATCCACATCAACACAATAAGAAGCAACTTTGCGATCATTCAACGATAGCTGCCTGAATTTATTCATGTCAACACAACAGATATACAGCACTAAAAACTTATACGGGGACGACGAAGATACCATCGACTTCACGCCTATCTACGAGGAAATCCTGCGGAAGAGAGCTGAACGACAACAGGGAAAGGAGATATTGAAGCCAGTCGCCGTGGTAAAACCAACCACTAGAAAACCAGAGTAAGATATTTTTTTTTTTTTGTGTCACTATTATAAATTTTTTTTTTTTTTTGTCCGTTAAATAAGTATATAATTTCACACAAACACATTTTTATAAGTATACAATTTTAAGCAAATACATTTTTCTTCTGTAAGAGAAAATGGCAGTGAACTTAAATTTTGAACCCATTAAATATCTGGGATCTCTTCCTGAATTTCATGGAGACCCTAGGGACTTACCAACGTTTTTGAGTCTAGTGGACAGAATACATCCCATACTTTTAACCTTTGACCCCATGTCACAAGGCTTGTTTTCCGACCTCATAAAAAGTAGACTGAGAGGTAGAGCAAGAGAGGTCATAGAAATTAATTGCCAAGCCACGTTGTGGTCCGATATAAAGGAAGTTCTAAATAATAATTTTGGTGACCGCAAAAGCACAGACGAACTTTTCGACGAACTAAGAGCGACAACTTTTAAGACAACGACGATAGATTTCTATAACGAAATTAAAACCAAACTGAGAAGACTAAACAATAAAGCCAAACTCGTGTTAGGAGAAGGGGATGCGATAAAAGCCGTGTCAGAAAATAACATCCGTTCAGCACTGAACATATTTAAAGCAAAGATATCCGAACCCATGAAAACAATCTTAGCTTGTAGGAATCCACAAACTTTAGAAAGTGCCATGAACATTCTTTACGAAACAGGACATGCCCAGACTACCATAAGCAAGGAACGATTTTTTCAACCACAAGAACGACAGACACACCGAACGAACTATAACAACCATAGTGAGCGTAACAACACAAACAGCAATTCTAACAACTACAGGCAAAACTACAACAGAAATGAAACAAATCTTAATAACACATATGGACGCAACGAATATAGGCCCAACAGTAATAATAACGACAGACAAAACAATAGGAACGAAACAAATCAAAACAACACATATCGACGCAACGATTATAGAACCAATAATAATGGATATAGTAACGAAAGATATAACAGCAGGTACGATACCAGACGCAATGAACAACACTCGTACAATAACAGAAATAACCAACAGCACAATAGACAAAATTACAACCCCAACGCAAATTACAACCAACAACCAATCCCTGAACCAATGGATATAAACAATCATGAAACTATCAATAACCACGTCACATCCGAAAATTTTCAGGACAAAGCCTCGGAAGAAAACTACCATATATAAGAGTCAAAACTAAATTAGGATATATCAAATTAATAATTGACACAGGTGCCACTAATTCACTTCTTAACCCTAACGTTTGCCATCCAAAATGGATACGAAAAACTATCCCCACCTCCGTTAAAACTTTACAACATACAATTTATTTAAATGAAGTAGCAAAAATTCCAACCTTTGAAGAGTTCGGTACAGAGATCGACGTAATCGAGTTTTATATCACAAAATTCCATGACTTTTACGATGGATTAATAGGCAACGATTTGTTAAGACCTTTAAAACCCAAAATTACTTATCAAAATAATACAATTCAATTTGGAGAACGTACATTACAATTCCTTCAAAGGAGAAGATGACCTTGAAAAGGAAGTACACAAATCCTTAGATATTGAAGTAAACTACTTAAAAGAATTACGAGAAAACAACGTTTTTAACATTGAAAATAATAAATTTGAATTAAATTTTGCAATTGAAGATGTAGGAAATAGATCTATTAAAGACCAAATCCGAGTTGACCACCTTAATATTGAAGAAAAAACTCAGCTAACAACTATTATAAACAAGTACAGAGAGATTTTTTATCAAGAAAATAGACCACTTACTTTTACATCTGCTATGAAACATAGGATTAGAACAACTGACAACGTCCCCATATATACCAAATCCTATAGGTACCCGTATATACACAAAAAAGAGGTTGAAGACCAAATCAAGGAAATGTTACAGAATAATATAATCAGACATAGCAGTTCTCCATACTCCGCACCCATTTGGATTGTGCCTAAGAAGGCCGATGCTAGTGGAAAAACTAAATGGAGACTCGTCGTCGATTATCGTAAGCTTAACGAAGTTACAATAGATGACAAGTACCCTATACCGAATATCGACGAGATCCTAGATAAGCTGGGAAGATGCCAGTACTTTTCTACACTCGATTTGGCGAAAGGATTTCACCAAATAGAAATCGAAGAAAACGATATTCATAAAACTGCTTTCAGTATTGAAGGAGGACACTATGAATTTTTGCGAATGCCGTTTGGATTAAAGACAGCCCCAGCGACATTCCAAAGATTAATGAACAACATTTTGAAAGACTACATAAATAAAATCTGTCTAGTCTACTTGGATGACATAATCATCTTCTCAACTTCCTTAAAGGAACACATTAATTCCATTAATCTGATTTTTAACTGTTTACAAAACGCAAATTTAAAAATCCAACTGGATAAGTCAGAATTCTTAAAAAAGGAAACAGAATTCTTAGGACACATAGTGACATCCAACGGTATAAAACCTAACCCGAAAAAGATAGAATGCGTCCAAAATTTTCCCATCCCTAAAACACCAAAACAAATCAAACAATTCTTAGGCTTAACCGGATACTACAGAAAATTTATCAAGGACTACTCATCAATCGCTAAACCAATGACAGTATACTTGAAAAAAGATGCAAAAATAAACATCTCTGACCCACGATATCAAGATAGTTTTAACACTCTGAAAAGAATGTTAACAAATGACCCAATTCTTGTTTATCCTGACTTTACGAAGAAGTTTACTCTGACAACAGATGCAAATAATTATGCACTAGGTGCAATTCTCTCCCAAGATAACCACCCAGTATGCTATGCCAGTCGCACGCTTAACGAACATGAAATAAACTATAGTACGATAGAGAAGGAACTGTTGGCCATTATATGGGCTACGAAATATTACAGACCCTACCTGTTCGGAAGGAAATTTCTAATTGAAACCGACCACAAACCCTTAACATGGCTTTTTTCGATCAAAGAACCGAACTCTAAGCTAGTTAGGTGGAGGCTTAGATTATCAGAAATCGATTACGAAATCAAGTACAAAAAAGGAACAAAGAATGGCAATGCCGATGCACTATCAAGAATCGAGCCTGTTATTATAAACGCACTAGAATTAAATTCTCCAACGCTAAAAGAATGCACGTCACCCCTCAACATTTTCAGGAACCAAATAATCATAAAGAAAATAACATCCGGCTCAATGAAAATAAGAAATAAGACAATATTCAAAAATACGAGAAAAACTATCGAAATCAAACAGCTGGACAGAGACTCGACAATAGTCATTTTAAAAAATCACTTTAAATCTACTCACCTTAATGCATTTCTAATAGATGACGACTTTTTCCCAACGTTTAAAACTATTTATGAAGAACTTTTCACGAGCCTAAAGGTAATAAGATGTCTCCAGAAAATAGAAGACATAGAAGATGAAAACAAACTTTCCGAAATTATTAAGGGAGAACACTTATCTAAAAACCATAGAGGTATACAAGAAGTCTTCGAAGAATTGAAAACCCAAATTTATAACCCCAAACTGAAGTTGAGAATTACACAATTCATAAATAATTGCGAAATATGCGCCCTCGAAAAGTACGAAAGAAACCCTGCAAAAATTCCATTTAAAATTACTGAGACACCATCCAGACCGCGAGAAATCATACACATCGATGTCTTCTACACTTTAGACAAACAACTATTTATGACAACAATAGATAAATTTACGAAATTTGCAGCAGCATTTAAAATTAATGGCAGAACCTGGACGGAATTTAAACTAAAAGTACTACAATATATAAGCACATATGGCAAAATGAAAAAAATTATAGTAGACAATGAGTTAGGTTTCAAAGCTATCAATATTCAACAATTTTTAAAAGACGAAAACATCACAACACATTATACATCCAACAGCAACCACACTTCAAATGCAGACGTTGAACGACTTCACAATACTATTAACGAACATATAAGACTGTTGAGACATGATAACAGAAACAATGATGAAACTATTGAGGAAAAGATACTTCGAATTATTCACTTTTACAATAACACGATCCACAGTACTACAAAAATTAAACCAATTGACTTTTTTAACGGAAAAATCCACGAAGATAAATACCCCGAAATTCACGACCTAATATTGGACAAAAAAACAAAATGCATAGATAAATTAAACAAGAATAGAACAGACGTACAGCTAACCGAAGGAATTAATTATATAAAGGAAATTAGAGGAGGAAAAAACCATAGAAAGTTTAGGAAAATCACTGCAAGGAAAATCGACAGCGAACACTTGGAAAACACACACACTGGTCACAAATATTACAAAACACACGTAAAACAAACTAGGAAATATCAGAATAAAGAAAATCCTACTATAAGGAGTAAATAATAAACAAACATCCTTTCAGATGATGTCCCTGGCGATATTAATAATCTGCGCAACAACTGCAGCAAAAATAATCGACATACAAGATCTGAACAACAACAATGGATTCGTACCAATAAAAATAGAAGAAATAACACCAATCGAACACTACAATAAAATTCTACATATCATTAATACAACAACTTACGTACAAACTATGGAATTCATACAAGACAATATTCATGCACTCGAGGAAATGACATTTCAATCAAAACCACTCATAAACACAGTAAGAAAGAACTTTTCTCTATTAAAAGCTAAAATAGAAGGGCTCAATCCACACTTTCGAAACAAACGTGGACTAGCAAACGTAATTGGAAAAGGTTTAAAATTTATAGCAGGAACAATGGACAGCGACGACGAACTAGAAATTACTAATTCACTTAAATCACTTAGGGCCAGTAGAGAAAGTATGATAGGAAAAATTGATAAATTGACATACTTGAACAACTTCTTATCCCACTAAATCCAAAATATCACAACACACATTAATTACCAACAAGCTCGCATCGGACTTTACCTTAATCGTTTTAGAGACGTGTTACAAAACAAAATTGCAAGCTTAGAGGATGAAATTACTTTCATGGGACAGGTATACCAATTAAATAACGACATTTCGCTTTTACAAGACCACATAAACGACGTAGGACAGATTATTTTTTCTAGCAAACTTGGAATTATTCCTACGGACATACTAACCAAAACAGAACTCGACCTTATTACGGATTTCAACAGCTACACCAATATCAAAGTATCCATAGCGCTTGAAAACGATATTATAATTATAATACTCCTTATACCCAATTACCCTAAAGACCCTCTGTCTAAAGTCACATTCGAACCGATCCCTAATACATACAACAAGTCAATTTTATTGACTGATTACAATGTCCTGATCGATTCAGAGAATAATGTCTATGAAACCTACATTAAAGACAATCTCAAGAAAAACCTAGTACGCATTCACGACGTATGCCTAAATAATATTTTTAAGTTCAAAGAGGCGCAATGCGAAATGCAAACATTAAACAAAGAAAACGTAACTGAAATCCTCCCAGGCGTACTAATTTTCAAAAATTTCTTTTCACTGCCAATTTCTCATAATTGTAGTAAAATACAAATAAAAATAAACGGAACCTTCCTAATAAAATTCGAAAATTGCGAAATAACTGTACTTAATAAAACCTACTCAAATATCAAACTTAAAGCATTTGATAATTTTATATTGCCAAATGCAATTACAAAACTTAAAGGAAGCCCCAATAATACCTTACTTTCTGATATCAAATTAGAATCATTATATTTAAAACAAATTGAACATGATCAAACTTTGAACCAAATTATATTCAAAAATGAAAAAACACAAATTCTAAATACAAGCACAAATATAGTAATAATCATTGTAATTCTAACTTTAATTATCTTTATATCATACAAAAAAAGAACACAAACAATTCAAATTTCGTCGGAGCCTCAAACTAACGGTGGGGGAGTTACAATACACCCTGTAACATTACCCATGGATAATAATTTAACGCATGGTTAAGTGTTCTTAATATAATTCCAAGAACATTTTACCATATATTAGTTTTTCCATAGTTTTACCATATAAATTTTCTGGCAACCTGCATTTTCAACGAAGGCTTCACAAGTATTTTAAAAATAATGTCAACAATGGGTATTGTCATCGGCCCACAAGCCGAGATGTATGCTGAATCTCGCGACGGAAAACGACTTCAACGCTCAGAGCTAAAAACGTACGCATCATCGAAAGAGGGTCGCACAGCCCGCAGAGCCCAAAAAGCCATGGAAAACTCGTTTTATGAGATGGAGGAAGGCACACTTTATGGGGCTGGAATTGCCGATTAATATTCGTAAGTATTGTATTAAAAAAATATGTGTTAATGTCATTTGTGTGCCTCAAAATTGAAGTCAAAACTTTAAACGCGTTTTTCTCGAAACCATGTTTTTCAAAACTTTGCGCACGATAACTCAAACAGTTTTTGACCGATTTTGATATATGAGGCATGAAACGACGCAGAATTTACGCCGCTATAGCCCCTACCTCAAACTTGCCGAAAAAATAATGTTTACTATTTTTTTTCTACACTAGACTACAAAAAAAAAGGTCGAAATTCGATTTTTCATTTTCAAAGTGGCGGTTCCCCCCCTAAAAAAATTTCGATTTTTGTTTCCGAGGTAGGGGCTATAGGGACATTCATTCTAAGTAACTGAATATTTTTTTTTTTTTTCAGACGATGTTTACACTTGGAATCGTGCGCAATTTGGACCCACCTTTTTTCCGGAGAACCTCGTTACCAGGCCGAGAACTTTCTGAACGGTCCATAAATTCACTTTTTCAAAATTTTGTATTTTTTTCAATAAATTAAGCTACCCAAATCAAAAAACGGAACTAAAATATCTTTACTCGTTCTCTTTCCACAATATTTTTAAAAAAGGCTAAAATTTGGCATAGATTACCAGAGGACCCCCTTAAGAAATAAGCGCAGGCAAATTATGCAAGCAAAGCAATTGCTTACTGACCTAGTCCGCTAAGTGCAGGTAAATTGTATAAGCGAACATACGCAGACCAATCATCGAGTCACAACGAAAGTAATAATTAAGAACCAATAAAAATTGAAAGAAAGTGTTATACAAATTTTGCGTCACTTTCTTTCCTACCCAAAAGACTCTGCCGAAAGAGCACACAAAGTTATTTTGAGACTCCCTCGTAGAACAAATAAGTTTTATTTAAATACCGATGTTAGAATTATAAGTATTCAGTCTTAAGATAGATTCGGTTTTGTAATAAAACAAAAATTCTAAAAATTAACAAGAGTTTTATTCAAAGTGAAAATTAGAGTTTTTTTTTCAAAGTGAAAATTAGAGTTTTATTCAAAGTGAAAATTATAAGGCTCAACAACTCTTAATGCAAATATTAACGAGTATAAAAAATGAAAACGTTAAGTCCTTACCAGCTATCTTAAAAACGGACTATCTTTTCCGATTCCGGGCAAAAAATTACTCATGACAGGCCTGAATACTTTCACGTTTAAATCGACAGATTAATCTGGTTATGTTTTTAGTATGAAGATTATTGCTTTCAATTTCTTGACACTCAATATTATTAAATATCTGTAAGTTTTTCACCCATCGCAACCTATCAAACAGTTTTTCATAGAACTATGCAAAAGAATTAAACGTGGATTAAATAATAATAAAAAAAAAAAACAAAACAAAAGCAAATGAAAAAACGGCTTCCCTTGCTTTGTTGTTGTTGCCTTGTTGCTAGCGAATTTCAATCGGCTACTTGTGTTCATGTCATAGCAACTGATAGCCTATTGAATTTCTAAAGAAACAAGGCAACAACAACAAAGCAAGGGAAGCCGTTTTTCATGTGCGTTTTTTTTATTATTTGTTTCACTTTTAACTTCTATAAAAAACTATACAAAACCGGACATTTTCTTTTCACAATAACTTGCACAATATTTCTTCATAAATATCACTTAATTCAAATTTATTTAATTATCGCAAAAGTTTTTCACGCATCGCAAACAATTTGAATTTAATTAAATTGTCCTGTGCACTTGTTAAAAATAAAATGTTCGGTCTCGTATAGGTTTTGATAGAACTTACACTTATTATATATGTAAAATTGCTACAAATAACCACCGCCACTTGCTGCTTTCTTTTATAAACTACTTTGATGTAAAAACACAAGCAGCCGATTGAATTTCTATATAAACAAGGCAACAACAATAAAACAAAGCAAGGGAAGCCGTTTTTCATGTGTGCTTCTATTATTATTTCTATTATTATTATTATTCTATTATTTCTTTCTTTCACTTTTAACTCTATAAAAAACTATACGAGACCGGACATTTTCTTTTCACAATAATTCTTCATAAATATCATTTAATTCAAACTTATTTAATAATTGAAAAGTTTCTCACACATCTTGAACACGAGACCGACTGTCCACTTAGAAGACACGCGACAGACAAAAGAAATGCAAGCAAATTACCACAAAGAAAACGAAATAATAAACTCTCTTCCTTTAACAAAAGAAACTCGAGAGCAACCAAAATTGGGTGTTCAAATGAAATTTTAACACATTTGTGTTTAATTTCCTTCTGTAGTAACAGAAATGTACTTAAATATGTTTTTAGTAAAAAATGTTTAAATTTAAAATTGGGGTTTCTGCTCAGTGTAGAGAGACACTAATAAGGAATTCTACTAGCAAGAGTGAGTTAGAAACATTTGACCAAACAGCGATTGCGGTAAATAATTAGTTAAAGCTTAGACATGGAAGTGAAAGTTCGGAGTCGGAGTCAAAAAATAGTGAAAGTAAAGTCAAAAATTTAAACATAGCAGCCATCAACATAGAACCTAAAAAAGCAATACCAATATTTAACGGACATCACAACGACCATTTCTGAAAATTACGGAACTGCTAAGCAATACATACAATTACGAATCTAAAAAACTATTAATGTAATTCGTTTAAAAAGCGTGAAATTAGGTCCAACAGTTAGAACCAATTTATGTTTCGTAGACGATATAAGCAATTTCAATAGTTTGAAAAACAGACTAGCCGAATCGTATAAAAGCAATTTAACTACAGCGCAAATTCACACGCGACTATCAAATATTGTACAGAGAAATTAAGCGATTACATGATATTGAAAACAACTCTCAATGGAACGAAAAGAAATACTGAAGAAAGGTTTGAGAAGCCAATGACTGCAATGAACTTAAAAAAGCAGTCTGAAACAGAGCTTAAAGAAATATTCAGAAAATATCTTTATATTTTTTTTTACTTAGAATGAGAAGAAATTTCAACAAATAACTTTTATACGCAACAGATATCTCTAAAAGATACAACACCGGTGTACATAAAGAACTATAGGTTGCTGCATGCTTAATACGATAAAATTAAAACTCAAGTCAAAAGATAATTAGTGACATCATTGAACCTTCTGTAAGCTCCTATAATGCACCTTTGGTGCTGGTACCGAAAAAGAGCAATAATGAGAAAAAAAAAATGGAGCTAAGTGGTTGATTGCAGGAAGCTCAACAAAAAGATAGTCAATGACAAATTTCCATTGACGAGGTGAGGGGATGTTTTGGACATCTTAGGAAGAGCTAGATATTTTTCTACTTTGGATATGACCAGCTCTTTCCACCAAATTCTGCTAGATCAAGACTCTAGCAAAATAAGGTGGCCATTCTCAATTCAAGCGTATACCTTTTGGTCTCAAAATCTCATCGAACAGTTTTCAGAGAATGCTAACGATTGCGCTAAGCGGTCTAAGTTCTGAAGCGTTTTTATACGTCAACGACATAATTGTTTTCGGATGCTCGCTAAGACACCACAACCAAAACTTACAAAAGGTTTTGGATCGTTTACAACGATATAATTTAAAACTCAATTCCTCAAGTCAGAAGTGATTTTGCGTTAGTGCAGTACTCTCTCAAGGAGAGATCGGCCACGATTTACCGATATCATATGCAAGTAAATCGTCACAGAAGCATGATTTAAACAAACCTATAATCGGAAAAGAACTGTTAGCCATCCATTGGGGATTAAATTTCTTCAGACCATACCTGTTTGTAAGAAAATTTATAGTTGTCATAGACCTTTGGTATCGTTATTTTCAGATTATGATTTCGAAATTGTATACAAACAAGGTAAGAAAACACAAACGCTGATGCGTTGTCCAGAATAAAATATGATAGCGAAATTCTAAAAAATAAGATTCCTACAAGCATAGAGAAAGAGATTTTAGCAAGAACAAGAAGCAAGACGAAACAGAATATAAAAGAGGCTAAAGCGAATGATATAAAAATTACCAATAATGCGAGTATAATGAAGAATATGGGAACCCAACAAGAGCGCATTGAAGGCAATGGCATATCTCATAAGGGGACTGATCACCTCCACATTTGGGAATGTACGTCTTTCAATGGCGTTAGGATTTTAAAGAAATTAACATTTATATTAAAAAATAATTGTAAACTTTCTATAAAATTGAAAATAATGATATTGTGCACATAATATGTAATGATGACCCTTCGCACCTAGGTACGATATTGGAGAAACTACATTGTTTTTTGAACAAATCGCAGATAAAAGAAAAAGGCCTTTGTGATCTAGATAATATATTTAAGAATATCAAAATGAATGCAGTCAGGTAAGAATATAATGAATTAATAATAAATAAATAAATCCTCGCCAATTAAGCTACTAATACACAAAGCTCCACGACATATAGATAGTGTTCTGCAACAGTAGAAATTGATAGATGAATATCGTAATACTCAACAGGAGGACACCTAGGAATCAGAAAAACGATTTTCAAGTTGAAATAACTCTACATCTGAAAGAACATGAGAAAAATGGTGAACGAATACATAAACAATTGCGAAAAATGTCACAGAAATCAAATAAACTGACATATTAAAGAGAGTTTAACAATAACGAATACACTAACAACACGTTTTGAAACTATATCTATAGACATAGTAGGTCCAATAAAAATGTCTTATGGTAATCGATATATTTTAACTATCCAATGTGACCTTACCAAATATATTGTTGCATATCCTATCGCGACAAAAGAAGCCAAGACAATTGCAACCAAGCTAGTTGAATAGTTCATACTTAAATATGGATATTTCAAAACCCTGATTGCTGTACAGAATTTAGAAATGAGTTGATGGCAAACATATGTAAATTGCTAGACACGCGACAAATTTTTTCGACTCCATACCAACATCAGACTATTGGAGCTCTAGAAAGAAATCAAAGGGTTCTGAAAGAATGTGTTAATGATTTATTATCTTTTGTAGATGACCAAGAATGGGATAAATGGGTTCCTTACTACACATTTGCGTATAACACCACCCCTAATGTAGATACATCATATTCACCGTATGAGCTAATATTTGGCAAGCTACCATCACTTCCTAGTAATATTTTAAATGAACATGACAATATATATAATTTAGAAGATAACACTAATGAATTAGAACCAGTGATTGAAATTGCTCGACTGTTTTCAATGCATATCGAATTGCTTCGCTATGACTACGAAAAAGGAATCAGCGAAAGTAAGAAGCAAGAAGCAAAAGAAATAAAATATCATATTGCTTCAGCTAACTGCGCACAGGGTTTTGCTAACAAATTACAGCAACTGTCAGCAGTAAGCTGTTGTTTTCGTTTTCTTTGCTTTGACTTCACTTTTTTGTCGCTCTAGTTCTTGCAGTCGAAAGAAAGAGTAAATGCAGAGTTTGAAAATTTTTGCTTGCTTGCTGCGTCTACACCAGACAATTGTCATAAATATTTCATATTCTGTATTATTACATATATGTATTATAAATTATTGTCAGCTGTAAGGAAATTGTCTGATTATGACGTAGGTGGGCAGAGAATTGCAAGACAATTAATGACTTTTATTTCGTTATTGGACGTTTCCTTTGAAAGCGTAAAAAGAAGAGAAAATAATAAAAAAGCGCGGTTTTTGGTTGTGAAAGTTAAAATAGAATAAAAAAAAACGCGGTTTTTCGATGTAAAAGGTGTGAGATTAAAAAGTATACTTTTACGCACAAAGTTAAATTTTTTTTCGCCAAATGCCACCACAAGCAGCACAAGTAAGTGCAGCGTTAATTTTTTTAACATCCTCCAAGTGCCACCACCAGCAAAACAGCAGGTGCAACGCAAATTTCTTACTCCTTTCGTTGCACTTGCTTCTGTTGCTGGTGGTGGCACTTCGAGGAAGTTAACAAAAATTACGCCTCACTATTAAATTGTTAAACACTTATTAAATTGTTATTTAATAAAACACTTAACTTATTAGCATAACTTACTTATGCTGCTGGAGGTAGCAATTGGAGAACGTTGGCCTGAGAAAGAAGCAGAAAATTTGCGCTGTACTGATTTGTGCTGGTGGTGGTGGCACTTGGAGGACGTTGGCCAGCGATATAAGAAATTTGCGTTGCACTTGCTTCTGTTGCTGGTGTTGGCACTTGCAGGATGTTAACAAAATTTTTTAAGAAAAATTTAACTAATGCACCAGGAGATCGTTGGCCAACGAAAAAATTAAATTTTGTGCGGAAAACTTAACTTTCAACTTTCTCACTGCGTTTCTGTTTCGAAAGGCTTTTTTCAAGTTTTTAACATTTCTCAGCATTTTTTCCTAGAAAACGTCAAAAATTGTCAGCATACGTCAAATCGTTGTCAGCTCAATTGTCTGCCTGACAATTGAGACAATTGAGCTGCCGACTGAGAAAATGTGAGTGTGTTAGTAAGAAATGTGTGAGTGTATTGGGATTGTTAAGACAAATTGTCTGGTGCAAACGCTACGTTAACAAGCGATAACTTATTGCTGTGGTTTGCTGCTTCAGTCATTAATTTTTTTGAAGCTTGAGTCATACTAATCATAAAATTTTTAATGATTTTTTTCTTATACGCGACGTCATAATTAACTACTATTACCATGAGAGAACCTAAAAAAACTAACTGACTTAAGCTGCAAACGACAGCTATGATCTGATTCCTTGCTTATCAAGCAGAGCAAACATTTTTGATTTTCGACTTCAAGAACTAGAGCGACAAAAAAGTGAAGCCGAAGCAAAGAATCGAAAAAAATACCTAATTTCTGGCAGTTACTGCAATTCGTTTCGAAGCATTTCATTCGGCTAACTTCGTAAGCATAACCTTCTGCGTAGTTAGCTAAAGCAAAATGATATTTTATTTGTTTTTCGTATTTGCGCTTTGCTTTTGCTTGGTCGCGTACGACTTGTTGAGTAAGTATTTTAAAACGTATTTTTTTATTTTGCTGAAAAATATGTAAGCAAAGCAAAAATGTTTGTGTTTGTGTTGTGCTGTTACTATTTTTAAGCCAGCAATTCAAACACTGATTAGAACTTAGATTTAAAACATCTATCAATAGAGCTAGGGGTATGATTAAAACAGTTAAACATAAGAGAAAGACGTGGATGGAAAAAGCGTGGCTATCTTCACCAATAGTGCAAAGATAGCCACGCTTGTTTTCGAACTCAGCCACGCTTTTTATAGCCTTATTTTGTATTCCTAACGAAGCATTCAACGAACGATGGCTATGCGAACGATGTTGAATTCAAGCTGAAATATGTATTTCAAACGAAGCTTATCGTTGGCTCATTCGTCAAGCTTTTATTTGATATGTACACACAAACTGTTATACACAAGCAGTTGTCAAATGTGGCACTGCCATATCAAATACTAGGGAAGTTTTCTGTATTTTGTCTTCTTACTTCAAAGATGCTTTTAATATGTTGCTTCGTTTTTATATGTTGGCAGTGCTTTTTGGTTTTGTCCGGTTTGTGTATTCAATAAATAAACTTTGAGCAATTAAGTGGTTTGCGGACTTGTTTTTCATTATTATTGTTTTCAGTGATTGTGTGTTTGCTTTTGACATAACAATATAAAATGTATGAAGCTTTTGCAGTTTTTATATTTATTTTATCTATGTAAAGTGTTTCACAGCCTTCAACCACTGTATATATTTATATATTTCATAATTTATTTACCTTTAGGTTCAGAATTTTTAATTTTTTAACCATTCTTTTAACGTTTGCAACCACAACGATAGCATAAAAGTGTTCGTTTGATTTTGACGTTTGGATTCGTGGTTTCAGTGCTCGTTAGAAATACATATTGCAAATATGTTACTGTACTACGGCATCGTTCGTTGGCTGATCAGCTGTTATCGTTGTTTGATTCTGTTCGAATTACAAATTTCAAAAACACGAACGAACACTGTTTTGAACGAAACGATTGATCGGATATTAATACAAAATGAAGCCATTAATCTCACCACAGTATATTTCGAACATGATTTTTTTTTTCTTGAAAGAAAATGCTTGCTAAGATATTCTTTCTTACAATCTTCATTATAGCTCAGCAGCGTTTTCAAATACACCACAGTGTGGTCAAAATGTTAAGTTCTAGTTAATATTTGTCATTTAGAACAACTAATTTTGTTGTATCTTTAGCTGAGTGGTGGTTAACACGGTCGTGATGACGAAATGAATTTTATCTGTTTTTTTAATAATTAATTATTTTAATACAAATGTTTTGAAAATTAAAATAAAACCGCTCAACAACGTTAAGACTGGATTTTTATTTATTTATTTTTTATTATTATGTTTTGAAAAATTTAAAAGAAAATTTTAGATAATGAAAAATTTAAATTACAGAGCATTATAGCTATTGACCGTTTGTAATAGGAAAACTTAAATCAAAATTGTATAATGCCAAATCGTTGTACAAATCCCAGAACGGCACAAAAAGAGCTAAAGAGGATTTTAGAGGAGGAGAGCCAATTTTACATCAATCGAGGATGCTTAACAAGATGGAATCATTGTGAAAATTATATTCTCAGCTTTCAGAAAATTTAAGAGATGATCTTATGTTAATCAATAACTGTGAACAAGATGGCGTACTAAGTTCTTTCTATGACATTTAAATTTTTTTCAAATCGTTTTTAAAAATTATATTTTTCAATAAAATTAATACGAAAAAAGCTTATATCCTTAGAGCTTAAAAATTTGAAGAGGTACCCTTATGTATCTGTGACATATTTGAAAGTTGCTTAAGTCAAAATCTTAGCTTTGAGTTATTGGCATTTTTAAAAATCATTTTAGATTTTTATAAGAAAAATGAGTGCAAGGTATTAGAAAATTTGACATTACCATCTTTCCAAGCGGAGAATAAACATAAGTAAAAGGCTCAGTTTTAAATATAGAAATGATTGGTAGTTAGATATATTGGTAGGTAATTTAACGTATTGCCGCAGTTTTTTGTTTTGTGTCAAATTTTTTTGTAATGACAGAAAAATTAATGTGTATAGGGGAAGTTTTGGCTAAACAAGACAATTTGAGCCTTTGACAAAAAAAAAAGAACTGACTTATTTTTTCCTCAAGCGTGATATACCATTTGAAAACAAGTTTCTCAAGCAACAAATTACAGTTCCACAAATTGCTTCAATAGATGTGATCACCTCGAAAATGAAAATCCAAAAATGGTGAGACTAAACCAGATACCTCATGGGGCTAAGCCAAATAGTTAAAATTTAGTCAATATTTAATACATATTTATATATTAAATTATATTTAATGCTCAGTACTAAATATTTTTATCTAAAGTATTTTGGCCAGCAAACTGGTACTATTTGAAAATCATCGGAGATGTTTTCGAGATATTTACAGTTAAAGTTTTTGCACAAAGAACTTTTATATATACTTTGGTCTGTAGTACCATCTATTTGTCACAAAAGAAAAAAAAAATAGCAGGTAAAAGCTTATTGCTATAGATTAATCTATCTCCAAATTTTCATCAATTCTATTTTGTGCAACGGAAATAGTCGTTACAAGTTTGTGACATGTGCAGTGATTGAGTTTCTGGCTCACTGGAAAAGATTTCTCGATTTTTTTCTTATCTGGCTGCATAAGGCGAAAGACCTACGAATGAGTCCAAGTGTTAATTTTAAATAAAGTTTAAAATAACGTAAAACAAAAAAAAAAGTCAAGTAAAACAACTTAACAAAAGCTGAGAATCTGCAAATTTTACATGTAAGTTCTGACACATATTTTCCTAATAAGCATTTATATGAAGATAAAAGTTTTTTATTGCAAACATAGGATTGCACATAGGATTTCCACTAGCATTTTTCTTATTTATAAAAAAAAAAAATTTCTAGATAAACTTGCAAGTATAATTTTTGAAGAACTTAAATAAAACTGCTTGAATTCCATTTAAATATTCGTGTGCCAATCCAGATAAGAGTCTGGATAACATAATTGGATACATAATTTATTTGGTTTCATTATGTAGATTGGCACTTAATTCATTTATCCAAAAATTTCTCCCATGCTGTTTTTCTACGATCGTCATCTTGATACCCACGGGACAGAAGTTCTTGTCGGCCAAGCGTGGAGAGCAGTATTTACTCGGCGATCGTCATGGTAAAATCGAGGCTCTGACCAAGCGTGTTTAGTGAAAAAAAACTTCATAGCTTAAAATGAGAAAATAATAATAATAATAGTGAAATATTACGATATAATATATAGAGAAAATTTTAAAATGTAAATTATTCGCAAATCGGAAAAAACTTGGTTTATCGCGTCTAAATTTATATCCTCATGTGTTTTAAATTATACAAAAAAACAAAAAAAAAAGAAAAGAAAGAACTGTTTTGCCATAGTTAAAACTAAATTTGTCTATTCTAAGCTTGTTTAAAAAAAAAGGAAAAAGGAAAGTGTAGTTTATTTTAGTTGTATATTTTTAAATAAAAAAAAAAATCTCAAATGAAAAAAAATTGGTCACGGTGACAAAGAACGTTAGAAACATGCTGTAGAACAAAAATTGAGGCAGGTCAGTTTCTGCCAGCAACATGCTGCGGAGAAAAATATATTGAGGAAGGTCAGTTTTTTTGGGAACATGATTTAATCAACTTAGATTCCACAGCGAACGCGAGAAAGATCTTTCGTCGTGGGAGCTGCAAAGGAAAAAAACTGTAAGCAAGAACAACAACAACAATGTAAGTTTTTGTTACTTCTATGTATATACCATGGTAGAAGAATACAGGTAGATGCAGCGTTGAATGTGCTCTCTTTTTCGTTACTGCCGTTATTGTTCATATTTTTTTATATAATTTTCCATGATGTTTGCCTTGAAGCAATTTTTTATTGCTTAAATATCAATAAAAACACGAAAAAGAACAATTTTTTACAATTTTTAATTAAATAAACAAGACAGCTTCAACTATTTAACTTCATTTACATTTTGACAATTCTTGCTTTCTCACATCTTTCTCATAGCTTTGAGATATTATATGAGTTTTCAACTTCGTTTTGACACTCGCGGCAGTACGCTGTTAAGCTCAGTTTTATGAGCACTATTTTTCTTTTTTTATGGTATTTTATCATATTTATTTTCTCTTTGTTCAACTAAGCTAATCTTGATCTTGATCTTGAACTTCAACTTTAAGATTTCTTAAATTAACCCGTGCTTGCGCACAATATACTTTGATATTTAAATATAATCGGTACTATTTTGCGATATTGTTTTTTTTTTGTCCATCTTGTATTTAATTTGGATTTATTTCAATGTATACTTAAATATATAAATAAAATAATTATTGTTAAGAATAATACTATTGTTAAAGTAACGAAAAAAAACAAACAAACAAACAAAAAAAAACAACAAAAATCAATGGAGATACCTATAATTAATTTTGTAGCACAGTCTGAACTTGCTAACTAAATAAAGAAAACAATTAAATATGGATTTCTAAATTAATCAAGTTTTGGTTTCATACCATGTCAACAGTGGCCTGATTTGGTACGTTGGGTCAGAATAAAATGTATTTGATAAAATATCTGACCATGGCTGAGATTTGAGATTTGTTGTTGGAAAATCGTAATAACAAACCTTAAATTTTTTTTTTGACCTGGCTTACGAAATGCAATAATCTAGATTCTTCCGTTTTTCTAATGTTGGTCCTTTTTCTATCAGTCCTCGTGTATATTTGTTCCACGAGCACGCATAAAATAAAATAATAATTTAAAGTTAATGGGTCAAAACATCAGATAGAGGGAAAATGGAACCCACCCAATTGCCGACGAGTAGAGCCGTTAGTCGATGCGTGCAAACCTTCTAAGCCGATGAATACAAGTTTAATCTAACAGATGAAAAAGAAAAAAAAAAAAACAAAATCATTACAACCAGAGACCTCATTAATAAAAAAAATGTTATATGTTACACAGTCTCTAAGACTCTCTAAGATTTAATATAATTGTCCGAATTTAATGTTTCTTTTACAATATACTTTTTTCTCATAAGAATAAAAAATTTAATCGTACTCTATTTTCATGCAAAAAGCAAAATTGTAGCTTGTACACCTTTAATTTATCCTACCTTTATTGACCATTTCTAATTTTTATTTTATATATTGGATTGCACTTAATAAAAACAAAAAATTTTCTGCAAATTTCAACAAATGTGTAAAGTTAATAAAAATTACAAAATCTACTAAAACATTTCTTAGTAATTAAGTTTTTGTATGATTCATACGAAATTCTTTTAACCTCTTGTAGCCCCTTGTGACATTTCTGTAACAAACTAAAAAAATATCCTTCAAAATCCGTACGAACCGTATTGATTCCCTTTCAACTCATTGTTGAATTACTGCTACATACCGCACTAACATACCGCACTAGATTTCCACACATTACATAGAAAAAATATAATATTAGCTCAATGTCACAGATCTGTCACACCCCCTGATTTACTGATTTCAAGTCAAATGAGGTTTTCGTTGCTGTAGGCTTTTGTCAACGGCAAATGTTAAACTTTTCAAAATTCGATATCAAAATTCTGCAACACTGGGAAAACGGACTTCTGTTGATGACAAATATTAATCTTTTGTCATACACAAAAAAAAACTGTGTACCTTTACTTCAACACATTGAGTCCCACGCAGCAGCATTAGCAGCACTAGTCAAATATTAGCATACTGAAAATATGATAGACGGTTGAATATATGATAGATTTTTTTCGTTAGAGACAACTGAATATTCGTTTGAGGCCACTATAGGTCGCAAACGAAGTATAGTTGATTAATTTTTCAGTTGCGGTAAACGAGAGCCAAACAAACAGGATATGCTTATATGACGAAAAGTGTTAAATTAAAAAGTAATAACGTGGAGTAAGAAAGCCTAGTGGTGGAAGCCTAGCCACAGAAGTCAAGCCACCGAAGCCTAACCACACAATACAGTCTGCATAAGTCTAGCAACGTAAGCCTAGCCACAAAAGCCTAGCAATGTAAGCCTAGCAACGCCAGCCAAGCCCTTGAAATTTGACCACTGAATCCTAGCAAAAAAAAACAATCTCAACACGCAAAAAAAATGATCAATTGCAAACACGCAATACTTCGCTTGCGAGCTGTAGTTGCCGCAATGAATATTCAGTTGTTTGTAACGAAAACATAATGAAAAATATCGAAAAAATAACGAAAGAATAATGAAACACAATGAAAAGCAAAAAGTTTTACTAGAAATAGCATTGCGCTAGCTATGCTGAATTTTAATAGCGCGCAAAAATATATTGGCTTTGCTGGTGCGCTAGGAGAGTACTGAACTCCTAACCGTGAAGGTCAGCGTTTCGATCCGCACGCTGGAACTATTTTTTTTCGTTTTAATTTTTATAATTAAAATTTTATTTTATTGGAGTGAAACTTTTATAACCGCGTATAGAACAATACGGCGAGCTAGATGGGGCGTAAAACCAATGTAACGAAATGGTTCTTATGAAAACAACAACACAGCAATTCGTCGCACTGGTTGCATAAAAACGAAAACATGGCTATTTAATAATTTTTCATATTTTTGCTTTCACCGAGGATTTGAACACACTCCACTTATGTATCCATAGTCTGCTGTTCTACCAACTGGGCCACGGAGACATATTTATTTGAGTTAGTTCCTTTCTTTCTTTTATGATTGAATTAAGTCTTTCATTCAATACTCTAAATGTACATTAGGGTCTAAAAATTTTAATCTGATCGTAGCTTTTTTCAGAATATTAGCATACTTTTAGGCATTTCTGAAATTGAGTTTTGATAAATTCAGAAAGCAATTTTCGAAGAAGGCTTTGCATTGATTGATTTGGAACCAGCGCATGCTGCAATACTAACGAATGCAACTTTGAATCTAAAATTTGTTTTATTTTTAGATCTGTGAATTTTCATATAAATATCATATCTTTCATATAATTCAAACACAATTATTAACACACATTTATATCGAAATTAAAAAAAATCGCATGCTGTGGTATTTGAACATACGGTTACGGATGGTTACAAGTTCTTCCATTATCAACTGAGTTACCGGACTACCTACTCTGCTTTTAAATAAATTAAACAAACTTGCTGCATAAGCCAGACTTGCAAAATATTCTTTAACGCGTCTGGCTTGTTTTCTCCAATAACAGACTTGCAGAATATTCTTTAACTCATCTGCATTGGTTTCGTCAACATTAAAAAAAGCAAACAAACCAAGGAAACAATGAAAACAGATGAACACGCGATAACCGATAACTCTTATCTGTTGTTTTTCTTGTCGAAAATTCTTTAACGCGTCAGGCGTGTTCGCTTATTAAAAAAATTTACGAAAATTCTTCAACCTTTCTGTTTTGTGTTCGTACATGTTTTCCTACAAAAGCTTATATTTTGGGGTAATTTTTTCGTTAAAAGTTACAATATATTTAATTTGAAAAACGTAGTGTTTTATTGGACTTCATGACTGATATATCAGAGATTACAAATCGGAAATAATCTGATCCAAAACAAAAACCATAAAATAAAATCAAAGAATATATAAAAATTAACAACAATTTTTTTTTCATATTTCTGTCTTGTTTGCTGACGAAACTTCCGCAACGATTCAGATTCATATTCATTCACGAAAAATCTCAACATTTCTGTGTTGCGTTCGTGGGAATTTTATATTATTTTATTTTCGTCAATGAAATGTATGGCCGAGTCAGCATGTTTCGGCAAAGATGAAGAAAAATCGTTCATGATTCGTTTATCAATTCAACTGCAACATAAAATACGATGCAAGTCTTATACCGAAAGACACATCAACATTTTTAACTGTGTAGGCACGGTAAAATAAACCCAAACAAGTATGCGCGGTAGCATAAGTTCAGTGCTTCTGACCACGAAGCAATGGTTTAGTTGTCCTTTCTGCAGTTGAAATTTTGTGATTTTTTTTTATTTAAAAATATTTACAATTATACTGGCAGTTTTTGTTTTTATTTTTTAAGAAAAATTTACAATGAATTATATAAATCAAGTCCAAGTTATAATCGATTAATGAATATAATATTGGATAAATAATGAAAGTTTTTTGTCATCAATCCTATGAAATAAATTGAATGATAGCCTACTATGCTTGCTTTCGGGATTGTTCGTACAAGGGAGGCAATGATGCGAGGGTAGCACGTTCAACTTGCAGCCGAATTGTACTCGGTTCGATGCGAGTACGGAAAGGGAAAAATGCATTATTCCAGCCACAGGTTTTTCGACAAATTTTTTCTTTCAAATATTTATAAATAAAAATATAAATAACCGCAAGATCTGTCGTATGTGCTATGAGGATCGAGCCTGGATACTACTTAAGTCATCAAATTAAAATAATAAATCCTCTTGATAACGAATTCTGTACGTGAATATTGAAGTTTTAGTAACTGTCAATAAACAAAAGACACAATTAATATTTCCCATGATATCGCCATGTTGAAAATACTAGTTGGCTTTATGAAAAAAAGACAGTTCTTGAACTAATACTGGTATGAAGGCAGACTGCTTGTTAACCATTTGCTTGCACTGAAGGACGGAATGTTATTAAAATAAATTAGCAATCTTCCCAGAAACACCATTTTTGGGTAAAACTTTCACTTTTACCGTGCGTGGCGGCCACACACATCTTTTATTTTATTTATATATAATTTAAACACAAATTTAATATGATTTGAAAAAATCAATGTTTTTTTACTTCAATCGATGGGACTCAAACCCTTACCATGTCTATGTTTGATTTACTGTGAGTTCTCTTTAACCTATTGCACCACCATCAACTGCATTTTCAGTCGGAAATATTCACCTAATGCTGCTAGTGCTGCTGCGTGGAACTTAATTGTGTTGAAATAAAGATACAAATTCTTCATTTGCCACAATTGAAAAATCGCTTATAGCAAACGAAATTCATTGCCTACAACTAAATAACCCATTTCCCGCAACAGTTTTCGATTCTCGTAACTGTTGAAACGTTTACAAGAATCGTTTTCAAGTTCGATAAACGAAGTTCGTTTGCGGCAAATTTGCGATAAACTTTTTTTTTATTTTTGTGTGTTCTTAACACTTCAATTTATTATGGTAAATAATTGTATTACTTAAAAGGTCATAACGGCACAAATTCGTCGACGCTTTTTAACAACAAAACCATGCGCAATTTATAAAAACGTTTTAAATTAGTTTCTTAACCGATCAATTGAGCTATTCACAGTTTAATCGTGTATTAACAAAGCGTGTTTATAGCATTTGTTATTTTCGCAACTGTGAGCACCACAGTGTGTGACTGTCATTTCAATAATTTTGCAACGCTGTTATATATGCTGTAGACAGGCATGAAAATACGAGACACAAAAAACACGTCCAAGGGCTACTTTTATTTATGCGTGCCTACGTTTTTGCGTTTGCATGCAAATCAACAAAAAAGCAAAATACGCTTGGGTAAGTTGGCGTAAAAATAACAAATCATAAATTAAACAGACTTGCGTACTTAAACTCTGAACACCCTTAATAGCTCTGTGGAAGAGCTTTCGACTACAATTTTCGAAGCCATGGTTTAAGACTCAGATTGAATTATTTGTATTTTTACGAATTCAGTGCTGGGCGAACGCTAGGTAAAAATGTGTTGCTGAATCCGAATTCGTTGTCAGAACTAAACGAATTCGCAAAAATACAAAAAATTTAGCTGGCGACTGACTATTGAATTTTAAAGTGTAACAATTCTATGACATGAAGAAGAATTATAAAAATCCAAAAAAAAACTACATTGTAACCCTATCAGCCATTGAATTTTAAAATTCTGACATTAGATTTGAAATCAGCAACCCCCAAAACTATTAGGTTTTGTTTAAGACTCTTGAAAATACGTTTTATTAGGTGGTATCCCTCTTGTAAAAAATTACATAATTTTGAAATTTTGACAACGGATTCGGATTCAGCGACGCGTTTTCATCTAGTTTACCCCAGCACCGACTTCGTAAAAATAAAAAAATTAAGGTCGCAACCCTATTCGTCATCAAATTTTTAAATTCCGACATCAGATTTGAAATCACCGACCCCCTTTAACTGTTAGATGATGTTTAAAACTCTTAAAAATACATTTTATTAGGTGGCAATGCTATTGTAAGAAACTAACATAATTTTGAAATTCTGACAACGGATTCAGCGGCCTGTTTTTACATAGTGTTTGCCCAGCACCGAGTTCGTAAAAATAAAAAAGTTTAGGTGACCATTAAGTTTTAAAATTCTGGCATCAGATTCGAAATCAGCAACCCCTAAATACGTTAAATTCGTATTCTTCCAGCACCGAATTTGTAAGAATAAAAAAATTACGGTAGAACAAAATCAACAACAGAAAAAAAATGTATGAAAAAAACGTTTCTCTGTGGGTCGAACCACGCAACTCTTGTCTCAAATTCCTTTTACTTAGACGAAACAATTTTTGGCCTGCGAATTAAGTGCGAATGAAAGATTCCAGTTGAAATAAGCAACATAGAAAAGTTTTAGTTTTTTAGAAATATTTTTATAAAAGTATTTTTATAAATAAATATTTAACAGAAAATTATATAATGATTTCTATGTATGGCTCTCATAACATATGACTCTCATAACTAAATCTTTTAATTTTTGCTCTTACTCGTAATCAAAAACAGCTTTCAGCTTTTTTAGTTCACGGTATTCGGAATTATTTTGTATATTGGAAAATATTGAGTATAACAAAAAATTGTTTCTTCTAATATAAATGGACAAAAAAATGGTTAAAAATAGTTGCTATTGTAATTCACAACGTAAAATTATCATAATAAATGATTGTTGATGATGATTGTTTTATTTTTGAAATGGTTATAATTTTGGTAATAATAGAAAAGAATGGTTTACCTGTCACAATAAAAGATTTACCAAACTAAGATATCTCTAAAACAAACCATGCACCACCATACTATAAATTTCAAATTCCTTTAAAATTTATATTGTGTTAAAAATCAGGTGTGGTGAATTCACGCTTAGATATTTTCGAACTTCGAAAAGCGTGGCTAGGAGAAAAAGACTTGAGTTTAATAGGCTGAATTGTTTCAGTTCTCGAATCAATCTCACTTTTATTTTCCAATAAAGAATCTTACAACTAGCTTATTGTAAATACATATTTCTTGTTTTTTATATCGATGCATTCATTACATACCAACGTATGTGTGTATTAAAGAAAAGAACCAAAGAAGTTGCGCAAGCACAAGAATAATATAGGGTGTTTTTTTTAGAGGTATAGAACTTCGAATTGAAATAAAACACAAGAAAATCGTTTTAATGTCCATCAATTTGGCTTTATTGGAAGTATAATTTTATGCCATTAATGTTTAAATATGATTTCGGGCATGTGGCCTCCGCGGCTGGCTCAAATAAATCTAATTCTACAGGTCCAATTTTCAACCACTTTTTCGAGCATATGGGGCCGTATGTCGCCAATAACGCTACGAATGTTGGCTTCCAAGTCCCCTAACGTTTCTGGTTTGCTGGCGTAGACGAGCGACTTCACATATCCCCAAAGAAAATAATCCAATGGTGTCAAATCACACGATCTTGGTGGCCAATTGACAGGTCCACTCCGCGAAATTATGCGCTCATCGAATGTTTCCTTCAATAAATCGATTGTGACGTGCGCTGTGTGGCATGTAGCGCCGTCTTTTTGGAACCACAACTCATCCACATTCATGCCATCCAATTCGGGAACAAAATAGTCGGTTATCATGGCTCTATACCGGTCTCCATTAACGGTAACTGACTCTCCAGCATTATTTCGGAAGAAGAATGGCCCAATGACTCCACCAGCCCATAGAGCACACCAAACAGTCAGTTTTTGTGGATGTAATGGCGTCTCAAGGGTCTCATGTGGATTCTCTTCACTCCAAATGCGGCAATTTTGCTTGTTGACGTAGCCATTCAACCAAAAATGAGCCTCATCACTGAACAAAATTTTGCGATGAAAATCAGCATCGAGATCAATCTCATTTTCGGCCCATACACCAAAATCACGACGCATTGCATGGTCTCGCGGCTTTAATTCTTGCACAAGCTGGATCTTGTAAGGTCGCAAGCCAAGATCTTTGCGCAAAATCTTCCATAAAGTTGATGGACAAAGCTCCAATTGCTGTGCACGGTGGCGAATCGATTCATTCGGGTCCTCTTCAACATTTTGCTCTACAGCGGCAATTGTTTCTTCGGTGCGCACTGTTCGACGTCTCTGCGGATGCGTATTATCACATAGAGTAAACGTAGTGCGAAAACGATCCATGGTTAACCGAATTAATTGCTCTGATGGACGATTATGTCGACCATAAAATGGACGGAGCTTGCGGTAAGCTTCGCGAACTGGAGCATTATTTTCGAAATAAATTTGCAAGATTTGCAAGCGTTGTTCTTTTGTCAACCTGTTCATGATGAAATGGCAAACCAAACTGAACATAAATGACATTAGAGTTGCCAGATTTGACCACAAAATGCCAGTTTTATCTCTATTCGAAAAACAAACCTCTAAAAAAAACAGCCTTTAAATAGGTTAAACTCTTGCTTGTTTTGTTTATTAATAATTACTTTGTTGCAATTTTATGTGTCGAAATCGATATTACAAAATATAGGAAGTTGAACAAGCGATCGTAAGTAGGTCAAGCTTCGCTTGGTTTGTTTTTATTAAATATTGTATAGTTGCGGTTTTGTATGTCGCAATGGGTAAAAACAACAAGCGGTGGTCATTGGCATAATATGTTACAACATATTATGCGGACTTTAAATTATTTGTACAGGAGCGTATTCGGCGGTATGTTCCGTAGTGGAATCCATAACTGCTAGGCATGCCTTGCTATCTTCAGTACGGTGTACCATATAAGATATTTGATAGATTAGTTGTAAATTCATTAGTAGAAATTAACGGCAAACATAAATTATTGCACAACATTTTAAAGAAATATATTAAAAGCACTTTATAAGTAAATTTAATTTAGTAAGTTAACTAGTAAGTTATTCACTTGTATAAATTATTGACAAAATAAATTGTTGCAAAAATATATAAACATACAAAATATATTTAGATATGTGACAAATATAGACATTTTAACTATTGTAATAATATAAGTTAATAACCAAGATATACATAATTTGGCAATAAGGATAAAAGTAAGCATTGAGCAAATTTTACAAGTAAACATTAAGAAAATTCATATTAACTCCTGGTACTGGTACTAAAATAAAACAGTACTAAAATTCCTGTACTGTATTGTACTGTATTGAATTAAAGTACTGGTATTTTTAGTATGCGTAATAGAATAAAGTTCTAATTAAAGTAGGTTTTTTGGCACTGAGCTTCAGGAAACAAAACGAATATTCTATTTATCCACACAAGTACGGCGTACAACCATTAATAGAAAAACCCACAAAGATCGGCATATAGGTATAAAGGGATCTTCTTATTTGTGCAATAACTCATCATGTTCCACCACAATATATAAAAGAGTAAAACTGTATGTCATGTACGTAAAAGCTCAAGAACGGCTGAGAGGATTTTTATTATTTTTTTGCTAATTAATTACTATGATACCCGATTGAAAAATAGGCATTACAATTTTGATCACATCCCCTTTTACCGCCCACTAAACAATAAAAATACTATATTTCAGACGGTTCTTTTCGTATTAGACTAAAATTTGGTAATTTAGTTCGCATCGGTACAAGAAATGGGCGTGGTTGAACCATATCTACGCCCACTTTGAAGAAGTCATTAAGACTCCAAAACTACTGGGCCGACGGTTTTGGTGTTATTAGACTAAAATTTGGTAATTTAGTTCCTATGGCTACTCTCGGAAAATGTACTGAAAATTGGCGTGATCGAACTATATCTACGCCCACTTTTCATAAATCATTATTACTTCTGAATTGTAAATGCTTTGATTGTGAAACTTGGTAAATAGGTTTTTCAACGTTTTTCAAAAAGTTCCCGGGACATCTTATTTCTGATTCTACTGATTCTACTGAACGGTAAATGGTCGCGCAAAACGCTTAAAGAGTTTTTTGCTTAAAAATTCATTGTTTAAAAAAAACATGAGATTTCTTCTTAGTATTTTGCATACAACTAAGACACTGATAAGACGATTTTTACCAATTTGCTTTTGCTTAAAAGATAATAAAATTTACCATCTTCTGCTATAAAATACATTGCATTCTGATATCATAATTTTGCTTTACTGCTCTCCAAAGTAAAATTTTTAAGAAAACTATTACGAAAATTTCATGACTTCAACTCTTATTACCCCGTTTTAAAAGAGCATGAGGACGAATTTACGAATTACGAATTGTACGATTTTTGTATTTTGAGGAATTTCAAATCAACAATTTTGGTGTATAATTCAAAGATTTTTGGAACGGTATTTTTTCAAAAATCCACAAAAATCTACTGTGACCTTTTCTATATTTAATATACCTTCTGATCAAAGTTGCAGAAAACCTATGGAGAGTCTGCTCTATTACGTATGCAGGCATTTGATTATTAAAAATTGTTTAAAGAGGGTCGCAAGTCAGTTGGCAACTAGCCTCACTCTTCTCATCCAGCAACATCAAGTAACGATGAAAATATCAAAAAAGTAGTGGGCTTAAAAATCATCTTGTGACCGTAAGAGATATAGGTGGCGAGCTTGATATATCGACTGGATCGGGGCAAAGCATTTTACATGATGTTTTAGACATGCGACAGGTTGCAGCGTGACTTATGCCAAAATTGTTGAATTTCCTTAAAAAAAAGTTTCGCAAAACTGCCGCTCAGGAGATGCTTTTAATGGCCGACACGGGCAATCAGCGCATCATCACTGGTGACGGGTCTTAGATGTACGAGTATGATGTCAAAGCAGCTCAACAATCTGCAAAGTGGTGTTATCCAGATGAAACCCAAAACCTCTACAAAGCCGTAAAAATTAAGGTGATGTTGACTGTTTTCTTCGATCCTCAAGGTGTCGTGCACTCAGAACTCCTTCCGCAAGGTCAATCGGTCCACGCACAATATTATTTGAGTGTTTTAAAGCGTTTGCACCAAGATAATGCACCAGCTCATACATCACGCATTGTACGCGACTATTTGACCAAAAACAATGCAAATATCGTTCAACAATACTACCCAAACTCAAATTATCTCTTGGTAGAAAACATTTTGGGACGGCTGAAGACATAAAAGAGAATTCGCAGAGGGAGTTGAAGGCCATTCTGAAATCGGCCTACCAAAAATACTTTCAAGAATGAAAAAGACGTTGGCATATGTGTATCGCCTCCAATAGTGATTATTTTGAAGGGGATAAAATAAATATTGAAGAAGTTCCATAAAAATTTTATATATTTTAGAAAAATTCTCCGTAGAGTTGCGTTGCTTTTTGAAAAAAATGCCGTACCAGGATTTTCGAATTAAACATTAAAATTATAGTTTTGAAAATCCTCAAAATATAAAATTCATACAATTAAAAAATTTTTCCTCAATAACATTTAACACGGGGTTGTTCAATATATGTTAAAGCAAAATATATAAGAGTAAATAAGAGTTAATTGAATAAGAGTAAATTATATTATCTTTAAAAAAAAGTTAATTGGTAAAAAGCGTGTTATTAGTTTCTTAGTTATATGCAAAATACTAAAGAAGAAATTTCATGTTTCGAAATAGTGAATTTTTAGCTAAAAACCTTTTAATCATCTTGCGCGACATTTTACCGTTTGTTAATATTGAAGTGTTGTACAGTTATTTTCGTTTGTTTTGCGGCTTAAACGAAAAACCCATTTAACGAACCTTTTGGGGCTTATATAAGAAACCTGCTCGTATAAAAAATTGCATACACTCCCTACTCGTATTAATAAAAGAAATTATGTGAGTGTAACTTTTAAAAATGTATGTTTGTTCATATTTAAAAATAAAGAAATGTAAATTTAATTTATACATAAATTCATATCCATCATGATTGTGCATGTACGTAAAATATGTACACAATTTGAACACAATTCAGTTTTGGTAACAGTTTTACTCTCACCTATAATTTTGATCTTTTCTTTTATTGACAGCGTTCTCCTTTTATTTCCAAACATGATGTAAATAAAAATATTAAAATATTAAATATTAAAAATTAAACGGTCTAATGTAGGTGCAATGGGTCCAAGGGGTGGTCACTATACATTTGAGAGAGCATTAGGCAAGGGGGCGTGGATGCTCACAGAAGCTAAATTTATAATCTCGAATTGCTTTGAATCTAAATAAATAGTTGGAAAAGTATGTGTTCATTAGTTGATAGGTGAAAATATGAAATGGCTTAAATTTGAAATGCGTATATAACAAGTTGTTTTATGTGTGCTTTCGTTGCTATTTTTAACGTGACAAAGTTACGTTTTACCACCCAGGTTTCAAAAAAAGTTGAAACAGGCATTTTTCTGAAGTTCATCCGCTTTGCACGAATTTGTTATTCAATAAGTATAATTGTTATGATATGAGGGACCAGCCTTAGCAACGAAACTGTAAATTTGTTACATGAATACCGCGCTATGTGTAGGAGCAACGGTAAAAAATACAAGACGTCAGTAAAGACTGGATCATAGCCCACATGAAGAAAATAAACAAAATGTTTTTGACGTCATGAGGCTGCACAGAGAGCCTCTACAAAATCCAGAATGTATTAATCATGCAGTGGCGTTGAATTTAATTATTACTTTAAGTTTACGCGTCACGGTAAATATTATAAGACGCAAAAGAAGGAATGAACATATTTCAAGATATTTTTCAATGCTGTCGTGTTAGGATACAATTATTTCAAAATTCGTGGCATATTTCGTGTTATGACGATTTTCAAAGAGGTGGAGCAATTTCGTTTGCATGTTAAAATCTTAAAATATTTTTTTCCTTGCAAATCAGTTTTTTTAAGTTATGACAAGTTACGACGATGTGTAAAAAAAGATGATATTTTGCCTTATAAAATATTTGCTATTTAAATTACGAGTGAAATTGGTAAGAAATAAAAATATGTACAAAAAAAAAACGAAATGGCCATCTCAGCCCTTGAAAGGACTTTGGCCGAGCTCTTATGACTGACCAATTGTGTTGTGTGTGATGTGAAATGTTTGCACACAAATGATCGAGAACTGGACCTACAATGCTTACGCCGACTCCGAACGGCTAATGTTCTCAAGAAGCTTTTCATGGCAGTTTTTACTCTCTGAGGTTTGTCATTGTCTGCAGAGAGATGACGGTCGAACAGAAATATTAATTCAATTGAAAAAATTTTTTGTGTCGGATGTAGGATCCGAACCTGGGTTATCTGGCGTAAGAGTCACACATTCTACCCACTACGCCACGGCCGCCAATCTACAAATTTTTATTTTTATGCTTTGCTTAGGACAAAAAGTTGCCAACTTGTTCAATCGGTTTTTGATGGCAAAAATGTGAAAAAATGTTGTCATTAAATTTTTTTGTGTAAATTTTCTTTTCATGCGAGTAGTTTTTTGAAAATTTAGTTTTCTATCCCTAACAAAAACAGGTAAAATTTAAGATTTATTAACCTTATTATAGTGCCATTGTAGAATGCTTTCAAAAAACTAGCAAAAAGAAACACTTAAAACACACCATAATAAAAACTTTTCGACTATTTTGAATTCGGTATTACATCAACAAAATTGAAAAATTGCCGCTTAAAATTGCCGATTTTAACAAACATCATATTATTTGAAAGAAGAGAAGAAGCAGAGAAAAAAAATTTCGAAAAACTATTCGCGCTGGCTATTTTATATTAAATGTGTCAAACCAAAAATTTATAAATGTTAAAATTTTTTTCAAACATTTTAACATCTAAAACTGACTGATTAAATTGGTGTATAAAGACGGTCTTAAAAAGACTATTAAAAGATATTTTATTTGTCTAATAGTAAGGGTATTAACTCATTAGTTATTTTGTGTAAATTTAAAAAAGTGCGTAAAAATGAAGAATAAAAATACATTTAAATTTGGAAGTAGAAATTTTTATTAATTGAAGTACAATTAAAATTTGGATTTTATGGAAGAAACATCAGAGTAGCACATGTATTGATATTGTAGTGCTTTCGGCAGCACTGGTAAGCGTCTTTATTAATACGAGAAAACGCACCACTGGGTCCGTCTTGTAAAATATAAAAAGTTTTCTCTGTAAAATAATATATTAATAAAAAAACACATATTTACACCAAATATACATATATATATGTATATATATGTGGATACTTTTTCAAAAATCATAGACAAGTCAAATTATTGAAAATATGTGACAAAACTTGTCCAGGCGGGACATTTAAAATTTAGAAAAAAATACGGCACGCCCCGTATTTAACGAGGCATTTGGCAACACTTATTTTAATACTAAGCTATTAACTTATTTCAACAGACTCGTTGATCGATTAGTACAAGATTTTGTAAATATGAAAATATATATGAAAATTAAAATATGACATTTTTATTTGCTATTTAGTTTTTAGTAATTCTTAAAAATATAAATTTTTAAGAATAACATATGAGAGCTTTATGCCAAGTAATTCATGAAGCAACAGGTCGCCACAACAACAATGTTCTTTACAGAACAACCACCAGTAGACTAGACAGCTGTTTCGTTGGTCGCTACACCAACTCATCAGTAATCCTCTGTGGGTTATGCAGTCCATTAACTTTGAAAATCTTATAAGCACACCTTCTGCTAAAACCAAAGCGGAATTGCAGTTGTGTGCTTTCCAATTTAAAAAGCAATGTTTTTCTACTTCTTAGCACAAAGCAAAGGCAAAGAGTATATATATTAAAGGAAGAGAACCCAATTCGCTCACTCAATTTTACTCGCTGAAAATCTAGCATGAAAATAAGACTCTTGGTTAAGTTTTTTCGAAATGTGATATGCGAAAACATTTCGGCCGGTATTTGTGCAGTCGCCGTTGTTGTTGTCAGATTCTATAAACTGGCTGAAACTGGTTTGACTGGTTTTTATAATAAATTCTGCACAATGTTTACATTTTGCATTATTATATTCTTTACTGGTTTGACTGGTTTTTGTGTTATTGATATAAATTTTCACAATGTTTACATTTTTGGCTGGACGGGCTTGCATGGATTTATTTTAATAACAAAATTAGATATTTCAGATATTAGATATTATTTTTAGGATTTGTATGAAAATAATTGATTTTTTTAAGAATTTCTTTGTTTTTAATTTTTTTAGGTCAAATAGGAAATTTTTTATATAATTCAATTTATAAAATTTTCAAATAAATTTCATAATTGAATTTTTTTAGTATGTACAATGTTACATTTTTTTGCTGCTTTTGCTTGCATTGATTTATTTCATTTCATTTCATACTTATTTCAAGTTGAAGTGTGGAAATACGAAATGTTATTTTTTTAAAGTTTTTAATTATCTCAACTTAATGGAATTTATTTTATTTCTTAAAAAAAACTGGAATAAATAAAATTTTTTTAACCACATTTTTTGCCTGGCTTGCTGGTACATTGCATGCATTTATTTCAATATTCCAATTAGATATTTGCAAGATTCAGGTATTTGCGTGAAAATATGAAAGGAAAATATGAAATATGAATATTATATTAAATATAATATATTTTAATATTTGTAATTTCCTATATAAACTTTTTTTTTAGGTCAAAAAGAAAACTTGCATTTAATAGCAGCAAATTAACAAAAAAAAAAAAAATAAGTAACAATCAATGCGCACCCACCTAGCCACGAACCCGGGCATTCTGCGTACACGTCGAACTCATAAGCAGTCGCCCAAATCTCAACTGAAAGAATTCTTTCTTAACAACAAATAAGAGCAAAATGCATATGTGTGGGTAGCTGAAATGGAAGAAAGAAATTTGCGCATGCATCATTTGCAGGAATTCTAATCAGTCGACTGGTTTGACTGATTTTTTTGTTTTTGCTGTCTACTTGGATTTTTTTGCTGCTTCTCAGCTGCTTTTTTTTTTAAATAAAAATTCGTTCAATTGGGTTGTGGCCGACTGCTTACGTGTTTGCCTTGTACGCAAAATGCCCGGGTTCGCGGTCAGGTGGCGGCGCATTGATTATTACTTGTTTTTTTTTTTTTTTGTTAATTTGTTGCTATTAAATGCAAGATTTATTTTTGACCTAAAAAAAAATTTTATGTAGGTTATTACAAATATTAAAAAATATTAAATATAAAAATTCTTTCATATTTTCATGCAAATAACTGAATCTTGCAAATATCTAATTGGCATATTGAACTAAATGCATGCAATATATGTACCAGCAAGCCAGGCAAAAAATGTGGTAAAAAAAATTTATTTTTTTTATTGGTTATTGGTTATTTATTCCAATTTTTTTTTAGAAATAAAATAAATTCCATTAAGTTGAGATATTTAAAAACTTCGAAAAAATTATATTTCGTTATTTCATACTTCAACTTGAAATAAGTACGAAACGAAATGAAATAAATCTATGCTAGCAAAAGCAGCAAAAAAATGTAACATTGTACGTACTGAAAAAATTCAATTATGAAATTTATTTGAAAATTTCATAAATTGAATTATATAAAATATTTCCTATTTGACCTAAAAAAATTAAAAACAAAGAAATTCTGAAAAAAATCATTTATTTTCAAACAAATTCTGAAAATAATATATACCTTATTTATTTATATTTATAATTTATATTATATAAAATATATCCTATTTGACCTAAAAAAATTAAAAACAAAGAAATTCAGAAAAAAAGCATTTATTTTCATACATATCCTGAAAATAATATCTAATATCTGAAATATCTAATTGTGTTATTGAAATAAATCCAAGCAAGCCCTTCCAGCCAAAAATGTAAACATTGTGAAAATTTATTTCAATATCACAAAATCCAGTCAAACCAGTATAGAATATAATAATGCAAAATGTAAACATTGTGCAGAATTTATTATAAAAACCAGTCAAACCAGTTTCAGCCAGTTTATAGAATCTGACAACAACAACGGCGACTGCACAAATACCGGCAGAAATGTTTTCGCATATCACATTTCGAAAACACTTCCCCAAGAGTCTTATTTTCATGCTGAATTTTCAGCGAGTAAAGTTAATGGACTGCATAACCCACAGAAGATTACTGATGAGTTGGTGTAGCGACCAACGAAACAGCTGTCTAATAGTTTTAAGTTTTGATTAAACAAAAAATAAAATAAACAAATTTTTATTTTTCAGTTTTAACTTTATTGAATTAATATTGGATCTTCGATCTTTCGAAGTAAATTGCTAACTGGTCTTAAAACTATCTTAAGGTGGTATTTATAATAACTTAATTGCTATTCTTGCAATTTTCATCGATAGGGTATTCGTTTGTATTGATTAATAATTCTTTGGAATTATTAGCCAATGATTACTGAAAATCCATTTCTTCAAGTTAAATTTGTTTATTGCATTTTTGTTTCCATAGAATTTTGTCGGTGTGAACAGAAATGCAATTTTTTTTTTAAGTTAACAAAAGACGAAAGTGCAATGTAAGCTTTTATATTTCTTTTATTAATTTAATAACATTTTCGTTTCCATAGAATTTCTTGGTGTGAACGGAAATGTTATTTTTATGAGAATGGATGTACTGCAGGTATTGTATGAGTCTGCATTTTTGTTATGGGAACGGAAAAGACGTTTGTAAAACATATTATATTATTGCTAAGGGCTTTATTATAACACCCCCACCGTTAGATTGAGGCTCCGACGAAATTTGCAAGATTGATGTACTTTTAAAATTTTTAAGTGCTAGAATAATAAATATAATAATGAAAAATACAAATACATTTGTACTTAGGATAACAATTGTATGTTTTCTATTAGTTATTGATATTTCGTTAAGATTGTCTTCATAATTTTGTTGTTTTAAAAATAATGTTTCTAATTTTATGTGTTCAATAGTTACATTTCTTTCTTTTATTTTTGTCATATAATGGGGCATTATAAATTTATCGTATGTTTTTGTATTAAAATGAAAAAATGTTTCATTCTGAACATTGATCTCACAATATTCAAATCTTATGACAAAGTTTCCTTTTGGTTTTAATGGTATATCATTACAATTCTATTTGACTTCCAAATTGAAGTTTTTGAAGATTATAATACCTGTTGTTATTTCTCTTACTTCGGTTTCGTTAAAATAATCTAATTTACAATTGGCTTCTTGAAAATTAATTATGTCTTCGATACATTTATCGTTTAACTTAACTAGATTTTTCTTAAAATTATTTTCTGGATTTATGTTAAATGGTTTATTGTTTTTGACTAACAAAATCTTTCTGTTTATTAGGTATAGGGATTTGTTATTGGCGTTAGGAATTGATTCAAAAACTATTTGTGAATAGCTTTCCTTTGAAAAAATTGGAATTTTAAGTATGATAATAATTATATTGTTTTGAAATGCAACAGTTATTTTAGTATTCACGTAGCTGTGTATGTCATTTATTAGGTCCAGATCGGTTTCGGAGAATATGTTTGAAGGTATGACGTCCATTTTTCCCGAGAATATTATGTGTCCAATGTCTTCGATATGGTCTTGTAATAATGATATGTTGTTATCTACTCTGTAAATAAATTGTAAAAACTCAATCTCGTCTTCGAGACTAGCTATCTTCTTAGGAATAAAATTTCGCATAGTGTTTAAAGAATTTTCTATAACTTTTTGTTGTGAGTTGATATGGTTTGTAATATTTTGAATTTGTGAAGCTAATGGTTTATTAATGAGGATATTTTTATCTATTTTTGAATTGAGGTTTCTATCGTTATCGTTTAGTTCAGTCAATAATTTGTCAATCTTTATTTCATCGTCTGAGTCCATTGTTCCAGTTATGTACTTTAGTTCTTTTCCAACGAAATTCATAAGTCATCGTTTTTGTTTTGAATGTGGTATCAATCCATGTATTTTTTCTTTTAGTAGAAAAAACTTCTTTTTAATTGTCTCTAGTGTTGTCCGTGCGTTTAATGACGATGATCTAAGTGTTTCTAAATTTCTATTTATTATGTCAGTAGTTTCTTCGTATTTTGTCATGTTTACTAGGTGTAATATTTTTTTATATTGTTCTATTAATTTTTGGTTCTCCGGTCTTTATAGTTAAATAAAGTATGCCTAACTGTTGTCCTTTTACGAAAGTAATTATAGTTAAAATTACCAAAGTTGTTTTGTATGCGGCCATTCTGAATCTGTAAGAGAATTAAATTTTGGCGTTTATTGTAGGGTTCGCATTGTCTTGAAATTTTTTCTTAGGTTTAATATGTGATGTGTAATATTTTAGGCCTGTTTTGTTATCAATGACATGGTCAGTATCTATTTTATTTGCAACGATCTTCCTGTACTTTGAGTGGTTTTTTCCACCTCTTATTTTTTTAATGAAATTCGGACCAGGTTCTATGGCTTGATCTGATCTGTCTTTATTCATTTTATTTATCACTTGTTCCTTTTTTTGTTGAATTTTGGTTTCAATTTCATGATATTTGCCTATTGTAATTTTCCCGTTAACAAAGTCGATTGATCTTAAATTAGTTGTACTGTGGATGGAATTGCTATAGAAGTTAATTATCCGGAGATTTTTTTTCTTCTACTGTATCTGTACTATTTTTGTCGTCATGTTTTAGCAGTCGAATATGTTCGTTGATGGTGTTATGTAATCTTTCTATGTCCGCGTTAGATGTGCGGTTACTGTTAGATGTAAAGTGAATCTGAATGCCTTCGTTGTCTAAGAACTCTCTCATTGGGATGGCCTTAAATCCTAACTCGTTATCTGTTATTATCTTAGTCATTTTGCCTTGGGTACTGATAAATTGTAAGATTTTTGACTTGAATTCTGTCCAGGATCTGTGCATAATTCTATAAGCTTGGGCGTGTTTTGAAAATTTATCGAGAAATGTAAGAAATAGTCGTTTTTCAAGGGTATAAAAAAGTCTACATGAATTATTTCGTTTGGTTTGCTAGGAGTTTAGAATTTTTAGAGGTATTTTTAATGGTTTCCTAGTGTATTTCTCAGTATTACATATTTCGCAATTATTTATAAACATAGTGATTCGTGTCTTCAAATTGACATGATAAATTTCATCTATTAATTCCTTGTAAACTTGATCTATTCCTCTGTGGTTGTTTCTTTTATTCCTCTATCAATCTAGTAAGTTGTTCTTCACCCGTTGTATCTCTAAGTATTTTTTTTACATTTAATCACCTTAAGTGTAGGAAAAATTTCGCTGTGAACTGTTTGGAAAATTGGGTAAAATTCATCGTCTATCAATATGGCATTTAGTCCTTTAGGGTTATAGCGATTTTTTAAAAGTGTTATTGTTGTTTCTCTATCTAAATCTTTAGTATATATAATTTTTCTCCTATTACTAAATACATTTATGTTCCTTATTTTTAATGATCCTGATGAAGATTTATTTATCACTAATTGATTTTTGAATATGTTAATTGGGGATGAAGTTTCCTTTATTGTTGTAGGACTGGATTCTAGGATATTTATATTAATACATTCGGGTTCAATTCTAGATAGTGCGTCTGCATTACTGTTTTTTGTTTCTTTCTTGTATTTTATTTCATAGTCAAATTCAGATAGCTTTAGCCTCCATCTTACTAATTTCCTTAATAGAATTTTCCTTAATTTCCTTAATTTCCTTAATAGAGAAATGCCATGTTAGGGGCTTATGGTCGGTTTCGATCAAGAATTTACGTCCGAAGAGGTGAGGTCTAAAGTATTTAGTAGCCCAAACGATTCCTAATAGCTCCTTTTGGATTGTGCTATAGTTGTTTTCAAGTTCATTAAGGGTACGGCTAGCGTAACATAATGGGTGATCGTTCTGTGAGAGGACAGCGCCTAAAGCGTAATTGCTAGCGTCTGTGGTAAGAGTGAATTTTTTTGTGAAGTCTGGGTAATGTAGGATGGGGTCATTAATTAAAAGTCTTTTGAGAGTGTTAAAGCTTTCTTGATATTTAGGATCGGAAATATTAATTTTGGCGTTTTTCTTTAAAAAACGTGTCATTGGTTTTGCTATGAGGGAGTAGTCTTTTATGAACTTCCTGTAGTAGCCAGTAAGTCCTAAAAATTGTTTAATTTGTTTGGGAGTTTTGGGAATTGGGAAATTCTTGACGCATTCTATTTTTTTGGGGTTTGCTTTTATTCCTGTTGGTGTTACTATATGTCCGAGGAATTCTGTTCCTTTTTTAAGAATTCAGACTTATCTAGTTGGATCTTAAGGTTGGCTTCTTTTAAGCAGTTAAAAATGAATTTAATTGAATTGATATGCTCTTGAAGAGAGGTAGAAAAGATTATTATATCGTCCATATAGACGAGGCAAATTTTATTAATGTAATCTCTAAGGATGTTGTTCATTAATCTTTGGAATGTTGCTGGAGCTGTCTTCAGTCCAAACGGCATTTGTATAAATTCATAATGACCTCCTTCAACGCTAATGGCAGTCTTATGAATATCGTTTTCCTCGATCTCTATTTGATGAAATCCTTTTGCCAAATCTAGTGTGGTAGAATACTGGCATCTTCCCAGTTTAACTAATATTTCATCGATGTTGGGGATCGCGATTTTGTCATCTACCGACACTTCATTGAGTTTTCGGTAGTCATTGACAAGTCTCCATTTAGATTTTCCGCTTGCATCGGCCTTCTTAGGCACAATCCAAATTGGTGCTGAATATGGAGAATTACTATTCCTAATTATTTTGTTATCAAGCATTTCTTTTATTTGAGTCTGTACCTCGTTTTTATGAATATAAGGATACCTATATGATTTAGTGTTTATTGGGATGTTTAATGGCTGAAGTAAAAGTTATATTAGTGTTTTCTTGGTAGAAGATTTCTGAATATTTCTTTATTACTGCCATAAGTTGTGTTCTTTCTTCCATATTGAGATGATTTGTTCGAATTTGTTCTCTAAGTGGTTTACTTTCTCTTGTATCTTATAATGTTAAAGTTTTCGCTATCCACCTTCTGTGTGAATACGTTATTTAATTCGGACATCAGATTGATTTCTATTTCATTGTTTCCTACGTTTAAAATTCCTTCATTCACTATTTTTTCTCCTTCCTGTTCCTTAAAATATATTAGTTTGGTGTTAGGGGCTATTTGTATTTTATAACTATGTCTTTCTTTGTCCGTTTAATTGTATTGTATTGTCTTGATAGTTAATACAGGCATTAAGTTAAGACCACTAGTCTTAAAAGGTCGTTCCCAATTAGACCGTCGTAGAAATTGTGGAATTGAATGATGTAGAATTATTGTGTCTAAAGTTGTTCCGAATTCAGTGGAAGTTTTTATCTTATCTTTTTTATTGCCATAAATTTCGTGTTGGAGAGTTTTTATTGAAATAGGATTTGTTTGATAAATCCTTTTTGGATGGCATATTCCTGGATTTAGTATTGAATTAGTTACACCTGTATCTACTATTAATTTTATAAATCCTAATTTGGTCTTTATTTTTATATGTGGAATTCTTCCGAGGCAGAATGACGAAAAATGTTCGTTAGAATTGTGCGTTATCTCATGGTTGTTGATGTCCATCGGCTCAGGTATTGGAAATTGGTTGTTATTATTTGGTTGATGGAACATTTGTTGGTTTCTGTGTTGGGGTACGGAGTTTTGTCTCTGATAATTACTATACGATTGGGAATTCTGTATATTATTGGGTCTTCCTTGTGGATTGAAATTTTGTTTATTGTGTGTAACAAAATTCTGTCTGTTTTGTTGACTAGGGTTCTGTTGGTTATGTGGATGAAAATTCTGTCTATTTTGGTAACTAGAACTCTGTTGGCTATGTGGATAAAAATTTTGTCTATTCTGTGGATTGTATCGGTTAGAATTCTGTTTGGTTTGTTGATTAGGATTAAAGCTATCCCCATTTTGTTTCGATATTTTTGGTTCGAAGTTGTTTCGAACCAAATATTGTGAATTGTCTATCCTGAGGTGAGCATATCCAGCCTCGAAAAGGATATTCATTGCTCCTTCGAGTGTGTTTGGATTTCTGCAGGCTAATATCGTTTTCATGGGTTAGGGAATTTTTGATTTAAATTTATTAAGGGCGGTGCGTGAATTGTTTTGTGTAATTACGTTTGTTGCCTCTTGTCCTTGTCCGATAACGAATATTGTTTGGTTGTTAAGTTAGTCTTAGTTTGCTTTTAATCTCTTCAAAAAATTCTATACTTGTAGTTTTAAATGTGGTAGCCCTAAGTGAATCGAAACGGTCGTCACAACTTAATCTGTCTCCGAAGTTATTTTGAAGAACATTCTTTACGTCTTTCCATGAAATTGCGTGGCAATTTATTTCTATTATTGCCCTAGCTTTTCCTTTCAGTCTACTTTTAATTATGTCGGAAAAGAGTCCCTGTGATAATTCGTCATAAGTCTGTAATATTGGGTGTATTTTGTCTATTAAATTTAGGAAAGTTTGTAAGTCTCTTGTATCTCCTTTGAATTCTGGGAGATTCCCCAAGTATTTGATAGGATCAAACTTTATTTGGTAAGTCATGATTTTATTGTATATTTTTCTTAATTCTTAATGATAATACAAAAATTATTTATTGTTTTTTACCCCTTAGTTGATGCTTGTAGAAATGTAATCTGTATTGGGACTCCTTCCTGTATTCTTCTACAATTGAGTCCTCTAATATGTCTTGAGTAATATGAATGTATATTGATTTGGCTCCGTCTTTTATAGGTAGGGCGGTGAATGATGATATTGGTAGGAAAATTTTAGGATGTTTGGTGATATCTTCCGGTAACATTTAGTGTCCGTAATTTCGATGAGTTTGATTGTTTCGCTAATGAGTGTTTCCTCGTTGTCGTAGTCTGCTTCTGTTGGTGTTCCCGTCTTATTGATTGCTTCCCACACTAGTTGCATAAACTTAATTTTTGCAGCTGTACTTGGTTCTTCCTTTAGTTCTTTCTCGACTTCTTCGTATGATTTTATAGGATTTTTTTTTAGATCTTGACATGTCCAACAAAGATTGTTCAAAATTTTTGCGTTCTCGTTTTGCACTTAGTGTGGTTTTTTTTTTTTTTTTTTTGGGAAGTTTTTAGAGAATTTTTTTTCACAATTATTGTCCACACTTTATGTTTGAAAAAAAAATTTTTCCTTTTTAAAAAAAAAAATTTACTGTTTGGAAAAAATGTTGTTTGTCCACACGCGCTTTCAATTTGCTCAATTAGTTAATATGGTTTATTTTACTTTTGCAGAATTTTGTACAGAACTAGCAGACAAGTGTATCGACTGTCATAGAGTTCGGACGTGTTTTAAATTGTAAGCTCCGCAGTTGTTAAATTTTAGTTCAAATTTCTTTCGTGAGTTGTTGCATTGGGCTGCATATTATTCGTGGGCTTCAATAAATATAAATTCTAAAGTGCGAATTTAGTAGTTTCACTTGACCACAGCTAAAAGTTCAGTGGGCTATTTAATAATCAGTTCAACAGTACTATAAAATACGACCGAAATTAAATAAAAGTGCGAATTCCGCAAGATATTTCTCGTTCACTGTGTCAACTTTACTCATAAAAAAAAAAAAAATTTCTTGTTGCGCTATTATTGCTCCCAACCTCTGACTGCTGTATTGGCATTTTTCTGCTAAAGAGACAGAATTATAAACAAACAATTGTAAACATACAATTGTAAACAAACAGAATTATTAAAAAAAGTTAAATATAAAAAATAGCAATAAGAGCAATTAAAACAAAAATGGATAAAATCTGTGCTTCACCTTCTTGTACCGCAGAGGACCGTAAGGCGCCCAAGATAACGTGCAAAGGCCTTTGTGGAAAATCTTTCCACACTTCTTGCATAGGCTTATCGAAAAGAAGCTTAACTTATCTTGACGAATATCTGGCCAATTTTTCGTTTTACTGCGATGAATGTAAAGAATTGTCACTCACGCTTGTTCTACTCGCGATAAAATGCCTTAGTGACTTAACAAACTCAGTGCGGTCGGAAAATAAACAGTGTTTGAAAAAGACAGTCGATCTGGTGTCGAAATTTGATGAGGCATTAAAATCAATAGAAGACCTCAGCAGTGCTGTCGAAGTGACAAAAAATGAAAGTAATAAAAAGCTCGGAACACTAAACCAGAACATAACCAAAATCTTAAACTATGCCATAGACCATCAAAACGATATAAACTGTGTTGAAACCGCAATAAGTGCTATAAATAAATCAATAGACACAAACTTTGAGAAAATAAACACAGTTGATTCAGTAAAAAATGTAACTGAAAATATCGCGTGCTTAAGAAATGACGTCGACATCTTGCTGCAATCTACCTCGGAGAAAACAACACAATCACCAACTGTGCCAGATCCACTTATCGAAGTTTTGTATCACAAAATAAATGAAATAAGTGACGATCTTGTCTTATTTAGAGAGTCGCTTGCGGAAATATCTGATGCAATCAGTACTGGAACCAACAGAATCAATGTGACAGAAGCCATTGAACACAATTCATCCTCCCTCTTCGATGAAATCATGGAAGCTTCCGTGCTATCCTCTTCAGTGCGTCAATTACCATCTAACTCGGATTCGCAACCTAGCCAACCAACACCCACACCATTAATACAACCACCTGTTGCTGCACCTCGGAAAATAATTAATCACTTTGGAACCTCTTGGACCACATCAGAATGGAATCACAGAATTCAAAAACTGAAGACTGGAAACCAAAGTGATAGCACTGCTTTGTTCGTTAAAGGCTTCCCCACACCTACAGATGCAACTTGGGTAGAAAATTTCTTCAAAAAGAAGTACAAATTAACCATCTCAGACTGCCATAAAAAGTCGTCAAAACGATCCAAGGTTAGCAGTTTTAAATTTAATATACCCAAGGCATATGCGTGGATGTTTTCTAGTGCAGGTATGCGAACGAAAGGAAACATTCGTATAACTGAATGGACGGAAAAACCAAAAACGGAAGTTAAGGCACCTAGTATTAAGCTTATCACTAAGCCTATGATTAAATCTATTAAGCCTACTAATATTAATAGTAATAAAAATAATATAAGCCCACCTGCCAGAACACCCTCAAGGCCAGCTCAAGATCAAAACTGGTCATATAAAACAAATTTATTCCCAAAGTTTTCTCCACAGTCAAAACTATCTTCCCAACTGTTATCTTCTTCTAAATTTCCTATTACTCAATCGTCGAAACTCCCTTATCCTACAGTTAAACGTGTTTCGTTTAACCTCAATAACGACGAAAAAAATAAAACTTATTCATATAAATATCCTAATTTCGTCCATTCCCATACACTAAATCCAACCCCACAGCCCGCAATAGTCATACCTAAGCCTACTTCTACACAACCTGTTACTGCAACACGTTCACCAGCAATCACACCCTCCAATAACACACCTCCTCCCTTAATTACTTGCACTAATACTCAAACGTTCACTAATGCTACACCAGCCTTTCTGGATCCTCTTCTGCCACCTAATGCGAAGCTCACAAAAAATCTCGCTGACGTTAGTAGTGAAGGTCGTTTCGTTATGTCTCGTCTAAGAGACCGTCGGTTGTATGATAATGTTCGATTATACCTGTCTTATTTACATAATAAGTCTGACTCAGTCTGTATTGAAGGTACAACAAGAACAAGTGCTATGGTATCCATCCAACAAGAAGGTCTTCCTACCGACCCTGTCGAGCATTAAAAAAAATTTTCATTAACTTCCATGAAAGCCTCAACATTTCACCCACTGATGTTGAAAACGACCTCACGGCATTTGCATCGCATACTAGCTCAAAGTATATATGGCATTTACAAAGAGCTCGTTCTAACTTCAAAAATTTTTATTGTCCCTAACTCTCATCCTAAAGCAATGTCCGATTATCCAGCCTCCCGAAATACACTACCTTCAATTGCGTCTTTTAATATATCCTACCACAATTGTGGTGGCATGAGAGGCAAACTCAATAAACTGTTTGTTAAAGCTAAATCTTGTCATTTCAATGTTTTTGTCTTTACGGAAACGTGGTTGAATGACGCTATCAAAAATGAAGAAATTCTAGATAGCAACTGGACAATATACCGGAATGACAGAAACTATGCAAGCTGCGGCCTGTCTCGAGGAGGCGGTGTCTTAATTGCCACACATAACTCCTTATCTAGTGAATTGATTGTAACCTGCTCCTCCAAATGCTTTGAGCACAAAATAATCAAAATAAGGCTAGATCAAAAAGCTTCCGTATACATAGGTGTTATTTATATTCCTCCGAATTCAACCCACAATTCCTACAATGAATTATGTCAAATCATAACGTCAATAACAGCTGCGTTAAACGAAGATGATAGAATTATTATTTTTGGAGACTTCAACCGTCCCAATATAACTTTTGAGCACGATGATGATGACAACCATCTCCTTCCAATTAACCTGTCCAATGCGGTCGACTTCGATTTATTAAGTACTTTTATAGTAATGATTGTCAGCAAGTTGCTCCTGCTCCAAACCGAAACAATCGCTGGCTAGATTTGATTTTTACTAACTCATATGACGATGTAAAGGTTAGTCCAACCTGTGAGGCTGAGCAGATATTTTCCAATACCCTCCACCATACTGCTTTTACTACTGAGTTATGTACTAACAATTTCCTCAATGCCGATTACAATAACATTAAAAATGACTTAAATTGTTTGGACTGGAACCACTTGTCTACACTAGAATTGGACGATGCTGTATCGTCTTTCTATCAAAAAGTCTTTTCTGTATTTGATACGCATGTTCCAAAAATAAAGAAAAAAAAATAAACTATCGGAACCGTGGCTTGATTCAAATCTTAGAAATTTGAGAAATCAAAGAAATAAACTTTACAGAGTCATTAAAAATTGCGTCATTGTAAGTGATGAGGTAAAGGTTAGATACGAAGAGCTGTCTAAGGAGTTTTCCATTAAGTCCGAAGAGGCTTATAGGCTTTACACCAATTTAATTGGAGAAAGGATTATTGAAGACCCGAAAAAATTCTTCGATTTTGTAAATGTAAAACGGAAATCTACCGGATACCCAAACTTCATGTTTAAAGGCAATGTTACTTCATCTAGCTCACAGGAAATTTGTAATCTCTTTGCGGATCATTTTAAAGAAGTCTTTTGTTCAACTACTTTCCAAAATCAACCTACATTTGCCAGTATAACTAGTAGACCGACATTGGTTTGTGAAATAAATATTACATGGAGTGACATAACCAATTCCATTAAAGAGTTAGATTCAAATAAATCTCCAGGTCCAGACCTTATACCACCAATTTCACTTGTTCAATGTTTAGACGAATTAATTACGCCGTTACATATGATTTTTAACAAATCCTTGCATACAGGTATATTCCCAACTTTTTGGAAATCTTGTCATCTTACGCCAATTTATAAAAATGGCGACAAGAGATCAGTTGAAAATTATAGGGGTATTGCAATATTGTCAGCAATTCCAAAGCTATTTGAAAAAATTATATGTTCCAAACTCACGAGCATAATTAATCCGTGTTTAAACGAGCAGCAACATGGTTTTCGTAAAGGACGATCAACAACCACAAATCTTGCAATCATGGCATCAGACATTCTTACTAAAATGGAAAAGGGCCACCAAATAGATGCAGTCTATACAGATTTTAGTAAAGCCTTTGATCGTGTTGATCACGAAATCCTAGCTAAGAAACTAAAAAAATTTGGTATATCAGGTACTGTGCTGAAATGGCTCAAGTCTTATCTCTGTGAAAGATCCCAATATGTAAAATTTCAGGGTACTTTGTCTAAAAAGATTGTTGTCTCGTCGGGTGTACCTCAAGGTAGCCATCTTGGCCCACTTCTCTTCAACATATTTATTGCAGACATATCTGAAGTTTTGCATGATGTCCCCCATCTCTTATATGCAGATGACTTAAAATTATACTATAACATTAGATCAGAAGTGGATTCAGTATTCTTAAAGAATAAGCTTTTTTCTCTGGAACAGTGGTGTAGTAAAAATAAACTTTATTTAAATATAAATAAGTGCTACGTTATAAGTTTTGCCCGTAAAAACGTAATCACATATAGCAGATACATGCTAAATAAGGTGGAACTTAAAAGGGTCAACCACATAGCAGATCTTGGAATAATTCTTGATAGTAAGATGCGCTTTAACCTTCACTACGATCATATCATATCCAGGGCAAACAAAATGCTCGGATTCATAAAAAGACGTGCAAAAGAATTCAAAAACCTTTGGGTAACTAAAACCTTATACTGCACATTAGTACGACCAATCTTAGAATACTGTTGCATAATTTGGAACCCAGCTTTTGTAGTGCATAGTGAAAGGCTAGAATCTATTCAAAGACAATTCTTGCTTTTTGCATTGAGAGACCTATGCGATCCTCGTGACTATACAAACTTACCACCATACGAGAGTAGACTTAAAATCCTCAATTTAATGTCGCTGTCATCAAGGAGAATATTACTTTGCTCATGCTTTACATTCGATGTTATTACTGGTAACATCGATAGCGAATACATCTCGAGCAAGGTACTATTTAATGAACCAATAAGGCGAACAAGGTATACAAAATTGTTAAAAGAATCGCATCGCAACACTATTTACGCATTGAACGAGCCCTTGAATAGATGTTGTAAAATATTTAATAATATCAGCGAGCATTATACACCGCCAATATCGAAATTCAGATTCAAGCGTTCTCTTTCCAAATCACTTTCCTTTACATAACTACCCCCTTATTAAACACCAATTCACTTCAGAATCTTCTCCAATTCCTTTTCACCATTCTGACCCCTTTTCTATTTCCTTGATCTAGCATTTGTAGAAAAATTGTAAATCAAAAATTTTAATGTTAAATAAGTAAAACACCGCATTGTAATATTAACTCTATTCTCCCATATCCAAATGCCTCTTCTTACATTGCCGTCTACCACCCATACCTAAACAAAATTTAGTTGTTCTCCCACTCAGCTTTCCATCTTAATAATATTTTAGCATAGTATTAAAAATTAGTACATATTTTTACTATGTGTATAAAATCTGTTAGTATGTAAGCTTAGTATATAAGTTCCCCCTTCGTTCTTCTTCTTGTCTTTTCTTTTTGACGTGTTTTTGAAAATGTGTCGATTCATGTGGGCGGATTACGCCCACTGAGAATTGCATATCTTCTACACCTAAAACAAGGAAAGAGGAGAGAAAAACAAAAAATAAAAAAATAAAAAATAAATACAACAACAACCTGTTAGAAAAAGAAGTTAGAATAAGTATATTGCCTTGTTTGGCTAAATAAATAAATAATATATATTTTACTTTGTTTGAAAATTTTGTTTAAACTTTTTTTTCTTCTTTAAAAAAAATTTCACTTAAGTTATTTTCATTTTTCCTTCTTCGAAAAATGTCACTAAGTTATTTTTATTTTTCCTTCTTCGAAAAATGTCTCTTTGTTGTTTATTTTTTTTGTATTGATATGCCATTGAGTATTTAGATACACAAACGGATTTATTTTTTATCCTTCTTTGGCATATCTTATATCTAAAACTGGCGCAGTCGAGTTTTTAATTTTGATTACACATAATATAAAAAAAACAAATTTTTATTTTTCAATTTTAACTTTATTAATATTAGATCTTCGATCTTTCGAAGTAAATTACTAACTGTTCTTAAAACTATCTTAAGGTGGTATTTATAATAACTGAATTGCTATTCTTGCAATTTTCATCGATAGGGTATTCGTTTGTATTGATTAATAATTCTTTGGAATTATTAGCCAATGATTACTGAAAATCCATTTCTTCAGAATTAAAGTTAAATTTGTTTATTGCATTTTTGTTTCCATAGAATTTTGTCGGTGTGAACGGAAATGCAATTTATTTTAAGTTAACAAAAGACGAAAGTGCAATGTAAGCTTTTATATTTCTTTTATTAATTTAACAACATTTTCGTTTCCATAGAATTTTGTTGGTGTGAACGGAAATGTTATTTTTATGAGAATGGATGTACTGCAGGTATTGTATGAGTCTGCATTTTTGTTATGGGAACGGAAAAGACGTTTGTGAAACATATTATATTATTGCTAAGGGCTTTATTATAACATCTAGTCTGATGGTGGTTGATCTGTAAAGAACATTGTTGTTGTGGCGACCTGTTGCTTCATGAATTACTTGGCATAAAGCTCTCATATGTTATTCTTAAAAATTTATATTTTTAAGAATTACTAATAACTAAATGTGAAAATATATATTTGAAAAGTTTTGAAGTTTTTTTTTAAGAAGGCAAAATGAGGTTTCGAAATCTGTAATTTTTCTTGCAACTCACAATGAGCTCACCATGAGGTAAGAATTAGATTCTAAAGGCAAATAGAAAATACAATCAGTTGTGAGGTGGTAATGAGATCATAATGAAATGATATGTAAAAGAAACTGAATTGAATGTTCTCTTGATTGAAAGGTTGTTCTGAGCTAATTTCACAGTCATTTTGGTGGGTGAAAAATTCCAATTCAGGGTGATAGTACTAGGTCAGTATAGTGAAACCTCCAAAGGACTTAGCGTTCTCAGGTCAAACTTTTTTGTGACCTTTTTAATTTGTTCCTTATCGTGGTGATTGTTTGCTTAACTTTTCTGCTATAATTCAAAAACTATTAATAATTTTTCATTGCATTCTTGAGCAAACCTGTTGCTAAGGCTTAAATAAATAACTTTTATTAATATATTCATGTAAAAAAAATTAAGTTGAAAATTAAGTGAAATCTTGAAAAAATTGCAATTTTTTCGCCTTTTTTCATCAGTTTTCTCCAATAGCTCATCAACAACTCCAAATTTCTGGCCATGAACGAAATACGTAATATTTACTTCGAAAAACAATTTCTCTTTGATATATAACATCTTTAATAGAGTTCCAATTGTCACTATAAAAAAAGTAGGGGAATGCATCCGGTTATCATCCGGTTATAGCCATGTTTCTTTAAATTGACATAAAATTGTCTGTGCTTAATATTTTTCCATGGTTGTTATATCAAACGAAAGGTAATTCTTTTGACTTACCTTTTTTTAAAGAGACCTTATTGATTAAGTAAACAACAAAAAGTAAAAAGTAAACAAAAAGTTAAGTAAAATTATGAACGATTACTTAAAACCTTCTTTTTTTGCTTAAACAAAATTTGTCTCCGGTTATGGGCCACCCTAGAAATTCAGTTCGAAATCAAAAAACTTGATGGAGAGATCGACACAAATTCAAATTTTATGAATAAATTTTATTTTTTTATTGAAAAGGGAACATTTAAAAGGGAACATGCAATCTAGAATAATAAATAAAAATTATTCATGTTCAGCACGCCAGCGCGTGCTGACCTGTAAAAATAACTTAGATGTATAACATACACAAATAATTAAGTGTTTTCAATGCAATTTAATTTTACTGGAAATGTTTCATTAAAAAAATGCTAAATATATAATTTTGTAAGCTGGCTCACAACCGGGAACTCGAGTGGCTCATAACCGGGTCTGATAAGTAATCTGTATATGACATCGCATTTTTTTATGATGTTCATATTTGCTCATATTTTTTTATTGAGCTACAAGTTCCAATCCATATTTTAAGCAATAATTCTAATGCTTTTTTACCGATTCACAATCAAATCTACTGCTTTGAAAAAAATTCATTATTACGTTTCTTACCGGGTTTTTACAAGATATTTTGTTTTATATCAAGCAACACGTCTATCCAGCGCGATTACACAGCAAAAGTGAAATTATGAAAAGATTTGTCACTGACAGTACTAACATTTGGGTTACCATTTCAACTAAGTAGAAAAAATTAACTGTCTCACAATCGGGGATGGCTCACAACCGGAGACATTCCCCTATTTATTTTATGGTAATTATTACGAAAAATTAAGGAAAAACAAAGTTTTATAACCATAATATCATCGCTGTCATCAGTTTCTAAGCAAAAGATAAAGTCAATTTGTGACTTTAACGTAGAATTACGTCTTACTGCGCGGTTTGTATGGGGGTATTTTCACAAATTTTTTCAAGGCCATGCAACGTTTTTTGGGGGACACTTTAGTGCCTTATACAACCTTTAATATTCATCGTACAAAGATAACATGTATGCCAAAATATCAGTTATTTTGTGCACAAAAAGGAATAGCTAACTTTGGATTTTGTCACATCTTTAATAAAGCCACAAAAGATAGCAAAAAAAAAGAAGAAAAATTCGGCAGGGTACCGAAGCTAAAATACCCCCCCGCGGCCATATTGAAGTATATTCCAAGTCTTTAGCCACGACATACACGATGACATTCAGTTTTATATATTAACGAAAGTTTTCCTATTTTAATGACGTCACTTTGTATGGGAAGTAGGCGTAGTTTTGATCCGATCTTGTCATATATCATCGAGATGGTTCATATTATATATCAAAGCTAAAGTGCAAAATTTCAACACATTTCATTAATTTTTGTGGATTTTTAAGAGATTTAACGTTTAAAATAAAGCCAATGTGTATGGGAGGCAGGCGTGGTTTTCATTCGATTTTGCCAAATATCATATTGGTGGTCAATGTTATATATCAAAGCCTATATGCAAAATTTCAAGACATTTCTTTAATTTGAGCAGATTTTGAAGAGATTTTACTCTTAAAATAAAGCCACTTTGTATGGGAGGTAGGCGTGGTTTGCATCTGATTTGTCCAAATTTCATAGCCAGGATTAAGACTGAAGAGCAAGCTCACCTGCCAAATTTCAAGGCATTTCTTTAATTTTTGTGGATTTTAAAGACATTTTACGGTTAACATTAAGTCACTTTGTATAGGAGATAGGCGTGGTTTTCATCCGATTTGGCCCATTTTCGAACTTGATCTTCCTTTTTAAAAATAAACTTATCTTTGAATTTCAACGCGATAGCTTTAAAATTGCGGCTGTAATCGTGTCGACAGACGGACACATGGAAATCGACTCAGGCGATGATGCTGATCAAAAATATATATATTTTTCTATACCTGCCACTCCTCCTTCTTGGCGTTACAAACGGAATGACAAAGTTAATATACCCCTTACGCAGTACGCGTTGAGGTATAAAAATGCATTGATGATTCAGTTCTGCGGACGTTCCTATCGGGGATGATATTTGGGGATTTCAGGGCTTTTTTGAGCCCTTTTTCATCTCATAAGCCCTGAAGCCCTTTTGATTCATTTTAAGCCCTTTTAAAAAATTCTTCTGAAAAAATATCATCTGAGTAGTATGTCACATCGATGCACAAAATTTAAATTTTTAATAAAATGATTTAAAATCGATCTCAATAAAATAAGTTCTGTTGAATTTTTTGAAATTATAGCTATAGAAAAACAATAAACTTGAACAATTCTCCTCAATTTTCTTTTTTTTTTCAAGCTATATTTAAGCTTTATAAGCCTACGCAGGTACGTTTTTTATAGACTACAGAAATAGTACACTTGTAAAATTTATTAAAACTGAAGAAAATGTTTGAAAAACTGTTGTTCTTATATTTTATATAAAGAACCACTATTTTGTAGTATTGATTGACATCTACGGGAAAATTCCTTAGATATATTTGGTATCTACCATAACGGAGAAAGTATGAAGATTTCTGCACACGCTCCAAAAGAATGTCTAAGTTTTCGAATCGATTTTACTTATAATAGTATCCCAAAGTAATTCTATAGGTTTAAGTATAGAATTTTGAGGTGGACGGCTTCAAGCACGATACATTCCTTACAGCATTTTATCATGCATATAGATGAAAAGGCGAACCCGTAAAAAAGGCTCCACCGTAGTCTTAAGTAGCCTTAACCAATTAAGTGTTTAATGTCGTCAATTTTCAATGGCTTGTTTCACCCATTTCTTTTATTTTATCTGTACCAAAAATAATTTCCGACGTATGATATCCTATATGGGCATTTCCACAGAGAAGTCCACTGTGACCCAAAACTGAAAAGTTATTAAAAACTTATTATTTTATGACATTATCTTAGAGAAATCTTTAAATTTTATTAATTTAAGCGATTTATACATAAATTCATTTAACATGATGATCAAATCGTCTGTTTCACAAATGTAGTTTCTCTTTTTAGTAAATGTTTCGAAAAGTTTTTGTTTTAGTAAAATTGGAAGATATGGGCGAAATATACTGACAAATGGTTGAGGTAAGGAGCGCAAAATATATTTAATTTGTTTTTTAATTACTAAATAACAATTACTCTTTAATTGAAAAATGTCACGTTCAACATTATTTCATAAAATTCTAAAACTAGTTACACCAAAAAACTGAATTCGCTGAATTCTGATTTTCTATATATAGACACGAAAACTACTCCCATTTTTGTTTGCTTTTTTGAACCAGGACTATGTCTACTATAAACTTTGGCACTAATTCAAGTGCTGGCTAAGAGCTTCAATGTTAACTAAAAAGAAAATGCAAATATGTTTTACTTTGCCTTTTTTTCACTTTAAATATGTGCGACGTTTGGCATTTATGTAAATGTCCATATTAAACTTCACGCTCTTTCAGATTATTACGTCAGAATTTATCTAAATAAATTCTTAAGAAGTAATAAAAAATTATTTGCATAAAAATTCGTTTTTCCACCTTTAATTAGTTTTGATTTAACAAATTTTGTTGCTCAAGGCTCTATATTCCAAAATTGTATAACATGCATGAAATTATTCTTTAATACATTCCGCCATTCCTTAATATGTTTTCTTGGTAGAACTGATTTTATTTTGGTAACATGCCCATTTTGTCCCGCATCTTTGATTCGTCTTCTTACAAGCTTTAACGCAGACTCTTTGTTAAATTTATCAATCAAATCTTTCTGAAATTCTTATTTATATAACCAAGGACTTGAAAAAATACTCCTAAGACTCTTTTTCGAAGAATATATCGATCCAATTTGCGGTTTTCTGTGGAAATGCTTCGCTATTTTTATATTTGTATTATTAACTTATTAAATAAATGGCTTTGTTACAAATTTTTTTGAGAATTTTTGATTATTTTCTGACATATTTTTGATTTTCCAATGAGAAATTAAATGTATATGTAGATTATTTTTTGACATATTTTTGACGTTTGCAATCAATGCATAAGCCTTTTTTCTAAAATGCAATGGGACCTCTATATATGAAATCAAATCTATTTAAAGGAAAGAATTAAGTAATATTACTCTGACCCACAATTTCTGATTCTGAAAGCTGATCGTTTAAGCTAAAATGTGCGATTTTGTGGCAAATAATTAAACTTCCCTGCTTAGGTCAAAATAGTGAAATAATAAAAAAAAAAAAATAAGAAAAAATTCTGAAAAACTTTGAAAACAGTCAATTCAAAATCTATTTGGATATATGTGGTCATGGCAGAATATTCAAATAGAAAGTCTTTAATATAGAATTACCACTAAGGGCCCCATTTTTGTCAAAAATGCCCTATTTTTTTATAAATTTGGGCCCTTTTACAACTAAGCCAATATCATCCCTGGTTCCTATGCTTGTTGCTTTAGTTCGTGCCGAAATCTCGAACGCAATATATATAATAAGTCGGGGATTGGCCGAATCAGACCACAGTGGGTCCCTTTTCGTCCCCTATTTGACGAAGGATGCTACTGCTCGGAGCACTCATAAGTGAGCATGCTCACTTATATAGGCACCCTTTGTCACCTCAAGCATGTCCTTGTAGGTCAGTTGACCAATCTCGGCTTCGTCAATAAATGGACGTCCCAGAATGGTCAATCTTATGCTTGCCAACGCCGGACACTGGCACAAAATGTGTGCTGCTGTTTCCGGCTCTTCTAGGCATAACCTACACGCATCGTCCTCGGTCAGAGTCATCTTCCTGAGATGGTACATGTAGGGACCGTGTCCTGTGACCAGTGCAGTAAGCCAGCTTAAAGTCTTCCGATTGTATCGGGTGACTTTTTCTGCCTCACTACTTGACCATTTCACGGCCGCCTTTGATTGCCTGCAATTACCAGCTTCTTCCCACCTTGTACGGTGTTCCGAGTCCGTCCATTGCTTAATAAGGCCTGCCACCATGTTGTCGCCTATGGCGATACGTGGTTCGGGTCCACAGAATTCTTCTGCTGATCCTTCTCTTGCTAAAGAATCAGCCTTTTCATTCTGTTTTATGCCAGAATGTCCTCGCACCCACATAAGTGTAAGCTCATTTGTCTGAATGCACTTATTGAGTTTGGTAAGACATTCTATGGCCAACCTAGAAGTAATATCTGTCCGTTGCATGCACCTAATCACCGACTGATTGTCAAGGGTAATGACAATTTTCTTGCCATTTACCCGTCCATCTATCAAGTGGTCCAGCGCATGCACTACACCAAGCATTTCCGCCTGGTATACAGGCACGAACCTCCCCAGCCTCAGTGCACAGGATAGGTTCAACTCCTCTGAGTAGACGCCAGACCCGGCTCTGCCATTCATCAGAGAGCCGTCTGTGAATATACTGATGTCACTACCAGCGGTTTCTCCACAAACGGACCCATCTGTTATTAGAGTTTTATAACATTTTTCTGTTATTCTCACTCTCTGCCTTCCGTCCATAGGCATACACGTCTCCCTGACATTTCGCTGTGTCATGTCCAGGATGCGCATATGACCATGGAGGGCTGTTAGCGCTGCCGTTTTCTTTATTTCTAAATCCAACGGTAGCATACCTAACAAAACCTCCATTGCGCTGGTTGGAGTGGTGCGTATTGCCCCTGTTATTCCAACACACGCCAGCCGTTGGACTCTGTCTAGTCGCTTCTTAATGGTTTTCTGACTGACTTTTGTCCACCAGATCACCAAAGCATACGTGATGACAGGTCTAACCATCATAGTGTAAATCCATTTCATAGCCTCTGGGTTTAGCCCCCATTTTAGACCACAAACGCGTCTACACTGAAACAGAACCCTCTTGGCATTTTGAATCCTGTCTCCTACATGTTCGTTCCAGTTCAGTTTACTATCTAGAGTTACCCCTAGATATTTAACTTTCGTGGACATGTTGATTTCAGCTCCAAAAAGTCTAAGTGGTTCTCTCCTCAGGCCTACCCTCTTTCTAGTAAAGAGAATATTGTCTGATTTTCCTGCGTTCACGGTGAGGCCTTGTTCTCGACACCACTCCTCCACCATTCGGAGTGCTCCCTTCATGATGGCAGAAATGGTGTCAATGAACTTACCACAGACCACCAACGCAATATTATCTGCATACCCTATCGTGTGTATGCCCGACTCGTCTAGTCTAGCCAAAAGTGAGTCCACAGTGATGTTCCACAGGGTTGGCGATAACACCCCTCCTTGAGGACATCCTCTACTTACTCTACCTCTAGTCTTGACTCTACCGTTCTGCATGTTGACAGCCCTGTGCTTGAGCATATTGTCTACCCAATTTGTTATCATTGGGTTTACATTGCGTTCTGTCAGAGCCTGTCGCAGCCTTCCAAAGCATATTTTGTCGAAAGCACCCTCGATGTCTATAAATGTGGCCATCGCGATGCCTCCTGAAAATAACTCTTTTTCAGCCACTCTAACTAATTTGTGAAGAGCACTCTCCGTAGACATGCCTGCTCTATAAGCATATTGGCATCTACTCAGAGGATTATGCATCAATGAAGTGCTCTCAAGACAGTCAACCATCACTCTTTCCATCGTTTTCAAGAGGAAAGACGTAAGGCTGATCGGTCTGAACGACTTCGCCTCCGCATAATTTTTTTTTCCGGGTTTCGGGAGAAAGACAACTTTCGCCTCTCTCCAGACTCTCGGAACATACCCAGTCGCTAAGCAAGTAACGAATATACCCCACAGCCTAGGTGCGATGAGATCTTCCCCCCATTGCATCATAGCCGGAAATATACCGTCCATCCCTGATGTTTTGTACGGAGCAAATGAGAGTATAGCACTCCTCACCCCGTCCATAGTGATCATTCTTTCGGCTTCCAGTCTGTCAACCCTGTGCATCCCTTTCTTCAGGTTTGTCCATGGGTCATCAGACTTAAAACTTCCAGGAAAATGCACCTTCATCAGAACTTGCATCGACTCTTCCAGGTTCTCTGCCATGGTTCCATCCGTTTTTCGGATCAGTCCCACTTTGGAGAATAGATCTTTTGAAACCATTTTCTGAAGCCTGCATGCTTCTGAAATAGTTTCCATCCACGAGCAGAAGTCTCTCCACGACTGCCTTTTACGGTGTCGTATAAGGTTCTTCAGTTCCCTTTTCCGTGCCTTGTATTCTGCCCATGTTTCTGGGGTTCTCCCTCTCATGTGCCGATTGAAGGCCTTCCTAACCTTCTTCTTCAGAGATTCGAGTTCCGTACACCACCATGGCGTCGGATCCCCCTCGTCTATTGAAGTTGTAGGACATGCCACCTCGTAAGCTTCGACCATGGCCGAACTAAGATGTTTGACATGGCTTTCCACTCCGCTGTATTATCTGGTACTTTTATAGCTTTTTGGGTCAGTCTTTCCCTCAACTTCGCCTTATATTTCACAGGATCCGTGTTCTTGGGAATCCTGACCTTCCTGCTATTCTGCTGGCGTCGAATTCCGAACTTGACTTCAAACTGAATGGACCTGTGGTCCGACATGTTTAGCCTATCCACGACCCTCCAGTTTTCTATTCTAAGATCTCTATTCTAGATAAGATCCGGGGAACATAGGTGTGGAATATGTACCGCTAGTATACCATGTCTCACCAGAATACAGGTCCTCCGTCTGCCATCTGCCACCGGTTGGTACAGCGTGGCTTTCCGCTCCGAGAGACCTTTGATTCTATTGTGAAGAATCCAAGGTTCTTGGAGCATTGCTATATCAATTCCATCCTCCTCCATGCAACGCATCATCATTGCTGATGCTGCCCTACTATGGTGTAGATTGAGCTGACACACCACGAGGTTTTTCTGGTACGGGTACGGGCCCATTACCCGCCCTGGTGGTTCCCCCCTTGCAGAATTCCCCACCAGCCCCGTACCAGGGGTTTCGTCGAGCTCACCTTGCATCCTTTTGGAATTTGATGAGAGCTTGATCAAGGCCGCAGTTGAGTTTCCCCCCTGCCAGCCTGATCGCTTCCATCTCATCCGTCCGGCACCACGCAGTGAACTTGACGTCTCCTTCCTTTGCTTCTCCGAACTTCGTTGCATTGCTAACTCTCCATTTAGAAGTGTCCGCAACGCACCGGTTCTGGGTCTGCAACCTCCTAAGGATGACCTCCTTGCTTTCGGAAGTACCGTAAACAATGATGAACATCCTTCTAACGTCCTTTAATGCGTATAGTCGGTCGACCCGCAACTCAGCCCCTTCCCATAAGTTCATGAGCTTTGGCACGGTTCGGCACAGCGATACCTTAGATGATGGGTTCTTGCACTTGAGTGCAATAATAACATCCTCCAAGTTTGCATTGCCAACAAATCCTACATCGCCATCGCTTTCATTGATGGTCTCGAGAGCCTCCAAGAGAGCGGATTTAAAGGCCGCCAACTGGGACTCTCCCAACTGACCATCGATGGAGCAATCAACGATGCCCATTAAGAGGTCCTTTTCCGCTACCGTAGCATAGGATGCACGGCCGCTTCCAATAACCCCTTCCGGGTTGAATTTCCCTCCCCCTTCGACTTCGCGGACGCAACTCTTTGTGTAGGCAAAGGTTTGCTACCGCTCGGTTTCTGGCTATCAGCCCTCCACGATTTCCACTGGCTATCGACTTTTGAGGGTCGTCCACCAACTTCTATCGTCCTTCCTTTATGTGGAAGGCTATCAACCTTTACAGGATGTCCACCTTCATTCCCTGGTGTTGCAGCTTCGACAGGTCTGGCTAACAATTCCACTCCTTTCAGAGTTTTATCGTCCGCCAGGCCCGGCGGGTTACCTTGCGGCTTCCCGCACCCTTCCACGGTTGAATCCTTTTGGGATTCCACCGCTTCGGCACTCGTCCCCACAGCGCACACTTCCTTTTTGTTTTTTGTTCTCAGGTTCATAAAATATCCCACGAATTGGGGAGAAAAACGGACCGAACGGACAGAGATCCCCATTATCCGCCCTACCCTACTAAAATACAACAGGGAGTGGGCTGTCCTGAGGAGACACCATTCGCGATCTAAAACCCCTAGACCTTGCACCACCAGTGCAATCTCCCTCGGCATGGCGTCTACAACCTTAGAAATGGGGGGGGGACTTTTGGTTCGTTGCTCCACAAAGCCTAACCCAATAGCCATTGTGTCTTTGCAACTTAAGCCCCTACATCGCGTCAAGATTGTCACCCGAGTCACGTCCCAGCCACAACAGCAGGTAGAAATACGACCTGCATTCCTCAAACTGTGGGAAAATGCTAACAAAGCAGAACCCAGTGCAGAAACTGAATTTTAAATAAACAAATAAAAATGCACTAACACATTGTAAACAAATAAATATGTACACCTGTATCTATATCTTTATCTTTATTTTCTTTTTGTTCTCTTTATTTCTTCTGTTTTGACTTAATGAAAGAATATTTGAATATAATAAAAGTTTAGTTCTGAAGTTTAACTCAAAGAAAACGGTGTTTCATTTTAATCGGTTGATCAACTTTTAAGTTGATTACATTTCTGGCGCAGTCGGCAGGATTCCTCTCTAAAGAGTTGGGATCTTAAAAATTGAAACATCATAAATTAGTATTCACCGAAATTTTTGTGTTTAGTGAAGAACAGTAAATAACACAGTGCAACAGAAAATTTTTTTTTGCAAGTGAAAAATTATTAAAGATAAAGAAAAGAAAAAAAAAAAAAAATATATATATATAATAGACAAAAAAAATATAAATATATCGAAGTAAAGAACAATTATCTATGAGTTTTGAGAAAAATAAATATCGAGTCAGGAACGCTGATATCAGTGACAGTGACGTGGACATGGCGTCACAAGCAGAAATGAGTATTTTATTAAAATCAGTTCAGCAACAACAAGCGGAAATATCCCAACTATGGGAGCAAATAAGTCAAACCCAAGCATTGGTTCAGCAAGCAGCTCAGTTGGAACAGTTGAACCAACAACAACAGCAAGTTACCGGCCAGCAACCATCAACAAGCCTAAATAGGTTTCAGCTCAATTCGGAACAAATATTGAATCACTTCCGACGCCTAAAACCGTTTAATGGTGAGGAAGATTTAACTTTGATGGAATTCATCAAAGCAGTGGAAGACGCAGCAGCATTAAGCAGAAATGAGGAACTATTACGGTATGCATTCCAGATAGTTTTGAACGAAAAAATTCAAGGAACTGCAAAAAGATGCATACAACGTCTAGGAGACAACTTGAGTTGGGAAGCAGCTGTGATGGAGCTTAAGCTTCATTTCAGACCTCAAAAGGATTACGCCGAACTAATTAATGAATGCCGAAATAGTAAGGTAGTAAATTTAAGAGAATTATTTGAGATCACGAGAGAAATAAATTACCAACTAAATGAATTATATAATTTTGAAAATAATGAAGAAAAACCAATAAATTATACACCTGAAAATAATGATAGGTATCTTGTAGGAATCGTCATGGAAAAGATGGATAATCTTGTTCGCGGTAATGTGCAAAAAATTGCACCCTAATTGAAGTGTATAATAGATTTGCGTACCTTAAACTTCTTGATGACGAAAGAGCGGTCGATATCGCTCATCGCAAAGTTACAAACTCTTTTAAAAACAGGTATAGGGAAGACATAAGACATAAGATAAATAACCCTTTTCGTCAAAATACTGTCATAATATGGCACAACAAAGCAGTGCTTGCATTCAGAATTCTAGTAGAACTTTTAATAATAATAGATTTCCAAATAATAATTATAATAGATACCAAAGTAACAACAATTATAATAACAATCGATACTCAAATAGCTATAATAGCAACCGATATCCAGATAATAATAATCATAGTAACCGATACCCAAATAATAATAATTATAATCAGAACACAAATAATTATAACAACAATTGGTATCCGGATAGTAATAATTATAATAATCGATACCCGAATAATAGTAACAATCGTTATTCAAATAATAATAATTATAATCGATACCCAAACTATAACAATAATTTTGCTAGTCGTTATTCAAACAACAATAATAACTCTGCAAACAGTCATAACCAAAATTACGACAGCAATAATGTTGTCCCAATGGAAGTTGAAAATTTAGAACAACGTGTTCAAAATTTTCACATAGTGCCTCCAATAGCAAACTGCCCTTAGTAACTCTTACCATAGATAACCAAAGGTTTAAGTGCTTGATATATACAGGCTCCGAAACAAGCATAATTAAACCACAACTCTTTAAAAATTATACGGAAAAGGAACTGGTAAATCCACTGTTTTATGCAACAATTAACGGTACCAACTCTATAAATAAGAAAATTATTACACCATTTCCCAGAGAATTTCTAAAGAAGGGAACTATAGCATGGAAAGTTATTGCGCTGAATGGTAGAAAATATGACGCTATAATTGGTCAAAATTTGTTAGCGGCAATCAAGGCCATCGTAAATGTAGGAAAAAGGCAGCTTGAAATAGATCAGACAATAATTCTTTTCGAAGATGATTCTCCGTATGAAATAAATGAAATAACAAACTTAGAATTTAGTGAGGGATCAGTAATGGATAAATTAAACCTAGAACACCTTAATTCAGAGGAAGGAAGGATGTTGAAAAAATTATTAAAGGAATATTGGGATATTTTTTATAAAGAAGGAGATAATCTTAGTTTTACTCATGAAATCCAGCATGAAATAATAATAACAAGTAACAGTGCTATTTATTCAAAAATGTATCGATACCCCCAAACACACGAAAAAGAGATAGAGAAACAAATTAACGAAATGCTTAAACAGGGAATTATTAAAGAAAGCCACTCGCCATATAATTCGCCCCTTTGGATCGTTCCAAAGAAGCCTGATAAATCTGGCCAAAAACAATGACGAATAGTAATAGATTACCGAAGGCTCAACGATGTAACTATTAGTGACAAATTCCCAATTCCTAATATAGAAAATATATTGGACAAATTGGGAAAAGCACAATATTTTACGACGCTAGATTTAGCGAAAGCTTTTCACCAAATCTTGGTAAAAAATGAAGACCGGGTGAAAACAGCGTTCTCAACTCCGTTTGGACATTATGAATATGTCAGAATGCCTTTCGGACTAAAGAACGCCCCATCAACATTTCAACGGTTGATGAACTCTATTCTCAGGGACTACATAAATAAAATTTGTGTAGTCTACCTTGATGATATTAGAAGAACACATACTGAGCATTCAAAAACTTTTAAACAGATTAAAAGAAGCAAAGCTTAAAATTCAGGTTGATAAATGTAGTTTCCTCCTTAAGGAAACCGAATATCTTGGCCATATTTTAACGCCTGAAGGTGTTAAGCCGAACCAAGCAAAGGTACAAGTAATTCAAAATCTGAAACTACCAACCACTCAAAATCAGATTAAATCTATTTTGGGAATAACCGGCTTTTATAGAAAATTTATTAGAGATTATGCAAAAATAGCACATCCGTTAACAAAATATTTAAAGAAAAATGCACGAATAAATGCAAACGATCCCAGTTTCATCACAGCTTTTGATAAATTGAAAGAACTAATAACAAATCATCCAATACTTAGATACCCTGATTTTAGCAGAAAATTCAAATTAATTAAAGATGCCAGCAATTTTGCAATTGGTGCAGTGTTAATGCAAGACAAACACCCCATATCTTACGCCTCCAGGACATTAAATGTACATGAACAAAACTATTCAACTATTGAAAAAGAGCTCTTGGCTATTGTCTGGGGAGTAAGGTATTTTAGACCATATTTGTTTGGAAAGGAATTTGAACTGCAGACTGATCATCAGCCAATAAAATGGCTTCATGCAAAGTACTGTGGTAAAGACATAAACACGCGGTTGCAAAGATGGATTGTACAGTTAGGCGAATATAACATAAAAGTAGACTTTATCAAAGGGAAAGATAATAAAATTGCAGATTTCTTAAGTAGAATAAATGTTGAAAGTAGGGAAATAAATTTAGTAAATTATATATCTAATAATAATTGTTCAGAAGATGCCAATAATTTGAGCTCATGTCAAAATATAAATAACATAGAGGAGTTAAGTAAACAAGGAGACTCAATGAGTGTCCAGACTGACCATTCTCAAGAAGAAAATCTTGAGGAACATTTTCCAACCTTAGATACGGTAGTTAACAGATTTAAATTTCAAATTTTACTTGTAGAAAACAAGGAGGTGGATTTCGAAGTTTCATTGAAAAACATACGAGTCTATATAGATAAAAATGACTTAAATGGTGGTAATGTTAGTGATATCGTAAGACGGCATTTAAAAACTGGTAAGATAGCAATTTTTTCTAATCTTAACGACCATGAATATAACCAATTAGAGCAACTTCTTATTGAAATATTTCCTGACAGGACGACTTATAAATTCGTAAAATGCAGCTATTTTGCAAAAGATATGGAAGATGAGGAGCAGCTCAGAAAACAAATTGCACTTTATCATAAAAATGAAGTAGGTCATTCAGGGATTGTACCGACTTATGAGGGAATGAAGAAAATAATATATCACCCTGATTTAAAAACAGAGATACATAAAATAATAAATAATTGTGAAATTTGCACCTCAGCAAAGTATGATAGGAATCCGATCAAAAATAAATTTCACCTAACTGAAACCCCATTAACGATTGACGAAATAGTTCATGTTGATGTTTATGTTAATAGCAAGCATTCCTTTATAAATTTTATAGATAAGTTTTCAAAGTTCGCCACCAGTTTCCATTTGGAAGATAGAAACAGTTTGACAATAGTAGAAAAATTAAAACAGTTCATTTCTATTAGAGGAAAAATAAAAAAGTTTATATTCGACAACGAATTCAAATCAAAAAACGTTGAAGAATTTTGTAAAAAAGAGAACATTCAATATCACATTACTAAACCTAATAGTCACACTGGTAATGCTGACGTAGAAAGACTTAACAGTACAATAACAGAAAAAATCAGAGCTCTAAACTTAGAAGATAAACAGCCAATAAAATTACAAATTTTAAGCGCAATCAGTTTTTATAATAGCTCATACCATTCTACAATTAAATGCACCCCTTCAGATGTTCAAAACCAAAGAGTAGACCATAGCAAAATTAAACAACGTATCGAAGACAGTAAACAACGTAATATTAATAAAAAAAATAAATATCGTGAAGACTATACAGAGACAAGAACAACGGGGTTTATTAAAAATTACAAATCACTCCGTCATAAAGAAGAACCAAAATTTAGAAAATATAAATTAGAAAATATTCATACTTCTAATATAAAACGACCGTTAAAATTTTCAGATTCTACTTGTGATACTAATTCTAATATCTTTGATGACGCAAACCCAGACGCTGTTACAAGTTAGCCCCATTCATGAGGACTCGGGATATATTGAGGTAAAGCTTAAGGAAGTGGAAGTAGTCCAGCAAGTTAATACAATAATTCATATTATTAATCCCAACGAAATCAACGATATCCTTGATAAAATTAATACTAATATAGAAAATCTCGATATCGCTAATAAGAACTTATTAATATCAGAAATAAATATAATAAAGAAAAAAATTAAAACAATAACACCGATTCCAAAAAGAGGAAAAAGAGGTTTAATCAATGCAGTCGGATCAGCATACAAATGGCTATTTGGAATGATGGACAATGACGATAGAGACGAAATAATAGAACATTTAGGGATCATAGACAAAAACAATCACAATGCCATCGCAACGCTTAATGAGCAAATTACTATTAACTCTTATTTTAACAACTCGTTTACAAAACTAAAGGAAGCAATAGAAGACGACAGAACGAAAATAACGGAAGCATTTAAAGAAATTAGGACAAAAAACAACGAAATAATAAAACGATTATTATACATGGACCAACTAACCAAACTTAGGAATTTAGAGTATAAAATAGACCAAATACAGGACAATATTGTTTCAGCGAAACAAAATATGATCCACCCTAGTATTTTGACGAGCTTAAACTATTGAAGGTTGGAGTAATGAATTACAAAGACGACTCATTAATTATAGCTATTCAAATTCCGAAATCATATATTACTTTAGATCTTAAGCTGGTCACACCTCTCCCAAATAAACAGTATCTAGAGATAGAACAAGAAGATCAATATATTATACAATTTAATAATCAATTTTTATTATACGAAGAAAATATTATTCTTAAACATTTAAAAAAAAGTAAAAACTGTATTTGGAAAGATGAATGTACCTTTAGATACAATAATAAAACAGAGATAAGAGAACTTGATGAAGATACATTGTTAATAAAAAATGCTTTAGAAGAAAGAGTTATTCAAAATTGTGATGATAGAAATATAACAATATCAAAAAACTACTTAATTATTTACAATAACTGTGAAATAAAAATAAGAAATTAATCATTTTACAATAACAAAGAAATAATACATGAGAAATATTTTTATCCAAACAGTAAAGAAATTAATAATACAAAAACTGTATCCATACCATTTAAGAACATTGTAAGCCAACACTTTTCTAATATTAAGCAAATCGAAGAATTAAAATTTCACAAGAATATTTCATATGGAATAAATTTAACTCTTTTAATTATTGTTGTTGTAGTTGTCATAATTTTATTCAGTTTCAAAAAATCTAATGTAAAAGTTGTAAATAAACATAAAATTGTAAAAAACACGATTCAGGAGAATCTTGAATTAAAGGGGGGAGGAGTCACGTCCCAGCCACAACAGCAGGTAGAAATACGACCTGCATTCCTCAAACTGTGGGAAAATGCTAACAAAGCAGAACCCAGTGCAGAAACTGAATTTTAAATAAACAAATAAAAATGCACTAACACATTGTAAACAAATAAATATGTACACCTGTATCTATATCTTTATCTTTATTTTTGTTCTCTTTATTTCTTTTGTTTTGACTTAATGAAAGAATATTTTAAAATAATAAAAGTTTAGTTCTGAGGTTTAACTCAAAGAAAACGGTGTTTCATTTTAATCGGTTGATCAACTTTTAAGTTGATTACATTTCTCCCGTGCGTAGAGGATCTCGAACGCAACATCGTGTTGTTTCTTGAATAGAATCGTTTAATGAATTTCCGATAAGAAGCTTTCAGTCTGCTGGCAGACTCCAATCAGTCAGTGTGGCTCGCTTTGTCCGCCTAATACCTGAGAAAATAAGACGTTGCAATATGAAGAAGCGATGCATAGGTTAGTATATTAGTTTATATTTGGTATTAAAAAAAAGCAGCGCTGCTACATATACACGATTATATAAATCAAGAATTTTTTTACGAAAATTGTTCAGAAACCGCTTGAGTTGTTGTTATTAATACGTATGTATGAAATATTTGCATATATATATTTCTTTCGTTTATTAGTTTGTTATTGTTTTTGTTAATCTTCAGCAAGATTAATACAATAAATAATACATACATAACACAAAACATTATATTCCCTATAGGAACAAACTAACTTGTTTTTAAAAACAACTAATTAAAAAACTAGTTTAAAATAAACCAGTATATGAACTACTTTGAATTATATTAAGGCGGCAATATATGAAGTAATTGAAATACTACTTAAAAACCAGTGATTGATAAACTACTTTGAATTATATTAAGGCGGCAACTACTCTGATGTTGGCATGTTTTAATGGAAAATTTTTATTAAATTACAAGCTTATATATATTCAACCATGTTATTTCATCAAATATTATTATCTTTTGGCCATCAGTAATGTTTTCAATTGGTTATTTTAAAGCAATTAAAAAAATAATTTAAATGTAACTAATTTAACAAGTAGTTGAAAATATATGCAGACGACAGTCAATTGACTTATTTAGCGGACATCACCATACAAAATAAGTTAGTTCGTTCTATGGAAAAAAGTCAGAATTTCAACTAGTTGTGGTTGACAAAAAACTACTTTATCAACTAGTTTTAAATTAGTTGATTTTCCTACAGGGTTACTACAATACAGGTTTACATATACGCAGATTGGAGACTGTCATGGCAGTTATGCTATTATAAACTTCATTTATTTTTAATATATGATAAATTCGAATTATTTACTGAACTTATTTTATATACACATATTCAAATATATATAAGTTCTTCACTGCAGGAAAAATAATGAAATCATATTATTCTGAAATATTTATTTCAATTTATTAAACAAAAGATTTATTTTTAACCAACATAAAACTGAACAAGAACAACAAATTCATCAACAAATATTTCAAACAAAAAATTCTACGTCCATACATACGATACTATCGAAACTGTCTTTTTTTTTTTTTGTACAACCATTAAACGATTGTAGCAACTTTTACACACTATATTTGGCACCTAATTTTTGTTTACTATAACAAATTGGTTGAAGTACATCTCGTATATTTTAACAAAATCTGCAGCGAATTTTCCCTGTTTTTCTTTTTTGGTACATATTTACCATATCAATAGCAAAACTATTTATATCTGACTTGCACACTTCAATTTTTATACACTCACCTATGAATAAATTAAAAAATAATTAATAAATTAAATTAGTAGTGTTAAATACAAAACCTGTATAACTCAAATATCAAAAATTATATAGTTATTGATGAAAAAAGGCGAAAAAATTGCAATTTTTTCGAGATTTCAATAGATAAAAATAGTGCAACTTGTTTTTTTTACTTGAATACATTAGTAAAAGTTATTTATGCAAGCCTTAGCAACAAGTTTGCTGAAGAACGCAATAAGAAATTATCAATGGTTCTTGAGTTATAGCTGAAAAACTTAGCAAGCAACCACCAAGATAAGGGACAAATTTAAAAGGTCATAAAAAAAAAGTTTTACCTGAAAACAATAAGCCCTTTGGAGGTTTAACTATACTGGTCTAGTATCATCACCCTGACTTGGAATTTCTCACCCCCATACAATGACCCCGAAAAGTTCCACAGTGTTATTAGATATTTGTGAGGATTCAAATTAGTTTTACAACGACGACGAGGGAGACCATGCCTCCGATGGATGGACCAGGCTGAGGAAGCCCTAACCGCACTTGGTGTATCCGATTGGAGAAGGCGCGCGAGTTACAGCACACGCTACAACAACAACACAACAAGCAACCACCAAACCATCAAGGGCAGCACAATAGCGGTCGTTGACACCCCAAGTCAGCGGAAGCGCACCGTTAACAAATAAGCAGTCAATAAACTGCAACTAGCTAAATCAACAAGAATCGAATTGACATACATACTTAAAATATATATATTATTACTTTAACAAATAAGCAGTCAATAAACTGCAACTAGCTAAATTAACAAGAATTGAATTGACATACATACTTAAGATATATATATTATTATTTTAAGTCTACGAATAAGTGACAGTGAGAATAAAGTTCAGTTTCTATTTGGCATTAAATTAAACTTGTTGTTTGAATTAATCACTCCAGTCGTGGAGTAAGTTTTATTTTTTTAAAATCATCAAGTGCAATTAACTTAACTGGCGCAGTCTTCGGAGTGGCGAGTCCTGGCTAATTTGTGAAATTTTTTTTTGGTGAACGAATATCATCAAATAAAACTCTTCAAGAAATAGTGAAGCTGGTGTCGAATGCATATCGGCACTCATTCTTCTAAGGGCTGAACGAATATCAGCTCCAACAGGATCTTAACTATTATCGCCACAACAACAACCCGCTCTCACCGTTTAACGGAAACATCAGGAAAATATAACAACATTTTTCAAACTCTAAAGGAATCTCAAACAACAACGTTATTGCCATCAACTCAACTTTTAAACTTAAGGAAAAAATACACTTCATCTAGAAATGCAATTCTGTATATTCATTGTTATCAGCATCCTGTAAGTGATATTTAATTAAGTTATCATAAGAAAATTGTAACCCAAATAAGGGTAAAAGAAGAACAGAAATTATAGTTAATCGAATTAATATATGTTAAATGCGAAAATTTAAACACCCACCTTACCTAATCAGGACACTTACCCCAATTCCAGAAAGCCCCGATAACACTGATACACTAAACCTAACACTTCCAATCCTTGAACTTCCTAACCCATCCCCTGAAAACATGGCAAACCAAAATGTCAAACAAATATTCGATAACCTGCGAATCCCAGACGCCATTAAAGACTTACCTCACTTTAATGGCAATCCCAAACTCCTCTACGAATTCGTAAATAATGTCGAGGAAATCTTAACTTACCTTTCGGAAATCGATGGCACACCATACGCAAAACTAATATTACGTGCTATCAGAAATAAAATTGATGGGGACGCAAACGAGGTCCTAAATATGTATGGTACCCCACTTAATTGGGAAGAAATAAAGAAAAATCTCATACTACATTACTCCGATAAGAGGAACGAAACCTCGCTAATACGCGATTTACACAATTTAAAACAAAACGGAAAAAGTGTGGAAGAATTCTATAGTAATATTATAGAAATACAAGCCACAATGAATAATAATTTACTTCTGCATGAGACCGACGAAAATGTCGTCAGAGCAAAAAAGAATCTTTTCGCAGAAATGTGCTTAAACACCTTCCTTTCGGGACTTAGAGAACCATTAGGGTCAAGCATTAGGGCTATGAAACCTGAATCACTCGCAGTTGCGCTATCTTACTGCATCAAGGAACAAAATATATTCTATATGAAATTTGATGGAAATAAATACAATAACCCTAACAGACAGTGGTCGCAAAATTTAAACCAAGGTAGCAGACAACAATACGCTACAAATAGTTCTAATCGCCCTCAAAACTACAATTTAAATAGATTTAATAATCCTAACAATGGTCAAAACTTTAGACAGCCACACCTCAATAAACCACAGGAGCAAAACAATAGTCCAAATAGATTTAATAATCCTAATAACGGTCAAAACTTCAGACAACCTTACTTTAATAAGCCACAAGAACAAAACAATAATCCACCCCAGAGACAATTTAACACCTTGGTGAACAACCAGGCCCCGATTAATAATAAATTCTCACCACCACCAGAGCCAATGGATACCTTATCCGCTAGATCACGCTTAGCTCCTTCTAACTTTAGCCACAGGACGTACGCGAACCAACAAATACACAATATTGACACAGAACAATTAAATAATTATCAGCCAAATTTGGACCATTTTTATGACAATTATCAAGAAAGTCCATTCGCTTTTATTCCCGAAACTAACAATTCAGATTTTCACGTTGCATCAGATGAAATTGACGATTCAAATTTTCACGTTGCATCAGACCAACAACCGGATACATAGATATAAACAAACACGGGTCGATTCTCCCCTTCATCCATATATCATCCCCTTTTGGTGGCCCACTTAAGTTCCTTATTGATACAGGCGCATCCGTATCTTTTATAAACCCAGAATTTACAGAAACGTTTCAAAAAGAGCTCTGCGAACCTGTCACCATTACTACAATTTTAAATAAGCACACTTTAAATCAGAAAGTTAAAATTCCAACATTTAGAGAATTCAATACACCTGGTACACTCACCTTCTTTGTGTTTAAATTTCACAATTATTTCGATGGCCTAATTGGCGTTGACATTTTAAAACAGTTGGAAGCAAATATTGACTTACGAAATAGCACTTTACTGACAAGCAACACGAAGATACCAATACTTATAAAACAAAACATAACATCCGAGAAACACATAATTCCCGCACTCAGCAAATCAATAGTCAAAATTCCAGTCAATTTCAGTAACGGCGACATCTATATAGAAAACATAAAAATCTCTGAAAATCTACTAATTTCAGAAGGAATCTACAAAGCACAAAACTGGTTTAGCCTCGTAGAAGTCAATAACTTCTCTTACAATGAACAAATACTATTCTTGGAAGCACCCTTAGAAGTCCTATCATACACGACATCAAACTTTATCGAAATAAACAATTTTAACATTACCCCTACACCGACAGCTGCATCGGCAAATGCGGTCGAATCTCTACGTACAGATCATTTGAACTCTGAAGAAAAAAAAGAAATCATAAAAATATGCAAATCATTCGATGATATCTTCTTTAAGGAAAATCAAGACCTATCATTTACGAACCAGGTTAAGCATTCCATTAAAACCTTCGACGACTCACCTATCTACGTAAAATCCTATAGATATCCCTTTACGCACAAGAGCGAAGTCAAAGATCAAATAAATAACCTACTCCGCCAAAGAATAATAAGACCCAGCTATTCACCATGGAGTGCCCCCGTGTGGATAGTCCCAAAAAAAATAGACGCTAGCGGAAAACAAAAATGGCGCCTTGTCGTTGATTTCCGCAAATTAAACGACAAAACTATTTCCGATAAATATCCAATCCCCAATCAGACAGAAATTTTTGACAAGCTTGGGAAATGCATGCTCTTCTCCACAATCGATCTTGCCAGTGGTTTCCACCAGATCGAGATGGACCCAAAAGACACTCAAAAAACCGCATTCACAGTAGAAGGAGGCCATTACGAGTTCGTTAGAATGCCTTTCGGACTGAAAAATGCCCCATCCACTTTCCAGCGCGTCATGGACAATGTTTTGAAAGACCTGATAGGAGTTGTTTGTCTTGTTTACCTAGACGACATAATAATATACTCCACTAGCCTCCAGGAACACATCGAAAATCTCAAAATTGTCTTTACTCGATTACGCGAATCAAACTTAAAAATACAATTAAATAAGTGTGAGTTTCTAAAAAAAGAATGCTCATTTTTAGGTCATATTGTTTCAAACAACGGAATTAAACCTAACCCAGACAAAATTACTGCAATCCAAAATTTCCCCATACCAAGTACTCAGAAGGAAATAAAAAGTTTCTTAGGCCTTTTAGGATACTACCGCAAGTTTATAAAAGACTTCGCAAGAATTACTAAGCCACTCACGCAGTGCCTTAAAAAAGGAAGGAAAATTTCTTTGAACGAAAAGTATGTAGAAGCGTTTGAAGCTTGTAAAAATATTTTGATGAATGACCCCATTCTTCAATATCCCGATTTCACAAAACAGTTCAACCTAACCACAGACGCAAGTAATTTTGCGCTAGGAGCCATTCTCTCCCAGGGTCCCATCGGTAACGACAAACCGATCTGTTACGCGAGTAGAACACTGAACGATACAGAAGTCAATTATTCAACCATAGAAAAAGAGCTCCTCGCAATAGTGTGGGCAACAAAATACTTCCGGCCATACCTTTTTGGCAGAAAATTCAAAATAATCACTGACCATAAGCCATTGACGTGGGTTATGAGTCTGAAAGAACCCAACTCGAAATTGGTAAGATGGCGTCTGAAACTAGAGGAATTTGATTATGAGATTGTGTATAAAAAAGGGAAACACAACACAAACGCAGATGCCCTCAGTAGAATTCAAATAAACTACCAACAGCTTAACGTCCATGACACCGATAACATGTCAGCAGTAGCAACTTCCGGCAGCACGATCCACTCTGCGGAAGAAAACCTCGATGATGGTATCAGTATTTCAGAAAGACCGCTGAACGAATTCAATCTACAATTAGTCCTTACCAAATCTGAAATAAAACCCACAACAAAAATCCAAACCATCTTTAAAAACAAACAAAGAAAAACCATAACTAATTCAGAATTCACTATAGAAATTATGTTTTATATTTTCAGAAAACACTTAGCACCAAATAGACTTACAGCTATTTTTACGGACGACGAAACATTCCGAGTAGTACAAGAAACATATTCAAAATACTTTTCTGATAATAAACGCTTTAGGCTCCTTAGATGTATGGAAATATTAGAGGACATTACAGACAATGACCAACAAGATAAACTTATACAAGACTATCACAGCAAAAATAATCACAGAGGCATTAACGAATCTTTTCTACACATAAAAAGGCAAGTCTACTTTCCATTCATGAAACATAAAATAACCCAAACAATAAACAACTGCTCTGTTTGCCAGACACTCAAATACGATAGAAGTCCTCCTAAGCCAAAATTTAATAAGCCCCCTACACCTCTTAAACCACTGGACATAATTCACATAGACTTATATACTATCAACAACAAGTACATTCTGACCATTATCGATAAATTCTCAAAGTTTGCAGCAGCCTACACATTACCAGCAAGAAATAGCCTTTCTGTCATAAAATCACTTAAACATTATCTTAGCCTTCACGGCATTCCACAAAAATTAGTATGCGATCAAGGATCGGAGTTTACTGCAAACATATTCCAGGATTTTTGTAAGCAATATAATATTAAAACACATTTTACAGCTTTTTCACAAAGTTCAAGCAACTCCCCAGTAGAAAGGTTGCACTCAACATTAACAGAAACATACAGAATAGTGCTTCAAAAAATTAGGGAAGCTAAAATTGAAATGGAACACGAGGATATTCTTGCAGAAGTGCTAACAACATATAACAATGCAATACATTCTTCAACAGGTCACACTCCTTTCGAAATATTCTATGGTAGAACACACACATTCAACAAAACAATAAAATATAACGACAACCACGATTATTTAAAGAAAATTAACACCTTTCAAACAAATTTTTTTAATGAGATAAAAGAAAAATTAGAAGCTCAAACAGAACGTCGAATCAATAAATTAAACCTAACAAGAGAGGAACCAGAATCAATAGAAGTCGATACAGATATTTACAGGAAGGAAAATAGAAGAAACAAGATTACTCCTAGGTTCTCAAGACACAAAGTAAAAAAGATCAACAGACTAACACTTATCACTACAGACAATAAGAAACTCCATAAAGCTAAAATAAGAAAAATAAATAAAAAATATAAAAAAAAAAATGTATTACAAAATTAAAATCTAAATAAAAATTCTCACACAGGTTTACAGAATCCCTGGTCACCGGACAAAACATGTATGTCAAGGAAATGAAAGAAAATCAAGGCCTGCTCCACATAAAATTAGGAAACGCTATAACAATTAAAACACACAAAAACTTAATACATATTGTAAACCTAGATAAGTACAAGGAAAATATAAATAAAATAAGTAGTTCTTTATCTAAATACACAACATATTACACACTAGAAAGTTCATTCAACACTACAAAACGTAAACTCAATGAAGTAGAAAACAAACTAAACTCTTTACTGCCAACAATAAGAAATAAAAGAGGTATTTTCAATGGTCTAGGGTCGGCAGTTAAGTTCATAACTGGGAATATGGATAGCAATGACGCTGACAACCTTAACAAAATTATAGAGGAAATTCATGTAAATATCAAAACCTCGAACGAAACCCAAACAATATTAAACACTAAATTCATAGCTAGATTCGAAAACTTAACCGAGCACATAAATCTGCAACAAGATCAAATAGAATATGCACTAACTGAAATTCAAAAACACACATCAAGTTCATTGCAAACGAACACAAAAATGATTTTACAAATCCAATATAATATTTATATATATATAAATCATTTAAATAACATCGCGGAGGCCTTAATATTCGCAAAAGTAAACATAATTCCTAAAATCATACTAAATACGGAAGAATTTGATGAAATTATTCAAATATTTCAACAACAACATTTTAACATTTCCACTAAAGAACATATTTACGAACTCCTAGAACTCCAAGCATATTACAACCACTCTAATATAATATTCAATATTAAAATCCCCATAATTTCTCCGAATTCAGCATCCCTATACCATATCATCCCAATTCCCCTTAACAAAACCAAACTTGTAATTACAAAGCCATTTATTACATTTAATGAGAATGAAATACAATATTTGGATTCAAAATGTGTTTTAATTGAAGAAAACTATTATTGTAAAGAATCAAATTTTAAAGAAAATGTAATTACCTCAAAATGTTTAGGAAAAATTTTTAAAAAAGAAAATGCAATATGTAACTTTAAAGAAGTAGGCGAAATAGAAGAAATTGTACAACCAGAACCAAATTACATACTTTTTATTAATGTTCCACAAACAAAAATATTCTCAACTTGTAATAACAATGAAACAATTAATATAACGGGCAGCCATATTCTATATTACAACAATTGTAAAGTAACTATAAACGAAATGACTTATGATGATACAAAAAATATATATTTTGACTATTTTGAAACTATTTTGCCATCCATTGTGAACATAACTTCCGGAAAAATCGTAAACCATATTAACTTAACAAAACTTAAAGATTATCATTTTGAAAACAAAAAACAAATAGATTTAAACATAAGAAAATTGTTCATACATCAAAGCACATCCTACGTTCTTTCAGCTTTACTATTAATTATTTTTCTAGGTTTTTTATATGTAAAAAAAAATAATAATAATAAAAAATATATAGTTAAGAATATAAATCAAGATAATCATCAAGATGTCGCTTCTCCCCAGAATATACAACTCTTCTGGTCTACGCTCCATACTAAGGGGGGAGAAGTTACAGCACACGCTACAACAACAACACAACAAGCACCCACCAAACCATCAAGGGCAGCACAATAGCGGTCGTTGACACCCCAAGTCAGCGGAAGCGCACCGTTAACAAATAAGCAGTCAATAAACTGCAACTAGCTAAATCAACAAGAATCGAATTGACATACATACTTAAAATATATATATTATTACTTTAACAAATAAGCAGTCAATAAACTGCAACTAGCTAAATTAACAAGAATTGAATTGACATACATACTTAAGATATATATATTATTATTTTAAGTCTACGAATAAGTGACAGTGAGAATAAAGTTCAGTTTCTATTTGGCATTAAATTAAACTTGTTGTTTGAATTAATCACTCCAGTCGTGGAGTAAGTTTTATTTTTTTAAAATCATCAAGTGCAATTAACTTAACTCGCGCAAAGCAAAGGCGCCTGGCGAGAGCTGATGAGGTCGGTTGAAACCCGGACACGGGTTGTTACGACCAACTAAGTAAGTAAGTAAGAGGATTCAAATATAACACTGTAGAACTGTAGAAAAAAAACTGTAAAATTGTATGCTTGTTCATGCTGTACTTGCTGTTAAAATGGCAAATTCATAGGAATTTTGTTGAGAAATCTCAACAATTGATGTAAACGCATATCATTTTGATAATATTCATATAATTTAATCTGAAAAATATTCATATTAATATGATGATATTCATATCAATTTTATGTGAAAAGTAAAATTGATATTAATGCATATGATGATGATTTCCATATCAATATGATAATATCCATATCAACTTGATAATATTCATATCAATTTGATAATATTCATATCAATTTGATAATATTCATATCAGTTTGATAATATTTATATTAATTTGATAATGTTCATATCATTTTTATAATATTTGATAATATTAAAATAAATTCATTTATTTAATTATTTATTAGTTAGGGCGTAGTCCGCCCACCTAAATGACATGACTTCACGAACACGTCAAAAAGGAGATGCAAAAAGAAAATTAAAAATAAGAGTAAAAAAAGACACTTACATACTAGAAAGGGGAGAAAAAAAGAGAGAAGATCAAAGACTGGGTCATGGCAGAATTATAAGGTAGGGCCGACTCGGAGAGGAATGAAGTAGAAAGCAGAATAAAGCGAGCTAGATGTCAAAATCAGCTGTTCACCGCGAATTTCTTTATACTCACGTTTTGCAGTTGTTTTTAGGTTAAAACTGTTATAGGTTTTTTTTTTGCAAGTTTAAGACTTCTTTCACATTTTATCGTTTTTATTACACTTTTTTTATAATATTTTCACTCAAATTATCACAAATTAAAAACCCGCGACCGCACTGTTTGCAACTTGGAAACATAAAATATTTCCATTATTTGCAATTTCTACGAAATTCGTCATTTTGACAACTAACCAACCTTTTCAATATCCACTCTTCGTTGACGCGTGAGGGCACTAAGCAAAGCGGTCCTACCTTATAATTTTGCCATGGGCTGGGTTAACTAGGAAGAGAGAGAGAGACTTGGATAGTACTTATATCCAACAAATTTAGAGAGGGCCTGCGTAAATGTGGTATACATACGAGTGCATATAATTTAACATAAACCCGAGTTAATTTTGGTTAGCGAGGAACTTAGACAGGGTTTGCTTGAAAGAGGATTTGGACATTGTAATTTAATTTAATTTGTAATTTATTGTATATAAGATGAGTACAAATAAGAACTATGTTCTTTTACAGTACAGTGGATGCGTAATAATAAACATGATTAATTAATTAATTAGATATAACAACTAAGAATAGAGTTGAACTTATGATATTAAGGAATATAATTATAAAAGCATAAATATGAAACATGAACAGAATCAAGAAGATAATGCAAATCAAAAATAGGTGAAAATTACATGTTTGATTAAACTAGACTTAAAATGTAAGGTGTAAAAGTACACGAAAGAACTAAGGAAAAAAACAGAGTTTATGAAGCAGAAAAATAAGAAAGAAGAGATTGCCTAAAGGTTTCTATCCGTTCGATTTCTCTTAATCTACGAGGTCTTACGGCCAAATGAAAAAAAGATTAGAACTTGTAAGAGAGCTATGTCTAGGAATAATTAAAAGTTTACATCTTCTGGATATACTAAACTGTAGTTTTTCATTGAGATAATGAGGAGTTCTAATGTGGATAATTTTATGGAGGTAAACACAGTTTCTAGCATTCAAATAACCAGTCAAACTACAACCAAGTATTGCATTTTTATATTCAGAAAGGTGATCAAACTTTTTCAAACCATATACATAACGAGTAGCATAGTTAAAAGCAATATTAAGTTTCAGCTGAGAGGACGAATAGAGCTTACTATACACTATCTCAGAGTATGTTATGACAGGTAATACAAATTGCTTCACCAGTAATTTTTTTACTTCAATAGTACATAAATTGGCAGACATTCTTAAGTTACGTAGGATATAATAAACTTTTTGGACAACATTATTAACGTGATCAGTACAAGAAAGTGACGAATTCAAACAAAAACCAAGGTTTACAATTTTCGACACAACGGTAAGCCGAGTTGTACCAATAAATAAATCAGGTACAGCAAGAACGGTGGTTTTATTTTTACAGATTGGCAGAACATAAGACTTGGCAGCATTAAGTTAAAGACCATTATTACAAGCCCAGTTATAAATGTTACTCAGATCTTCATTAAATTTACTGGAAAAATCATCTAAGAGTTTAATTCTAGGTGACATTGAAGGTGAGAAGTATACGGAAACGTTATTGAATTTTTTATAGCATCGATTGATAGGTTCATTGTTTGCGTATGTAGTTTGGTGCTGATATTCAGTTAACAGCCGAGAATGCCTAGTACGTCTTATTGGTTCGTTGAGGCATATCATACTAGAAATTTATTCGCTGTCAATAGAACCATTAATAATATCGAAAGTGATGCATGAGCCCAATAATGATCTTCTTGATGATAATGGCATCAAGTTTAAGAGGCTGAGTCTGTATTCATATGAAGGAAGGCTATTATAATTACGGGGGTTGTACATGTCCTTCAACGTGTAGAGTAGGAATTGCTTTTGAATAGACTCGATTCTTTTGCTATGAGAATCGAAAAACGTATTCCAAATTATGCAGGCATATTCAAGCATTGGCCGCTCTAATGCACAGTATAAGGATGAAGTGACCCAAATATTCTTGAATTCATTTCCTCGTCTTTTTATAAAACCGAGCTGTTTGCGGGCTCTGGACAAAATTTTGTCATAGTGCAAATTAAAGCGTATCTTGCAATCCAAGACTTCACCAAGATTCACTACATGATTGACTCTTTTAAGCTCGGTACTATTGAGGTGGTAGGTATGTAATGCCATGTTGTCGTTACGAGAAAAACTTATAACATTTCATTTATTGACATTAAGATGCAGTTTATTTTGGATACACCATTGCTACAGAGACAACAGTTTTGACTGTAAAAAATGTGCATCTGCCTCTGATTTGATGCATAGAACATTTTGAAATCATCTGCATACATAAGGTGTGGGATATCCTTCAGGACTTCTGACAAGTCGGATATAAATATGTTAAAAAGAAGAGGACCAAGGTGGCTACCTTGCGGAACTCCTGAGGAGACTGCAATTTTTTTGACAGAATTCCTTGGAATTTAACATACTGGGATCTGCCAACGAGATATGATTTTAGCCAACTTAGTATGGGTCCCATTACACCGAATTTTTTTAATTTACAAGTTAGCATGTTATGATCAACATTTGATGTGATGTTGTAGATAGATCGTCCCCTACGGAAGCCGTGTTGCTGCTCATTTAGACGTGGGTTGATGATACTTGTTAGCTTATCACAAATAATTTTTTCAAAAAGTTTTGGAATGGCTGATAAAATTGCTATGCCTATATAATTTTCAACAGGCCTTTATCACCACTCTTGTAAATTGGTGTTAGATGGGATGATTTCCAATACGAAGGAAATGTCCAACAAGACAGTGATTCGTTAAAAATTATGTATAATGGCAGAAGTAGTTGGTCTAAACATCGCACCAGGAAGCTTGTAGGTATTAGATCCGGTCCAAGTCCCTTAAATATATCCAGTTCTTTTATGTCATTAGAAATCTTTTCCTGCGTTCAATTTATACTATCCACCACAATAGTTGAGCTGGGAGGAGAGACTTCAAATTGGGTATTAGATTTACAAAAGACCTCCTTAAAATGATCCGCATATAAGTTGCTGATTTCATGAGGGTTGGACGAATTGACATTACCATTAAATATAGACAATGCATAGTCGCTAGATTTACGCTTCATGTTAAAAAAGTCAAAAAATTTTTTCGGTTCTTGGATGATTTTCTCACCGATAAGGTTAGTGTACAATTTGTACGCTTCTTCTGACTTGATAGAGAACTCTTTTGATAGCTCGTCATACCATAGCTTGAGTTCATTGCTTACATTATCAGTGTTTTTGAGAAGCTTATGGATTTTATTTCTTTGATTCCTCAAAAATCTGAGATTTCTATCAAGCCATGGCTCTGAAAGCTTATTTTTTTTCTTTATTTTTAGCACATAACTTTCGATAGCTGTAAAAATGTGCTGATAAAATAAAGAGACAGCGCTGTCTACGTTTAAGTTGGAAAAAATATAATTTCAAAGCATAAAAACATTTTATGCTTTCGTAATCGGCGTTGAGGTAATTGAACGCAATGGAGTTATTATAGGAATGGGTAAAGGTAACTTCATTAGAAGAGAAAGCAACCGTTAAGGATGTATGGTGAACCAAGTTAGCTAACAAATTTTCTGTATCTCTGCATGGACTAACCTTCATTTCCTCATATGCGTTAGTAAAGATTAGGTCCAACCATCTTCCATTTTGATTTTGTACAGAAGAAACTTGCTGCAGGTCACTGCCATTAAAGGTACTAAGCAATGTGAAATCTATGATATAAGAAAGGTTAACAGAAAGAAGATAGTTGTCATTTTCATCGTTGACAAAAGATATATTTGGACGGTTAAAGTCACCAAGAATAACAACCTTATCTTCCTCTTTTAGAGTAATAAAAGCGGACAGTGTTTCACATAGCGCGTTGTATGTTGTTTCACTTGAGCCGGAAGGAATGTAAACGACACCAATATACATATATAGACTATTTCCTAAGCAAATGCTAATTATTCGGTGGTCGAAGAGCTTGTGGGTAGGTGTATCTACAAGCTCACATGAGAGAGAATTGTGAGATGCTATCAGGACTCCTCCTCCTCCTCGAGAAAGACCCGTTGAGGAGTAGTCCCTATCATTTCCGAAGACAGTCCAATTGCTGTCAAGAACTTCCTCATTATTGAAAGTCTCATTTAACCATGTCTCAGTGAATACTAGTGCATTGAAGTGGCATGATTTGGCGTCCACATAAAGTTTTTGTAATTTGCCTCTCATGCCAGTTATAATCTTCAGTTATGGTAAAATATGTTTAAGAAATTTGAGTTAGAGACGATAATATTGTTGCTGCTCTTTGCGTGATTTTTAAAGAAGATAAACGTCCTTAGTTCTGACGTGAGCGCTGACTAGATCCGCCTTGACTTGATCAATCGTTACGCCAAGTTGCTCGTGAAAGCAAACAAATACGTTACGTAAGTCATCAACATCGGTAGGTCGCCCTTCTTGCTAAATAAATACTCTTAGCTTAGTTTTGGTCTTGCCTTCAATTCATGTTAAATCTGGGGCATTATGCATTTAAGCGAGATATAAACGAACGTTGTTGTACACACTGCTCTCCCTTAGACGAAAACCAGCATATCTGCTGTCAGTGTCTGCGCAAAAGTTTAATGTCAATTTGACTTTTGGAGGAAGTAGAGGATCTAGAAATGACTCAGGGCTACCAGGTTGATCACAATGCACATTTAGAACCGGAATAGGTTATCGGACACTTTCGGTTGGTGATGATGGACTCAGAGTATGGGAGTGGATGAAATTCGGATACTTATCATTGTTGGTTTCATTGTTGCTTAGGTTAAATGAAGCCCGTCTTGGATAAGTGGAAGATTTTTTCGATACTAGATTGCTTTTCACCGTATTGTTAGTTGTAGCGGTATTCTGGTTGACTTTGGGAGAGAATACTGGGAAGATGTTAGAAATAGGATTTAGAAGTAGAATTAAGATAAGATTTAGAATGAGAAGAGTTTGAGCTAGAACTATAATTATTTTTAGAAGAATTCTTAGAATAAGAATTAGTATTTATGTTAGAGTTAAAAAATTTTTTAGGTTTATTGGTGTTGGGCTTAGGATTATTGCTTATTTTAATGTTAGAGCTTGTGTATGAGTTTGACTTATAGTTGCTAGTTTTATATACTTTCGGAGTACTCCCGGGATTATCTGTCCACTTAGATATTTTAATAATTCCATGAGTTTGCATTCCACCGGAGGCAATTTGGACCAGCCACTCGTATTTGATGGGCATGATAACTTTAAAGCTGCTAAATTTTGCACGGGTTCGAGATGTTTTCTGGCAATCGGAGATGGAGACGCGAAGTTTTTTTAAGAAGTATTCTCTCACCGAGTATACAGATGTCTTTGAGGGGAAACCTTTGATGAATACTGTGGTAGACTCAAATTGATTAGAAGACTTAAGCCTTTGGATCCTGTTTTCCCATTCTGTGGCAGTCCACCAGGATCCAAATCGCTCAATAACTCTTGGTGGCGCTGCTATAAATTCCAAGTCGGATGCAGTGGAAGTGTTTAGATAAGTTGGTTTATTTGGTGGCAAGGAATTAACTAATGGTGAATGGTTGGACACTTCAGGTTGAAGTGGTGATGGATCGGGATTTCTTGATGTCGATTGGATCGCGGTTTCCACATCATTACACAAAGACCTCAGAACACTAAGTATGTTGTTGGCTGAGTCATCTTTTTTAACAATTTTGTTACAAAGATACAATTTTTGTTTTTCAAGTTGAATAAAAAAAAACTGCCCGATGGAAGGAACCGGTTGTTGGGAAAATAGCATAATTTTGCCTATAGAATCGGGCTTATGAGTTTTTAATGTTCGGGTATTTCTGATTTTACCTGAAACGAAATAGTTACAAATTGGTCCCTCGTATCAGCTTGATACAATACATCTGCCCATGGTTATTGCAGTTGTTTTTTGGATTAGGATCGTTTTATTTATTTTTTTTTTTTTGTATTTAGTATGTTCTTGAACAAACACGAGTGAAGATTGAATTGAATTTGTTTGAAGTGATAAGTGATTTTAGTGAATTTTAAAATGATTTTTATCTGCCGCACACTTTCATTGCGTTCTACATACATTCAATTGATTTAAAGAAAATGGAAAAAAATCTACGTGAAAACCGTCAAAGAGACGAATATGATATGGATTCCGAATATGGAAGTGAAGCAGAAGAATCTCCACTAGATAGTGACGATGATTTCACAATGGAGGAAGAATGCGTTGCAGAAATGATTGAGCATTCTGATGAGTACGATGTTGAGCCACTGGAACAAAATGTGGCAGAAGATATTGCCAGAAATGCAACAGCAAAATATTTGTCAAAAAATAAAAAAATTCAATATTCAACGGAGCCATTTGAAAATAACCGAAGAAATTCATATAGGCGCGCTGATAATATTGTTTCTGGTAAAAAACCTACCCTTTTTGTTTTGTGCTTCATATTCAGTCTTTGTTTATTTTTGTTATTGTTGTAGGACCAAAACTAGTTGCAGCTGCCCATGTTGTACATGTTTCATACTATTTTGAATATGACGAAAATATGAATATGACGAATATATATGGTTTATACAAAGAAGAATGGGAACAAATAGATATGGATACTCTACATGTGTACTTCGGATTGCTACTGCTTGCTGGTGTGTATCGTTCGTATGGTAAATGTGTTACACAACTCTGGAATGAGAAAACCGGTCGACCAATATTTCTAGACACAATGCCACTGAAAATGTTCAAAAAAATTCATGGATGCATCAGATTTGACGATAAAGAAGAACGTAATGCCAATACTGCTTCTGTCCGTGATAAATTGGCACCGATACGCACCATATATGAAAAATGGAACCATAATTTGCAAGTTGTATACATTCCAGGCAAAAATGTTACAGTAGATGAACAGCTAGTTCCATTTCGTGGACGCTGTCCGTTTCGACAATACATATCGTCGAAACCGGCCAAATACGGCATAAAGATTTGGATTTTGGCCAATTCAGCTACCTGGTATGTTTACAACACGAAAATTTATGTTGGTCGCAATCGCAATGCCGCTCCAGAGCGCAATATTGGGCGCCGTGTTGTTTTTGATTTGGTAAATGGGCTGTCGGAGAGGAATATCACATGCGACAACTTCTTCACATCTTATGAACTGGCTGAAGAGTTACATAAACGCCGAATGACTATTCTGGGCACTATACGGAAAAATAACACCGAAATTCCTCTAGTATTGTTGGATATGAGGAGAAAACCTGTGTATTCGAGCGTTATTGTATATGACCACAAATTACAAGCCATTTTACTGTCGTATGTGCCTCGGCGTTATAGATATGTTACACTGCTCAGTACATGGCACAATGCTGTCGTTATAAGTGAAAATGATGAGAAGAAACCGAATCTAATTAAGTATTATAACAAAACTAAGAGTGGCGTGGACACTATGAACCAGATGGTGGCTACCTACACCTGCAAAAGGAAGATAAATCGGTGGCCAATGGCAGTATTTTGCAACATGTTGGACGTGAGTGCATTGAATGCATATATAATGTATATTTAGCTATTTCCGGCTTGGAAAAAGAACAAAACCAATAAAAATATACGTCGTCGAATATTTATTGAGGAGCTTGGAATGGCTCTTGTGCAAAAACACATAGAAAAGCGGAAATCTCAGCCTCGAAGGCTCAATATTGAAGCACTACCCATTACCAAAAACCACAAAACGCGGCCGTTGCTACATATGTACATATAAAAGCAGTAAAAATTTGTATTCAAATCGTTGTGATTATTGTAAGAATTATGTTTGTAATGATCATCATTATGATATTTGCGGAAAATGCGCTAATAAAGGCACATATCCACAAAAATAAGTATTTTCGACATTTATCTCTTTCAAATTTTCATTACTTATAAATGTATTTTCTAAATTTAAATTTATGGAAACAATAAAATAGAACTTAAAAATATAAAACAATCGAAGCACCAAACTACCCATGCCTCAGCGCCATAAAGCAGCACAGGTAGAACGAGCGTCTTGTAGAGTGTAAGTTTTGTCGATCGAGAGAGGGCTCTGGAACTTAGTTGCTTACTGAGCCCGTAATAGCACCTATTACCAATTATTGTTCTTCGCTTTATCTCCAGGCTGATTTCGTTTTTGGTATTAATGGCGGTGCCAAGGTAAACGAACTCCTTGACTACTTCAAAGTTATAGCTGCCGGATGAAACGTGGGAGTGTAAACGCAAGCAAATAATAGCAATCGATACATTTTTATCAAAATGTGACATGAAAACTATCTAAGCCACTTCAATGAAATTTAGGATATGGTTAAATTTTATTAATTTGAACACGTAAAACAATTAACAATTACTTGAAAATTGGTATTACGTAAAAAACTAACAAAAATAAGGAAGAATGTGTGAATTTAAGTTTTTTCAAGGTGAGCTAACAGAAAGAACTTTGCTGCAAAAGATAATACGTACATATATAACAAATTATAAAATATGAAGGAGTTTTATAATATATTTTTCCGTATGGATATAAAAAATTGATGTGAATTGCATCACGTCTAACATATTAAGCGTGCCTTTTCTTTAAAATATGATACGGTTTCTTAACAATCTTTCTGTGTTTACTCAGTACTGAAAAGTCAATGTATTTTCAAAATAATAATTGAAGACATGAATGAATGAAAGTGATATGTCGCATTTTCGGATTTTTGGTGTTTTATACATGGATGAAGATCTTATATGCATACAAACAATTTTAAAACTTAAAACAACCATGCTTGTGGCTATTTTAGAAATTAAATACTTGACAAAGTTTGATTTAATATGGATTTCAGTGCAAATGTGGAACTTTGAACTCGATTTTCTCGAAACTAGATAATTGCGGCATATTACCTTCAGGCATTCATGTCTTTAATTCTTTTCTGAATACACAATTTCTTGTAGTATTAAATATGATATTCTTAGATTCATTTATAGAAGCACGATCTAACTAACAAGAAGAAGACCAATAAGAATATAGCTATTTTTTTTTTTTGTCATCTAAGTCATTGTAACGAATCGCTGCTGCCATTTGAAAATTTCAGCAGCCGCAGGTATACTTTTACTATAGGTTACTATATTTTCATAACTATTTTCACTCTGGTTAAATTTTTCGACAGTTTTAAGTTTTCTTCCTTGGTTTGTGAAAGTTGTCCAAAGCAAGAATGTACACAACCGGAAGCTATAAATCCACTGACTATAATAATGATTACAGCTGAAGCGACAACTTAAATGCAAACCGCTGCGCCTCTTTAGCACCGACCAATTGTGTGTGCACTCACAATCAGCGTCTTCATCCTGTTTTAAGACAGATGATGTCGCTGATTATAAGCACACATAGTGCGCCGCCTCCCTGCGCCAGCAACCATAAACAAACTAAGGAAGTCAGCACGGACTAAAATGGTTTCTTTAAATGCGAAAAATATCTAAGGCTCATCAGGCTGGGCTAACAAAAGAACAAAACCACAAAACATGATTCAAAACACCATCACAATTGCACTAGCTGGCACTGATGGCAGGAACGGAGTTTGCGAGTTGAAGATAACTACAAAACAGCTAGTTGACAGCGGAGCCTTCCTTATTGTAAGTTTCTTTGTTTGAGTAATTGCTTGGTTGAATTTGCATAGCCTCATTACAAATTCACAACAGAATTCAACAACAGCAAAATCAAACTTGAAAACTTACACTTGTAAGCAAATGCTTCGTTTGATAACATTGAATCATCATGAATATGGATAGAGGGAAACGCTGCGTAAACTCAGAAAAAAATGTTCAGAATATCTAAAAAATAGCACCCCAATCGTTAGAAAATCGGGTTTCATTAAGCGCCATGGCAGATTTTCTAAAAATGAACCTCATCAAATTGACACCAGAAATGTAAAATAATTTAAAAAAAGTTATCCAAAATTTTATGAACTATTCGCTAAATTGAAGAAACTAATCGTAAATTTCATTTTAAAATTTGTTATTTCATATGAGTAAATTTTAAATAAGCACTTAATATAAGCACTTAATTTGCAGGCCAAAAATTACGGTTCAAATCTGGGCTCAGACAATTTTCTTTTTAATTTTTTCTCTATTTTTGATATAAATAATATGTAACGCAAGTTTTTTTTATGATAGAAAGTATTTGTTTTTGAAGTGAAGTGTACCAATGTAACGAAATGGTTCTTATGAAAACAACAACACAGCAATTCGCCGCACTAGTTGTATAAAAACGAAAAAATTGCTATTTAAAAGTTTTAATTTTTCTGCTTCCACTGAGGATTGAACTCACTACCATCAGTTCCGTAGTTGGATGTTTCAACCACTGAGCCACGAAAGCATATCTAATAGAGTAGACTATTATCATGTTAAAGAAGCTATTCTTTCCTTTCTTTTATGCTTGAATTGAGTCTTAGCATGTATAGCTATTAATAGAATGCACAAAAAGCATTGCCAGCTCTTCGTCAACTATCGCTTTTCCTCATGGTACAATAAAAGAGGTAGATACATGGCTTAAAGTCGAGTGTCACAACTGTCAAACAAAAAAACGCAAAACAACACTGAACGGAGACTCAGTCTGCCAAGTGACGGAAAATAATTGCATTGGTTTTGACAATTCTGACACTGCGAAAGAAAGCACGATCAGCACTATTATTGCGTAATCACGCTCAATTTTTGGTGCTGTTGCTAATTCTTTTGCAGCAATTTAATCATCACCTACTAAAATGTATTTCTTGCTAACGTAAGAAAAGAATACAAGTGGAGGTCGTTTATGAATATGACTGGAAGTTGAAATGTTTATTTTAATGTTGATTATATTGTTTTATTTGTTTGTTGTTTGTTTCAAAGTTTGCAAGCTAATAATATTTCAATTTAGTATTTTTTTTAAGGAAAATTTTTTGTTTATTAGACTGCACCTTAAAAACAACAACAGTGCAGAGTCAGCTGCAAAAACTAAATAGTATTTCAATTAATTAAAATCGATAAGTTGAAATATTGGCAGCATATTTATCACAAGATGGCTGAAATTTTCCAGAAAATATCTTATACTAGCAGGCCACGGACGTTTTTTTATCAATAAATAGCAGTATCACGTTTTTTTACTCCAACAAAAACTTTTGAACGCCTTTCAAACGATCACCGTGTGACATTAGACAATGCATGTCAAACGAAATACAAAACATTTTTTCTTTTGTTTTGTCTTGCAGATCAGCACTGCATTTATATGTATCTCTCTTTTCGCCTTGCGCGTGGCTCATCTAATTTTTATGTTGTGCTGTGCTAGCTAAGCAGAAAAAGATAAGAGAAGGGAAGAGAACAAAATGGGGCTTATTGATATTCTCGCAATACGAACACGTCCAAAAAAAAAAACTATCAAGCAATTCGTGGCATCGGGGATGATTTCTTAAAAAAACTTAACACTTTAATTAAACATACTTATTATTAAAATTTCGAAATAAAAATATCCCTATGCTGCGCTGTAGCACAAATATGACATTTTAAAACTTGTTTCATAAAAATCGATCCAGTACTTTTAGAGTTTACCTGGAAACAAAAATGTACACTTCAATTTTATATAATAGTATAGATAGATTTAGATATATTCCTGTTCCCTTTTATCTGCTTTGTTTAGTTTTATTTCGTTGATACACACTTATCAATTTTTGTGATATGAGATGCTATTTGTTCCGTATATGACTACGGTGCAGTTTTTTATCGTTCTTCGAAATAAGCCTTGCATTGATTGATTTGGAAACAGCACATGCTGCAATATTAACGAATGTAACTTTGAATCTTAAATTTGTTTTATTATTATGTCTGTGAATTTCCATATAAATACAATATCTTTCATATAATTCATATAAAGAGTGGTTAAATTTTAAGTGCCGATGTTGAATGTGAACCACACCTAAACGTCAAGTTTTTTTTTCTGCATTTCATTTGACATTTCTCAATTTCAGACTAACTCAGTTTGAACCATGGAAAGATAGACAATCGAGCGACGCGTTAAAGTTATTCAGGCTTTTTATGAAAATGGGCGTTCAAATCAAAATGCATATCGTGCACTTCGTGATTTTTTCGCCCAATTTAATCTTCCAAATGTGCGTAAATTTGAGTAAACCGGGTCTGTAGGAGATGTGAAAACACCAGTGCATGCTCGTACAGCTCGTACTGAAGAAAATATTGCTGCTGTTCGCGATAGTGTGGCTGAAGAGCCGTCAGGCAGTTACTGTGAATGGTGTTCGCTATCGTGAGATGATAACGAACTTTTTATCCTCATACACTTGGTTGCAGCTTTAAACTACACATTAAGTAATGTAACGTAAACATCCACTTTTTGTTTCTAGCAACTTAGTTTGTCACACAAGCGGCAAACTAAACAAATTCTTTAAGTGACTAAATGATCACTTGAGACGTTTATTTGTAGCCACACATGTTGGCACGGTAACACACCGACGTTCCGTCCGTTCGACGCATACATGAGACTCGCGATCGTCACTCCGACTCTGAGCTATGCTATGACGAATAGTATAGCGTTGACCAGGCTTCGTTTGTTGTACAACAACAAGCATTTGTTCTTGTTTCTTAGCACTAGCTGCCTGTGTGTTGGCGTAGCTAACCAACACCCAGGCAAGTGCGCAACCAATGTCGGCTGGAGTCGGCGACGTCAACATTTTGATAGCATAGCGTCTCTCGCTTTGTCACTAGCGCTGGTGACGAAGCGAGCGATTATAAATGTAAGGCCTGGCATGCCATTGGGCTAATAGAAAATAATGAACAAAGCGTGGATTGGGATTATTTCTATGTGGTGCGCTGCAGCGCTGTTTTCCTGCTGCAGCGTTTGTTTAATATACTGTGGTGGCATGGACTATAGTCCATGTTACCATAGGTAGTTAGTTGGTGCCGCGATTCCGAAACGCTCGGTTATTCATCCTTTTATCAATTTATTGTAAATAAAACTGTAAAATATATTGTAAAGAATAAAATATAAATAGTTTAGACTCTACAGCCCGAATTGGAAGATATGGATGTGGACGATATGTGGTTTCAACAGGAAGATGCCACTTGCTACACAGCTAACGAAACAATGGCTCTTTCGCGCGACAAATTCAATGGTCGTGTTATCTCACGTGGTGGTGATGTCAATTGGCCGCCAAGATCATGTGATTTGACACCGTTGGACTTCTTTCTTTGGGGTTATTTGAAAGAAAACGTGTACGCCGATACGCCAGTAACAATTCAAGAGCTAAAGGATGAGATAATTCGGCACATTAACGGCATAGAACCTCACTTATGCCGCGTTTCCATGTGATCTTTCAGTATCTTATCTTATCCCATATCACAAAACACATGCTATAAAGAGCGAGATTTGCAAAATATGTAAACAAATCATAAATTGATCAATTTCTACAAGTTTACTGATTGCAAGACGTGCTTATTGAAATACCTTCTTGTCTACGTACCCTAAATTGATTTATATAATTATTATTGTGCAGACAGCATCAGGTGTTACAGGTACTCCAATTCGTGTGCCACAACTGCAGCAACATCAGTGAAATACAAACGAAAAAAAATATAAAAAAAAAAGTTTTAAAAAATAAGTTTTGGTGAATCTACCAAGCACCAAATTAATGAAAAAAATCACTGATGCTTTCCATAATTGCGCTTAGGAACTCTCTGGCCAACTCTAGATTTCATACTCCCGAGTCGGGAAATCATCTGCATTAATTGCTTAGCCACGCGATGGTTAGAAAAACCAAGAATGTTTATTTATTTTAAATCATACCCCTTGACCTGATTTGATTTTCTTTATTTCCCAATTTGTATTCCTAATTCTATACTATTTCAAAACAATTAATATTGGCGCAAATAAAATTGACAGCTTGACAGCACAAAAACCACAACTATAAAAGTTATTGTCATATTTATAGCATGTGATCAACTTTTATAGCAAAAGTTCAAGAAGTTGAACTTTTTCGATCTCCTAGCATCACAGGGGATATCACATGCTATAAAAATTAAAAAAATATACCTGTTTCACACTCACATTCATCAATGCCATAAAGTAGGGCTTAACCTGATTTGATTTTCTTTATTTCCCAATTTGTATTCCTAATTCTGTACTATTTCAAAACAATTAATATTGGCGCAAATAAAATTGACGGCTTGACAGCACAAAAACCACAACTATAAAAGTTATTGTCATATTTATAGCATGTGATCAACTTTTATAGCAAAAGTTCAAGAAGTTGAACTTTTTCGATCTCCTAGCATCACAGGGGATATCACATGCTATAAAAATGAAAAAGGTTTACCTGTTTCACACTCACATTCATCAATGCCATAAAGTAGGGCTCACATGCTATTTCTTTCTTACAAAAAATGTGATACTAGAAGATAATAGAAGATCACATGGAAACGCGGCATTATGCCTCAGCGTCATCGAAAATTTGGACCATCGGATGGTGGTGTGCCGCCGAGGTCGCGGAGGCCATTTGGCCGATATTTTGTTCCATACATAATTGAACCATACCAATATTATCATAATAAAAAGAAATGAGAATAATTTCCTAAATAATTTGAGTTTTATTTAAAATCAACATCGGCCCTTAAAATTTAACCAGCCTTTGTAACCCCTGCGTTTTATTCATAAGAGATCAGGATCGTAACATCGAATTTGCAAGCAAAGCAAATATAACACATGATCCAGCAAGTGAGCTAGATCATTTCAATTGATCCAATTCTATGTTTTTAAGTGTTGAGGCCGCGTTTGTAAAAGTAGGCAGCACTTAACCGTTTGTTGATAGCTAGATGGCGCTGCGACTGCAAAAAATGGGCAGCACTGCATAATTTGACTTCAGATGCAATGAGAGTATATTATAAATAAGAGTTTGCATGACTATCAGATATATTTTTTGTGCATTTTTCGATGATCAGTTCCCAGTTGAGAACTGCGGAAAAATGTTAAAACTAAACAGAACTCAAAAGCTAAGACATGAATCAAGTCTCTCTTCTTGTATTCCTTGGATTTCTACCAGGCGACCAGAAAACAGAAGCAAGAAACATTATTTTTGTTTTCGATATGATCGTACCCCTTTTCTCTTCTGCCCTCTGCCCCACAAGCACATCGTGAACCCTGTCTGTCTCTGTCGCTCTCGCATGTGCGGGCTTTAGCGCATGCGCAAGTGTTCTTTTTTTTTCAATACTGATTTGTGAATGAATGTGTGTAAGCAGTAGCGCATGTGGAAGTGTTTTTTAGGTCGATAAAAATTTGAATGCATGTGTGTAAGCTGATACACTGATTTCAATGTATGTGTGTAAACTGAAATTAAATAAATTTTGGATTTTTCAATTTTCGCTAGACCATGATACAATAATTTACAAGGTAGCCTTGACAACTACCTTTTTCTCACGAGCGGCGATCGGGAGTTGTCAATTCAATACAAAGTTTAACTTTTCATCTGTTTTGCTGCTTCTTCGTTTTCTCTTTTTCAATGTGTTTTGACAACTCCAAATCGCCAACAGAACTGTCACTCCTACCTTGTAAATCATTATACCATGCGCTAGACCATGGTAGAATAAGACAAGGTAGTGTTAGTAGTTAAAATTCTCTCTTGTGCTGGGTACCGCACCTGTCAAAAACAGGTTTTTATGAATAAAAGCAAAACAAATAGCACAATTTGCAAATTATTGTATTATATGTGTTTGACTGCTGCGGTACCCACCGTTCCGAGGCGACACTACCTTGTTAAATATACCTTTGCGCTAGACAAATGACAGAAAACAAGGCAAGCAATATTCTTTTTGTTTTCTGCTGTCGATATGATCTTACCCCTTTCCCTTCTACCCGCTAGCAAGCATGCGTATGAATGAATGTGGTGTTGTTATTGTAGTCAGCTGTTAAGATTGTTTACATTTGTTGGTATAGTTAGCTAGAAATTTTCGGCGTTTTGAAGTTATTCTTATTGGAAGCTCTACAGTTGGCATTTTTGTTAATAGAATTTTTAAATAGATATTATCAATTTATGAGTTATTCAACACATAAACTGATATTACTCTCTATGTTTATATGCAATATTTTTATTACTCTTCATTTCAGTAAAGCCAATTTTTAATCAACATAAAAATTATTTATATACATTTATGTACCTATATTCTCGATATAACTACACTTGCAATTTTAAGCAATACGAACAAGTGTATGCGTACTATAGAGTGCTCTATGGCCGGAAAGTTTATTAAAAATTTAATTTAAATTTATTAAAAAAAGTTTATTAAAAAGATGATTTTAAGATTTTTAAAAATTAGCTGAAATAAATTCAATTAAAATATTTAAAAACCCTTTTTCCTTTATAAAGTAAAAAACAACATTTTTTAAATTTAATTTATTCTTATTATATTTTATTGTATACAATTTTTTTTATATCAATGGCCATACGTTGACACTTGGTAACTAACGATTTTTTGAGATTGATATTTTTAATATTTTTATAAAAATTTTAACCAAGCTTATTCTTCCAAAATGACAAACAGTACACCAAACAAAATCCCGAATTTCCTTTAAACTTAATTACTTTTTCTTCTCATTTCAAAAATATTTAGTACTGATTATGTTTTATTTTTAAAAATAAGATTGCTGATTGATTTTAATTGATTATTAATGTTAAGTATTTTGCTTTTCTTGTAAAATTAATGAATTTTTAGTTACGAGGTGTCAACGTATGGCCATCGATATGCTATTTTATATATACAGTTGTTGTTAATAACATCAATTAAATTTTTATGTTAAACTTTAAAGTTACCTCTAAAAGTTAAAAAGTGTTGTGAGCACAACATTTTCAATTTTGAAGAAAGACTGAATTTCAGTAACATTTATTTTAATTTTTTTTTTTAATAACTAAACGATTATTGCCTAGGAAGGAAATTTTCAGAATTTATTTACAATTGATTTTTGCAATTAAGTAAAAAAGTAAAGGCTAAGTTTGTATAACATTAAACATATTTATGATAATTATAAATGAAATAATAATAAAAAAAAAACATTTAAAAGTTTTAATTGCAATTATTTCATCTAATTTTTAAAAATCTTAAAATCAGCTTTTAACAAGTTAGCAAAGAAAGAAGAAAAATTTTAATAAACTATCCGGCCATAGAGCACTCTACAGTACACATACACTTGTTCGCATTGCTTAACATTTCAAGTGTAGTTATATCGAGAAAATAGTCTATAAATGTTTATAAATAATTTTTATGTTGATTAAAAATTGGCTATACTAAAATGAAGAGTAATAAAAATATAGCATATAAACATTGAAAGTAATATCAGTTTATGTGTTGAATAACTCGTAAATTGATAATATCTATTTAAAAACTTTATTAACAAAATGCCAACTGTAGAGCTTCCAATAAGAATAACTTCAAAACGCCGAAAATTTCTAGCTAACTATACCAACAAATGTAAACAATCTTAACAGCTGACTACAATAACAACACCACATTCATTCACACGCATGCTTGCTACCGGGGAGAAGGGAAAGGGGTAAGATCATATCGACAGCAGAAAACAAAAAGAATATTGCTTGCTTTGTTTTCTGATTGCCTGGTAGCAAGATCAGAAATACAAGCACTTTGTTTGGTTGCTTTTTGTCATTTGTCTAGCGAAAATTGAAAAATCCACAATTTATTTCATTTCAGCTTACACACATACATTGAAATCAGTGTATCAGCCCTGTAGGAAAATCAAATAATTTAAAAGTAGTTGATAAAGTAGTTTTTTGTCAACCACAACTAGTTGAAATTCTGACTTTTTTCCATAGAACGAACTAACTTATTTTGTATGGTGATGTCCGCTAAATAAGTCAATTGACTTTCGTCTGTATATATTTTCAACTACTTGTTAAATTAGTTACATTTAAATTATTTTTTTAATTGCTTTTAAATAACCAATTGAAAACTATTACTGATGGCCTAAAGTTAAAAATATTTGATGAAATAACATGGTTAAATATATATAAACTTGTAATCTAATAAAAATTTGCAATTAAAACATGTCAACATCAGAGTAGTTGCCGCCTTAATATAATTAAAAGTAGTTCATATACTGGTTTATTTTAAATTAGTTTTTTAAAAACAAGTTAGTTTGTTCCTATAGGGAGCTTACACACATACATTCAAATTTGTATCGACCTAAAAAACACTTCCACCCACGCTAGTTTTGTATTCTTCTTCATATTTATTCGATCAATAAAACTAATTCTTTTTATTAAATGAAGACTTTATTCATTCAGCTACAATCTTAGACTGACTTAAAGTTAAATACTTCTGAAGCTCAACAACTTCATGAACTCAGAAGGAGTTCCAGCTGGAATGGAATGGAATGAAATGTTTCCATTCATTGTGAAATTGAATGGAAGCTACGAAGCAATTTTAAGTTAAACAAAACTTAAAATTGTTTACATTTCATATTTAATAAACAATCGCTTTCATACTGCGAAAGCGATTGCTGGCTCAGCAGCCTTCGGTGGCTCAGCTGCAGCGTGGGTGGTATCTTCAGATATAACTCGCCTCATCTTTGAATTCGAGTCCCTTCGAATTAATGTAATTAACTCATTCTTTTCATAAATTATGAGCAACACCACGATGCAGATGAGTACCGAATAAATTATATAAAAATTATATTGTGTATCTTGTTTTAAATAAAAATCATTAATAGTATCAAGATTAACCATTTTTGGTAGTTTTGACAATTTGGTTTGATTTTCTCGTAATACATTAAAATTAGGTATAACAATATTTAAGTTGCTTTCATAACGCTTTAAAGAGTAATTACTTATTTGTATTTCACATTTTTCAACCTTTACCAAATAGTTTCCCTCCAAAAAGTACGTGAAATTGTTACAAAGATTCGTTAAATTATTTTTAACTATCTGAAGCAATTGCTCTATGTTTTCGACATCTATAGCTAATTCAGTGCATTTTATGAATTTTAAATTATTATGATTTGAAAAGAGTTGGAGTAATTTATTCTGAATTATATTATATTTAGAATAATCTAGTTCGGAATATATTCCTACAGTACCTTTGTTCAGTTCCTTTCTGAACAAATCGTTTAAATAATGATCATTTAGTAGATCATTCTCTTCAATATAAATAATTTTGTATTTATTATTATACAATGTTTCGATTTATTTTTTTTTATTTTTTAATATTCTTATTTGTTTACAATACTTATTAACAGCAGGCTTATGAAAAAAATGTTCATTTAGGTTTTCCTGTTCACTATGTATTGTGCCACCATCATTTGTTAATTCAAATAAGGATTTAATATCCAAATTATCTTCATTATTATTACTCTCGATACTTGATTTTGAAATTCTGCTCAAAAAATCAGCCACTTTATTATTCTTTCCCTTTAAATATTCGACCTCAATCTCAAACTCTCCTAACATAATTCTCCAACGGACTATTCTGGAATATGGTTCTATTAGTGAATATAACCATTTTAATGGTTGGTGGTCAGTTTGTACCTAAAATTTTCGTCCGTATAAGTACGGTCGGAGGTATTTCACACTCCACACAATAGCTAACAATTCTTTCTCTAGGGTGTGGTAGTTTCTTTCTGCACTGTTTAAAGTACGACTGGCGTAGCAAAAAGATCTGCCTTTTTGGCTTAATACGGCGCCAATAGCAATAACACTAGCATCAGTTGTTAAAACGAATTTCTTATCAAAATCCGGATAGGCCAAAACAGGATACGTTGTTAGTAAAGTTTTTAATTTATTAAAAGAATCATTGTATTCTTGATCGTGTATATTTATGAGTATTTTTTTTGAGATATTTTATCATCGGGTTAGCTATCATTGAGTATTTTTTTATAAACTTCCTGTAAAAACCTGATAATCCTAAAAATGATTTAATTTGCTTTACCGATTTAGGTAAACTTAATTTTTTTATGGTTTGGACTTTGTCTGGGTTTGGTGTAATACCCTCGGGGGTAATGATATGTCCAAGAAATTCCGTATATTTTGTAAGAAACTTGCATTTATTTAATTGGATTTTTAAATTATATTCGTTTAATCTCCTAAATATTTTATCTAGACTCTCAAAATGTTCCTTGATTGTCACTGAGAAAACCAAAATATCGTCCATATATATAACGCATATTTTGTTGATGTAATCATTAAGTACATGATTTATCATCCGCTGAAACGTAGCGGGGGCATTTTTTAAGCCGAAAGGCATACGAATATACTCGAAGCGACCCAATGGGGTTGAAAACGCAGTTTCTCAATATCATTCTTGTCCATCAAAATTTGATGGAACCCTTTTGCTAAATCCAATGTGCTATAGTACTGTGAACGGCCTAACTTATCGAAAAGAGACTCCATATTTGGAATCGGAAATTTATCCTGTATCGTAACTTCATTTAATTTACGATAATCCACCACTATTCGCCATTTTCTTATTCCATCATTATATAATTTCTTTGGTACTATCCAAAGCGGTGAGCTGTACGGCGATTTGCTGGGTCTAATAATATTTTGTTCTAGCATTTCCTGAATTTGTCTTTCAATTTCATTTTCATGAATTTGTGGGTAGCGATATATTTTAGAAAATATCGGCTTACTTGATGTCGTTATGATTCTATGCCTTACACTATTGGCACTAGTTAAAGTTTGTCCTTCATTATAAAATGTTTGCGTATTTATTTTTAGAAATTTAAATAGTAGAGCTTTTTCTTCGTTATTTAGATTGTAATGCAGGAATTCATTTATCGCAATGGTCTGTTTTTCCAAACAAAAAATTTCTTCATAGTCAAATTGTAGTCTATTGGCACCTGTATCGAAATATATTGAATTTTTTACTATCAGTTCATTATTAAGAAAATCTATTTGGGCACCAATTGGTGTCAAAATGTTATTACCAATTATGCAATTGAATGGTTAATCTCTAAAATCAACGAGTCTTATGGACATAGTTTCATTAGGACTCTTAAATTCTGCTGGTAAATATACAATTACTTCGTCATATATAATCGATGAACCTGTGAGAGTGTTTAGTTTGATGGGTTTTATTAATTTTCTTCGGTTTGAAATTTTGCCAAAAGTATTAAAATCTCCAAGAGTTGTTGCAGAATCTGTGTCTACTAAACATTTTACCCGAGAAGACCCAAACGTTAGTGTTATTATTGGTAGTGTACATCCCGAGGCTGTTGAGGAAAATTTTCGCATTGTATGTGGTCGATCTCCATAGGTACCTGATTTCTGATCTGCCCTGAATTATTTTGATTCTGATTCCTATTTGATTGATTAAAATTTCTATTTGATTGATTGAAATTTCTATTTCTTTCATTAAAATTTCTATTTGGTTGAATAAAATTTCTATTTGATTGAATAAAATTTCTATTTGGTTGAATAAAATTTCTATTTGATTGATTAAAATTTCTATTTGATTGATTAAAATTTCCATTTGTTTCATTAAAATTTCTATTTGGTTGATTAAAATTTCAATTTGATTGATTAAAATTTGTATTTGTTTCATTAAAATTTCTATGTGATTGATTAAAATGTTTATTTGTTTGATTATTTTGATATCCATTTTGCCATCTATTTTTTGTATAATTTTGTTGATAATTATTTTTTTTATAGTGCTTTGAAGATAAGATGATTTCGTTCATTAAATTATTCTCTATTAAATAATTACGCTTTGTATATAATTTTGAATGAACAGAGTTTTAATATTTCAGTTTAAGTAGTTTATGTAAATATCAAAAATCAGCCTGATATTATTTGCCGGAGTAAAGTTATGTATGATCTTTTACTAATTCTAAGCTATATTTTGTATTAATTTTGTTCAAGCATTTATTCAACTTGTGGTGTAACTCTACAATATTGTTAACATTTAAATTCATTGCTTCTTCTCTAATTGAAAAATACGATTCTTTAATACCGAACTCTTGCATCAATTTATTTAAAACATTTGGACATGTTGGATCTGTAAGGTTTTCAATAGCATGCAATGCTCTACCTTGTATTTTATTAGCTAAAATAGTTTGGATAATTGTTTTATTTTCCTCTTCGGTTAATGAAAGTACTGTTGCTACGTCCCTTAAATAATTTTGAAGCGTATACTTAGATTCACCGTCAAAAACTGGTAAACCCCTAGCTTCTCTTAAGCAATCATTAAAGTTTAGTTGTGCCATAATTTTTTTCAATTGATCTTTATAAATTGATATTAATGCATGTATATATATATATATATATATAAAAACTTATAAATACTACACAAATATCACATAAATAAAATTTATACTGTTGTTACTGTTCACCAATTTAAGTAAAATATTGTTTTGCTTGCTCTCGTTTGCTGCTGCCACTGGAGTTGCGGCTATATCCTAGGCTGCTTATTTAAATGTGGTCTTTTTCCTGTAAAGACCCTCCGCCTCTGTGGTTGTTGTTTGATGTTAAGTTTTGCTTGTTATGTTAATATGTGTGGTAAGAACAAAATGGCAATATAACGAATTGTTTTTTTTTTATATTTTTTATAAGCCATAAGTATTTCAGTAGTTTGTTTTAAAAAATAAGATTTTGTTTTAAAAACTTCAATTTTTTATTAAACCATTAAGGTTTTGTTGTTGATTTGTTGTGTTTTCTTTCCAACTTCAATATCAAAAGTTGACTACACTTGTTTTTAAGTGTTATATACAAATTTTTTTTTTTATTAAGATTTATACAGTGACGCAATTTTTCACTTTGCGTCCTGTCACGGTCGCCAGTTTTGTATTCTTCTTGATATTTATTCGATCAATAAAACTAATTCTTTTTATTAAATGAAGACTTTATTCATTCAGCTACAATCTGACTTAACTGACTTAAAGTTAAATACTTCTGAAGCTCAACAACTTCACGAACTCAGAAGGAGTTCCAGCTGGAAGTTGAATTATTGCAAGATCAGCAATAATTCAACTTATGAAATGTTTCCATTCATTGTGAAATTGAATGGAAGCTACGAAGCAATTTTAAGTTAAACAAAACTTAAAATTGTTTACATTTCATATTTAATAAACAATCGCATTCATACTGCGAAAGCGATTGCTGGCTCAGCAGCCTTCGGTGGCTCAGCTGCAGCGTGGGTGGTATCTTCAGATATAACTCGCTACTGCTTACACACATTCATTCACAAATCAGTATTGAAAAAAAAAACACTTGCGCATGCGCTAAAGCGCCCGCATACGAGAGCGACAGAGACAGACAGGGTTCACGATGCGCTTGTCGGGCAGAGGGCAGAAGAGAAAAGGGGTACGATCATATCGAAAACGAAAAGAATGTTTCTTGCTTCTGTCTTCTGGTCGCCTGGTAGAAAGCCAAGGAATACAAGAAGAGAGACTTCATTCATGTCTTAGCTTTTTAGTTCTGTTTAGTTCTAACATTTTTCCGCAGTTCTCAACTGGGAACTGATCATCGAAAAATGCACAAAAAATTTACCTGATAGTTATGCAAACTCTTATTTATAATATACTCTCATTGATTATGCTTGCTTTCGGGTGTGTGCATATTTTGTTCGCTTTGATGCAAGGGAGCCAATGGTGCGATGGTAGCACGTTCAACTTGCATTAAAATGCATTATTACCAACACAGGTTTTTTTCGACAAATTTTTTCTTTTAAATATTTATAAATAAAATATAATTAACAAAAAATAAAAAATGCAACAACAAGATTTGTCGTCTGTGCTATGAGGATTGAGCCTGGGCACTACTTAAGTCATAAAATAAAAATATTAAATCCTCTTGATAACCAACTGTGTCAAGTAAGTAAAAAAAATTCGATCTAATTCTGTACGCGAATATTTAAGTTTTCAGTAACTGTCCATAAACAAAAGGCACAATTGATATTTCCCATGATATCACCACGTTGAAAATACTAGTTGGCTTTATGAAAAAAATACTAGAAAAACACTATATCGAATAATATTGACACTAGGGTACTGCAATTTAGTGTTGGAGTAGACACAGTTAATACAAATTACGGTCAAGAAAATAGGCGTTATTTGACAAATGGGCGTGGCAATATTAGAAAAAGAGTGTATATCGAATAATATTGATACTATGGTTCTGCAATTTAGTATAGGGGTAGGCATTATTATTACAAATTATGGTCAAGAAAGTGGACGGTATTCGACAATTGGGCGTGGGCAATATTAAAAAAACAATTTATCTCGAATAATAAAGATACTACGGTACTACAATTTAGTATCGGGGTTGGCATTTATTACAAATTACGATAAAGAAAGTGGGCGTTATTCGACAAATGGGCTTGGCAATATTAGAAAAACACTTTATTTCAAATAATATTGACACTAGTGTACTGCAATTTAGTGTAGGGGTAGACACAGTTAATACAAATTACGGTCAAGAAAACGGACGTTATTTGACAAATGGGCGTGCCAATATTAGAAAAAGAGTGTATTTCGAATAATATTGATACTATGGTACTGCAATTTGGTATAGGGGAAGGCATTATTAGTATAAATCACGGTCAAGAAAGTGGGCGGTATTCAACTGCTGGGTGTGGCAATATTATAAAAACAGTGTATCTCGAATAATATTGACACTAGGGTATTGAAATTTATTGTAGTACCCCTGTACTACAGAAATACTGTAGGCAGAATTATTAAAAATTACGGTCCACAAAGTAGGCGTTATTTGACAAATGGTCGTGACAATACTAAATAAACACTATTTCAGTCAATATTGACGCTAGGGTACTGAAATGAAGTACAGTAATTTCTGGATACAAGCCCATCGGTTAATGGATTTCCCCTCTTATAGGTTAACAAAATTAGGCCCTTTAAAGTATTTGCAATCATTTGAAAAAACTCATACAAAAATGCCCGCATAAAATAAAATATAAAGTTGGCAGCGTTGTGATGATTTTTATTTTATTTTTATTTATGTAAGTGTGAATTAACATTTCTTCTTTTTTTTACATAAAAAACACATTAATTTAAAAAGTTATTACAACATAATTTCTTTTATTAATACGAGAAGGGTGTGCATGCAGTTTCCTATAAGAGCGGTTGTTTCTTAGGGCGAATTTTTTATATAAGCCAAAAATGGTTCATTAAACGGGTTTTTCGTGTAAGCGCCAAAACTGCTTTTAACCGGGATTTTCATAAAAGACTTTCCCGGATAAAGAGTTTGAATTTTGAGCATTTTGCTAAGTTCTTATATCCGGAAATTACTGTACAGGGGTAGGTACAATTATTACAAATAACGCTCAAGAAAGTGGACGCTTATTTAACAAAGGGGCGTGGAAATATTAGAATAACACTATATCTCGAATAATATTGACACTAGGCTAATAAAACTAATTATAAGAATGGGTATAATTATTTAAAAACACGTGACATCTAATTTAAATTTAAGAGACAGCCATTTGAAATAACCAACAAATTTTCAGAATTTAATAAAACAAAATTTTTAAGAACAACTGTATATTTGTAGTTTATACACTTTTTTCGAAAATTTATCATATTCTCTAAAAAGGAAGAAATAAAAACTTAAAAAAAACCGACTACAAAATCACTACATATTAAAAAAATAATTTTAAAATAACTTTTCCGTTTTAATTTTTTGGTCATATTTGGTAATTTATTTAAACATATTTATTACATTGGAAAACTTATTTTATTTTTTTCTAATATGTCTAATATTTCTAATATTTTCTAATATTATCATAAATATATTAATTTCTTTATGAATACAAAAGCTTTGAAGTTGGCGCTTCTGATTAAAAGTTTGATTATATTTGCGCCGACCTTAAGAGCTTTTGTTTTACTTCATAAGGAAGTTAATATATTTATGATAATGCAACATATTAGAAAAAAATAAAATAAGTTTTCCAATGTAATAATATGTTTAAATAAATTATCAAATATGACCAAAAAATTTAAAGGAAAAGTTATTTTTAAATTATTTTTTACTTTGAAGGGATTTTGTAGTCGGTTTTTTTTAAAAAAAAAGTTTTTAGCCATTTGGTTGCACAGACGGAGGGAATTTTAATAAAGTCAATTAGCAATCTTCCCAGAAATGCAATTTTTGGGTAAATATTTCACTTCAACACTGCATCGCGGCCACACACATATTTTTTTAATTCAGGAATTTCTGATGTTATTGTTATGAATTGTATTATGAATTTATGAATTGTATTATGTTATGAATTGTATTCAAACTTGACTCAAGCTGAAGCTCGAACTTTGGCATCGAATATTGCAGTCAAACGACTTCCCACTAAGCTATGAATGCATTAAGAATGAGGAATCACAACGTCTTTATGAATTGCGAATGGTTTTGTAATTGTTTAAAAGCGTTGATGAAAGCATTTTTTCTAGAAATATAAGAAAAGTATTCTTGAAATAAATCACTTATGCTTTAAAAAATAAAAAAAAGCTAAGGAAATATCGGAGTATTGCCTCATCTTTTAATCTAATTAAAACTAATTAAAGAAATCATTGCTGTACAGAGTTGCAAGCAGTGGACTTGATACAAAGATATTATTTATTCAAATTACTTCTGCTTTTATACAACTCCTGGAAATACTAACTAAATATTCCAGTATAGATTTTCGGATCAGCTGGATTGCGCTTTTGAGAATAATTTAGCACTCTCATCGACAAGCCGACAAGAGCGCTCTTTTTTGGAGTTTTCGGAATAACTCTGAAAACTCACTCAACGCACTTAGCTGTTTTAACAAATACAAATTATTAAAATTCAACTTAAACTAAACTTAAATACAGGGTGACGGTGTAAACATTGCCGCCCACCTTGCAGCAAACTGCAAAAAACTAGAAAATTATTTAAGTAGATATATAGGATAAAACTTAAAATGCCTTAAATAAATAAACCTATTCAGTGCAGTTTCATTTTTTAAAATTCAGTGTTTATTTTCGGTGTGTAAAAATTATAAAAATTTAAATTCAATTTAATTAACAAAAATTAAATTATAGTGAGCATAAGCCCGATAGCACCCAACCAAATATGGTGCTCTGAGCGGTCAACTGGCCGGCAGGAGTCGGAAACAGGCCCGGGAGCATTATCTTGGAGTAAACTCCCACACCCAACACTAGACTGACCGGAGCCGACTTGAAAAAAGCCTGATCAGCCAACAACAGATTGGCATACGGTTCTAGTATGCGCGCATCAAGTGTTTGAGTCGGCGTTACACACGAGTAACCACGCTTCACCTGAGCCATCACGCTTATTCGATCACTCCGTTGAAACTTGCCGCGAATCTCCAGGCAACACATGCGGTCTGCTCCCGATCGAGAGGTGGCCAAACGCAGCGAAGCAACCAAGGCCTCGGAAATGACCGACACTGCTCGACACGGGTCTATGAGGGCTCGGACCATATGGACCCGACCCTGCGCTACAATTTTTACCGTAGCCGTAGGAGAAATCGCGACAGCACACTGCGTAACTGTTAGGGGCATCTGTCGTCCAATCATCGCTCGTGCGTCACCCTGGAATCGAGGGCGTTCCACTTCCGAGCGGACTAGCGCCGGTTGGCGGTTACCATCTTGCCGATGGCTTCTCTCGCGTCTTTCGCGTCTGCGCTGACCACGTGTTTGCAGTCTTCGCGCTGCTGAGTTTAGTGGTGGTCTGAAGTGATGCACCAAGCTGTTCTGGCCATTGGACGGTTCAGTGGTCGTCAGCCGAGACGGACTGGGTCTCGGTCCAACCCACTTCGCAGCGCCCTCAGCCATCTCGGGCCCAGCGTCATCCGTCAGGGACAGCCGAGACGGGCTTGGTCTCGGTCCGCTCCTTTCGGACAACTCCGAGCTGTCCGATGAACTCTGTTCATCATTAGCCGGCTGCAGCCTAGACGGGCGAGGCCTAGGTCCACCGCGGCGACGTTTGCCGAGAGGCCTGGACTCATCCAACTTCTCCTGAGAGGGCCCATGCAACAGGCTATGGTGGTTTTCGCCACAATACTTGCACCGTATTTCGCTATAACACCTTGCGGTGGTGTGGTTTGGCGATAAGCAATTGGAGCAGTAGCGATGTAGCACCACTACGCGCAGTCTTTCGGCGTGTGTTTTCGACCGAAACTCTGGGCAAAATCTTAGCGGGTGCCGTTTATAGCACAATCGACAGGCACCTTCTACGACTTCCTTCGGAGTTCTGATATTACGGCAGTTGACCATTTTGAGCTGTAAAAAAAAAAGGGGTTGAGATGTAGAAATTTTGTCACACTAGGGTCCTGGCAACGCAACCAGCTTGACGATCGGTCGTGTTATTAAACCGCGTTCCGTTCGAACGTCAGCCACACGTACCCTCGCATCTTTTCCGTGATATAATTTTGTTATTCGGCCCAACCGCCATTCGTTTGGGGGTAAAGTTTCTTCTTTCACAACAACTAAATCATTTATTTCTATATCTTTTTGCGGATATTTCCACTTATAACGCTTGTGAAGCTCTTTTAAGTATTCGGTTTTCCACCGTTGGCAAAATGTTTGATGTAAAGCTTTTATCTTTTGCCATCGGTTTACGATTGAGATGGGCTTTTCTGTTATCTCAGGTTCGAACGGGGCTAGAATGGGCGCACCAATTAAGAAGTGGCCTGCAGTTAAGGGAGCTAAATCATCCGGATTCTCAGACATCGGACTAATCGGTCGTGAGTTTAGACAAGCTTCAATACGTGAAAACAATGTCAAAAACTCTTCGAACGTGTATTTCATACCACTAGCTACTTTCTTGAAATGGGATTTGAAGCTTTTGACCCCGGCTTCCCACAAACCTCCCATATGGGGAGCACCCGCAGGAATAAAATGCCATTCCAGTTTTTGGTGAGAATAGTTGGAAACAACTACATCACGCGTTGAGCTTAGAAACGCCTTAAATTCGCGTTTAAAAGTCCGTGAGGCTCCAACAAAATTCGTCCCGTTATCTGAATAAACGTGTGCTGGACAGCCTCTCCTTGAAGCGAATCGGGAGAATGCTGCCATGAAGGCAGCAGTCGAAAGATCACTGGTAGCTTCAAGGTGTATCGCTTTTGTCGCAAAGCAGACAAAGACACAAACGTAGCCTTTTGTAATCAAGCAGGCTCGACCCGTATAGTTCTTGATGTCAAACGGGCCCGCGAAATCAACACCGGTTGATGCGAATGTTCTGGTAAGAGTGGTTCGCGAAGGGGGTAATGCCGCCATGATCTGCGTACGTTCCTTTTTTCGATTAATGACGCATACCTTGCAGTTATGAATGGTAGTTTTTATAAGGTTCCTTGCCTTCAAAATCCAAAACTGCATTCTAATGAGTCGCAAAACCAACTGGTTACCACCATGTAGGGAAATCTCATGCGTAAACTTTATCAAAAGTCGCGAAAATTGACAATTATATGGCAATATGATTGGATGTCTTTCGTCATAAGAAAGTGCGGGAGAGAACGCTAAGCGTCCTCCTACTCGCAAAACGTTAATTTTATCCAAAAATGGATTCAAGGTTAGCACTGTGCTTTTTGTACTGACAGGGGTCTTTTCCAAAAGGCTGTGATATTCGTCCGGAAAATTGACCTGTTGACATAAAACGATTAATCGATTTTTGACAAAATCAATTTCCTGATTTGAGACCTGACCAGTAGGAATACTTAATTTTTTGTTTTGAACCCGATGGTAAAAACGAAAAACTTGAGCAAGGACTCGTAATGCTCTAGAAAACGAGGAAAACCGATCCAGAACGTCTTCGTGGTTATTGAAGAAGGAGAAATGGGATTGAACTGGTTTTCTTTCCATTTCTGTATCCAGATGCGTTTCCACTGTAAGTTTTGGCCATGCCTTTTTATCTTTTGTTAGCCAAGAGGGGCCATGCCACCACAGCTGATTTCCGATGAGATCCTGGGGCATTACCCCTCGGCTTCCTAAATCAGCAGGGTTTTCCTGGGACTCCACGTGGAACCAATTATCGTTACCGACCTTCTCGATAATTTTTGACACTCGATTGGCAACAAAAGTTGTCCAAGAGCATGGTGGTTTCCGTAGCCACGCAAGCACAATGGTAGAATCTGTCCACAGATATAGATTGTATTGCTCTACGCAAAGTTCTGGAATCAGGAGCTCCACCACATCAGCGAGCAGAGCCGCTCCACATAGTTCCAGTCTGGGAAGCGAAACGGTTTTTACCGGTGCTACCTTCGTCTTGGAAGTGAGTAAATGTGAAGTTACCTTCCCATCCACACCCTCAACACGAATGTATACCGCCGCAGCGTATGCCTTTTCAGAAGCATCGCAAAATGCATGGAATTCTATCTTGCTCCATGGAGAAAAGTGTACCCATCGTGGAATTTTTACTTCATTGATGTGCGGATAGCTGTGTAAAAATTGCTTCCACTTTCGAAGACTTTGGCAAGTTAAGTCATCGTCCCAATCTATTTTTTCTAACCAGATTTGCTGCATTAGAATTTTGGCAATAACGATTGTGGGACTTAACCAACCAGCTGGGTCAAACAATTTTGCTATTGTTGACAAAACTTCTCTTTTCGTGAAACTATTTTTTATCTCCAATGGCTTTGCTACAAAGTAGAAACAGTCTTGACTTGCATTCCAACGAATACCTAAAGTCTTAGCCACACTCGAATCTTCTAGCTCCAAAAAGTCTGCGTTCAGCAAATGTTGTTTTGGAATATCAGCGATGACTTCTTTACAGTTGGCTGTCCACTTCCGTAGAGCAAAGCCAGCTGAGCCCAAAGCCGAAATAAGTTCGTTTCGGGTTTTGATCGCTGTCAGTATATCGTGAGCACCCGCTAGCGCGTCATCGACATACATAAAATTCCGAAGAACCATTGAAGCTAGCGGCAACTCTTTTTTCACATCCTCAGCAAGCTGATGGAGTGTTCTGATTGCCAAAAACGGGGCACAATTGAGTCCAAATGTGACTGTTTTAAGCTCAAAGTCCTGGATTTGATCGTCGGGAGATTCTCTAAACAGAATCCGTTGAAACGAAGTCTGTTTCGGATCTATTAGTATTTGACGGTACATTTTTTCAATGTCACTATTGAAAACATATTTAAAGAGTCTCCACTTGACAATCAAACGTGTCAAATCAGCTTGTAGCACTGGACCCGGGTACAGAATATCATTTAGACTGATACCGTTTGATGTCGGACATGAAGCGTTAAAAACTACTCTTACTTTCGTCGAGACGCTATCAGGTTTTATTACCGCGTGATGAGGCAGGTAATAATTAGTCGGAGCCTGTTCATACCTGGGTGCCGACACCTTTACCATGTGGTCCAGCTCCACATACTCTTGTATGACGTTGTCATATGTTGATTTGAAATCAGGTCTTTTCATGAGAGCTACTTCGTTTCTTATAAACTGCTTGTAAGCACATTGGCGAGACTGACCCAAGCGCACTTCGAGAGGGAATTCAGTCTTAAATGGCAATGAAACTACATAGCGACCATCACTATTGCGTCGCGTTGTTTTAGTGAAATGTTCTTCACACCATTTGTCTTCTTTAGTTTTGAAGACGGTTTTCTGGGTTTCCTCCAACTCCCAAAAACGTGAGATCTGCTGATCGAGCGATATTTCATTAAAATAAGTGACGTACGTCGTAGATGTCGGTTGATTTTCTAATGGCATAGGGCCAGTGAAAATCCACCCGAAAACCGTCTCTTGCGCAATCAGCGATCCCAGGACATTCCTACGAATACCATCTAAAATTATTTTAGGGTAAATATCACCTCCAATCAGAACATCAACCTGGGTACTTTTGTAAAAGTTGACGTCTGCTAGAGGGATGTCTGGGAGGTTCTCGATAACGGAGCTATCCAGTGAACAAGTTGGAAGATTTTCAGTAAGTTGCGGAAGTATTAGAGCTTTTGTTTCAATTCGTAATTCAGAATTACCCGGTGATCCTATGATCAACTTGCAGCTCTTTTGAACTTTAGCTGATACGCTTTTGTTCAGACCGGAAACTTGTGCGTTTACTTTTTGGGTAGGGAGATTCAGAAGATTTTGTAATCTTTCTGATATAAATGTTCCTTCGGACCCAGAATCGATTAGCGATCTGGCAGTGTAAACCGTACCTCCGTGACATATGGTCACCATGGCAGTACCTAGAAGAACACTTTTCTTACTAATTGTAAAGCACGTCTGAACATTATCAATTTGCGTTTCGGTAGTGGACTGTATTTGGGTAGCATGAGTATGTGTGCTTGTGTTAGGCGTTTGGGATTGCGGCGAATTTCCAGCATTTGGCATGAACCTTGTACTCGGATTATTTTGGAAATCGCGATGCAAGAGTGTATTGTGACGTTTTTTACACGTTACACAACTATAACTGCTCTTGCAATCCTTGATTTCATGGGAACTTCCCAAACAATTAAGACAGACGTGGTATTTTCTCACCGTCGTCAACCTATCACTCACACTCATGTTTAAAAATTTTGAACAATTTCTCAGCGGATGCTGTTGTGATGGGCAAAGCTTGCAGCTGGAGTTCGATAAATTCACATGATGTGAATTAACTTTCTTCGCAAAGCTGCTGCTTTGTTGGCCGTAATTGGATTTTGGTACAGCACCTTTGTTGTTACCAGAACTCCTGATGTCCGAGACAGTCTCAAGAGTTTGGAAACGGCTAGTCAAAAAATTATCTAAATCTGTCCATTTGGGAATTTCAGATTTATTCACTATGCTCTGCTCCCATAAGGAGAGCGTATGCTCTGGTAAGCGCCTAGAACACAGATAGGTGAAAATTGCATCCCAGTTACTGATGTCGATATCATGCATCTGAAGGGATGAGATGCAATTATTAATGTCGCGCTGTAACCTTTTAATAGCACTCCCTGACTCAGAAGAGACAACCGGGAGATTGAAAAGTACTTTCAATTGGCTATTCACAAGAATCCGCTTATTTTCATAGCGGTCCTTAAGATTTTGCCACGCAAGGGCAAACCCCTCATGGGTAAGTGGACATTTTTTCACTATTTCCTTTGCTTCTCCTCGAGTCTTTTGATTTAGGTGATACAGTTTCTCAACAGGCGTTAACCGGGCGTTATCTCTAAAAGAGGGCCAAGACATGTAATCACAGTAAAAGAGCTCTGTATCACAAGGAGGAAGGTTAATATTGTGGCTTGAAGAAGGCAGCTTAATTTCGGGTTCATGTTTGGACTCATTCGCTTTATTCAATTCATGAATAATTTCACTCATTTTAGCCACACACCTAACATAAGTATCGAAACTAGTTCTATACTTTATTTTTAGGGTTGCGGCGTCAGTGGAACCTTGTCTGGTAGTAGACATTTCTTTAGCGCAAGTCTCGTAAGCTACCTTTACTTCTGTCCAAAGCGACTTAAGTTCTTCTTTATGAACTTCGACAATGAATATCGAATGCTCTTCAAACGAGATCTCGTTAAATTGTTCTTCGAATTCAACAAGTTGATCCGCTAAACGGATAAAAGTAGTTAACGCAGTCATTTTCGTTTCGTTATATGAACTAAAAAGAATGCTGGTAAAAATTATTTAAGCAATTGATATGCAAATTGCTCTTCTTTTAAAGTTTGAAAACTTTTTTCTCGAAAAAACCAAAAATTCGAGAAGAAAAAAGATAATTGACTGATATGCAGTTATTGTTTTCAAGCAAAACAAATTTATGCTAGTTAAAAAACGAAGCGAAAATCTCAAAAAAATATTAATGTGTTCCTTTTATAGAAAGGGCAACCACAAAAAATCAAAAAATAAAAAAATATTTATTAAAGATGATATATAAATGTAATATAGTAGAATATAATATATAACACTATTTCTTCGAGCAACCAAAGAATTTCTTTGTTTTCCAAAGAATTTTTTTTTTTTTTTTTTTTTAAAAAAGTGTTTGACTTTTTTGTCCCACTGTGCGCTAATTAAGTTTGAGGGGTTTTTGGTTATGCCTTGCCCACTGTGCGCAAGCACCCCAAGAAACCAAAGAGCGCGAGAAAAAAATGTCAAGTGTAGTTGGTGGAGGATTTAGTGTGTGTGCATGTGTGTATGCGTGAGCGCAGCTGGCTGTTTTTCGATGCACGCAGTAAGTTGTGTGGTCAAACAATATTTGCAGTTTCGCTTCAAAAAGAATTATTTTTTTTTTCCTTTGTTTTTTCTTATTTGATTTAAAGTAAATTTTTATGATAAAAACAAAACTCAATAGCCATTAGTATTTTCTATTTTCACTGTTTATTTTTACTTTACTTTAATTTAAAGGAAATTATGAAACGAAATTGCAAAATTTTCAATGTTTTTTTCACTTATTTTGACCACTGTTTTTTGCACTTTTTCCACTCTCACACCACTTTGTCACTGCAATATTTGCGTGTATTTATTATTTTTTGGAAATTTGCTCAACGAGAGCGAAAGCTAAAAACTTTTATTAATTTTTTTTTTCGCGCACACAATTTTGCATATATATATTTTTTTTTTTTTTTGATTTTGTTGCGAGAAATCCCAAACGAATTTTTTACCGCGGTTGGATTTAAGAATTTTATAAAAAACACTATTTGCACCGAATAACAAAAAAAACACTGAATTATAAAAATTGCACGCACCTTTTTTTTTTCCTTGGATTAATTGTTGGGGTTGCTGCTGGTGTTGAGTTTTTGTGGTTTCTCTTGTTGTTGTTTGCTTCCTTTGGAATTGTGGCTGATTATCCGGCTCGAAGGACCAATAAATATTCCAGTATAGATTTTCGGATCAGCTGGATTGCGCTTTTGAGAATAATTTAGCACTCTCATCGACAAGCCGACAAGAGCGCTCTTTTTTGGAGTTTTCGGAATAACTCTGAAAACTCACTCAACGCACTTAGCTGTTTTAACAAATACAAATTATTAAAATTCAACTTAAACTAAACTTAAATACAGGGTGACGGTGTAAACACTAACACTTATGTAGCAATCTTTATTTCTTATATTCAAGTAAAAACTTCAAAACAAAAAAGTTGTTTTGATAACGCTTCTCTTTTGATAAAATCAAGACCTCACTTTATTAAACCATGTAAAAATTCCTTCTTTTTAGGAGAAACCCTTATAAAATATAGCAAAATCCATGCCTGTTATTTGAAGCGCAGGTTTCTTAATTTAAGGGAAGCAGATTTTTCTGTGTGTAATAGGGGTGTCAAAAACCGGTCGGTTAAACCGTAAATAGGGTTTTCCCCTGTCGGTTAACCGGGTTTTTAAGGTTTTTATCTAAATTCGGTTAAACCGGTTAACCTTTTCTGTTTCGAAAGTTAGAGACAAAAATTAAAATTATATGTTAAGCTCAAAATATTTATCTTAGAATGAACAATATACAACACTATACCTGTGCACAGCATCGTGTTATCGGCAGCACTATAACAAACTCAACTTAGCAGGAGCCCCCATTTCGCACGTTACAACATATCAGATGACAAGGTCCGACTGTGAACTAACGGACCAATTTTCAAAGTATACATGTCACCGGAAATAATTTTTTGCAGACTTTAAAGCAGACCACTTGGTCGGAATAGCTAAACAATTTTTGGCTGCTCTAAACACTGTGCAACAATGAACAGAATTCTACAGTATAGGTAGATAGATATTGAATAGGTAGGATAATGATAGATAATGAATAAGGGAATTCTACAGTATAGGTAGGATACTATGATCAAAGGTGAGCAAAACTCCAGCTGGGTTTCGCGAGTTTAGTGCCCGCTTCTTTTTTATGGTCTATTTAATATTGTGGGTCCTAGTGATTTTGACAAAAAATGGTACCATTAGTGTTTGTTCAACAGTTCAGTCAGAAATAGAGATATGGGCTTAATGTCTTTGACAAAAATGTAGCTAATAGTCTAATGAACAAACACAAAAACAAAACATACTCGTAAAATCATTTTGTGCAATATTTTTCTTAATTAAATGCCAACAAAATTTAAATGTTTTTTTGCTTTTGGCCATAACTTGAAAGGCATAACTTGAAAATTTAGCCAAGAAAAACTTAAACAACTTTTGTGAACATACTTATGTGATCTGAAAACATTTTGTGAACTACTTAAATAGCTTAAACTGATAATTTTTTGTTTTTGCTTGTTTTCGACTATAACTCCTAAGCTAAGCAAATTTTTATCCAAATATCTTCGTAGACAAATCTTCGTTGAGAAATTGTAGACGAAGGAACAATAAATAACTTTTGTGAACATACTTATATAATCTGAACAGGTCAACAATAGATAAAAATCTCAAAAATATATTTATTTATGTGAAAAATAACAATTTTTTGGGCTGTTTTCGAAATTTTTTGACGGTAACTCCTAATCTAAGCTAATTTTTATCCAAATATCTTCGGACAAATTGTAGGCGAAAGAATACTGAATAACTCTTGTGAACATGCTTAAATACACTGAATAGAACATGACCTTATAAGACAGCTTCCATTGTGGCAAAAAGTCTGTCATACCTATTTTAAAAAAATACTAGTGGTATAAATTTTTCGCCACAATGGAAGCTGTCATACTATTTTTTTCTAAAAGCACATAAAATTTAAAATAAAATGCGCTGGTTATAATTATTTCCGTGATAAGTGCAAATTTTTACTGTTTGTTAATTAATAATAAAAAATCCTTGAAAATACTGGTGTCAGGATAGACCCTGTCATACAGGGCTTATTTTATTCGTATTGGCAGAGTTTAAACGTCATTCAAATTGAATGAAGAATATCGCGTTTTTTGTTCTCTCTTATTCTCTTCGAGATATTTGATTGAATAGCTGCTAACACGTGATTTTTTGATTGAATGGCCGATGCCGACTAAAAGTGTTGTTGTAATTACCAGAAAAGTGTATTATACAACCCTGTGATTGATTGATGCAGGTCTGAAGCTCCATCAAAATTTTGATTGAGGCGATGATGTGTTGAAAGTTCATTTCCGCTCTCGCAGTGAGTTCATCCTTTTTTTCGCTAGAAAAACAAGAAATTTTGAATGATCCTTCAATTTGAATGACGTGTAGACGTGCCCTTGATATTAACTATTTCTTAATACAAAAAATTTTGAAATCCGTGTAAGTGCACTTTTAGGATTGCTGGCTCCCCGCCTATAAAGTTTGAAAAATTGTTCGAGTTGATTTTTAAAAAAAAAAGTGTGCGTGTCAGCTCTGACGCGCGACTGGAGTTTACTCCTCTAGATTGATAACCCTGAAATTTGAGACGCATATAAATTTATTTATTTACTAGCTGAATACCCTTTTTAACTCGGGAGTTGATATAAATAATTTTCGATTTTTTTCCTCAATTTGAAAAAACTTTTCACGAACTTTAGGAATTTTGTTGTGAATTTTGTGTGCATCTTTCAAACCGGTACCTTCGGCGAAATGAACAAAATGTAGCTTCAACATCTGAAATTTATGAGAAAAAGTTGGGGAAATCGTGATTTGTGTGTGCGTGCCGCCGATCGCTTGCAAGAATATATTTTCAAGTTTTATATTGTATTCGATAGATTGCACATTTTTGAAAAAACTCACAGCCAAAAAGAATACTTAGTAATTCGCGAGGAAACTGGACAAAATCAAATAAGCATTGAAAATAGAAATTGAAATGTGGAAACAACGCCAACTTACGAAGCAACTGACTTGCGCATGTGTTAATGCGTACCCAAATACCAAAGAATTCACAATCAGCTCTCCTTTTTTACGAAAAAAGAAAGTAGAATATAAATACACACAAAGAAGAAAAGAAGATATTAATCACCCTTCGCGCTTTGCTACGCCTTACTGTATTTTGTAGTACAGCGCCCTCTAGGGTTCAAGATATAGCAAAATACATAGCGCCAAAAGACTCACCGCACCCGAAAACCACTTATAAAAATTATACTTATCGGATGAGTTGTTTTGAGTTTTTTGCAACAGCGCCCTCTGGTTTTAGAGATAGAATAAAAAAATAACGCCAAAGCCCTTTCCTTACTCGATATCAAATCCTATATATCCGATATACAAATTTTTATCTAAATCGGATGAGCGGTTTTTGAGTGTTTCACGATTTCTTAAGTGATTTGTACTACAGCACCATCTGAAATGCTGTTTTGTAGAAGTTTTTTGGACATTTTTAAAACATTTGCTCTGCAGTACCCTCTGGTGTTCAATACAGAACAAACTAGATAAGTCATAAAAACTACCGTGCCCAAAAACCCCTAAATACAAATTTTCGAATTTGAACCATCCAGGGATCCACTTAAGCACACACAAACAATTTCATCAAAATCGGTACAGCCGTATAGGAACAGTTTAATAACATGCATACGCACAAATTCTACAACAGCGCCCTCTACTTTTTGAAACAGAGCAAAAGAGATAACGCCAAAACTGTTGCCCTACACGAAAATCCTTTAGTAAAACTTTTCATCCAAATCGGATGAGCGGCGTTCTACTTTTTCACGATTTCTTAAGGGATTTGTACTACAGCGCTCTCTGGTGATCAAGATAGAACAGAGTAGATAAGTCATAAAAACTCACCGTATCCGAAAACCTCTATATACAAATTTTCATATAAATTGGATGCACGGTATTGGAGTTTTTCACAATTTCTTAAGAGATTTGTACTACAGCGCCTTCTGGTGTTCAAGATGGCACAAAAAAAAAATAAGTCCAAAACACTCACCGTATCAGAAAGCCCATATGTAAAATCGGATGAACGGTTTCGGAGATAAGCTAAAATAAAGAATGCCTGGAATTCGATCGCAGCGCCCCCTACCGGGTCCAACCTTTTTTTCTGGATAGCCTATATGTTGACCGGGGATATAAAAAACCTAGATGTAGTAGTAGTTTTTGAGTGATGCTTTAACAGACAGACGGACAGACAGACAGACAGACAAAAATTTTAAAAATGCGATTTTCGGACTCAGCGTCATTCAAAGGTCCATCGCAAAAAGAATTTAAAAAAATATTTAATGTACAGATTTTTTTTTTTACAATTTTATATAAATATAGATTTACTAGCTGAATACCCGGCTTAACTCGGTAGTTGATATAAATAATTTTCGATTTCATTCGTCAATTTGAAAAAACTTTTCACAAACTTTAGAAGGAATTTTGTGTACATCTTTCAAACCGGTAACTTCGGCGAAATGAATAAAATGTAGCTTCAACATCTGAAAATTATGAGAAATTGTTGGGGAAATCGTGATTTGTGTGTGCGTGCTGCCAATTGCTTGCAACAATATATTTTGAAGTTTTATATTGTATTCGATAGATTGCCATTTTTGAAAGAATGTGAGCAAAATCAGAGCAAAAACGAATTTTTGCCAATTCGCGAGGAAACTGAAAAAAATTAAATAAGCATTGAAAATAGAAATTGCAATGTCAAAACAATTCCAACTTATGGCGCAACTGACTTGCGCAAATTTTGATGCGTACTAAAAGACCACAGCATTCGGCATCAGCTGTCCTGATATGAGAAAAAAGAACTTTGGATATAAATACACATAAAGAAAAAAATAATGATATTTATCACCCATTGCGCTTTGCTGCGTCTTACCGTCTTTTGTAATGCAGCATCCTCTGGTGCTCAAGATATGACAAAATACAAAGCGCCAAAAGAATCACCGCACCCGGAAACCACTTATAAAAATCATACTTATCGGATGATTTGTTTTGAGTTTTTTGCGGTATTTGTACAACAGCGCCCTCTGGTTTTCGAGATAGAATAAAAAATAACGCCAAAGCCCTTTCCACACTCGATAATCAACTCCTGTATACCCGATATACAAATTTTTATCTAAATCGGATGAGCGGTTTTTGAGTGTTTCACGATTTCGTAAGTGATTTGTACTACAGCACCATCTGGTGTTTAAGATAGCGCAGAAAATAAAGTTCAAGATACCCACCGTATCCGAAAACTCCTATGTAAACATTTTCAAGCAAATCGGATGTACAGCTAGGAGTTTTTCGAGATTTTTAAAATATTTGCATTGCAGTGCCCTCTGGTGTTCAATACAGAACAAAACAGAAAAGCCATAAAAACTATCGTACTCGAAAACCCCTAAATATAAATTTTCATGTAAATCGGATGAATGGTTTCGGAGACAAACTATCATATAATAACAAAATTCGTGGAACCTGATCGCAGCGCCATCCTACCGGGTCCCATTGCGAATCCGAACCATCCAGGGATACACTTAAGCACACACAAAAAATTTCATCAAAATCAGTGCAGCCGTTTAGGAAGAGTTTAATAACATACACACGTACAAATTGGACAACAGCGCCCTCTAGTTTCGAGAAAGAGCAAAAAAGATAGCACCAGAACCCTTGCCGTTCTCGAAAATCGCTATTTACACGATTTCCTAATATTTGTACTACAGCGCCCTCTAGTGTTCAAGATAGCACAAAAAAGATAAGTGCAAAAAACTCACCGTATTAGAAATCCCCTATTTTCCAATTTTCATGCAATTCAGATGCACGGTTTAGGAGTTTTTCGAGGTTTTTCAAAATATTTGTACTACAGCGCCCTCTGGTGTTCGAGATACAGTGTAGATGAGTCAAAAAACTCAGCGTACCCGAGAACCTCTACATACAAATTTTCATGCAAATCGGATGAACGGTTTCGGAGATAATCTACAAAAAAGAATGCCTAGAACCCGATCGCAGCGCCCCCTACCGGGTCCAACCTTTTTTCCTGGATAAAAAGTAGCCTATATGTTGACCGGGGATATAAGGAACCTAGATGTCAAATTTCATTAAAATCCATCCAGTGGTTTTCGCGTGATGCTTTAACAGACAGACAGACAGACAGACAGGCAGATAGACAGACAGACAGACAAAAATTTTAAAAATGCGATTTTTGGACTCAGCGTCATCCAAAACGTCCATCGCAAAAAGAATTTCAAAAAAATATTTAATGTACAGATTTTTTTTTTTACAATTTTATATATATATAGATAGAGAGATAGATTTGTTTATCCAAACAAGGCAAATTTACTTATTTACTTATTTACAGGTTTTTTTTTAGTTATTATTATTATTATTTTTTCACTTAATTTTTTCTCCTTTCTTTGTTTTTGGTGATTGAAGGGGTTTATTCGTTGCGGCGTGATCCGCCTACATTGCTGACATTTTTTTAAAACATGTCAAAAATAAAGAGACATGGAAAGGCGAAAAAGAGAGGGGTCTTATAATTATATTTACCCTATAGGAACAAACTAACTTGTTTTTAAAAACAACTAATTAAAAAACTAATTTAAAATAAACTTGTATATGAACTACTTTGAATTATATTAAGGCGGCATCCACTGCAATTCTAAATAGTTTTTATTGCATTATATATGAAGTAACTGAAATACTACTTAAAAACAAGTGATTGATAAACTACTTTGAATTATATTAAGGCGGCAACTACTCTGATTTTGACATCTTTTAATTGCAAATTTTTATTAGATTACAAGTTTATATATATTTAACCATGTTATTTCATCAAATATTATTAACTTTAGACCATCAGTTATAGTTTTCAATTGGTTATTTAAAAGTAATTAAAAAAATAATTTAGTTATAACTAATTTAACAAGTAGTTGAAAATATATGCAGACGAAAGTCAATTGACTTATTTAGCGGACATCACCATACGAAATATGTTAGTTCGTTCTATGGAAAAAAGTCAGAATTTCAACTAGTTGTGGTTGACAAAAAACCACTTTATCAACTACTTTTTAATTAGTTGATTTTCCTACAGGGAAATTATACTTATAAACATGAATGTGGTAGTGAACATGGGAGTGGGAGTTAGAGATAGGAGAGTATTTACAAGAAATTGGATTGGATTGATTGAATTGGATTGGAAAAAATTGGTTAACTGGTGAGTAATAAGGGAAAAAATTAGGGTGGGAAAAAGTGCTTAGAAAGGGAGCGCCTGAACACGGATTTTGACATTGATGGCGAGTAGTGTTCGCTTATAGTATTGAATATTCTACAACAACTATTTAAGGGTTCGTTGTATGCATAGATGGTGTGGTGCTGAGATTCACTAAAAAATCTTGTATGCCTAGTTCTCCTTAATGGTTCATTAAGTATAATCCTGCTGGAGATATATTCGCTATCGATTTTACCAGTAATGACATCGAATGTAAAGCATGAACAAAGTAATGTTCTTCTTAATGAAAGCGGCATTATGGGTGTGTGCGAATTGAACTAAATTGCTACCTAAACTAAATTAATGTAAAGCAGATAAGGTTTATTAAGGTTAATTAAGGCTAATTACAAGTAGGTTAAAGGTTCAGAAATGCCATTATTCTCTTCTCTTAAGATATGTCATTAATTTAGGAAGCATTTAGGTAGCTCGGAATTTTCCTAAATTAATTTAGGAAATACTGCTTTATCGACACAATTTAGTATAGGTAGCAATTTAGTTCAATTCGCACACACCCTATATTAAGGATTTTCAGTCTGTGTTCATACGAAGGTAAGTTTCTATAATCCCGTGAATCATAACAATCCCTTAAAGCAAAAAGCAGAAATTGTTTTTGAATAGATTCAAGTCTTTCTTTGTGCACTTCAAATACTCGATTCTAAACTATGCAACAATATTCAAGAATTGGGCGCACTAACGTACAGAATAATGTTTTTGTATATATTAATATATTTTAAATATATACAAAAGTAGCACGTAACTCTAAAGTAAAGGCAGTGTGGTGGAGGGTATTAGAAAATATGTGCTCAGCTTCACCTGTTGGACTGACCTTTATTTCGTCATAGGAGTTAGTAAGAATTAAATCTAACCACCGCCCATTCTGGCTTAGAATTGGTGCTACTTGCTGACAATCGTTACTACAGAAGGAACTAAGTAAGTTAAAGTCGACTGCATTAGAGAGGTTCATTGGGAGAAGATGATTGTCATTATCGTCGGTGAAAAAATAAATATTGGGTCGGTTAAAGTCACCTAGAAAAATAACCTTATCTTCCACGCTTAAAGCCGCTATGCTGTTATAGTTTCGCATAATTCATTATACGAACTTTCATCTGAATTGGGGGAAATATAAATGACACCAATGTATATGTAAACATTTTGCCCTAAGCTTATTTTTATTATTCTGTGCTCAAAGTGTATTGAGGGGGTGGTTGAAATCAGCTCGCACGATAAGATGTAATATGTGGCGATTAAAACACCTCATCCACGAGATAAACCTGTGTTCATATAGTCTCGGTCATTTCTGAAAATTGTCCAATCCCTATCCAGAATTTCCTCGTTTTTGAACGTGTCATTTAACCACGTTTCTGTAAAAACAAGATAATTGAAGTGACAAGATTTAGCCTCAACAAAAAGTTTATTGAGTTTACCTCTCATACCACCGCAATTGTGGTAAAATATTTTTAATGAGGTTATTGCTAGGTTAGGTTGGTTTTGAGAGATAGGGGTTGTGCTAGGGTGAGGAGTAATAGTTGAGTTTGGCGTTACATCGTAATATTTATGGGTGCCAAAACTGTTTTGTAAATTAGTTGAGGAAGCGGATTGCCGTGAATCTTTGGGTATTACTTGAAGGATGTTGTTAGGAGCAATAGTAGTTTTTGAAATTTGCACCAGATTTATTCAAATGCCAAAGACGCTTTGATGCGGTATGTGACGCAAATGCTGACAAATCCTTCTCGACATTAGCTGGTGAGATATTGAAGCTTTCGTGAAAATTAACGAAGATTTTCTTTAGTTCAGTTGGATTAGTCGGAAGACCTTCTTGCTGTATTGCTACTATAACGCTTGTTCTTGTCGAACCATCAATGCATATCATCAATGCAAGCAAGGTATAGGCGTACATTTTCCTATAACCTTCGGTCTCTTAGACGAGACATAACAAATCGGCCATCAGTGCTTGTCTCCGCTAGGTTTTTTGTTAATTTTGCTGAAGGCGGAAGAGAGGATCAAGGAATGTAGGGGAAGTTGGTGTTGTGGTGGTCGTGTCTACTAAGGGTGTATTTGCTTGAGTATGAGGGGTATTTAGCATTCTGTTTGAAGTGAAAGCTGGTGCAGTTATGTTAAGAGCACTTTTTGGTAAAACATTTCCGGAAGGGGGTTATGGGTTTAGGGTATAGGAGTGTATGAAATTGGGGTAGTTGGTCATAAGCGCAGATACTCTTTTAGTAGCGGTATGGCTTGGAGGGGGAGTGGTTTTCGGCGAAAGGTTAAATGAAACTCGATTCTGTTTAAGAAATTTAGGCTTAGATGGATGTTGGAAACCATAAGTGTAATAAGAGGATGAAGAAATTAGAGGCTATTTTGAAAGAGAAGAGAAATTAGGAAAGATATTTATTTTGCAAGCCCAATTAGAATCTGGCAAAGACTTTTTAGTTACATTAATTTTAACATTATTCTTACGCATACTTCTTATTCTAGTTGAGTTTTGATTAGAATTGAAATGAGGAATAGAATTAGAAATAGAAGCATTATTCTTTGGCTTTCTCTTAATTTTATTTGTATGATTGTATTTCGAATTAGAATTTAAATTGGAATTTAATTTAAAATTAGATTTAGAGTTTGGAGAGCTTCTTGAGAACATAAGCCATTCTGAGTCGGCGTAAAACATGTAGGTCTAGTTCTCGATCATTTGTGTGCAATCATTTCACATCACACACAACACAATTGATCATAAGAACCTCGGTCAAAGTCCTTTCAAGAGCTGAGATGGCCATTTCGTTATCATATATCCCACTCCATGCGCGCTGCCGCTGAAGAAGTCATTGTTTCCGGCGCCAGCAACCTCGGAACCAATGGTATGATCAGGAGTGTCGCATTGCGACTGCAGTAAAAAACGCCGCATATAGAAAAACGCTGCAGTCAGCTGCAATGCGAGCCGTGCGAGAAAACAAACGAGAAAATAGGAAGGAAGAGAGGTGCCTTTTCAGACGCAAGAAAAGAGAGCAGGAAAAGCGTGAGCGGGAGGAACTAGAGGTATACCAGGGCAAGAAGGATGCACGAAAATTCTATCAACAGGTTAAGCGTCCAACAAACGGTTTCAAGCCCGGAGCATCCACTTGTAGAGACGAAAATGGAGATCTGAATACGGATACGCAGTGTGTGCTGAGATTGTGGAGACGGCACTTCTCCAATTTACTTACTGGCGACGATTCCACCAATGCCGCCCATGGAGAGCGCAGTTCAGAGCTACCGATCAACAATGACGGAGTGGAAGTACCACCACCTAGCCATGAAGAGGTTCGAGTTGCTATCCAATGACTCAAAAACAACAAAGCAGCGGGTGCTGACGGCCTGTCAGCTGAATTGCTTAAAACCGGCGGCGATGAATTGATAAGGCGCATGCATCAGCTCATCAGCAACATATGGCTAGAAGAAAGCATGCTCGACGATTGGAACCTCAGCGTACTGTGCCCAATACTAACTCCACCAGGTTTCGGCCTGCCTGTCCCAAGCCAGGATAAAGGAGGAGGGTTGTTTGTAGGATACGTCCTGCAAACGTAAAAACTGATAAAGCCAACCAAGAGCTTGGGGTGGCGCCCATCTTGGTAGCAGGTCATATTCGGTATATCGATATGAAACAAGCCTGCGAAGGTATAGCAATTGACCTTAAAACTTGTTAGTACGGGGACAGCCTTTACCCGTCGGATGGGGTTGACCCTATCTATCCACCGCATGGAGACCTTAATTCGGCTGGAAAAACTGGATGTGAAGTGTTGGCAGGCGTGCGTCAAAGTGTCAACTCTTCGGCTTTCCGAAGTGTTGCTTGTCAGGAGTTTGACTCGCACCCTCAAACTGGCAAGGCAGTCACTAAGGGAAGTGTTGTTTTTTGGTTGTTTAAACTAAGGGTTCTCATACTGAGGACGGCAGTCCCTGAGAACAATGGCCAATACTCTGTGTCTGGATGTTGACTTTCCGAACGGCCAGAGTGAGAGTGGCAATTGCAAAGGTCCTCCAAAGAAGGTACCAGTCATGTGCAATAGTTTCCAGCTGAGTCGGCACCTGCAAACTGTTAGACTAGCCTCTAAGTGCTCATTGAGCACAGTCATGCATATGAAGGCACTTTTTCATAATTGCATTTGTGTCTTCTTGGTCTTCTTGCGGGGATGTTGTGGATCCTCATCTGACGGGATCGAGTTGCCCAGATGACTGTCGTGGGCTGGCCCTTCGGGGAGTCTCGTACTGGTTGTGGTTGTGTGAATGCTACACAGGTCTAGATTGACTGGCGGGGTCGCGCAATGGTACGACCGGGCTGGCATATCTGTCTTAATATGCAAGAGATTGGGTAGGTCTCGTCTCCACCAGTAGATGGATGGAAGTACGTCGCTACGGAAGTCTAAACTGGTACTGCTATTACGGGCAGTATGCAAATTCATAATGCTCCTAATCAGCTGGGCACTGGGTGATGCTTTGTGTTTGTGAAACAGCTTCCATGTTCGTGTTGCCACACCGGATGCCCCGTACGTTTTACTTGCTAAAATGTAAACGGGTCCGTGTTGTAGCACAAAGTTCATGGTTGTCTGTTTCATGAACTATTACCCTAGGTTTTGGATAACCCAACTTACTTGAGCCTTACGGCAGGTGTAAGTTGTCAATGCTGAAATCGTCTGTGCCCTATACTTAAGAAAGGAGACCCAAGAATCTGCGCAAGTTATAGAGGTATCAGTCTTATTTCCATCGCATATAAGGTTCTCTCAAGCGTACTGTGTGAAAGATTAAAGCCTATTACAAAAACACTGATTGGACCTTATCAGTGTGGCTTTCGACCTGGTAAGTCCACCATAGACCAGATTTTCACGCTACGACAAATCCTAGAGAAAACCCACGGATATCAAATTAACACACCATCTCTTTGTCGATTTTAAAGCTGCGTTCGATAGCCCGAGAAGGGATTGCCTATACGCAACAAAGTCTGAGTTCGGTATACCTGCAAAGTTGATTAGACTTTGCAGAATGACGTTGAGCAACACACGCAGCTCCGTCAAGGTAGGAAATGACCTCTCCGAAACCTTCAATACCGAAAGAGGTTTCAGGAAAGGCGATCCACTGTCTTGCGATCTCTTTAACATCATCATGGAGGGGATCGTACGAAAAGCCGGTGTGCATCGTAATGGCACCATTTTCTATAAATGTGTCCAGCTCCTTGCGTACGCTGATGATATTGATATTGTTGGCAGAACCAAGAGAGATGTTACCGCTGCTTTCGCCGCTATTGAAAAGGAATCAGCCAAAGTGGGTTTGACGATAAATGAGGATAAAACAAAGTATATGCTGTCTACAAACAAGGTAGCTTGGCGTTTAGACTCCCACGTTTCATCCGGCAGCTATAACTTTGAAGTAGTCAAGGATTTCGTTTACCTTGGCACCGCCATTAATACCAAAAACGAAATCAGCCTGGAGATAAAGCGAAGAACAATAATTGCTAATAGGTGCTCCTAAGGGCTCAGTAAGCAACTAAGTTCCAGAGCCCTCTCTCGATCGACAAAACTAACACTCTACAAGACGCTCGTTCTACCTGTGCTGCTTTATGGCGCTGAGGCATGGGTAGTTTCGCAAACTGACGCAGCCGCTCTGGGGGTGTTCGAGAGAAAAGTTCTTCGCAAAATCTTCGGTCCTGTTCGAGTCGGCGATGACTATCGCATCCGAATGAACCACGAGCTGTATGAGCTCTACGATGACATTGACGTAGTTCGGCGTATAACTGTGCAGCGACTACGCTGGCTGGGTCATGTCCATCGTATGAACGACGAAGCTCCAGCGAAAAAGGTGCTCGAGGCGAGGGTCGCTGGTCAACGACGACGAGGGAGACCATGCCTCCGATGGATGGACCAGGCTGAGGAAGCCCTAACCGCACTTGGTGTATCCGATTGGAGAAGGCGCGCGCAAAGCAGAGGCGCCTGGCGAGAGCTGATGAGGTCGGTTGAAACCCGGACACGGGTTGTTACGACCACCTAAGTAAGTAAGTAAGTATATTTTAAAATTAAAAATCTATACAATCCTTTTAGTAATATAAAGATGCCTATATTCACCCTTTTCACCTTTCACCCCTTTGGATTTCATTCAATAAAAAATCTTTGCATAACCCCATAATGCTTTTTAGTGATATTGCAATAATAGTGCATTATTGGTAATACGTTTTAGTGATAGTTCAATATGAGTGCATTATTTATCATCTACTTTAATGATAGTTAAATATTAATGCATTACTTTGATTCGTGTAGTGTTAAATTAGTGCACTAAATCTGTAAAATTTAATGGAAATTTAATAAATTTGCATTATCAATGATTTGATTAAATTACGGAAAAATTATCAATGCATTTCCTCATTTAATGTAATACGCCCAGGTCTGCCTAATAGTAACGTCATTATTAAATACTGTAATATAAGGTTTAATGTAATCGTGAAAACATTGCATCAATGGTTGTACCATATCTAGTCGTTCCCAGTGTTCTACTAGAACCTAAATCTAAATTAACGTCTTCTTTCAAAAATTGCATTATAGTCAATCCTTCACCTGTATGATGAAACAATTGAAAATTTTCTTAAATTTTTCATATTTTTTCGCTTTAAGATCAATTTGTTGACATATTTTGTATTTAACGCCCCGTTATGTCATAGCAATAAAAAAATCCAGCTAATTGTTAATCCAAAAAGTTTTATTTAGTTGAGATCGGTTGAAAATTCGTCGAGTTATTCTATTTAAAGTATTTCTTCTTCACTTCAAAATAACCAAAATAACTATGTTTTATTGTTCTTACTTGCGAAAAACTCACTACGCACAAACCCACACAATTTTTGTGTTGTGCAGAGGCTAGCTCAACATAAAAAAAGAAGATAGAGAGCAACATGTAGTATTGAAACTCTAGCAAGCACAAGCTGGTTAATAGAAAACGACCAAGCATTGCGTGGCATCGGAGATGATTTCATACAAATTTATATATTTTAATAAAATAAACTTAGTATTGAAATTTAAAAACGAAAATACGCAAATACTGTTTTGTAGCACAAATATGATATTTTAAAACTTATTTCATAAAAATTGGCCCAGTACTTTTTGAGTTTTACAAAAATTTGCTATTCAATTTTATCTAATAGCAGATTGCTGCTGTGTGTATTTTGTTGGTATTTCTTCGTTGTTGGTATTTTGCTTGGCGACGCTGACAGCGTAACGCTTGATTTTTTAGATAACGGTCGATTTCACTCGCCATAAAATTTTTAATCGCGGGCAATATATGAAATCTATTCTAAAGGAGTAAGCTCCAAAAATTTTAAAAACGTCGCGTACGCTAAATTTTGTTATAATTTTTTTTTTTTGGTTTATTTGATGTACCACCATTGTAGCGAAACTTTACATGATTAAAGCATTTTCTAAGTGAAAGATTGTTTTTTATGTATTTCATGAGTCTAAGCTGCATTACTGCGAACACCGAGATGGCAAAAAAATAAAAAAGTCCTTTTGAATTGAGACATTAAGCTTTAATTTAGTAGAAACACTTTTTATTTCAAACCTATCTGATGATAGGAAAATCAGAAAAAAGACGACACATAATGGTCCACTGAAAATGCAATCCTTTTTTTAAATGTAGGTACTTCCCATAAATGCCATAAAGAAATAAAAGAGGGACTGATTTGTTGTTTAATTTCAGGTTAGAATACAGGTCTGTAAAAAGGAAGTCTCAATTATATTTTGATTTCAGTCTTAAAATCGGAAATAATGGAGGCGTGGTTATGTTTAGAAACTCAATCCTGGATTCAAGTCTGACTATAAGAGGCCTGAGCTTGTTTTCTACTGAGCACCTATCACCATCTTAACCTCTCAAAAATCTTAACCGACCTGCGAAATTTAACTGAACGACCAAACTAAATTAAAAGCTTAACTTAAAAATCAGACAAAATATGTAAATCTCAAAGCATATAGAGACGTGAAAAGCAGAGGGTTCTTTAAGGCTTCACCCAAACTTCATTTTGCATTGCTTTATTAAAATTATTCAGGAAGCGCCACTGCAATACAGGGTGGCACAATGAAAAGTTGCGATAAGTGTAAGATTTAATTTTTCATTATATTAATTTAAAAAAAAAAACACTCAAATTGTATTTTCCGGCTTCCACCCATAAACATAAGGGCCTGTCGATTTAAAAATCGCTCAATGTTCTGTGAAAATCGTATTCTAGGGATCAAAATAAGAAACTTTGCCGAAGGAACCATACCTCTAAAACGAATTCTGATGTCCCCCAATTTGGGTCGAACTTTTGGGTAGGGGCAAATTTTGAAAAATCCCACTTTGACCCATTTCGAGTGCTCCAATCGAGTCCAAATGTATGACCGACCCCCACTAACTTTGGAGGCTTGACCCACCCATGCCAGTGGCACACCCCCTGGAACGCCTCTGTGGGGTTCCCCATACAAACTTTTCAAAAAATCACCAGTTTTGGCCCTTTACATGAAAAAATCAGTAAAATGGCTATGTTTTTTCTTTATTTTTATTTATTTATTTAAAATAATACTTATTATTTATTTATAATAATATCTATTTTTTCTCTTTTGAAATTTATTTAGTCAAAACATATGTAAATGAAAAAATTAATTTAAGTTAGTTATAGAAAAGAAACTAAAAAAATTATTGTTTGAAGTCTTTTTTACTTTCAAGTCTGGGCAATTTCGCACGGCTCTCTAATGTCGTCGCCATAACAGCCTCTACATTTTCCGGTATAACCCGTTTGGAAACGCTAGCTAGCAATTGAACATGTCGTTCAGTTCCTTGTATGTGTGATGCAATTTTTGGATCATTAAACGGTGGATCATCTTTATTTAAATATTCTTTCAATGTATCGTACGGAATGCTTCGCGTGAATGGTGGTTCAAATACGTTATTAATGTCATTCATATTGATCATTTCCGTGTAACTTGTGCAATTAAACTTTATATCTGGTTTTTTATAAGCTCTAAGTTGCGTTGGGTCGTCAATATCTGTTCGATAGCGTAGAATTATGTTAATAGCACAGTCGCGCTTTTCTGTGCTATCATCAAACAACATTGATAACAAGATATTTTCCGAATGCGCATAATATGAATTATCTGTAATTACTTGATTGACAATTTTGCGTAAACGAGGTTCTAGAAATCGTGACTAACTAATGAAGTTGAAAAATAATGCACTGCCGTACACGACAGAGCTGTAATACTTGATATTGAAGTACATTGGCACATAACATTTAATTATAAATTCAACCAGAATTCTTAAATTTGCATCTGGATTTTCCGATGTCACATATCCGATGTCACATATAATTGGCTTTGGTGAGCCACCGAGAATGTACAATTTTCCCTGGTTTGATGTTAGCCAGATCCACCGAAACCACGCCGCTAGAAATTGCATGGGCCATGTCGTATAAGTACTTCGAATCGGTGGAAAATTCAATTTTTTTCTGGAGCGGGGGCATATTTTGCAACTCAATTTTCTAGAAGCCGTCCACCACCTGAAAATATATAATAATAAAATAATTAAAAATGGTTGACAATTATAATAAATGAGTGATAGCAATAACTTACCGGAAGAGTTTCACAAGGTTCGATTTGACGGCTCAGTTTTCCGGTTGCCGATCTTGGTCCAGTGCTGGTTGATTTATCCAAAGCTTCAAACAAATGCCGAAACGGAAGTTCGTTGAAGTGTAGAAGGCAAACGAACCAATGCAATGGTCTTTTTAACAGCAATTCGTATAATTCCACCTTGTGGGCCAGTGTTTGTTGGCTCACCGTCAGTGCATATTCCAATTACTGCATCCAGTGATATATTTTTATCGTTGAAAAAATCTTTTAATTTGGTTGTTTTGTATTCAGCGGTTTCATGTTCCAGTCTTACGTAACCAATCAATTCAGAATTGGGTTCTCTCAAAATAACAAGATGAGGTTCTTTTACCATCCTAGTATGATACTTCTCATCAACTTTAGCTGTCGTTAAAGTATCATTTTTTCTGCCATCGAATGAAAACGCTAACAAATTGGTATGATCTAACCGTTTGCGAACCACTTCTTGTCTGCATTTCTCTTTTTCTCTGCGAACTTTCGATTTATCCATGATGAGAGGTTTGCCATGCTTATCTTTCATTTTAAAATCTTGGAAAAGAGCGGTTCCCAATGCCGATGCTACTCTATCAGGCACACCAAATCTGTCACATACCAAGGCAAAGTTAAAACAATCGTATCTCTCTGTGTATTGTGAACTTGTGCTTCTATCCATATCTTCTTGAACCGGTGGCGGTGCGTATGTTGAATCATCGGGATCTTGGTATGTTGGCATTGATGACATAGACGTTGCTCCTTGCTCTGATTATGTTGATCGTGCATGAACTCTTTGAGGCGTTCGGGAACCCAGCCGCATGCACATGGAGCTGCCTTCGAATCGCATTTACATGTTCCAATGTAAAAAATTGTTTCCAGAGATTTTACATACTCTGTAAATTGTTGGGTTTTGTTTCTTCTTTTGATTTGCTCTTGATACTTGTCAAGCAATTTATTCAATTTATTAAATACACTTTTTTTCAGTATTATTTCCGTACCAAGTTTTTCCCAAATTCCATTCAACTTATCTTGTACTTGAATAGTGAATGATTTATGGGAAAACTTTTTTTGTTTTGTTTTAGCACGTTCGCTTAAGTAAAAATAATATCTCAAGATATCCAGATGGGTTGGTAAATTAAGATCAGTCAAATCAGTAGACACACCAAAAACAGTAACATCGTGCTTGGGTATATGACTCATTGGGTTTTCGATAGTTGTTGATGTTGTTGTTGCTTCATCTTGCGGTGTAGAGGATGGTGGATTCATTGTCAACTTTTTGATTTGGAATGGTAAACGTCACTTATTATTTTTTTTTTAAATATTTTTTCATGTGAAATTAGCACTTCACACTTTGAGTTCTTCACAACGTCTTAATGCATTCACAAAAACTGTTGCGTTATATATGGTCTACGAGACGAGGTAATAAGAATGAAATGGTAACTTCAATTCTACCTGCTGTGTCTTGTGGTGGCTTAAAAACGCACACAAGCAATTTTAGGATCTGCAATTGTGTCACAGTGATACCTTAATTTTTTAAAAGGGTTGCGGTGCATTCCAGTGATACCTTAATTGTTAAAATGGTTGCATAAAACGCGCATTTCTTAAGATGGTGCCAAGTACCTAGGTGCAAAGTACCCACAAAAAGGGTTGTAAAAACAACCTTCATTTCTTGAGTAGGTGCTATAAAAAAACTACACAAGTAAGCTTACGACATGCAGCTGTGTCTTGTGGTGCCTTACAAAACGCACACAAGCAATTTTCCGATTTGCAATTGTGTCACAGTGATACCTTCATTTTTTAAAAGGGTTGAATAAATTTCTAAAGAGAAAAAAACTCCAAAAAGAAAAAAACATAGGCATATCGCTGATTTTTTCATGTAAAGTACCAAAACTGGCGATTTTTTGAAATGTTTGTATGGGGAACCCCCAGGGGGTTCCAGGGGGTGTGCCACTGGCATGGGTGGGTCGGGCCTCCAAAGTTAGTGGGGGTAGGTCATACATTTGGAATCGATTGGAGCACTCTAAATGGGTCAAAGTGGGATTTTTCAAAATTTGCCCCTACCCAAAAGTTCGACCCAAATTGGGGGACATCAGAATTCGTTTTAGAGGTATGGTTCCTTGGGCAAAGTTTCTTATTTTGATCCCTAGAATACGATTTTCACAGAGCAATGGGCGATTTTTTTGCCTCCCCACAAATCGACCCGGCCTAATAAACATATATTCCATCCATAATTAACTAGAAAACTTAGTTACAAGTGTCATGTAAGATCCAAATTTAAAAGGATCTTAACCATTAGCATGTATGCTGAATGTTACTTTCGAAAAGTTTTATTCAAATCGGAGATCAAGTAACCAAGAAAATTGAATTTAACTTTTTTTCGTCACATATGTACGTTTCAGTGATGAAAGATTTTTTGTTTTCAGTGTACTTTTTTGATGTTTAATTTTATATCATTATTTTTTTTTTTTTTTTTATTTGAATAATTGTATTTAATTTTGCATTAGGTTAAGTTTCTTCAGCTCATCAGCAAAATATGGCTAGCAGAAAGCATGCCCGCAGATTGGAACTGTGCCCTATACTTAAGAAAGGAGACCCAACAATCTGCGCTAGTTATAGAGGTATCAGTCTTATTTCCATCGCATATAAGGTTCTCTCTGTGTGAAAGATTAAAGCCAATTACAAAAACACTGATTGGACCTTATCAGTGTGGCTTTCGACCTGGTAAGTCCACCATAGACCAGATTTTCACGCTACGACAAATCCTGGAGAAAACCCACGAAAATCAAATTGACACACACCATCTCTTTGTCGATTTTAAAACTGCGTTCGATAGCCCGAGAAGGGATTGCCTATACGCAACAATGTCTGAGTTCGGTATACCTGCAAAGTTGATTAGACTTTGCAGAATGACGTTGAGCAACACACGCAGCTCCGTCAAGGTAGGAAATGACCTCTCCGAAACCTTCAATACCGAAAGAGGTTTCAGGCAAGGCGATCCACTGTCATGCGATCTCTTCAACATCAGCATGGAGGGGATCGTACGAAAGGCCGGTGTGCATCGTAATGGCACCATTTTCTATAAAGGTGTCCAGCTCCTTGCGTACGCTGATGATATTGATATTGTTGGCAGAACCAAGAGAGATGTTACCGCTGCTTTCGCCGCTATTGAAAAGGAATCAGCCAAAGTGGGTTTGACGATAAATGAGGGTAAAACAAAGTATATGCTGTCTACAAACAAGGGAGCACGGCGTTTAGACTCCCACGTTTCATCCGGCAGCTATTACTTTGAAGTAGTCAAGGAGTTTGTATACCTTGGCACCGCCATTAATTCCACCAACGAAATCAGCCTGGAGATAAAGCGAAGAACAATAATTGCTAATAGGTGCTACTACGGGGTCAGTAAGCAACTAAGTTCCAGAGCCCTCTCCCGATCGACAAATCTAATACTCTACAAGACGCTCGTTCTACCTGTGCTGCTTTATGGCGCTGAGGCATGGGTAGTTTCGCCAACTGACGCAGCCGCTCTGGGGGTGTTCGAGAGAAAAGTTCTTCGCAAAATCTTCGGTCCTGTTCGAGTCGGCGATGACTATCGCATCCGAATGAACCACGAGCTGTATGAGCTCTACGATGACATTGACGTAGTTCGGCGTATAACTGTGCAACAACTACGCTGGCTGGGTCATGTCCATCGTATGAACGACGAAGCTCCAGCGAAAAAGGTGCTCGAGGCGAGGGTCGCTGGTCAACGACGACGAGGGAGACCATGCCTCCGATGGATGGACCAGGCTGAGGAAGCCCTAACGGCACTTGGTGTATCCGATTGAAGAAGGCGCGCGCAAAACAGAGTCGCCTGGCGAGAGCTGATGATGTCGGTCGAAACCCGGACACGAGTTGTTACGGCCACCTAAGTAAGTAAGTAAGTTTCTTCACCCATAACTTTTTAATATTAAAGTCAGATTATCATAAATATGTAATGTTTTTTAAAGTACAAAGAAATAAAGAAATAATAGAAAACACATCACCTAAAAAACTAGTTCACTGAATAATTAAAAAAAAAAAAATAAAACTAAATGGCTACTTCAGTCCTTGAAAGGACTTTGACCGAGCTTCTTATGATCAATTGTGTTGTGCGTGTTGTGAAAATGTTTGAACACAAATGATCGAGTACTGATCTACAAGTTTTATGCCAACTCCGAACGGCTTACGTTCTCAAGAAGCTTTTCATGGCAGTTTTTACTCTCTGAGGTTTGCCATTATCTGCAGAGAGGTGACGGCCGAACAGAAAAATTAATTCAACAGAAAAAATTTTCTGTGTCAGATGGGAATTGCCACTACTAAATTATCTACCCAACAAAATACCTTCGCACCGTAGACTGAGCCCATACAAATGTTGGACGAAAATTGAAGAATGCTCTTATGATAATGAAATTTGGTGTGCTTGGTTAGTTTAAGTGCTTAAGAAAAATTAAAAAAAAAATTGAAATTGGACAGCTTCCTTAGACCTATATTCATTTTTTATATAATTCTGTATTGGTTGTATATACAAAGGTTATTTGATCTTTGAGAAACTCGGTCAGAATGCTAAAAAAATAATGTGGAAGAAGCGGTCTAAAAATAGTTGAAATCAATTAGTCCCTAGGGGTACCTCCCTTGAACCTATATTAATTTTCAACGTGATTTGGTATGGGAGGGGCATACAAAAGTTGACCGATATTAACGAAACCCGGTCTAAATACTATAATAGCCTCCTTTACGGGCTATTAAATAAAACCTCTTAACGGGCGCTTCGCGTTTCTGATTCTTGGGATTGTACTGCGCAAAAAAGTCCACTAGACCATACGTCTACGGTGAAAATCGAGCTTCCAGATTTTGACAGCAGTTTTTTCTCAGACTTTATTTTTTTGGAAAATTTGCAAATTTTCTTGGGCTCAGATTCCGTAAACTATTTGAAATTTTGACTTATTTTCAGAAGTAAAGTTGTAGCTATTGTCTCGGGCTACAATTTCTCTGAACATATTACTTAAAAAAAACGTCGTTTTTATGGTCAAAATGTCGAAAATGTAGAAATTCACCACTTTTTTCCACGTTTTTTTAGATATTTTGGCCTATAACAGCCAAAGCATTGAGATTTTTGATCCAATACTAAGACAAAAATTGTAGCCAAGACAATAGTTAAGAACTCTCTAGTACATCGCAAAAGCATTAGAATGCTCCTTCAGGCAGTTTTGGCCTTGTGAAAGTGAACATTTTTTGTGAAAATATAGATAAATTACCATTTTCAGTTGTTCATAGCGCAATATCATAAAAATGTTCTATATCTTATTTTTTCCACTTTTTTTATCCAAAAATATTTTTTTGTTTTGTTCAATATTTATTTTGAAAATGATGAGAAATTCATTTAACGTACATAGTAATTGTATTGGTAGAGACAAGGTATGAATCAAAAAGAAAGCAATTATTGTTTTAAACGATTTCACATCAAAAATTCCAATTCTGTGTATTTTCCATTCAAAGATTGCCTTCCAAATCTTTTCGAGATTCCATACGGGGCGCTTTCTCTTGGCCTTCAGATACAGATGCCATTATACCTTCACGGTTTTTGTCGATTGAGCGCTTAGCAACACTAGCTACCCTATAGGAACAAACTAACTTGTTTTTAAAAACAACTAATTACAAAACTAATTGAAAATAAACTAGTATATGAAATACTTTCAATTATATTAAGGAGGCAACAACTCTTATTTTGACATATGCTAATTGCAAATTTGTGTTAGATTACAAGTTTATATATACATATTTTACCATGTTATTTCATTAAATATTATTAACTTTAGGCTTCACTAAAATTTTGTTTCAAAAAGACATATTTTTTATTTACGACATTGAGCTGCAAGACAGACGTGGTAAACACACTATAAAACTGATAGACTGCCTCAAACCCCTGTGAAACGATTAAAAATTCTTTATTATTTAAGATATTCAAATTACAAACTGGTAGTGTTTAGCAAACATTGGACAATTTGGACTTTGTGCGGAAATTGATGCATTGCTTAACCATTCAGCCAACACCTCATCACTTCAGTAGTAAAGACGCACGCCTTTCCCTACGTAGCATCGAGTCTGCTCCATCACTTCATTGCGATTGACACTTAAAAGAAGCACTAAGCAAAATATTGGTGTGTCCATCGACCATGATTGATGGTTGCAAAGAGTTGGAAATCCCGCTGACACGCTTGTTTAGCTCATATTTTGAAATGAATCATCAAAAAGCTGGGTCGTGTTAAATAACAGGCGCACTATCCACACAATTCCGATCAATTGGATCTGCACCTTCGCTCATGTACCCAGGCGGTGGCGTGCCCGTTTTTGTAAACTGCTTCCGTGGTAGGCATGCTCACATATAAGCGCAGAGTTCCTCCAGCTTCTGGAACTATCACTTGTTGGAAGCAGAAATTGTCCAATGAAGAAATGAATAATGAAATTATATCTACCATCGCAGCGTACTTCTGTTGCGCTCCTTGAATGTAATTACTAGACCTTTTTTGAATTAACTGGCAATGAAGCTTGGCATGAATCACTTTTGAATTATTTTAAAATCAATTAAAACACCACAAAGAACGACATTTTACAATTTCCATCAAATAACTCTGATCACTTTTAACTTTGTTTATATTTTGCTTTCAGATTTTATATTTCAGAATTTATTTGTGTCGACCAGGCATGATTTTTTTGGCATGATTTATGTATTTTTCAAAACAGTCAAATAAATGATCTCTTTGATGTATAGAAATTTAAAATTTTTATGCTTTTAAATTTATCTTCAGTAAATGGAATATTAAATAGTTTTCAATTGGTTATTTTAAAGTAATTAAAAAAATAATTTAAATTTAACTAGTTTAACAAGTAGTTGAAAATATATGCAGACAAAAGTCAATTGACTTATTTAGCGGACATCACCATACAAAATATGTTAGTTCGTTCTATGGAAAAAAGTCAGAATTTCAACTAGTTGTGGTTGACAAAAAACTACTTTTTCAACTACTTTTAAATTAGTTGATTTTCCTACAGGGTACTAGCTGGACATGACGCTCCGTGCCTTGAATATGACAAGGTATTAGTGGGTCTGGATGGTGGATCTTCATCATCTACACATTCGAGGTATTGTTGTTAATGCTCATACGGAATTTTCCTGGTAAATGGCGGTTCAAATAACAATGCTTTGTCCTCTAAATTGATCATATGAACGTAATCCGTACAATCTAAATTGATGTTTGGTTTTACATATTCGCGAAGCTCAGTTAAATCGCAAACGTTGTCGAGAATATACAAAATTTTTTTTTGAGTGCCAATCTACGAATTTCTTTACAATCATCGAATAACATGCTTAACAAAACATTTTCACTGTGTGCGAAATAGGAATTATTCTGTATTACGGGATTTACGATGTTACGTAAGTTGTCTAGTAAATATTGCGTCCACTGGATGAATTTTCCAAGCAGAGCACTACCGTATACAGCCGAATGGTAGTATTTGACGTTGAAATACATGGGAACACACACTTTTATGATGTTCCTTGCCAAAATTTTTAAATTTTGTGATGGGTTTTCTGTCGCAATATACACACGGAGCAATCTACTAGCTTTTGTTATCCATCTCGAATGTCCTACCGGTCCAGGTTTGATGTTTGCAAAATTAATTGAGCAACTACCATATGAAACGGGTTTTGCAATTTGGTATAGATATTTAACGTCCGTGGAAAGTTGATTTTCAGCATCTGTACTCATTGGAGGAATGTGTTCAAGTGGAATAAGTTGAAAATTTTCGATAATCTGAAAAGTGTTTAGATTATTACAATAAAAAAAATTACAAAACAATATCGTATAGAGAAAGAAGTACATAAAGTTATGATATTTACTTGTAATGTATTGCAAATATCTTTCCTTTGAGCTAACGATCCAGTGCTTTTTGTCGGTCCAGTAGTGGCCGATTTTTCGACAGCGTTATACAGATGTCGGAACGGCAATTCGTTGTAATGAAGTAAACAGATAAACCACTGTATTGGTCTATCTAGATAGCGTTCGATGAGACGCAATACACCTCCAGATGTGCCAGTGTTTGCCACCTCACCGTCACTACAGACGGAAATTAAATTTTCAAGTGAAAGATTTTTGGATTTGAAAATTGCAATCAATTCGGCTTGTTTCACTTTGGAGGTTTCGCCTTTGCCTTCTAAATTCACATAGCCAATTAGTGACGATTAGTACTAGGGCCAATACTAGAGCCAATTAGTACTGGGTGTGGTTCTTTTCGCATTGTAGTGTGATATACTTCATTAAATTTCCTCGTCTTCATTATTTTCACTTTTAATATAGTTTTTTTAATATGGGTTCTCATTTCACTTCTTTTTAAATTTCATTTTTCTTCTTAAAGATAGGATAACTTGCAAAAAAAATGAAAGTTTAATATATTTGTTTTAAATAATCCAACTATTATCTTAATACATAAAACGCAAGCTCCGCACTTAATATCGCCCAAACATTATTTGTTTTTTGCCATTATGCACCGCTGAAAGCATTTTCTTCGCTCTCTGATATTTTCTGGTCTGTTAATTGTCCATTGTTCGTTGACGTCGCATTCAATGAAGTCCCGGTATGTTACTAATGCTTTTGATTAAAAGCATTAACGTCTTGATAGGAGTGTCTTTACTGTCTGCGCCATTTCATACAAATCCTGCCTCAAACAAATTCACACAAATATTTTAGCTTCAGCGTGTTAAGGCGGTCTTCTCATTCAAAACCCGTTTTTTGGACCCTTTTTAAAAAAATTCTTATTTGAAAACGCAAAGAATAATTGAAAACTTTTTTTATTTATTGTATTACAAAAGCTTCAAAGTAAATAAAAAAATTTTTTTTGCCTCGATACGTGGGCTGTTCAAAAAGTAATGAGACTTCAAAGTTGGTGGTGAAAAAAAAAGGTGTCACGGCGGCCACGATTCCGGGTCTCCGGAGCGTCTGAAATGAAAAAAAAAAACGGGGTTATAATCAGTATAGATGTTATTCTCGGGTGAACCTCAAGCTTAATTTTGTGATTTTTTTTGACAAAATGGCGGCCATTCAAAAAAAAAAATTTCAATTTCGGGTTTTTTTTTGTAGTTTAGTGTAAAAAAAAAAATAGTAAAAAATTTTTTAAAATTATGGTCGATGTTCACCCGAGAATGGTGACAATTCTGCGTCGATTCCATTTTGTTTCATGAAAATCGGTTCAGTTGAACTGGAGATATCATGGCCGCCAGTTCGAAAAACGTGGGTTCGAGATAAACGCGTTTAAAGTTTGAAGTAATTTTTTTGGGAAAAAAAAAAAAATCAAAAATGTTTAAATGCAGTTTTAAAGAGCTGACAATTTTTACTTACAAATATTAGTTGGCGATGCCAGCTCCATACAGGCCACCTTCCTCTTTTTCGTAGAAACTGCTTTCTGCTGCCCTCTCTGCTCTGCGAGCCGTTCTGCCAGCTTTTGATGATGCCGCAGCTCGAGTCTCTGATCGGTTCAATCTGTCTTCATTGCGAGATAGTGCGTATTCGTATGCGTTTTTGCCAATCGCAATACCCATCAAAACCATAATTTTAAGTATGGGTATAAAACCGTCGTTGAAGAGGCACGTTGCATTGAAATTGGCCACTTCTATGGTGCGTGAGTCACGTCCCAGCCACAACAGCAGGTAGAAATACGACCTGCATTCCTCAAACTGTGGGAAAATGCCGACAAAGCAGAACCCAGTGCAGAAACTGAATTTTAAATAAACAAATAAAAATGCACTAACACATTGTAAACAAATAAATATGTACACCTGTATCTATATCTTTATCTTTATTTTCTTTTTGTTCTCTTTATTTCTTCTGTTTTGACTTAATGAAAGAATATTTGAAAATAATAAAAGTTTAGTTCTGAAGCTTAACTCAAAGAAAACGGTGTTTCATTTTAATCGGTTGATCAACTTTAAAGTTGATTACATTTCTGGCGCAGTCGGCAGGATTCCTCTCTAAAGAGTTGGGATCTTAAAAATTGAAACATCATAAATTAGTATTCACCGAAATTTTTGTGTTTCGTGAAGAACAGTAAATAACACAGTGCAACAGAAAAATTTTTTTTGCAAGTGAAATATTATTAAAGATAAAGAAAAGAAAAAAAAAAATATATATATATATAATAGACAAAAAAAATATAAATATATCGAAGTAAAGAACAATTATCTATGAGTTTTGAGAAAAATAAATATCGAGTCAGGAACGCTGATATCAGTGACAGTGACGAGGACATGGCGTCACGAGCAGAAATGAGTATTTTATTAAAATCAGTTCAGCAACAACAAGCGGAAATATCCCAACTATGGGAGCAAATAAGTCAAACCCAAGCATTGGTTCAGCAAGCAGCTCAGTTGGAACAGTTGAACCAACAACAACAGCAAGTTACCGGCCAGCAACCATCAACAAGCCTAAATAGGTTTCAGCTCAATTCGGAACAAATATTGAATCACTTCCGACGCCTAAAACCGTTTAATGGTGAGGAAGATTTAACTTTGATGGAATTCATCAAAGCAGTGGAAGACGCAGCAGCATTAAGCAGAAATGAGGAACTATTACGGTATGCATTCCAGATAGTTTTGAACGAAAAAATTCAAGGAACTGCAAAAAGATGCATACAACGTCTAGGAGACAACTTGAGTTGGGAAGCAGCTGTGATGGAGCTTAAGCTTCATTTCAGACCCCAAAAGGATTACGCCGAACTAATTAATGAATGCCGAAACAGTAAGGTAGTAAATTTAAGAGAATTATTTGAGATCACGAGAGAAATAAATTACCAACTAAATGAATTATATAATTTTGAAAATAATGAAGAAAAACCAATAAATTATACACCTGAAAATAATGATAGGTATCTTGTAGGAATCGTCATGGAAAAGATGGATAATCTTGTTCGCGGTAATGTGCAAAAAAATTGCACCCTAATTGAAATGTATAATAGATTTGCGTACCTTAAACTTCTTGATGACGAAAGAGCGGTCGATATCGCTCATCGCAAAGTTACAAACTCTTTTAAAAACAGGTATAGGGAAGACATAAGACATAAGATAAATAACCCTTTTCGTCAAAATACTGTCATAATATGGCACAACAAAGCAGTGCTTGCATTCAGAATTCTAGTAGAACTTTTAATAATAATAGATTTCCAAATAATAATTATAATAGATACCAAAGTAACAACAATTATAATAACAATCGATACTCAAATAGCTATAATAGCAACCGATATCCAGATAATAATAATCATAGTTACTGATACCCAAATATTAATAATTATAATCAGAACACAAATAATTATAACAACAATTGGTATCCGGATAGTAATAATTATAATAATCGATACCCGAATAATAGTAACAATCGTTATTCAAATAATAGTAATTATAATCGATACCCAAACTATAACAATAATTTTGCTAGTCGTTATTCAAACAACAATAATAACTCTGCAAACAGTCATAACCAAAATTACGACAGCAATAATGTTGTCCCAATGGAAGTTGAAAATTTAGAACAACGTGTTCAAAATTTTCACATAGTGCCTCCAATAGCAAACTGCCCTTAGTAACTCTTACCATAGATAACCAAAGATTTAAATGCTTGATAGATACAGGCTCCGAAACAAGCATAATTAAACCACAACTCTTTAAAAATTATACGGAAAAGGAACTGGTAAATCCACTGTTTTATGCAACAATTAACGGTACCAACTCTATAAATAAGGAAATTATTACACCATTTCCCAGAGAATTTCTAAAGAAGGGAACTATAGCATGGAAAGTTATTGCGCTGAATGGTAGAAAATATGACGCTATAATTGGTCAAAATTTGTTAGCGGCAATCAAGGCCATCGTAAATGTAGGAAAAAGGCAGCTTGAAATAGATCAGACAATAATTCTTTTCGAAGATGATTCTCCGTATGAAATAAATGAAATAACAAACTTAGAATTTAGTGAGGGATCAGTAATGGATAAATTAAACCTAGAACACCTTAATTCAGAGGAAGGAAGGATGTTGAAAAAATTATTAAAGGAATATTGGGATATTTTTTATAAAGAAGGAGATAATCTTAGTTTTACTCATGAAATCCAGCATGAAATAATAACAACAAGTAACAGTGCTATTTATTCAAAAATGTATCGATACCCCCAAACACACGAAAAAGAGATAGAGAAACAAATTAACGAAATGCTTAAACAGGGAATTATTAAAGAAAGCAACTCGCCATATAATTCGCCCCTTTGGATCGTTCCAAAGAAGCCTGATAAATCTGGCCAAAAACAATGGCGAATAGTAATAGATTACCGAAGGCTCAACGATGTAACTATTAGTGACAAATTTCCAATTCCTAATATAGAAAATATATTGGACAAATTGGGAAAGGCACAATATTTTACGACGCTAGATTTAGCGAAAGCTTTTCACCAAATCTTGGTAAAAAATGAAGACCGGGTGAAAACAGCGTTCTCAACTCCGTTTGGACATTATGAATATGTCAGAATGCCTTTCGGACTAAAGAACGCCCCATCAACATTTCAACGGTTGATGAACTCTATTCTCAGGGACTACATAAATAAAATTTGTGTAGTCTACCTTGATGATATACTAATATTTAGTACGTCTTTAGAAGAACACATACTGAGCATTCAAAAACTTTTAAACAGATTAAAAGAAGCAAAGCTTAAAATTCAGGTTGATAAATGTAGTTTCCTCCTTAAGGAAACCGAATATCTTGGCCATATTTTAACGCCTGAAGGTGTTAAGCCGAACCAAGCAAAGGTACAAGTAATTCAAAATCTGAAACTACCAACCACTCAAAAACAGATTTAATCTTTTTTGGGAATAACCGGCTTTTATAGAAAATTTATTAGAGATTATGCAAAAATAGCACATCCGTTAACAAAATATTTAAAGAAAAATGCACGAATAAATGCAAACGATCCCAGTTTCATCACAGCTTTTGATAAATTGAAAGAACTAATAACAAATCATCCAATACTTAGATACCATGATTTTAGCAGAAAATTCAAATTAATTACAGATGCCAGCAATTTTGCAATTGGTGCAGTGTTAATGCAAGACAAACACCCCATATCTTACGCCTCCAGGACATTAAATGTACATGAACAAAACTATTCAACTATTGAAAAAGAGCTCTTGGCTATTGTCTGGGGAGTAAGGTATTTTAGACCATATTTGTTTGGAAAGGAATTTGAACTGCAGACTGATCATCAGCCAATAAAATGGCTTCATGCAAAGTACTGTGGTAAAGACATAAACACGCGGTTGCAAAGATGGATTGTACAGTTAGGCGAATATAACATAAAAGTAGACTTTATCAAAGGGAAAGATAATAAAATTGCAGATTTCTTAAGTAGAATAAATGTTGAAAGTAGGGAAATAAATTTAGTAAATTATATATCTAATAATAATTGTTCAGAAGATGCCAATAATTTGAGCTCATGTCAAAATATAAATAACATAGAGGAGTTAAGTAAACAAGGAGACTCAATGAGTGTCCAGACTGACCATTCTCAAGAAGAAAATCTTGAGGAACATTTTCCAACCTTAGATACGGTAGTTAACAGATTTAAATTTCAAATTTTACTTGTAGAAAACAAGGAGGTGGATTTCGAAGTTTCATTGAAAAACATACGAGTCTATATAGATAAAAATGACTTAAATGGTGGTAATGTTAGTGATATCGTAAGACGGCATTTAAAAACTGGTAAGATAGCAATTTTTTCTAATCTTAACGACCATGAATATAACCAATTAGAGCAACTTCTTATTGAAATATTTCCTGACAGGACGACTTATAAATTCGTAAAATGCAGCTATTTTGCAAAAGATATGGAAGATGAGGAGCAGCTCAGAAAACAAATTGCACTTTATCATAAAAATGAAGTAGGTCATTCAGGGATTGTACCGACTTATGAGGGAATGAAGAAAATAATATATCACCCTGATTTAAAAACAGAGATACATAAAATAATAAATAATTGTGAAATTTGCACCTCAGCAAAATGATAGGAATCCGATCAAAAATAAATTTCACCTAACTGAAACCCCATTAACGATTGACGAAATAGTTCATGTTGATGTTTATGTTAATAGCAAGCATTCCTTTATAAATTTTATAGATAAGTTTTCAAAGTTCGCCACCAGTTTCCATTTGGAAGATAGAAACAGTTTGACAATAGTAGAAAAATTAAAACAGTTCATTTCTATTAGAGGAAAAATAAAAAAGTTTATATTCGACAACGAATTCAAATCAAAAAACGTTGAAGAATTTTGTAAAAAAGAGAACATTCAATATCACATTACTAAACCTAATAGTCACACTGGTAATGCTGACGTAGAAAGACTTAACAGTACAATAACAGAAAAAATCAGAGCTCTAAACTTAGAAGATAAACAGCCAATAAAATTACAAATTTTAAGCGCAATCAGTTTTTATAATAGCTCATACCATTCTACAATTAAATGCACCCCTTCAGATGTTCAAAACCAAAGAGTAGACCATAGCAAAATTAAACAACGTATCGAAGACAGTAAACAACGTAATATTAATAAAAAAAATAAATATCGTGAAGACTATACAGAGACAAGAACAACGGGGTTTATTAAAAATTACAAATCACTCCGTCATAAAGAAGAACCAAAATTTAGAAAATATAAATTAGAAAATATTCATACTTCTAATATAAAACGACCGTTAAAATTTTCAGATTCTACTTGTGATACTAATTCTAATATCTTTGATGACGCAAACCCAGACGCTGTTACAAGTTAGCCCCATTCATGAGGACTCGGGATATATTGAGGTAAAGCTTAAGGAAGTGGAAGTAGTCCAGCAAGTTAATACAATAATTCATATTATTAATCCCAACGAAATCAACGATATCCTTGATAAAATTAATACTAATATAGAAAATCTCGATATCGCTAATAAGAACTTATTAATATCAGAAATAAATATAATAAAGAAAAAAATTAAAACAATAACACCGATTCCAAAAAGAGGAAAAAGAGGTTTAATCAATGCAGTCGGATCAGCATACAAATGGCTATTTGGAATGATGGACAATGACGATAGAGACGAAATAATAGAACATTTAGGGATCATAGACAAAAACAATCACAATGCCATCGCAACGCTTAATGAGCAAATTACTATTAACTCTTATTTTAACAACTCGTTTACAAAACTAAAGGAAGCAATAGAAGACGACAGAACGAAAATAACGGAAGCATTTAAAGAAATTAGGACAAAAAACAACGAAATAATAAAACGATTATTATACATGGACCAACTAACCAAACTTAGGAATTTAGAGTATAAAATAGACCAAATACAGGACAATATTGTTTCAGCGAAACAAAATATGATCCACCCTAGTATTTTGACGAGCAATGAAATTGAAAAGTTCAATATAGATTTTTATAAACTTAAACTATTGAAGGTTGGAGTAATGAATTACAAAGACGACTCATTAATTATAGCTATTCAAATTCCGAAATCATATATTACTTTAGATCTTAAGCTGGTCACACCTCTCCCAAATAAACAGTATCTAGAGATAGAACAAGAAGATCAATATATTATACAATTTAATAATCAATTTTTATTATACGAAGAAAATATTATTCTTAAACATTTAAAAAAAAGTAAAAACTGTATTTGGAAAGATGAATGTACCTTTAGATACAATAAAAAAACAGAGATAAGAGAACTTGATGAAGATACATTGTTAATAAAAAATGCTTTAGAAGAAAGAATTATTCAAAATTGTGATGATAGAAATATAACAATATCAAAAAACTACTTAATTATTTACAATAACTGTGAAATAAAAATAAGAAATGAATCATTTTACAATAACAAAGAAATAATACATGAGAAATATTTTTATCCAAACAGTAAAGAAATTAATAATACAAAAACTGTATCCATACCATTTAAGAACATTGTAAGCCAACACTTTTCTAATATTAAGCAAATCGAAGAATTAAAATTTCACAAGAATATTTCATATGGAATAAATTTAACTCTTTTAATTATTGTTGTTGTAGTTGTCATAATTTTATTCAGTTTCAAAAAATCTAATGTAAAAGTTGTAAATAAACATAAAATTGTAAAAAACACGATTCAGGAGAATCTTGAATTAAAGGGGGGAGGAGTCACGTCCCAGCCACAACAGCAGGTAGAAATACGACCTGCATTCCTCAAACTGTGGGAAAATGCTAACAAAGCAGAACCCAGTGCAGAAACTGAATTTTAAATAAACAAATAAAAATGCACTAACACATTGTAAACAAATAAATATGTACACCTGTATCTATATCTTTATCTTTATTTTCTTTTTGTTCTCTTTATTTCTTCTGTTTTGACTTAATGAACGAATATTTGAAAATAATAAAAGTTTAGTTCTGAAGTTTAACTCAAAGAAAACGGTGTTTCATTTTAATCGGTTGATCAACTTTTAAGTTGATTACATTTCTCGTGCGCCTGAGTTGATGTGTTTGGGCGAAAGTGACCAAAGAACAGAATTGTAGGACTCATTGGAATTCTGAGTTTCAGATTCAAGGCATCTTTCAAGCAAATTATCTGCCGACAGCGCTTCGTAAGCTGGTTTTATTACCTCCATCACCAAATCAAATAGCTCATTTTGACGAAGACCTTGCTTCACAAAAAAGGCTGTATCGTCTAAAGTATTTCAAATTTCTAAAAATCCTTTTAGGGGCATATTCACAACTACCCAAGCTATAAATAAATGCAAAAAAAGTCGAAAAAAAATTTGCTCAATGAGAAGACCGCCTTAATTTCATTATAAAAATGCAAATTTTTACCTTCTTGAAGCAATTATATATGCATAGTGATTGAAGCAACCACCAACTGTGTTTTATTATGTGTAAAGCTTTAAATAAATCTATTGATTCTGTGAATTCACTCACCCCATTCCGCTAGTACACCATACCAAAAGGAACGAAAAAATATCATTAGACAAATAGTCCACGCGGTCATCTCGTTAAAATAAGTGCTAACGCGAAACAAAAGTCTTACCAGTGAAAATAAATTTAAATAAAACGTGTTAAAATCACTTAAAACGATGATATTAAAAGTTTAAGTAGCAAAAGTGAATACCTATAAATAGAATGCATACAGAAATGTTGAATTACTTAAACTTAAAAATTGAATTACAAAAATTTGCTTAAATCTAGCTTAAAGTTCAAGTGAATTTAAAAATTAAAGTTAATTTATAAATTTGTAGTTAAAATGCTCGTAAAGCCTTCAAATTAAACAAATAAATAATTTTACTTTAGCCTAAAAAAATAAGGAAAAAACAGAACATAAGAACATAACTAATACAAAAAGTCACATAAATGAAGCAACCATGTTCTATGTTAATACTTATAACATCCTATGTTAGTAACATAGAAAATGGTCAATAAGTGCAACAAACTTGTTAAAGAATTGTGTGAAAGAATAATTGGTTAAACAAAAAGTCTCAAAATGAAGCAACCATGTGCAACCTATGTGTTGAAAATAGAAAAAAAAAAAAAGAACGAAATCAAAAAAACCAACAAAACTTAAACAAGGATAAGACAATAACATAAATTCTTTTCAGCATCAAGCTACAGACCTGCAGTCGGATGAAAATGTAAGTAGTTTTCTGCTTAGTGTTACATACAAATTATATTGTTTTATCTTGTTATACATAAAAAAACATAAATAAAAGCTTATGAATGGTTTTTTTAAAAGTTTCATTCCCGTTTTGTTCCAATAAATGAAAATGAAACATATTACAATTTCATTTTAATAATTCTATCGCGAAATAATTGAGGGGAATAAAAGCTTTTATAAAAAAAAATATGTGTGTGGCCGCCACGAACGGTAGAAGTGAAACTTTTACCCAAAAATGGCATTTCTGGGAAGATTGGTAATTTATTTTATTAACATTTCCTCCGTCAGTACAACCAAATGGTTAAAAAGCTGTCTGCCTTCATACCAGTAGTTGTTCAAAAACTGTAATTTTTTCATAAAGTCAACTAGTATTTTCAACATAGCGATATCATGGGAAATATCAATTGCCCCTTTTGTTTATGGACATTTACTGAAAACTTTAATATTCACGTACAAAATTAGATACCATTTTTCTTTACTTTCGTGACAGTTGGTTATCAAGAGGATTTATTATTTTAATTTTATGACTTAAGAAGTGTCCAGGCTCAATCCTCATAGCACAGACGATAGATCTTGTTGTTACATTTTTTATTTCTTGTTAATTATATATTATTTAGAAATATTTAAAAGAAAAAAAATTTGTCGAAAAAAAACCTGTGTCGGTAATAATGCATTTTAATGCAAGTTGAACGTGCTAACATCGCACCATTGCCTCCCTTGCATCAATGCGAATAAAATACGCACACACCCGAAAGCAAGCATACTATACATCTTCCAATTTATTCCATAGGATTGATGAAACACAAAAATGTATTGTTTATACAAAATAATCATTAATCGATTATGACTCGGGCTCTATTTATATAATGTTTTTCTAATTTTTCTTAAAAAAGAACAAAAACTGCCGGTATGATTGCATATATTTTAAATTTAAGAAAAGGCACAAACTTTCAAAAGCAATAGGACCACTAAACATTCGCTTTGTGGTGAGAAGCCTTGGCCTTATGCTACCGCGCGTACTTGTTTTGGTTTATTTTACCTAGCTGCATTTTTTCCATAAGAGATCAGGGTCATAAAATCGAATTTGCAAGCAAACCAAAAACAACACATGATCCAGCAAGTGGGCTGGATAAATTTTTTTACAACTAATCCAATTCTATGTTTTTAAGACCGAACTGTAAAAGTAGGCAACACTTGGCCGTTCGATTATGGCTAGATGGCGCTACTTATCTTATCTTTGTGGCAGCCCTTTCAGCCACCTACTTGTCAAATATGAATTTTCATTACATTTTTTATGCTTATGGCAACTCTTTTTATATACATTCATTCCACTTATTTTCATTCTTTCTTTTGTTTGTCATTCATTTTGTAATTTTAAGTGTGTTTAAAGAATAAAAAAGCACAAAACTAAGACTTTGTACTATAGTGGTGACCCCGAATACAGCTAAAAGCTAATAAAATAAATTTCAACGAGTTTCCGCAAGTTGCATTCTGCAAATTGGAATTTTGCACACATACACACTTACCGGCCAGGCAGCGGCACAGCGCAACGCAACAAATTTTCTCGAACGTTTGAGAAAAAGGTTATGCCGAACGGCCGGTACGAGTTACGTTCAGGAGTGACACGGGATTTAAGTGACGAGTGCTGTTCTTCGACAGCAATATGCAGTTGAATGATGAAGTAAATTAGCAACTGCTAACAGTGCAGAGTAGAATCGATGCACTGCAAAAAGTTTACTCTCCAGCAATTTCACGGGCAAACTGGCAACGCATGCATGTTCCGCATTTTAATAAAGAAAGTCCGCAGCTACGGTTCGCTCAACTAGAGCGCTCATTTCGTCTTAGTGACGTCACAACGGATACGGACAAATTTGATTGGGTCACTGATGTTATACTCAGCGTGGAAGACTTTGTGACAAATCCGCCTGAAGAAAATCGCTATGAAACACTCAAGTCAAGACTGCTGGCGAAATTTTCCAAATCGGCAGAGAGAAAGCTGCGACGCTTGCTTCAGGGAGGAGGTACGGCTGGAATGAAACCGTCAGAAATACTATCGCATATGAAACGCCTTGCACCTGATCCTGGTAGCGCAGCAGTTATTCGAACATTATTCTTGGGACAGATGCCTGATTCCGTTCGTCCCATGCTAACGGTTTGGAAGAATGACAGTCTTGACCAGTTGGCAAACATCGCTGACAAGATGCTAGAAGCAGTTAAATCAAACTCAATTTGCATAATGACGGCACCGGCAAACACACAAGATTTATCAACATCCACTGTTAACTCTGTATTAAATGACAGCATGTCCCTTGCAGGGATTTCTGCTACTTTAAAAGCACTTTCTGACTCTGTCAAAAAAATTCAAATTGAGCTTAAAAATTTAAAACAAAGTTCTAATCATCGGTCTACTTCCAGAGCTCGTTCTCTGAAACACAGTGCAAGGGAATCAGACAATAGGGCAGAATCCAAGCTATGTTTCTTTCACTACAAATTTGGCGATAAGGCCCGCCAGTGTCGTCCAAATTGCGCTAAATCCAACACATCAAACTAAAGCATCTACCGTCAGTCACGCAGGTTGGCGGCAGCGACAAAAAAAAAACGATTCCAGCACAAACGAAACCAATAATACCCTGTATGAGACGAGACTTCACATTTATGATCGCCGAGATCACTTTCGGTTCCTCGTAGATTCTGGTTCAGTGGTTTATGTCATACCCCGTAGTCTGGTCAATATAAAAGTCAAACCCAATGTTCTCCAATTGTATGCTGCTAATCAAACCATAGTTCAGACATTTGGAAACCACATACTTCAACTGGACCTAGGGCTAAGTCGTGCGTTTAAATGGTCATTCATAGTAGCCGACACGCATATAGCAGTAGATAGGATATGGGGATTCTGGGGCAGGAGGCTCAGAGGCTCAAGCCGATGACGTCACGCCCGCACCCCAACACCACCAAGTGGTGGCTTTTTTAACTAATCTGCAAGTTTGGGGTATGTCTTTGCTTTAAGCTTTTTATCTTTGGCAAGTTTGGTATATGTCTTTGCTTTAATCTTTTAAAAATTGGCAAGTTTGGGGTAAGTCTTTGCTTTTTTGATTGTTTGCATGTTTTGTTTTTTCTTAACCCTCGCATTAGTTACAGCAAGACTCAAATTTTGCTGGTCAACTTGCTTTGTGAAAATATATATATTTATTTGGAATGAAGCAATTTAGGTACGGCGAAGGTTGAAGAGGTTAAAGAAATGTTTATAAATTTATCATAAAGTCGGTAAGTATTAGGTGGGAGTCTTTGTTTTAAGCTTTTAAAATTGGCAAGTTTGATGTATGTCTTTGCTTTAAACTTCTTAAAATTGACAATTTTGGGGTATTTCTTTGCTTTAAGCGTTGGTCATAATTTTATACACTACATTATCGGTATTGGTAGTCAAGCGAGTTCTTATCAGTGTTTGCATGTTTTGTTTTTCTTAACCCTCGCATTAGTTACAGCAAGACTCAAATTTTGCTGGTCAACTTGCTTTGTGAAAATATATATATTTATTTGGAATGAAGCAATTTAGGTACGGCGAAGGTTGAAGAGGTTAAAGAAATGTTTATAAATTTAATAAAGTCGGTAAGTATTAGGTGCGTGTATTAGATTTGTGTAAGTAGTTTATATATTAGATGACAACCATTAAAAAAACATAGGCGTATATAAATAAGTCAAGAAGTTTCTAGAAGCTTCGAGATGCAGAAACGTCGAGAACATTTTAGAAGTTGTCAAAATCACAAAAAAAAAAATTTTTTTTTAAGTCAAAGGTGTTAAGTCTCAAGCTTCATAGTAAGCGCACTCATAACCCGCAAGTTCAAGATAAGGCAGCAATGTACAAGTTCAACATGTTTTTTTTTTTTGTGACTTCTAAAATAAATAAACAATTTTTGAGGTCAAGTGCAAGTGCAAGAGCAAAAAAAAAATTATAAGAATTTAAAGTTGATATGTCAAAAACTAAGCTAAGCTAACCTAAGCTAATATAAGCTAAGGCTGCGTTCATAGTGAACGCCCATAATCGGCTACTTTTTTATAATGGTTCTTGTTGTTGTTGTTCTTACTGTTGCTATTGCTGTTCTTACTGATGTTGTTGTTGTTGTTCTTGTTGTTGTTCTTACTGCTGTTGTTCTTGGTGTTGTTCTTACTGTTGTTGTTCTTACTGTTGTTGGTGTTGTTGTTGTTCTTACTCTTCTTGTTGTTGTGGTTGTTGTTGTTGTTGATGAGGCTGTTTTACTAATAAAAATAGCTAATCTAAAGTTATTAAATAAATAGCTAACTATTTTATGAAAATATTATTTATATTCATTGTTCTTTATTTTATTTATTAGGATTTTAACAATGGAATTTCAAACATAGATGACCACAATTTAGGGTATTAAAATTTTGAAATTTATCATAATTATAGCTAATGTTTTGGCCTAAATATTTTATTATTTCTTTTGGAGGATGCAAATTTCCAAAGCTATCGAAGTATTCAATTTGGTTCTTGTTTTTCCAGTATGCTACCCAATGTGTTCCAGGTCCATTTGAAGTATCTAGATTGATTATTCCACATTCTTTTTTAAGCGGTTTCTTTGGAAGAGTGTCACACATAAACACTCCTCTGAAATTTGGAATGTTTTTGGCATATTTTATCAAATCTACATCAGAAAGAGCTCTTTTGGGTAGCTTCATTAAAAATTTCGTTGATAAGGTTTTAAATAAAGGCCAAATCCTTTTTTATACGGTTTTAGAAACATGCCTTTGCCCATTGCAATAGACTACATTTTATTGTTATGTCGTTTTGCTTCATTCAATTGCTCTTTTCCAGCTTTAACTGCATTGATTGCTTTTGTAACGCCAGATACTCCACCAGCTGGACCACCAAGTGCACCCAGGGCAGCGAATATAGGTGCGAGCGGAAGAAAACCTCCAGATTTAGGTAGAGGTATTACTCGAGGTGTCTTAATCAGAGATTTTTTTCCCTTAAAAATATTGTTTACAACTTTTCTTGAAATTTTAACAGCATCATCTAAATTTTTAGTTTTCTTAATTTTCATTTTAGCACTTTTTAAGGTATGTCTAAATAAGCGATATCCATTTACTTGAGGAGATCTCTTAGTTTTACTGTTAACATTGCCCATACCAAATTTTGTTTTCAACTTCATTGCGTTAGTGACAAGCCAAGCGTTTGAGTTTTCAGCAATACTACTATCACTTGCGTTAACCCTTTGCCAAGCCTTTTCAGCCAAGATTCTATCAGCAGTATGTCTTTTTTCCAAATCTTTGTTGTTTGCGTATACTATATCGTGTTGTCTGCAAGCGGTATCCAAAAGATTAATTCCTTGATCACCTCTAGCTAATCGCTTCTTTAATTTTGTACCAGGCCCACAAAATTGATATCCAGGTAAATGAAATTCAATCGGAAGTTTGTCTATTAAATTATTCAGAATACCTTTTCCAATGAAGGATGGACGAAGACTGATTGTCTTTTTATAAATAATTGTCATTAGTATTTGTACTTTTCCGAGCAGAGGTTCAAAGTAAAGTGATGCAAAATTATTAAAAACGAACTAATTATATATGATATCATTTAGTAGTTTACATAATGCGGTTCTTAAAGCAACATAAAACACTTGACGTAAAGAATATTGATAGCAAGTTAAATGCATCAAATAGATTGCGACATAGTTCATTACTACCGAACTCTATTCGGAGTCTTATTGTGGGCCCGTCTAATTGTGGAAAAACCAATGTGATGATAAGTCTTATTGAAAGTCCCAACGGTTTGAAATTTAAAAATATTTACTTATACTCAAAGTCAGCACAACAACCAAAATATCAATACTTGGAGCGTCTAATTAAACCTATTAAAGAAATACATTTTTCAATATTTTCTAATAATGATGACGTCATAGATCCAGATAAAGTACAACCAAACTCAATATTTATATTCGACGATGTAGCTTGTGAGAAGCAAAATCATATACGGTCTTACTTCTGTATGGGTCGTCATAAAGACGTTGATAGCTTTTACTTATGTCAAACTTATACACGGATACCAAAACACTTGATATGCTAATATCGTGATAATGCTAATATGATAATAATATTTAAACATGATGAAATGAATACAAGACACATTTACAATGATCATGTTGGTTCTGATATGTCTTTTAACATTTTCCATGAGTTATGTTCAGAGTGTTGGAGAGAAAAATATGGGTTTTTAGTCATTAATAAAGATGATCCTATAAATAATGGTCGTTATAGAAAAGGATTTGATGTTTTTATTAGCTTATAAAAGATACAGTATAGGTATTTAAATTACAGTACAACAACAACTGCTAAACTGTTCACACTAAACTGCTAAACTGGAGCTATATACTGTTTAAACGACCAACTTTCAATATCCAAATACCAATACCAATACCAAAGGGAAGACAAACCTTGTTAATAATCTTATTAAAACTAGAAATATTTTGAAAAAGAAATATAAAAGTCTTCAGCTCGGAGAAGTTGCAAGTGATAAGCTTTTGGAAGAAACTTTTAAACTAATATCAAAACCATTACAGGAAATAATTCAATCAACTAATAAGAGAAAGTTAGTTAAAAATGAAAAGTATTCAGATAATTCTTTTAAGGATAATAAAATTGCTACCAGCACACCATTTAAAAAGAGCAAGCATGATTCTAATACATTTTCTCCAAGCTTTGATAGCAAGGAAATCGAGAAAAGTTCATCAGCATTTAAATCATTTGATGTTGGTAATGACGATGATGATGATGATACTCATTATGATGATAATGCTTATAATGATATGGAAAATGACGATGTCACTATTGCAATAAATCCGAATCAAAGTATTCAATATGATTTATCAAAAGTTATTTTAAGCAAATTCGATAAAACCTACGGTCCCCACAAGGATAAAAATCAGATATGGAGACTGGGCAATGAACCAATTACTTTTGATTCAACTAATATAACTATAGGTAATTCAAAATGGGCTTTCACGCCAGGTTTATATGAACTATTAGTTTACAAGGAACCAATCAGTTTTAATGAAACAGATTTAAATACTTATAAGCAAATATTAGAGATGACTAATGCTCATAAACGGAATAACAATAACAATGAGCAAATTAAAGGAAATCGATCAAAAAAATATACAACGATTATTAGAAAATTATTTAAAGAAAAAGTTCATAGAGGTAAAGGTTTGATGATGAAGTTGAATACCCAAAAGTCAAATTATATATATTGGGATGACCCAAACGAACTAGTAGATAGATTACGTCTTTTGTTATCGTCATCAATAGCTGGACACTCAAATCATAATAATGAAATATACTCAATTATTGAAGAATTGAGAGAAGCAAAAATTATTATATAAATAGCCTGCAAAATATATAATCATCAATATTTATAAAATGTCTGTCGACAAGTTTGGACATTATATGGGTAGCTTTGAAAGATATCAAAACCCACACACCAAGATTCATTTAGATAGCGATCGCCATTTCAACTTTAACTCACGTAGGATAAAAAATATTGCTAACCCTGTATTAGAAAACGATGCTGTTAATAAAGTTTATTTAAAAAGTTATTTTGATAAACAAAAGAAACAATTGGACACATTATATGAGGAGGGAATTAATGAGATGAGAGAACATTTTACAAAATTAATACAACAACAGAACGTATCGCATACAACAAAACTTTTAGACTTAGAAGCAGTACTAACGGACTTAACTCAAGATCAAAGTAATCTCAACAAATCATTAGAGGAGATAAAATCGACGCTTACATACAAAATTGATGTAGCTGAAGAACAACTTTAAGAAAAATAGCAGATCATTATGAGTTTTTAGATGAGAAACTAAATCGTGTTGAAAGGAATTCACCAGCAGAAGCTCTTAAACGAGTGTGGTCTAAGGTGGCAGCTAGAGATGGAGAGGTGGAAGCTCTTAAACGAATAACAACCGCTGAAGACACTAGAAATGGACAAACAAGCAGTCGTGCAGGAGCTTCATAAGCAAGCACGCAGAAATTTCATAAGACGACGAGTGATAACTAAGGGAATAGACGATCTTTGGCAAGCAGATCTTGTTGAAATGGGTGCTTATTCAAAATATAATAAAGGGCATCGGTTTATTTTAACGGTAATAGATACATTTTCAAAGTTTGCTTGGATTCGTCCCGTAAAATCTAAAGGCAGCGAAGACATTACTAATGCAATGAAATCCATTCTTTTACAAAAGAGAATTCCAAAAAACTTGCAAACAGATAATGGTAAAGAGTTTTATAATAAAACATTCCAAAACCTGATGAAAAAACATAATAGTAATCACTATTCTACATACAGTATCATGAAAGCATCTATTGTAGAACGATTTAATAGAACTATAAAAGGAATGATGTGGAAAAAATTTAGTTTGCAAGGAAATTACCAGTGGATAGATATATGTAAGGACTTAATTAACCAATATAATAGTCAAAAGCATAGAACTATTGGAATGATGCCAAAGTCCGTTAACGCAGGAAATGAAAAATCTATACTTAAACGTGCTTATAATCATCCTAAAGTTTTCAAAAATGGTAAACTTAAAGTTGGAGACCACGTTCGAATTAGCAAATATAAGCATATTTTTGCAAATGGATATACCCCAAACTGGACAACTGAAATTTTTAAAATTCGCGCTATTCAGAATACAAACCCTGTAACTTATTTATTAAACGACTATCAAGACAATCCAATTACCGGAGGGTTCTATGAACATAAAGTACTGAAAACACATTTTCCGAATACTTACTTGATTGAGAAGGTTCTTAAAACAAAGGGACAGCAAGTTTACGTTAAATGGCTTGGATTTTCTAATCATCATAATTCTTGGATTAATAAAGATGAACTACCACAACAATACAATTAAATACTTATCTTTACTTGATATATATCGGGAAAACCTATAGTTAATAAAGAAAAAATTTTGTTTTTTTAATAATAATAATGAAAATTTTATTAACTTTTTATTGAAATTATGTTCTAAAGAATGTTTTTTTTAAAATTGATGTTTTAAAAGATGTTTTTCTACTACACATGAATCATCAGCTTCATCATCTTCTCCAGAACTTTCATATAAGTTGTTGTTGTTGTTTTTATAGAATATATTTCCATTTTCCTTCTTCTTCTTTTTAACGATTAAGGAAAATACTCCATGCATGTCTTTGGTTTTCATTAGAACGTGTAATGTTTCATTTAAATAATCCATCTGATTCTTAGTAATTATCAGAAATCTTCTCGGCAAATAAATGTGGAATTCCTTATTAACAAGACATCTAATACTTTCGCCATATTTTGAATCTATTCTCTCGATTCTGTTAACTTCATATGGTACGTTTACTTCCATATCCTTGATGGGTAAGTATTTAATACTAGGATTTTGGAAAAGATTTTTTAAGCTTGCTTTCATCATTTTTTAAACTTTACACCGTGATAGATATGTTTATACTGATTTCATGAAATTTAAAAAATGTATTTATTAAGCATATTATATTTTATTATTATTATTATTTGTCGAGTTCTTATCAGTTGCGGTTTTACATCCGGTTATTTATTAATTTCTTATCAGTTGCGGATTTTTTACATCCGGCTATTTATATATTTATAACCAAAACGCGCATGAAATATTACGAAATGTGATGAAATTATAGGATATATATCAAGAGAGAGAGAGAGAGAGAGAGAGAGAGAGAGAGAGGGAGAATAATTTTTAAAAAAAACTTTTTAATTTTAGAGAGACGTGTGCAAAATAAAAAATATAGAAAACTATAATAAGAAAGAGTTAGTTGTTGTATTACATTCTTCTTCATTAAATATGTATTGGGGACAACTTTTAAAAAGTCATGATAAATACTGTACTTGTCATGCTCAGTGGAAAACTTTTCAAATAATAAATGTCATCGTTTTAGATATTATTTTGCAGGTGTTTCTAACCGCAGAAGGAGGGATTAGAACACAAATATTTTCTCTCAGTAGAGGACAACAAATGCCCCCAAACCTTCCAATATTCGAATTCAGTCACAATCAACATATAAAAATTGAAGTTGCTGGCGGTATGATATCGCTAATTGGAACAGTCTATGAAGGTGGATATAAAGATATAAATCTATATTCATACAAGCCAGGGTGTGTTTTCCGAGAAATAGATGGTTCTTTTGGAGGTATAGACAGAAAATATATAAGTAAAGTAGGAATCCCTGTAAACCGACTAACCCCATTACCATCAACGAATATTAGTCAACAAAAACCGCCCACCTCAAAAAAGAGAAAAACTTTCGATGATGATAGTGAAATTGTCAAAGTAGGTGGTGGTGGTGGTGGTGGTGGTGGTGGCAGTGCAGTTGACAGCTCAATTGAAGGAGAAGATGATGATGAGGATTATTAAATTAGACTATAAATATGAGTACCAATTCTTATCATGCCATTTAAAAATATTCCGTTGACAAAAGAAGACATCAATTAAGAACAAAAAAAATAAAATTTGAAAAATAATTTCATCATATTACTTACATATTTTTTTATTGTCCAAGTATTTTCAGCTGCAGTACCTATTGATTTGAGCGAAAATGAATTTAAAAATACAGAGTTTGCTATAAAATTACCTAATAATGATACTGTAAGCATACAACTGAATTTCAAACTTTTAAAGTTTAGTAAAGATTTACTTGAAAACGCTGAGTCATCAACAGAAGTACAACCTACGTCAGTTGGAGAGGAAGAGTTGCATTTGCCTAGGGATCAATCGTTTACAGTGGATGAAGCTATTGAAGCATTTAGGCAAGACTTAGTTAAAAAGGAACAAAATATTGCAGGAATTATTGAAAGTTCACAACCATTTTATAGGCATTTTCAACTGCAATACAAAGATAATATAAAATTGAGAATTCGTTGTACATATGACAGCAATTACTTGAAGCGTCTACTAAATATTTCATGTTTTGAATATCGTCAAGTTGAATACGAGAGATTTTTGAGTAATGGTGAAATTGAGGTGGTTACTCAGGATGATACTACTTTCCGCTCAGATATGACATTAATCAACATTCAAGATTATAAACATGACTTGGAAATGGAAATATCTTAAATTTTATTAAATCAGTTATAAATTTATCGTCGTCATGTTAAGAGGTCTCAACTATAAAAAAATGAATAACGAGTTTCGTGCTAAAATTTTGAAAGATTTCTTAAGCGAAGAAATACTTTTATGGCCCGAGCACAAGATTATTTTACAAAAATTAAAGGATCGATTCGATGAATATGCATTATATAAGATACATACGTCAAAATTTGGTGATCATTATAACAATTGTGAATGGGCAAGAGATGAAGCAACTTGCGGTCCTGATACTTGTCCTCTATCGATAGAATATGGGATGACGCATTGGATATAATAAACTTTTATTATAATATAAAAGCTCAAATTTTAACAAATTTCCTTCAGTTAACCTCGTGATAACATCGGGATAACGTTAAACGCCAATGTCTGACGAGAGAATTTTAGTTCTAGACGTTCAAGGTTTCTACATAAATAATGATTTTAATATAAAAGAATTAAGTATTTCAGTAGACAATGACTCACAAGTTCAAACATTTATAATTAAACCACCTTTTCAATTTACATCTCTGTCAACAAAGGAACAAGTTTTATATAATTGGCTTTATAGAAATCATCATGGATTAAAATGGAAAGATGGCGATTCAACTTTATCAAATATTATAGAATATTATAAAACATATATTAGAGATAAAAATTTTATTTGTTATGTTAAAGGCTTAGAAAAAATTAAATGGCTTAAAAAATTGTTTTAAGACGACAATATTATTTACTATAACTTGGACGATTTAAACTGTCCAAATTTAAAAACTTTATATCAAAATGATCAATCAATAAATGTTTGTAGCTACCATAAGAAACATTTTACATGTGCTGAAAAGAATGTATTGCTATTAAGAAAGTTTATAAATAAAAAATTATAATTATAAAATCAATGTTGTCATTTAATACTTAAACCAAATTAAATAAATATCGATCGTCAGTTCATAACGCATACTCGTCATGTCTATAACAATCTCTTTAAATGGAACCACGTCAACTCTTACTGGAAAATATTTTCCACCAATTGAATTTGCTACAAAATATGTCTGCGGGCTTATAGACTTTGTAACGTTTCATTCTATACCCAATGTAGACACCGACAACAATTTATTTCATATCGGTCCTCACACTATTACAATACCTGTTGGCTCATATGAATTTGAAGATATTAGCTTTTTCTTGGAAACGGCCGTAAGAGACATTGATAAATCAATTTTTCTAGCAATTGAATCGAACAACAACACTCTTCAAACTGAAATTGAATCCTCTTTAGATATAGATTTTTCAAGACCGAACAGTATAGGACAGCTACTAGGATTCAGTAAAAGAAAATTGCTAATAAATGAGTTACCGTATGAGGACATTATCAAAGTGATTAATATAGAGCCGTTGCAAAATATAGAAAAAGCAAAATATATACATGTAGACCAGTCAGTTAATAGAAAAAAATTTGACTCTGATTTACCTTTAAATATTACATATATAAATACAGTCCGTATTGAATGCAACTTAACCATAGGATCATATATTAACAGCACACCAGTTCATACTATTCACGAATTTCCTCTCAATGTTGCACCTGGCTATAAAATAAATGAGAAACCTCAAAATGTCATTTATTTACCTGTCAACTGTCAACAAGTAAACAACATTACTATAAGAATCTTAAATCAAGACGGTGAGCTTATAAATTTTCGAGGAGAAAAAATTTCAGTAAGACTTCACTTTAAACCCGAATAAAAAAAAAAAAAAAATGATTATTTATAATAAAAGCATAATTCAGAAAGGATTTCTAGTTAGTCCTTCATCAACGCTCGACCGAGTCTATACAAAAAAGAAATTGTTGACTGCAGCTAATAAAGAATATTTAACATCCTTGGGACTTAATCTACAATCATGAACGAGATATTAAATGTCCTTCAAAAACCAATATATGATGAGAGCATTATAAAGAGGGAATATCATAGTTACTCTCCATATTTGAGGTCCTTCAACAATAACGATGAAATTCGTATACCAATTCAAAATCAAGACCTTTTTGTCCTACCAAGTGAGAGTATGATAGAACCATGAATGTAGGTTCTATAGTAAAAAAGGAGGGAGGAAATGATGTAGTAACAACAGGAGTAAAATTTAAAAATAACTTTGTTACATATCTGTTTGATGAAATTCGATATGAAATTAATGGTTTTGAAGTTGATCGTACACGCAATCTTGGAATTTCATCCACCATGAAAAATTTTGCATCATTAAGTGTGGTTGAAAGTGATACATTAAGAAACGCTGGTTGGGCTCCTGATGAAAATTTTACATTGGAAAAATCTCATTTTAGTTGCTGTGTACCATTAAAAATGTTGCTGGGTTTTGCTGAAGATTATAATAAAATAATATTAAATTCTAAACATGAGCTTATCCTTCAACGTTCATCATCTAATGAGAGATCATTTCATCCTAATAATGCAATAGATCAATTAAAATTTACTATATTAGATATAGTATGGAAAATGCCTCACATACAACTATCGGACTTTGCAAAATTGGAAATGTATAAAATAATTAACAACAAAAATCCTATATTAATGCCATTTCGAAGTTGGGACTGTCATGTAAATCCAATGCTACCAAAGAGTACAAAGGTTTTATGGAATGTAAAACTAGCTCCGCAAAATGAAAGACCTAGATTTCTCATCATCGGCCTACAAAGAGAAAAAAGTAAAGAGGAAGGAAATATATTCGATCATTGTAATATATCTAATTTAAAAGTTTATCTAAACTCTGAATCATATCCCTATGATGATTTAAATAGTCGCTTTGAAATGGGACAGTATGCTGTACTATATGATATGTATGCAAAATTTCAACAAAGTTATTATATGCGGGAATCTCAACCATTGTTAGATGTCAGTACATTCAAGGCTATTGCTCCGCTAATTGTTGTTGATGTAACACACCAAAATGAGGCAGTTAAAGTTGGACCTATTGATATACGAATTGAATTTGATACCGAATCACTCAAACCAATTCCAGATAAAACATCAGCCTACTGTTTGGTAATTCACGATCGTTTAATTGAATACTCACCTCTAACCAGCGAAATTAGGAGAATAATTTAAATATTTTATCAATTAATTTTTCTAAACACAAATAAAGAATTTATAAACGATTTTGTTTTTATATATATATATATAGTTTTTTTATTTATTTATTTAATAGTTTTGATTAAAAAATATATTTTCTAAATTAATTCTATAGTGACCCCATGCAAGAGTGTCAACACCATTTTCTTTAATAAATCGCTTATCATCTAAATAACTTAACACTATTTTATGAATTTCTTGAGTATATATAATATGTATCTTAGATCTAAAAGTAAACATTTTATCATAATAAATTTTCTTATCAAATAAACATTTTTTATAATCAGTAATACTAAGATTCATTAATGCTGATTTTTTTACACCTTTTGCTTTTTTAATATCATTGTCACCCTCGACACTTATAGAATACATTTTAGATCTTAGTCCAATGAATTCCCTCATTATCTTCCCATTATTTTCATCTTTCATTAAACCTAATACCTTTTTATTTTTTTGTTCTATACCATATAGATTGTTAGGCTTATAGTCAGATGTATCAAATTTCAAATTAATATCGGGTATTATATCTTTATAAAAATCTTCGGTATTAATTAAATATATGAATGAATCCGTATCCATATAGCACAAACTCAAGTTTTCATTATATTTTGGAATCATATAATTATAATGAAAATCATACATTTTTTCCTTAGACTTTTCGAGAACTGCAAACCCTACAGAAATAGGTTTATTAAATTCGATATGTACTCTATCCAGTTGGATAGCTACCATATTTTCGGTAAACCTTGTAGAGCTATGAAAATTCGGTTTTGCTATAAGACTCCTAGCTCCCAATCTTTTTCCAACACTTTCCCACTGGCATACAATTTTTTACCATAGACAGCATTGTTTAGTAATTTAAAAAAGTTCTTTTCAAAGTCATTTTTAGCGTTTGTTCTATGAAAAGTATTTAGATCTATGTATTTCTTGAGCCAGGGAGATTGTTTAAAATTCTATGTACTTGTTTAAGCTTTAAGCCATTTCTTAAACATTGTTGTAAGTTAGTATAATGTATGATATAATTTGATTTATTATATAAATCAATAATGAGCTTTTGATGTTTACCCGTAGGACTTTTTTTGTTTTCAGCGCAAAACGGTAAATCATTATGTAAGTTATGTTGCTCAAAAGGAACCTCCAAGTCTACTTCTAAAATAAAACCTTCGTCAGAATCATCTTTACATTCATTTAAATTAAACGAATCAATATTTTCAACCCATTCAAACTTTCCTTCGGGTAAATACTGAGACATAGCCCATCCATATAAATTATTAGCGTCTAAAAACATGAGATAATTTGAAGGCTTCCTACTATCGAAATCAGTCATATATTTGTTGTTTGACTTTAACATGGCGTTTTGAACATTGAACTATGCCTCCTTTTATCCCGTTTTGAATGAATTTAATCATATCAATGTCAGTTAATAGATCCAACTCAATTTTAGTATATTTTAGCATTGCACTCCAAGATAGCCCGGGTGCTGTATAATACTGACAAGGATCTAAATTGTAAGTAGATTTACATACTTTTCTGAAATTTTCAAATACATCCGTTAGCAATAATACATCTGTCTTGAGATATAGTTCCAAGTAGTGTTTAAAATTAGAACAATTAAAAGTTGTCCACACTTTTTGAGCATGTTCATAATCAGCAACACTACATTCTTCATTCGTTAATTTATTAAAAAACTTATCTCTTGAAGGCAGACATTCCTCTTGAAGTCGATTAATGGAATTAAAATAATCGTATGGAAATACTCCCTTTCTCTTCATAAGATTAAATTCGTTTTCATCGGTAAACTCAGACCTTAGAACATAAAAATCTGAAACCGATAAATTTTTAGCTACACTCTCTAAACTTGAAGCCATAAATCTAAATGAATCTAAAAACCTAAGTTCAACGCTATCACCGTCATCAAAATGAATATGTTTAGAAACTGATACATATATTTCTTTGTTAATCGGTACTACGTTTATTCTTCCGGGGATCGTTGAAAGTTCTTTAATGAATAAATGGCAATCATATGAAGAAAGATTGTGGAAAAATATTGGAATGAATTTTGAAATTTTAAAGTTTAAATTACAATCATTATGGGTTGGGCCTCGATATTTTCCCGTTAAATGACAATGATCTGCTACTCTATCAACTCCCAACGGTTTTTCGCATATATGACAATCACTACTATTATTTTGAATATTTAATTCTACTGGGGTGAGGAAATTCATTGGAATAACTTTATTAAGATAATTGCTATAAATATCTCTAGCATCGGCAACTAAAGCAGCAATAAATTTTTTAGGGGCATCTTCGCCTGTATATAATCTAAACTTATCTAAAGAACTATTAAAACTACACTTAATATAATAACTAAATGCACATGGCTTATGTGTTTGTATAGTTTTTACAGATCCAGAGTTCTGAATATTTTCCGGTGTTAGGAAACACTCGAAATCTGCATATATTACAAACGGTATATCTAACTTATGTTTAAAATTTTGAAAATAAACTGTACTTTTTTCTGCATCCGGCACTTTGGTAACAATTCTGCTACATTCCTTGCGATGACGTTGCAACTTGTAGTCGGAATCAAAAAACTGCAAGCAGACATTGCATAATTGCATTTTATTACGATGTCCTGTTAGTTGACTGCGTAAAAGTCTGTAAATATAAATAAAACAAATAAATTTTAAGATTCTTTAAATATTATAAATGTATATAGTAAGTTAGCAAGTAATAAAAAAGAAAATGGATAAATATGATATTTACCTTGAAATATTTTTAATCCAGATGTAATGAAATTTTTCTCCTTCCTGTAGCAAAAGTAGGTTAAGATGAGTGGTTTTCTCCTCCTTTGTATAGTAATAGGGTCCCACGATACTTTTTAGATCTTCATCGTATCCAAAGACATTAATGCTTATTTCGGGATTATTTTCCTCGAAAATTTTTACATCTTTCACTTTCATTGGAAAGACAAGACTTTCAAAATTGAGAGTGATGCTGTTGTCTAACGTTATTTCAACTGCATCTATATCTATGATGTTATAACTAGAACATCTCTTTGAGGTATTATTAACAGGATATAAGGCTGAGATTACTGCCCATTTAAAGCAGTATTCGTCATTGTTTTGCACATTTATACAAGCTTTTTTATCTTCTAGTATTTTTGGTAATTTAATGTATTGTGAACCTTTAATTGGTTTGTATTGATTCACGTTTATTTCCAAATGAGAGATTCTTATAAGTGTCCAACCACTATCACGTTCTTGAAACTCTGACATCTTTGTAATTAAATTATTGCATTTTGTGACATAAATCTCATACAAATTTGTAGCCTGTTGCACCATGATCATTTTAGTTTGATGTGATTTAAGGTCTATTGTTGCCTCATCTTCACTCATTTTGATGTATTCACAAAACAATTCCATATTAAATTTAAAGTTGGTGTGTTTTTCCAACATTTCTTCAAGTGTTTTTAAAACTATATCTCTGATGTTTGCTAAAAACTCTTCGGGAATCAATAAACCCTCCTTATGATTTTTAATCATAAATGATTCTATCCGCTCATTAAATATTGACGTGATTCTTGTTAGGTTTTCGTTAACTATTTCACCACTATTTCTCTTATGTTCGTTTGTCCTGATGTGATAAGCCCAATTCTTAGTTACTATCTCTTTCTTGCACTTGTTGCAATAGAGATACGGAATTGTTTTCTCCACAATAGCCCGAAGACTTGGAACCACATTTGATGATGGAGATGATGTTGATGCTGTTGCTTTTGAGGTTGATGCAGCATGTTGATTTCTCTGATGTTTTTGTAAATTATCTTTTCGCGAAAAAAACTTTTTGCATGTATCGCATTTAAAATGTTGCGATGGCTGATTTTGATGTTTTATCCGAATGTGCCGATTTAATTCGGACTTTCTGCCGAAAGTGGAATCACATTCGCTTCATTTAAATTGATCCATTTCTATTTTTATTTTTTTTTTATTTAATGTTTATTGATTTTTAAAATCACTGTATAGATTAAGTATTGTTTTAAATCGCTTTTTATTGTATTTTACACTAATTGTTTATATATTTAGATATTGAATGTTTATTGATTGTTTTAAACAATTCACTTGCGTCTTTTTTTTTTTTTTTTTTAAGAATTAACTTTAAGTGCACTTGTAGTCGATAGAAAGAACCTTTAACAACTGAAGATTAAATTAATTTTGTTTGACATATCAACCTTAAATTCTTATCTTTTATTTTTTTGCCCTTGCACTTGACCGCAAAAATTGTTTATTTATTTTAGAAGTCACAAAAAAAAAAACATGTTGAACTTGTACATTGCTGCCTTATCTTGAACTTGCGGGTTATGAGTGCGCTTACTATGAAGCTTGGCTCTTATCACTTTAACCTTGAAATTAATATTGAAATTGAAATTAAATAAAATTAAAATCCGTACCGGGATGGGTATGGGTGACGTCATCGGCATACAATAACATAAGTCGACTTCTAAAATGTTCTCGACGTTTCTGCATCTCGAAGCTTCTAGAAACTTTTTGACTCTTCTTGGCATTGGCTTAGGTTAGGTTGATTCTGAAGTATTCTTTGTATAGGATCGCGCTATTTGCGATCTCCCTTTCTCTCTCTTACTATCAAATTCTCTCTCTCCCTTTCTGTCTCTCTCTCTCTCTCTCTCTCTCTTTCTCTCTCTCTCTCTCACACCATTCGCTTCGGCATACAGTGACATAAGTCGACTTCTAAAATGTTCTCGAAGTTTCTGCATCTCGAAGCTTCACAGACTCTTGAATTTGCATAAAATATAAGCCAGAGGCGGAGAAGTTGCTGGGTGTAAGTGACCCCTATGCCCCCCAACTGACGAATTGATATTTATATACGCCTATGTTTTTTTAATGGTTGTCATCTAATATACAAACTACTTAAACAAATCTAATACACGCACCTAATACTTACCGACTTTATTAAATTTATAAACATTTCTTTAACCTCTTCAACCTTCGCCGTACCTAAATTGCTTCATTCCAAATAAATATATATATTTTCACAAAGCAAGTTGACCAGCAAAATTTGAGTATTGCTGTAACTAATGCGAGGGTTAAGAAAAACAAAACATGCAAACACTGATAAGAACTCGCTTGACTACCAATACCGATAATGTAGTGTATAAAATTATGACCAACGCTTAAAGCAAAGAAATACCCCAAACTTGTCAATTTTAAGAAGTTTAAAGCAAAGACATACATCAAACTTGCCAATTTTAAAAGCTTAAAACAAAGACTCCCACCTAATACTTACCGACTTTATGATAAATTTATAAACATTTCTTTAACCTCTTCAACCTTCGCCGTACCTAAATTGCTTCATTCCAAATAAATATATATATTTTCACAAAGCAAGTTGACCAGCAAAATTTGAGTCTTGCTGTAACTAATGCGAGGGTTAAGAAAAAACAAAACATGCAAACACTGATAAGAACTCGCTTGACTACCACTACCGATAATGTAGTGTATAAAATTATGATCAACGCTTAAAAAAGCAAAGACTTACCCCAAACTTGCCAATTTTTAAAAGATCAAAGCAAAGACATATACCAAACTTGCCAAAGATAAAAAGCTTAAAGCAAAGACATACCCCAAACTTGCAGATTAGTTAAAAAAGCCACCACTTGGTGGTGTTGGGGTGCGGGCGTGACGTGATCGGCTTGAGCCTCTGAGCCTCCTGCCCCAGAATCCCCATATCCTATCTACTTATAGCAATAATTGGTGCGGATGTTCTAACAAACTTTAATTTATTGATTGACTTAAAGCAGCACCGCCTCATCGATAAAGCCACTGGTCTGACCACGCGCGGGAATTTGGTAGACACCACCGAACTCGCCGTTTCCACAGTCGACAACAGTAATAATTTTAGAGGTTTGCTGTCTCAGTTTGTAGACATCACTAAACCGTCAGGCAAATCCAAGACCAGCGACAATATTCGCCGACATAACGTTTTACACCACATTGAGACGAAGGGAAACCCTATTGCCGATCGCGTACGACGTCTTTCAGGCGACAAGCCTCAACAGCCAAACAGCCTCAACAGCCTTTGTCAACAGCCAAAGATGAAATCAGCTTTCTACTCGACCAAGCTATTTGTCGTCAGTGGGTTTCGTGCGGGCGGTGGTGGCCATAATGATGTGCTTCTCTCCTACTCTACAGCCTAGCAGGCCGCCTACTCGTGTAATCGAAGATGTAAACTAGGTCCTGATCTTGTGTGCGTTCCACGTAAATTTGGGTGTTGGGCTTCCAACTGCGACGGCCCGCTAGAGAGCCCAATGGTGTTATGATGCGTGTTAGTACATTTGACTGGATGTCGAGCCCGGACGTGGTAGTTACCACAACTTCCGAGTCCGACAATCCGCTTCACTTCAATTCTGCACATTTTATTATGATCGTTACACACGACCCTATAGCTCTACCTCATGATCTCTAACGAGAATTCGCGGCAGAGTGTCGAAACAGGACGTGGTAGACACCACGTCTTCCTGCCCCGGTGACTCCGATTAATTGGTCACTTTCCAACCGGTTCGTACCCGAAACTCGCGGCGGGTATCGAAACTGGACGTGGTAGAAACCACTACTTCCAGCCCTGACGAGCCCTGTTCACTATCATTGCACTTTATATACGTTTGTTATAGCTTTCGATCATTCTGGCCGGCCTGATACACCGACTGCCGCTACCCGAACTCTGCCACTGGTGTCTCACCTAGTGAGCCAACATAATGCCGGTATAGTCACTATGTATCACCTTCACTTTGCACCTCTCCCTCTATTCTCTTGTCGCCGTCACGCGACCGTCGATCTCTGAACAACAGATTCGTAGTTAGGATTATTACAATGGATTAATATAACTTAATAATACTGATACTTGGTTTTCCGCCTCGCAGTCCCTTAACGCTCCCTGTCTCCTGGGTGCTCCGTTGCAGCTTGTACTTGAAGCGGCTGTACACTGGCCTGCTGTAAGTTAAGCCGGTGCCCCGCTGTCGCGGCGCTGTCACCACTCTAGTGAACGTCACTCGCTTAGCTTACGGTGGCGTCGACGTATCTCGCAGTCGACGTTTTTTCGTTCTGCTCGCGCTGGCAGCACACTTTACTGTGACCCGTTCACTTGGACGATTTTTCAGAAAAGACCACGAGTCTCCGTTTGTTTGCCCTTTTTTACAGCTTCTCACTGGCTGTCGAACTTTCCCGAACATTTCATGCGTATACCATTGTTCCATGTTGGTGGTGGGGGTTTTTACCGCATTGTCCGTTATCGGTGAGCGAGAAAAATGCAAATAGAAAAACATATTAGTGGTTGTATGCAACATTTAGCCTCAAGGAAAAATGTTAGTTACTTTGTACTAACCACTAGTTATACGTTAGTTGTCTTTCATAAGTATGCTGTTTTTCTCTGGCTCTCGCAACCAGTTCAGCGTCGAAGAAATGTTGGTCATATTGTCCGAACACAACGATAAACATAGCCAACATTTCCCCGGATTTCTACCGGGAAATTTAATCCCCACTTACCCTATCTTCAATCTAAGGGAAACTGTTGTATGAACCTCGTCTTTTCATTTCAATAAAACCAAATATGTTTCTTTAACCCTTCAAGGGCTTTGGGGTATATTTCCTTCTATACACTTAACCTAGATGGTTGTAGCAGCTATACTTCATTGACTCTACAACCTCTTACAAATACAAAAGATATTTAAAGTATAAATAAAAAATAAGAAAATATTATGGAAAACGATAATTAAAATATAAGGGAACAAATATAATGCAAGATAGATATGAACCATACGCAGTATGGTTTAAAGTTACAATAAAATAACATTCAGGCTCCCATGCCTTTCTACCTGCCCCTACCCACGTAGCCCGTGTGGGGAGAATGCCTGAGGACGACAGGCATTCCCTCCTGGTTCGGTGGCCAGAGGCCAGGTTGGTGCTGCACTTTATGTGAGTAATATGGACATGGCGGTTCTGGGGCAGGTGGTGCGGTGGAGCAAGCCGATGACGTCACTCCGGTCCAGCGCCATCTAGTGGGGGCTTTCTTTGCCAAAAAATTTGCAAAGGTGTATGTCTTTGCTGAAATCTATTAAAAATCGGCAATTTTGGTATATGTCTTTGCTAAAATCTATTAAAAAATGGCAAGTTTGGTGTATGTCTTTGCTTTAAACTTTTAAAATTGGCAAGTTTGGGGTATGTCTTTGCTTTAAGCGTTGATCATAATTTTATACACTACATTATCGGTAGTGGTAGTCAAGCAAGTTCTTATCAGTGCTTGCATGTTTTTTCTTAACCCTCGAATACCTAATAGCAATGACTCAAATTCTGCTGGTTGACTTTAGCTGAAATGATATGACTTGCTTTATGAAAATATATATATTAATATGGGTTGAAGCAATTTAGGTAAGGCGAAGGTTAAAGGGTTTAAGAATTGTTTATAAATTTATCATAATGGTGCTAAGTATAAGGTTTGTGTATTAGATTTGCATAAGTAGTTTAAGAATTGGATAACAACCATTTGAAACATAGGCGTATATAAGTGGGATACATCTGAGGTACAAGTCTCAATCCCCCGATCAAGTCGTCCAGCAAAATCTCCGCCTCTGGCTTATATTTTATATAAATTTAAGAGTCCGTAAAGCTTCGAGATGCAGAAATTTCGAGAACATTTTAGAAGCCGACTTATGTCATTGTATGCTGAAGCGAATGGCTTGAGAGAGAAAGGGAGAGAGAAATTAATAGCAAGAGAGAGAAAGGGAGATAGCAAATAGCGCGATCCTATACAAATAATACTTCAGAATCAACCTAACCTAAGCCAATGCCATAGGTATAGGGGGTTAGGGGCACTCTTTACCTATATAGGTGTATAGGCTACTCTATAGGTATAGACTTAAAAATTTATTTAAATTTTTCTTTATTACTATTATTATTATTATTTATATATGTAAACAAATTGTATAATTTTATATATATTTATTATTTATTATTTATTATATATTTTATAATTTTATATTTAATTAATTTTTTCTGATTTCGCTGGTTAGAAGTGACAATTTAGAACCACTTCATCAATCGCCCTACAGACAGAGTTTTTACCCTAAAGATCAACGGGAAAGAGGTTGCGGTGACGACGGATAGATTAAAACCAGCTTTTGTCATCAAAGACGACTCAACTTCTTGCTTAGAAGAAACTTCTCAATCCAAACAAGCTTCACGAACGTACGAGAAAAAAACAGAGTGAAATTTCTAACACATTCGTGACCTTGTCACTAGCAGGGGAGTACAGTGGCAGCCCTTTCAGCCACCTACTTGCCAAATATGAATTTTCTTTACATTTTTTATGCTTATGGCAACTCTTTTTATATACATTCATTCCACTAATTTTCATTCTTTCTTTTGTTTGTCACTCATTTGTATTTTGTAGTTTTAAGTGTGTTTAAAAAATAAAATAGCACAAAACCAAGACTTTTGTACTATATCTTTTAGCTTAAAAGTAACGTTAGCTGTTCATTTGTATGCAGCAAAATAGCGCCATCTGCCTGTGAGTAAAAAACATCGCAAAAATTGATTTGAAGCGTTTTTCATCAATATCTGCCTTTTTTTAAACATCCAAATCGGATTTGGATTACGTTTTAGAGTGTTCAAAATCAGTTTCACACCAAGATGGCGTTGTGAACATATGAAGAGCTGGATTTTATTTGTGTAGTTTTGCATGCAAGTCGGAACAAGTTAATTTTTTGCACAATATTTTAGTAACATAACTTACTGATATTTTACTTTCGAACAAAGTATTTTAGGTAGTCTAATAGCTCAGTTGGTAATGGGAGAAGTTGTAATCAGTAAGTTGTGCGATCAAATACCTCAGCATGCATATTTGTTTTTAATATCGATATAAATGTGGGTTAAAAACTATGTTTGAATTATATGAAAGATATCGTATTTGTATGGAAATTCAAAGATCTAAGAATAAAAGAAATTTTAGATTCAAAGTTGCATTCGTTAATAATGCAGCATGTGCTGTTTTCAAAATCAGTCAATCCAAGGCTTACTTCGAAAAGCGATAAAAAACTGCACTTATACAGTTGCAGTTATATACGGTTAACTGCAGTTATATACGGAACAAATAGCATCTCATATTACAAAAATTGTTAAGTGTGTATCAACGAAATAAAACTAAACAAAGCAGAAAAAAGGGAACAGGAATATATAAGATATTTCTGTAATATTTCAGTCATCTGGTGCTAGATATGCTGGCAATATTTCAACTTATCGATTTTGATTAATTGAAATACTATTTAGTTTTCGCAGCTGACCCTGTGTTTGTTTCTTTCGATTCAGCCTAATAAGCAAAAAATTCCCCTTTAAGGGAGTATTCCTGGTTGGCAAAAATTTTGTGCCGATTTTGTTTTTGCATATTTTTATAGCGTGGATATTTGAGAAAATCGTCCTTAAAGGGTTTTTTGAAATTCGAAATAATGGCTTTTTTTGTCCAGCAATGTTTTAGCCAGAATGCGATTTGCTTAATTTATTTGGCTACTTTTTTAATGCAACGGCTTGAAGCAACCACCGAATTTCGTTCAACGCGTTCTTTAGTAGGTAATAACTTGTTTGCAAACGCATTTTAAAAATAAATGAATACACATTTTAGAGCTTAGGTATTCGAATGTTGGCAGCGTTTAGTTCACTTTGAATTGGGTTATAAACCGGACGCGCGCGCGCATACAGTTTTGAAAAGTACAGTTAAAAAAAATAGAAAAAGTAATAGAAATAAAAATAAAAGAAACTCGTCCCTTGAAATGCCAGTTTCGTGGTATCCAACATGAAATAGATGAGGACACTGAATTCACAAGACCATCGGCAAAAAAATTTAAGCATTGACAACAAAACGGAGAATTGCATTTTGGAGTTTTAAACAGTTTTCTCGGCAATTGCTATTCTGGTGATATGTGCCAAATGTGAAGGAAAAGTCGAGTTTAATAAAGCATCGTCGTATGAAATCAAAAGCAGGTAGAACTGCCTGAAGAGCACGAAGAGCCGCTGCTTCCCTTTTTTTGAAGAAGAGGAAGGAGTTATTTATGGGGCTGGCATTGCAGATTGATATATGTAAGTATTTCACAAAAAAAAATGTTTTATTGCCTAAAATTTTCTTTGAGTTTTTTCAAAATCAAGTTTTTGATCTTCGAAGTCACTTTTCTCCGGTTCTACTAAGCCGATTTTGATGAAACACATTGCAATCAACGCAAAACTATCACCATTCTGTTGCCTACCTCAATCACAAATTTAAACAATTTTTTACTATTTTTTTTTACACTAAAATACAAAAAAAAAGAACAAAAATCGGGTTTTCATTTTTCAATGACCGTCATTTTGTAAAAAATAACTGCAAAATTATCATTGAGGAAGGGACCAGAATTACATCTGTACTGAATCTAACGCCGTTTATTTTTTCCATTTTAGATGAGTCGAAGTCGAGTTATCCGGGCCGCAAGCAGCATACCTTTTTTTTAGACGCCCAAATTTAAAGGCCGACAACTTTTTGAACAGCGCTCGTACAAAGGAAAAAAATTTTTATTTAATTTAATATGTTCTTAATACAATAAAAAAACAGAATTTAAATAACTCTTTGCGTTTTCAAATGAGAAGTTTTCAAAAAAGGGTCCAAAAACAGCCTTCCAACCAGGAATACTCCCTTAAGAAAAATATTACATTGAAATATTATTAGTTTGCAAACTTTGAAGCAAACAACAAACAAATAAAACAATATAATCAACATTAAAATAATCATTTCACCTTCCATTTGCAAGGAATATTTTCTGTCATATTCATAAACGACCTCCGCTTGTATGCTTTTCTTACGTTAGCAAGAAATACATTTTAGTAGGTGATGATTGAATTGCTGCAAAAGAATAAGCAACAGCACCAAAAATTGAGCGTGAGTACGCAGTAATATGTGTACACAGTGTCAGAATTGTCAAAACCAATGCAATAATTTTCCGTCACTTGGCAGACTGAGTCTCCATTCAGTGTTGTTTTGCGTTCTTTTGTTTGACAGTTCTGACAGTCGGCTCTTAGCCATACATCTATCCCTTTTATTGTACTATGAGTCGAAGCGCGAAGCATGCTCAAACTCAATCCAAGCATAAAAGAAAGAATAGAATAGCTGATTGTTGAGTTAACATGAGTATGAGCTACTCTATTAGATATGCTTTCGTGGGCCAGTGGTTGAAACAGCCAACTACGGAACTGATGGTAGTAAGTTCAATCCTCAGTGGAAGCAGAAAAATTAAAACTTTTAAATAGCAATTTTTTCGTTTTTATACAACTAGTGCGGCGAATTGCTGTGTTGTTGTCCCGCATATAGGGACAACTTCCCTCCTCTGCCCTATCTTCGCTACGCCCATGCATATGTATGTATGTATGTTTATACATGTAGTTATGTATAATATACACATGTATATACATAAACATATCATGGGGCGACTTCCCTCCTCTGCCCTAACCCCTCACTACGCCCATGTATATATATGTATGTTTATCTATATATATATATATATATGTATGATATATAAACGTATAAACATATACATATCAGGGAGGAAACTGCCCTCCCCTGCTCTGCCCTCGCTACGCCCATGTATATATATGTATATATGTATAATATAAGTTAACGAAGAAAATATTCTCTATTTTCGTTAACAAAAAATACACCTACTTCAACTGCACGCGCATCCGTTCCAGACGCTTGCGCTGCATTTCCACACAGTAATAAATAATTCACAAGAACTGGAACAACAACCGAATTCTACCTGTAGCGCAGCTACGCTGGCAGAACACTCGAGCAGAGCTAAGCTATTTTTAAGGTGTAAAAAGTTGTTAAGTTATAGTCTTAAGTAATGAATGATTGAATAAAGGTCTTATGACCAGAAGAATATATTTTTTTAAAACTTTTACTAAATAAAAATTTAACTGGCGCCCGAGCAGGGATCCAGGTCGCGATTTTTTTTGAAAAAGTTAAACTAAAAAGTGTTAGCATAAATCGACGTCAAGTACCTCGTCGCGAAACAACAAAGTGTGTGCATTAAATTGACGCCAAGAGCAGCATTGCAAATTACACAACTGTTTAAACTAAAAAGAACTTGTGACGCAAAGTGCCTCGTCGTTGGATAAGCAAAACTTCGCAAAAAGTCCTAAAAAATAGTGCAGGGCCTGGGTTCCAGAACCAACAACACATCAAGTCATCAGTTTCATTCGGTTGAAGGAGCACTCCGTATCAGGAATTACAGACACGTACCGTAGTCACCGGAATAAATACGGTCAAACGGGAGTTCTAGAGCGGTAGAATTGTATGGAAGAGACTATGCGGATAGGAATATTGTAAGTAATTTTAAGATATTGTATTTTAAGAAACGGAAAAATTTATATTTTAAAATAAAAGGAAAATTGTGAAAAAACTCGTGGGGAAAAAAATAAAATTTTTAGAAAGGAAAAAGAAAATTTTGTAAAAACTCGTGAAACAAAAATTAAAATTTTTAGAAAGAAAAAATTTGTACAATAAAAGGAAATTGTGTAAAAACTTGTGAAATAAAAATAAAATTTAAAAAAATAGGAAAAGATAATAACAAGAATTTAAGATAAATTAAAAGTCAACTCTAGATTTTTTTAGAAATAAAATTTTTCGAATTATAATAATGCCAATAAAAATATCCTAACCCCATGATAGTGATATTAAAACATATCGTGATACTAAAATTCTTTAAATCCGAATTCATATAAAATAAAAAATTCGACATAACTGCGATTACCACCGAAAGGGGTCCCTACAGCTATATAACAAAATATACAATATCAAAAACAAAATATATGTAAAAAAAAATAATATATAATAATAATTTCAATCAAATATTTCATCGATAACTGTGATCTACCACCGGAAAAGGGGATCCTCCAGTTATAAAATAAAAACACATAAATAGAATATATAATCAAAATTAAAACAATGGCAAACCCAAACAATTGGATCAGACCAGCTCTTCTAGCAAACGCTCCTACACCTAATACACCTGCTCAGAGTCAAAATCCGCAAACTTTTCCACCTGATTCAGAGAATCTCGTATCAGCCATAGTAAAGAGAATATTACGAAATGAACTGACAGTTAACCAAAATACAGATTTTGACTATGGAACTCACCAGACAAGACTCCAACAGTACAGGGGACAAATAAACGACTTAGATAGGATTCCTGACGTAGTTCGTAGTCAGGAACGCGAGTTCTCTGGAAACCCAGGAGAATTCAGTTCTTGGAGGAAAAGCGTCGAACGAATCCTCCAGTTATATGAATCTTGCAAAGGCACCCCTCGATATTTCGGCATTCTAAGTGTTATCCGCAATAAAATAGTAGGCAATGCGGATGCTGCTCTAGAATCATACAATACACCGCTTGATTGGAAGCGATTTGCAAGTGCCTAACACTACATTACGCTGACAAAAGGGATATTACCACCCTGGAATATCAGCTTACTTCACTAATTCAAGGCAATCAAACATTACAGCAATTTTACCAACAGGTATACACCCACTTGTTCTGATTTTAAATAAAATATCTGGACTAGAAATGAGTCGTGAAACACTCAATGTTCTCAGTAAAACTTATCCAGATAAAGCCCTTGACACCTTCATAAGGGGTCTCAAAGGAGACTTACCCAGACTCTTGGGAATAAAGGAACCACTAGACTTACCACAGGCCCTACATCTATGCCTTAAAATGAAGAATCAAGGATACAGAGCTCAATATGCAAACTGAAGCCAAAACAATAATCGTAGATTTCAACCATCGGTTCCACCACCACTCCCGAGAAAACCAAATTTTGATAAGCAACCTTTGCATCCACAACTAGCATATTTACCACAACATTTTAAAACACCATACCAGCAAAACCCAAATCAAAATAGTTTCACAAATTTCCCAGAGCAAAATAGACATCATGGATTTCAAGGTTTCAAAGGCCACCACAACCAACCTTTCGCTCTTTTCAGCAAATGTCAAAACCAAGAGTAGAGCAAATGGATTTAGATCCCAGTATACACTCATGAAGAATAAACTATATGAATAGACCCAACAGACCATTGCAATATACAGGGAAAAGAGAAAATACCCCACCAAGCCAACAGTTGATACCACCTAACAAAATCCAAAAACATTTCCATATTAACACAGGTAATATAGACGACCAACAACATCATAAAGCACTATGACCTCAGAAGACTCAAGTTACGTACAATCATTAGCAGAATACGTCCAAGAGATAGATATTAATGATGATAAAAACAATAGCACCGACTACTATAATGAGGCTGCCGACCACACCGATATCCATTTTTTAGATTAACCAGCTCTTCATTGCCATTTTTCGAGTGCAAGACGGAGAGCGGACAAATCTTGAAAATTCTAATCGATACAGGAAGTAATAAAAATTGCATACAACCATCTGTCGTAAAAAAACAAATTTTGAATGAACAGCCCTTCTACGCCAACTCAGTAGGAGGACAGATAAAAATCACGCACCACACATACGCAAATCTCTTCGGTAAACCTGATTGTACAGTGAAATTCTTAATTTTGCCAACACTTGGATCTTTCCACGGAATAATCGGAAACGATAGCCTCAAACAGCTATCGGCCGTAATATTTATATACCAAACAAAACATAATGCTTGTTAGAAACACAATCAAGGTAAAAATTTAACATGAGACCTCTCAAGGTGTTAATAATATTCAAATTAGAACAGACCACCTCACTGTCGAACAAAAACATGCAATAACAAATCTTGTCTCAAAATTTCGCAGAACGAAACGAAAACGTATACAACATCGGTAAAAGCAGAAATTCGAACTAATACAGATAACTGCTAAAACTGATCTGTACTATTCAACAGCTACCGACTAAAACTGATCTGTACTGTTCTACAGCTACCGGCTTAATCTGGTCTGTACTGTTAAACAGCTAACGGCTTAAACTGATCGATAATCAATCAATCAATCACAATATCGATAATCAATCAACCAATAATTCAATATGAATGAAATACTCAATGTACTTCAACAACCTATGTACGATGAGAGTATTATAAAAGAGACTATCATAGTTACTATCCATACCAAAAATCGTTTAAAAATAACGATGAGATTCGTATACCCATTCAAAATCAGGATCTCTTTGTCTCACCAAGTTAGAGTATGATTTACATTCATGGGTTTTTAGTAAAACAGGAAGGAGGAAATGATATAATAACAACAGGTGTGAAATTTTAAAAACAACTTTGTTTCATATCTGTTCCATGAAATTCGATATGAAATTAATGGGTTTGAAGTTGACCGTACACGTAATCTTGCAATTTCATCAACCATGAAAAATTTCGTATCATTGAATAAAGCTGAAAGTGGCGCATTAAGAAACGCTGGTTGGGTTACTTTGCAAAATTGGAAATGAACAAGATAATTAAAAACGAAAATTTGGTAATACCAATGGCATTTAGAAGTTGGGACTATCATATAAATCCTATACTATCAAAGGAAACAAAAGTTTTATGGAATGTAAAGCTTTCACCGCAAAATTAAAGACCACGATTTCTTATAATCGGCTTACAAAGAGAAAAAAGTAAACAGGAAGGAAATATATTTGATCATTGTAATATATCTAATTTAAAAGTATGTATATAAACTCTGAATCAAATCCCTATGATGATTTAAATAGTCGCTTTGAAATGGGACAGTATGCTGTACAATATGATATGTATGCAAAATTTCAACAAAGTTATTATATGCGGGAATCTCAACCATTGCTAGATGTCGTTGGATTCAAGGCTATTGCACCACTTATTGTTGTTGATGTAACACGCCAAAATGAAGCAGTTTAAGTTGGACCTATTGATGTACGAATTGAATTTGAAACCGAAGCAAATAAACCGATTCCAGATATAACCTCAGCCCACTGTTTAGTAATTCATGATCGATTAATTGAATATTCACCTCTAACATATGAAATCAGAAAAAATTAATTAAATATGAGATCACTTTTTTCCATTAATAATATTATAAAATTTGTTTATATAAATTGAAATCCGTATTAGGGTGGGGATGGGTGACGTCATCGGCATATAATGACATAAGTCGGCTTCTAAAATGTTCTAGAACTTTCTGCATCTCGAAGCTTTACAGACTCTTGAATTTACTTAAAATATACTAATATACGCCTATGTTTCAAATGGTTGTCATCCAATTCTTAAACAACTTATACAAATCTAATACACGCACCTTATTCTTAGCACCATTATGATAAATTTATAAGCATTTCTTTAACCCTTCAACCTTCTCCGTACCTAAATTGCTTCAACCCATATTAATATATATATTTTCATATAGCAAGTCATATCATTTCAGCTAAAGTCAACGAGCAGAATTTGAGTCATTGCTATTAGGTATTCGAGGATTAAGAAAAACCAAAACATGCAAACACTGATAAAAACTCGCTTGAATACCACTACCGATAATGTAGTGTATAAAATTATGATCAACGCTTAAAAAAGCAAAGACTTTTCCCAAACTTGCCAATTTTAAAAGTTTAAAGCAAAGACATACCCCAAACTTGCAGATTAGATAAAAAAGCCCCCACTTGGTGGCGCTGGGGTGCAGGCGTAACGTCATCGGCTTGCGCCACCGCGCCATCTGATCCAGAACCTACATATTGTATCTACTGCGAAAGTGCAAGACGGGACCTTTAAATTTATCCATTTAATTAACCTCGATCATTATGAGACCTTCCTGGGAGAAACGGAGAAATTTATTGCAACAAATATACCCAAAACACACTCTATGTACTCTCTTCTAAATCACGAGCTATCTCAAACCATTAATATATTTGAAATGATCACACCAATTTATAAATTCAGACCTAAAAGATCGTTTGACTTTATAGGAACAGCCTGGAAGTACATAGCCGGTACTCCAAACCACGAAGATATGGAGATTGTGAACAAATCCATAAATGACTTAATAAAAAACAATAATGAACAAGTAATTATAAATGAAGCTTTTAGTGAAAGAATAAAGAACTTAACTTTAATTACTAACGAAATAACTAACAAAGAAGAAACATTTATCGATGAAATAATAAATAACTATCAAAATAGAATAGGATTAGTTAAGGAAGATCTAATAAATATTAGATACGCCATAACATGGGCAAAAAATAATGTAATAAACTCTATTTTATTAAACAAATTTAATTAAATTTAGCAATGAAAAAATTAAAAGAAGAGAATATGCCGTTTAACAATGTAGAAGAAGCGTTAGAATACGCAAATATAAATGTCTTATATAATGGAACAAATATAATGTACGTAGTAAAGATACCAATAACCACGAATGATCTTTACAGAAAAGTCATAATAAAACCAATAAAAAGGAATACTTAAATTGTGAAAATATTATATAATGAAATACTTATCAAAGAAGATGAAATTTATGGAATAAATAAAGTATGTAATAAATATAAATCCATGCATATTTGTAAGCGATACCAACAAGTTAATTTAAGTAACAAAACCTGTATAAGTAAGATTATTAGAGGACTTAGCTCTAGCTGTAATATTACAAACAGTCACCACATTCCAACTTTAGAGGAAATCTCTACAGGAATAATACTACTGAATGACTTCAACGGAACCATCATAAGTAAAACAACTAACCAATTTTTAAAAGGAACATACGTTATAAAATTCCACAATAGTACAATTACAGTCAACAATGGAACTTTCTACAATCTGTTAGCTTCATCATTAGAATTCAAACCAGCAATAATTCAACCAACACCCACAGAACGCATAGATTTAACCTGCTATCATTAGAAAAACTCCATAACCTACCCTATTTCTAACGATTGCGGACAATCGTTTTGAGGAGGGAAGAGTTAACGAAGAAAATATTCTCTATTCTCGTTAACAAAAAATACACCCTGATTCAACTGCACGCGAGTTATGGTTCCTTGTCTGGAGTGGTTAAATGAAAACACAACTTTTCTTTTCTACTGCAAACTTAGAACTAACTTTATTACAATTCATTCTTTAATATCAAACTATTTGCTTCATAAAAATGTAAATATGTGAAAAGAAAGATATAACTATATAAGTGAAAGAAATACAATTGTAAAAAAATAGGAGAAATGTAAATATGTGTAAAAGGAAATACAATGTAACAGAAATGCAATAGGGTTAATGTGTAAAATAAATAATCGTAAATGTTGCCTAATTTATGGTTGCAACATAATACTAAGAATGCGAGTTTTAATAATTTAGAATGCAAGCTATTTTAATAGTTTCTACATATGAGGAAAATAAAGAAAGAATGTAATAAAATATGGAGCACTTAAATGTAACTTATTGACTACGCTGCACTTTAAGTAGTGCAGTGGTTCTTATTATGTTGTTGTTTGTGTTGTTATTGTTGTGTGTGCTCTGATTTAAGCGACGTTTGTGATGTTGTTGTAAATGTTGTTGTTGTTATTGTGGGTGTTCTGACTTAAGCGACGTTTGTGATGTTGTTGTAAATGTTGTTGTTGTTATTGCAGCGGCGTACTGAGCCTCGGTGGTTTGGGTGGTGGTGTTGTTGTTGTTGTTTGAGTGGGTGTCGTAACTCCTCCCCCCTTAGTGTAGAGTGAAGGCCACAAGGAATTTGAAGGGGCCGGAACGATGACTGGAGTTGGTTGAGCTATGTAGGTTATTCTAACTGTTTTGGAAATGTAAATCACTGCAATTCCGAATAGTATGCCCAGTATAGCTATGATGATGTAAGTATAGTTTATTTGCTTCTTTGTCTCATATTGTAGGATTTCCACTGCCTCTTGATTTTTGAATTGGTAGTGTTGTAGCTTCTTTAGATTGAGAGTTTCCGTTATCGATTCTGGGTGAATATCTGTTAGTGCTGGTGATGCGATGTAAACTTCATCCCAATGTACAGTTGGGTTATCTTCATATGTTACTCCGTTTGCTATGATGGAACAATTCTTGTAGTGGATTATTGCAGTACCTTCTATGGTGAATTGGTTGACACTGCAAGTAGAACTGATTAATATTTTTGGTACATTTATAAAGAGTAAATAGTTTTCTTCAGGCTGCAATATGGTTTCAAGCTTTCCAACGTCGTTGAGAGCACATTTGGACGTTTTGTTGTTTAAGATTCGTCCGATGCATGCTGATACTTCTATTGTTTCGAAATATGTTGACTTTTTGCAGTAGTACACATTTTCGATTTTGGAACAAGCCTTGTCGAAGTACTGAATGTTGTTTTTGTTGTATGTTATATATGATTTCGTTATTATTTGTTTAGTTTCATTTATTGGTAGTGGTATAATATGGGATAATGTGTATTTTTCTAAAGATAAATTTGGTATCTTAGCATTAAAAATAATATTAGAATTATTATAGTAAGCTTGTAAGCCTAACAATTCATATAAGTGCTCATTTGAATGCACTTCTATGGATTGATTTGTGATGTAGTTGTGGATTTCTTGTAATTCATTTTCATTAAGAATGAATTTCGATATTATACTTAGCTTTGCAAGTATAATTGCTTCAGATATGTCTGAAATGTGATTGTTTAAAATATCTAAGTAGTAATTTATTTGATTAATATATTGCATTTGTTGCAATATGTTCTCTTCTTTACTTATTTTGTTTGAGTATTTTTGTAAGCTTATTTTTAAGTAATCTTCGATATCATTTTGTTCTTTATTGATAAAATTTGTTAAATTTTTAAATCTAGTAATCATTTGTGTGTTTAGGCTATGCTGCAGTGCAATTTCATTTTGTATCTTTGCTTCATTATTGCTTAGATTACTAATTTGGTTATTGAGTTCATATGCGTCTGCTGCGTCCATGTTTCCTGTTATGAATCTAATTGCTGTACCGAGTCCGTTTATAAGTCCTCTTTTATTTCTTTTAATAGGCGTTAATTGTTGGAGTTTCTGCTGTAGTTCATTTAATTTTAGCTTTGTAATTTGTAATGTGTTTTTTAATTCGTGGACATAGTATTTTTCGAAGCTGTTTAATGTATATGTCATTTTTTGTATGTTCGTGTCATATTCAGTAAGATTTACTACGTGTATGAGATTATTGAAATTGTTTATTATTTTTGCAGATCCTAGTTTTAGTTCTATTAGACTTTGATTATTTTTAATATTCTTAATGTCAATGAGTTGAGCTGTCATAAAAGGTAACCTAGAAGCAAATAATAATATAAATTGATATAAGAAACTTTTATTTATTTTTAAATATATAAATATTTTTATTTTTATTTTTTCTTTTTCTTTATTCTCATTTTATGGATTTTCTTATTTTTTGTAGTGAGTAATGTTATTTTATTATTTTTTTTACTTCTTGTTTCGAGAACCTGGGAGTGATCTTATTTCTTCTACACTCTTTTCTAAACACAGTTTCGTTAATTTTCCTGTCTTCTGGGTCTTTTCTTGATTCATTTAGATGACTTATTCTTGTCTTCGTTACAATTTCAACCTGTTCTTTTATAATTGGGTAAAGCTTGCTTTGAAACTCGTTGAGTTTTTGCAGATATTCATGTTCATTATTGAATGATAAGTTGTTACTAAAGTTAAATGTTTTACCAAAGAAGAGTTCGTATGGTGTGTGTTTTGTTGTTGAGTGTATGGAATTGTTGTATGTAATAAGTGTTTCAGCTAAAATGTCATCATGGTCTAAAGTTAAGTTTTTCTCCTTTCTTGTTGTTAGAATTATTCTATAAATTTCGGTTAAGGTCGAATGCATTCTCTCTACTGGTGAGTTGCTACTTGTTTGTTGAAATGATGTATAATGTAAGCTTATTTCAAATTGTGTGCAAAAATCTTTGAAAATATTCGCTGTGAATTCCGACCCTTGGTCGCACACTATTTTTTTTGGAATACCATATAAATTTATATAATTTTTAAAAGATTTAAGTATTGATATACTCGCTCGTGAAGGTAAGGTGTATGCTGATGAAAATTTTGAGAATTTATCAATAATTGTTAAAATTTGAAAACCATTAATTGTATATATGTCTATATGGAGGATATCTAAAGGTTTAAGTGGAGTTTCAGGCATCTGGAATTTAAGTTTTGGTGGACTCCTATCATATTTCAAGGCTTGGCACTTTTCGCAATTATTTATAGTCTGTGTAATTTTGTTCTTCATGAAAGGAAAAAAATATTTTCTTTTAAGGTGAAGATATGTCTCGGTTATTCCTCGGTGGTTACTGTTGTTATGGTATTCTTTGATTAGTTTGTCTTGTTCGTCATTTTCTGTAATGTCTAATAGTTTAACTGTACAACGAAGTAGCCGGAATAGTTTCTTATTTGAAAAATATTTTGAGTAAACTAATTGTACGTTCTTAAAATAGAAGTCGTCTGTAAATATTACTGAAAGTTTGTTTGGTGGCATATAGTCTCTAAAGATTTTGATTAATACTTCTTCTGTGAATTCTGTTTACTTAATAGTTCGTCGTTGTTTGTTTCGAAATGGTTGTTCTACAGTGGATTCAGGGGTATCAGATGATTTTTCTAGGATTATTTGAAGGTTGAATTCATTTAATGGTTTTTCTGATATTGCAATTCCATCATCTAAATTTTCGTCTGATGAATGTACAGTGGTATCGCCATGGGTTCCTTGGATTGAGGTTGTATCGTTTACATTAATGTCCCAGATGTCTTTGTCACAGGTGTCTGGTCGTATACGACTTAGTGCGTCAGCGTTTGTGTTTAGTTTCCCTTTCTTATAAACAATTTCGTAATCAAATTCTTCTAATTTAAGACGCCATCTAACGAGTTTGGAGTTGGGTTCCTTGAGGCCCATTAACCAAGTAAGTGGTTTATGATCAGTTAATATTTTGAATTTTCGTCCAAAAAGATAGGGCCTAAAATATTTTGTGGCCCATACAATGGCTAACAATTCTTTCTCAATAGTTGAGTAATTAATTTCTGAATCTGATAAAGTTCGACTAGCGTAGCATATTGGTTTGTCACTTCCGATATGACCTTGAGATAAAATTGCTCCCAAGGCAAAATTGCTAGCGTCTGTGGTTAATATGAATGGTTTTGAGAAGTCTGGGTACTGCAAAATTGGATCGATTAGCATTGTTTTGCACATTTCGAACGTTTGAATGTATTTATCGTTGATAACAATTGATTTTCCTTTTTTGAGGCATTCTGTAAGTGGCTTTGTTAGTTTAGAGAAGTCTTTTATGAATTTCCTATAGTATCCTAGCAGTCCTAAAAATGATTTTATTTCTTTTGGTTTTCGTGGGATAGGGAAATTTTTTACGGCTTCGATCTTATCTGGATTTGGTTTTATACCATTAGTGGAGACAATATGTCCAAGAAATTAAATTTCTTTTTTTTTTTAAGAATTCTGATTTGTCTAATTGAATTTTAAAATTAGACTTTTTTAATTTTTCAAAAACCATTTTTAGATTCTCAATATGTTCTTGGAGCGACGTTGAGTAGATTATGATATCATCGAGGTACACTAAGCAAATTTTCCCGATAAGTTCTTTTAAAACATTATCCATAACCCTTTGAAATGTTGATGGAGCATTTTTAAGACCAAATGGCATTCTTATATACTCATAGTGGCCTCCTTCAACGGTAAATGCAGTCTTTGCGATATGTTCAGGGTGCATTTCAACTTGATGAAAACCGCTAGCTAGATCTAGGGTTGAGAAATACATGCATTTGCCTAACTTGTCTAAAATTTCGCTGATGTTTGGAAGAGGATATCTATCTGAAATTGTTTTTCCATTTAGTTTTCTGTTGTCAATAACAAGTCGCCATTTCTGTTTACCGCTGGCATCTTGTTTTTTTGGTACAATCCAGATTGGGGAGCTCCAAGGAGAATAGCTTTGACGTATAATTCCCTGGTTCAACATGTTCGTAATTTGCTTTTGAACTTCTATTTTATGCACATATGGGTACCTATAGGATTTAACATGGAGTGGAGTATCATCTAATGTTGGAATAACGTGTTTGACTTCGTTAGTGAAGCTTAAGTTTTCACCCTCTTGAAAGAAAATATTTCCATATTTTTTGCAGAGATTTATCAGTTCACGTTTTTCTTCGACGTTTAAATGATTAACACGAAGTAGTTCGGTTATTCCTGTTTGTTTAGTTTCATCTATTTGTTCCATGTTAAGGTTATTAATTTCAATGAACTCTGTGGAATGGTACAGGCTAACTTTAATTGGTTGTTAAAAACAAAGTATTTTTTCTTTTTCTGAGTTGTTTATGACTTCTACTGTGCTAAACCAATTTTTTGCTTTGTATATTCCATCGGAAACATGTAAAGTAGGAGTTAACTGAGTTGATTTGATATATATATCTCCTGAGTGTATATCGACTGGTAATTTAACTAGTGTTTTTGATTTTGGTGTTATAATATGTTTACCTGATGTTAAATTTGGTTTAAATTGCAATGGGATAGTTGATTTGCTTGTATTTAGTGTTTTGTTTACCAAATCAACTTGTGCTCCTAATTTTGTTAAAGAATCAATTCCGAGTAATCCGTCAAAGTATTTATGAAATTTAAAAAGTAAGAAATTAAGATGACCTGTTTCATTGAATTCGATGAATGTAGGAAGTATAACTTGTTTGTCTAATTCGTATCTATTTAAAATTGTTGTTATAGTCGTAGGCGTACATCTTACTTGGTCTTTAGGATTGATAAATTCTGGGTTTATAAAGGAGGACGAAGCTCTAGTATCAATTAAAAATTTGTGAGGTCTGCCAAATGGAGATGTTATATTAATGTAAGGTAATTCGTTTCCGTGTTTGTTGATGTCTAGGTACCCTGTTGGTCTTTCAAGGCAGGTAAAGAAAAATTTTGTGTGTCAACTAAATTGTCTATGTCTTCGATATTATCTTCTTGGTAATAGTCTAATTTTTGTTGATACCTTTCATTTGGAAGAATACCTTTAAAAGCATTGGTGCTTATGTTATTTAATTCATCCCTTCTAAAATTTGCATTTCTATTTGATTGTGTACGCATGCTTTGTGTAGTTTTAAAGTTCTGAAAAGATGGGTTTCTATTGTAAGTATGAGCAGATAATGTGTCCATGGGCTCTGGTGGTGGATGCCTTGGTGAACCAAATGGGTTTTGGTTATATGCGAATCTTCTATTATTATAGGAATTGTTGTTGTATGTCTGTGTATCTGGTCTTACAAAATTTCGTTGTTGTGGCTGATAGTTTCTTGATTGATATGGAAAACTCCTATTCGTGTTATTAGAACCCTGTGGTTGTTGATTATAGTAAGGATAAAGTTGCCTTGCATCATTATTACCTGATCGCATGTAATATATGTTTTGTTCTTTTATACAATATGATAAGGCGGTACTTAAATTTTCAGGACGCATTGCTCGAATGCTTGAGCCTAGAGGTTCTTTCAGTCCTGTCAGAAATGAATTAAGACACATTTCACTGAAAAGATCTTTTTTTGCTGTTATTACATTTTGATCCTTTTCATGAATCAAGATGTTATTGCATAGGGCTGACTGTATTTCAATTATCTCACTGTAGTATTTTTCAATCGTTTTATTGTATTGTCTAATGATATGTAAGTCTCTAATTAGTGAAGTTTCAGTCCGTTTGTCCGAGTAGTGTTGTATTAAGTTCCCTTTAATTTCGTCCCAGTTAAGAGGTGTTCCGAACATATTCAAAATTTCGTTTGCTTGGCCTTCTATTTTATTCCGTATGGCTCGCAAAAGTATCTGGCCATACGGCGTATTATCGGTTCCTCTTATGTGAAGAAGAATCTCTTCAACATTATTAATGAACTCGTATAATAGCCTGGGATTCCCGTCGAATCTTGGCAAATATTTAATTGCATCCGGTATGCGCAAAGAGTTGAATATATCAGATTGGCTAATTTGTGCCACTAAAGGATTCATTTCGTTATTTGGTAGATCCATTTTAATTGATTGATCTTCACTAGATAATTCAGGAATTGCACTGAGACTTTGACTTTTAAATAAGTTTGACACACGTTTTGGGTATGGTAGGAATAGTTGTGATTTACTTCTTTTTTTAAACATTTACACATATATCTTCAATAATCAAAATTCCCCTTTTTATTCTATGTATTATTTTATTTGATTTAATTGTTATTATTTTATTTTATTATTTATTCAGCTTCGACTTACAGGCTTCCAATGATGATGACTATTGACTGCATGATGACCTGAACCAACACAAGTTGCTGAATTCCGTTGTTGATTTTGATGAATCTTGTTATCAGTCGCTTGAGAGCTTAAGGTTGCAATGGCGATTAAAAGTTAAAACTTAACCGATCCTGTGAATTTCGACAGTGTGCTAATATTCAGTCAACACTCAGAATGTTGTGTGCCGATATTCTCTCGACAACAACTTCTGCACTGTTTAAATAACTTTAAAGTTCGATATGCTCTCGAACAAGTTATTTTTAATCAATTATCCTTCAAGGGCCCTTTTAAAGTTGAAAGGATATCGATTTATTCACAGGAAGGTTCGCCAAGCCGTAGACTGCGCCAGTTATGGTTCCTTGTCTGGAGTGGTTAAATGAAAACACAACTTTTCTTTTCTACTGCAAACTTAGAACTAACTTTATTACAATTCATTCTTTAACATCAAACTATTTGCTTCAGAAAAATGTAAATATGTGAAAAGAAAGATATAACTATATAAGTGAAAGAAATACAATTGTAAAAAAATAGGAGAAATGTAAATATGTGTAAAAGAAAATACAATGTAACAGAGATGCAATAGGGTTAATGTGTAAAATAAATAATCGTAAATGTTGCCTAATTTATGGTTGCAACATAATACTAAGAATGCGAGTTTTAATAATTTAGAATGCAAGCTATTTTAATAGTTTCTACATATGAGGAAAATAAAGAAAGAATGTAATAAAATATGGAACACTTAAATGTAACTTGTTGACTACGCTGCACTTTAAGTAGTGCAGTGGTTCTTATTATGTTGTTGTTTGTGTTGTTATTGTTGTGGGTGCTCTAATTAAGCGACGTTTGTGATGTTGTTGTAAATGTTGTTGTTGTTATTGTGGGTGTTCTGACTTAAGCGACGTTTGTGATGTTGTTGTAAATGTTGTTGTTGTTATTGCAGCGGCGTACTGAGCCTCGGTGGTTTGGGTGGTGGTGTTGTTGTTGTTGTTTGAGTGGGTGTCGTAACTCGCGCATCCGTTCCAGACGCTTACGCTGCATTTTCACACAGTAATAAAAAATTCACAAGAATTGGAACAACAACCGAATTCTACTTGTAGCGCAGCTACGCTGGCAAAACACGCGAGCAGAGCTAAGCTATCTTTAAGGTGTAAAAAATTGTTAAGTTATAGTCTTAAGTAATGAATGATTAAAGGTCTTATGACCAGAAAAATATATTTTCTTAAAACTTTTACTAAATAAAAAGTAAAACTCCTAAATAAAAACAGCTTGGGAGTTTTTCGACATTTTTTAAATTTTTGTTCTGCAGCGCCCTCTGGTGTTCAAGAAAAACACCTTAACAACACATTAAAACTCACCATATCCAAAAATCTCTACATACAAATTTTTATGCAAGTCGGATGAACGGTTTTGGACTTTTTCGACGTTTTTTAAAATATTTGTACTACAGCACCCTCTGGCGTTCAGCATTGAACAGAGCATATAAGTCATCAAAAGTCATCGTTTCCGAAAACGTCTATATACCAACTTTCATGCAAATCGGATAAACGGCTTAGGTGTTTTTAGACGTTTTTTTAAATATTTGTACTACAGCGCCCTCTGGTGTTTAAGATAGAACAGAGTAGATGAATCATAAAAACTCACCGTATCCGAAAACCTCTATATACAAATTTTCATGAAAATCGGAAGAACGGTTTCGGAGTTAAGCTAAAAAAAAAAGAATGCCTGGAACCCGATCGCAGCGCCCCCTGCCGGGTCCAACCTTTTTACTGAATATAAATTAGCCTATATATATTGACCGGGGGTATAAGGAACCTATATGTCAAGTGTCATTTAAATCCATTCAGTGGTTTTCGCCTGATGCTCTAACAGACAGACAGACAAAAACTTTAAAAATGCGATTTTTGGACTCAGTGTCGTTCAAAATGTCCATCGCAAAAAGAATTTAAACAAAATAATTCATGTACAGATTTTTTTTACAATTTAATTTATATATAGATAGAAAATAGATTACAGTCCTACATTTCAAAATATGTAGTAATTATTTCGACCGCAAAATGTTCAATGAAATATACCATTAATTTAAAGAGATAACGTGAACTGGGTGAATCATGTCAATATTACTGTAGGGAAAGTTTATGGTTTGCTTCGTAGTCTTTTGTACCCCTTTAGCATTAGAATGCTACTAGCAAAAACGTATCTCTTTCCCACTCTACTGTACGGATATGAAATTTTTACATACTGTGATTCTGCTAGTAAACTCAAGCTGAACGTTGCGTAAACCAACATTGCTCGTTATATCTTTGGACTTAAACGTACCGACAGCATATCACAACACACTAAACAAATCTTCAGTGTGGTCAAACATCACCATCTTTTGAACTTGAGGGCGTTAGTTTCCTTGCATACGATTATTTTTACAAAGGAACCCCGGTATTTATGGGAAAAAATAAAATTTTTAAGGTCACAGCGCGGTAACAACCTAGTTCAACCTAGATATGCCTGCTTAGCATCGGAACGGCAGATCTTTGTTAATACAATACGTCTTTGGAACACGCTTCCATCCTATTTACAGCGTATTTGCAATGCAACCACGTTTAAATCTAAGCTATCAGATTATCTGTATTCTCTCTAATTTAAGCTATTGTTTTTTCTCTCTTTCTTAATACATTTACTTCTTCTTTTGTCATCTCTTCCACATTTTTATTACCACATTATATGTAATTTTCTATACCTAATTTTTATTTCAATTATGTTGTACATCTTTAATTCTGTTGATTTTTACCGCCAATCTTGTAACAAATAAATTATAACAAATAAAATAAATAAAATAAAAGTCTTAATGAAAATTAAGCTAGAATTAGAATAGGAAATAGTATATTTTCCACTTCTGCATCCGAGTGGATACTTCTTTATAAAAACAAATAAGGCAGTAAATAATAATGTTAACTGAAGTAAGATTCTGTCTCGGGATTAAAGCACTTATCTAAAAAAGTAACAGAAATAAGAAGTTAAAGAAAAAAATGATAAAATATAATTAATAAGTTGTAATTACTCATACTTGCTTTTCAACTTAAATGATCAAATAATGTAAAATCACCCAATTTAAATAAATATTTAAAGAAAATTGAATTTATAAATTTTCCAAATAATTTTGTTATCAAAACATCAATAGACAAAAAAGAAATTAATTAAATTAAATTTTAAGAACGCTTGAAAACACATTTTTTAAACATTACCAAAATTTTAAATAAATTAGAAACATACGAATTGAACGAACAATTTCACATACTATTAAACGCAACTAAAGATGTATTGTTAAAGCATTCGACGGAGAAGGAAGGAATAATGTCTGACTTTAATATTGAGCTAATTGAGCAATAAAAACTAATTTTATTAGCAACAACGAAGTCAGCCTGAAGATAAAGCGAAGAACAATAATTGCTAATAGGTGCTACTACGGGCTCAGTAAACAACTAAGTTCCAGAGCCCTCTCTCGATCGACAAAACTAACACTCTACAAGACGCTTGTTGCTGTTGTGAAGCACAGGTAATGCTTCTTTATGGCGCTGAGGCATTGGTAGTTTCGCAAACTGACGCAGCCGCTCTGGGGGTGTTCGAGAGAAAAGTTCTTCGCAAAATCTTCGGTCCTGTTTGAGTCGACGATGACTATCGCATCCGAATGAACCACGAGCTGTATGAGCTCTACGATGGCATTGACGTAGTTCGCCGTATAACTGTGCAGCGACTACGCTGGCTGGGTCATGTCTATCGTATGACGAAGCTCCAGCGAAAAAGGTTCTCGAGGCGAGGGTCGTTAATCAACGACGACGAGGGAGACTTGGTGTTGGTAGACACTTGGTGTATCCGATTGGAGAAGGCGCGCGCAAAGCAGAGGTGCCTGGCGAGAGCTGATGAGGTCGGCCGAAACCCGATCACGGGTTGTTATGGCCACCTATGTAAGTAAGTAATTTTTAAAACCGTTCCAATTTTGCTAAGAATATTGATATTTTAAGCCCCAAAGAAAATAACAAACAAGTCCATGCAAAACAAACTAATTAAAGAATTTCATGATTTACCACAAGGAGAAGATTTAGGAATTAGAAAAACAATTCTTAAATTGAAAAAAACTTCAAATGGAAAAATATGCGACAAATGGTAAATAATCATTTAAATAAATGTGAACAATGTGAAAGCGCATTGTTAAACATAAACAAACAAAAAATATAAAAGAAAAAATAACCATAACAGACACTCCAACGACTAGCTTCGAAATAATTACTATGGACACAGTGGAACCGCTTAGAATTTCAAACGGTTACCGATACGTACTCAAAATGCAATGTGATCTGAGTAAATTTGTCATTGCTTACCCAATTAAAACAAAAGACGAGAAGTCGATTGAAACAACATTGGTAGAGCAATTTTAAAATACGGTTGTTAAATTTTTTGGTTAAATTTTGAAATCTGATAGAGGAACGGATATCTTTTCAGCACCTTATCATCACGAAACAATAGGAGCACTTGAGAGAAATCACAGAGTTCTCAAATAGTATCTTCTTTTTTTCGCCGTTGATGGGAAATGGGATAAATGGATTTCGTATTATACATTTGCATATAACACAACTGCGCATATAGATACTGGTTAGCATAGATGACTATGCTAACGAATTAAAAGTCAGATTAAAAATCTCCATAAACAAAGCAAAAAACATTATTGAAATGGTAAAAGAGAAGCAAAAAATCAACTACGATAAAAATGTAAATATATCCAATTTCCAAGAAGGATATTTAGTATTAGTTTAGCTTAAAAGTAGAAAGAAAAGTCAAAGTCCATTTCAAGGACCATATTAAATAGTTCTTAGAAATGGAGTAAACTCCATTATAGAAATAAATACTAAACATAAGAAATTCGATAACAGTATGTTACAGAAAATTATAAACACATAACTAGTATTACAAATATGTAAATAAATTAAAAAGCAATAATACAAACTTTTAAAACTAACCTTGACCATAAATTAAGGACGTTCATAACAGAAAGTAAAATAAAACGCAGCTCAAATTGTTTTAAGCGCCGACATACCTCAATTCATGATACCAGGTATGATCCAATTCCAACAAACAGAAGCACTAACAAAATAAAGCCACACAGGTGAACGACGCTACAAGCAGTGAACTCGATTTCTGATCTTGATCCTGATCTTTATTTCATGCAGCTGTTGGTCGCATTTTATAGAAAAACTGACAATGCATAATTGCAATATATTTTCATATATGTATGTTTGTTTGTATGCGGATATAATTCAACTAGGAAATAAAATCTGTAAGAAAGTTTTAAAAATGTGGCAAAATGTAAAATTAAGCAATAACGTTAAGATTTTGGAAGCCAGAAATTTATTATAGATATCTGTGCTTCAGTCAAAAATAAAGCCAGTATGTTAATATTTCGAAAACACCAAGAAGTATTTGTTTTCTTTCTCTGGAGCGGACCAGTGCATATTGAAGTAATTAAAGGGTGGTTAAATTTTAAGGGCCGATGTTGATTTTGAATAAAACACAAATTATTTCGAAAATTATTGTCATATCTTTTTATTATAATAATATTGGTATGGTTCAATTATGTATGGAACAAAATATCGGCCAAATGGCCGCCGCGACCTTGGCGGCACACCTCCATCCGATGGTCCAAATTTTCGATGACGCTGAGGCATAAGTGAAGTTCTATGCCGTTAATGTAACGAATTATCTCATCCTTTAGCTCTTGAATTATTGCTAGCTTATCGACGTACGCCTTTTCTTTCAAATAACCCCAAAGAAAGAAGTCCATCGGTCTCAAATCACATGATCTTGGCGGCCAATTGACATCGCCATTAGTTGAGATAACACGACCATTGAATTTGTCGCGCAAAAGAGCAATTGTTTCGATAGCTGTGTGGCAAGTGGCACCGTCCTGTTGAAACCACATATCGTCCACATACATATCTTACAATTCGGGCCATAAAAAGATCGTTATCATCTCACGATAGCGAACACCATTCACAGTAACTGCCTGACCGGCCTCATTTTGGAAAAAATACGGCCCGATGATGCCGCCAGCCCATAAACCGCACTACGTGCTGTACGAGCATGCACTGGTGTTTTCACATCTTCTACAGACCCGGTTTGCTCAAATTTTTGCACGATTTTTTCGATTGTACGCACTTTTGAACAATTAAATTGACCGAAAAAATTACGAAGTGCACGATATGCATTTTGATTTGAACGCCCATTTTCATAATAAATCTGAATAACTTTAACGCGCTGCTCGATTGTGTATTTTTCAATGGTTCAAATTGAGTTAGTCTGAAATTGAGAAATGTCAAATGAAATTCAGAAAAAAACTTGACGTTTAAGTGTGGTTCACATTCAACATTGGCTCTTAAAATTTAACCACCCTTTATAACGGAGCTGGTGAGCTTTAATGAAAAATACACATAATGCTTCGACAGTCAAAAGGCAACACATGAAGTATCTTTTTGTCCTGACGATATAAATATAATTTATGTGCATATGGAAGTAGGAGAAAGTTTCTCAAACATTTCTAAAAATAACCTACGGGTATCTTCATTGGGAGGATGCCAACATAAATGGCGCAGCCGGTAGGAACCTTTTTGTTCACGGGAACATCAAGGATATTTTGAAAAAAAAAAAGTTTTTGAAATTTTAAAATTTTGGTTTGAGAATAAATCTTGAAGAGTTTGATTCAAAGAAAACAAAAAGGGGATTATTAAAGAGGCACTAAGGAAATGTATGCCAAAAGAGAATGTTGAGCTTATTACATAAAACGACTCATTTGCTTAGAAAGATTTTGCTCAATAAATCGATTTGGGAGTTTTGCTCGTTTAACAAGCGAGTGGGAGGTTCATATTTGGCGAATATTTTTTGGAATTGTGTCAGTAGGATCCACGTGGGTCCTGCTAAAAATAATTATTGATGGCGGATCCATCTCTCATCACCTCTCGGGGAAGAGGATGATAGGGATAAAATTTTGCATTTATATAGGATTAAGTCTCGCGTAAGACCTCTTTGAGTTTTGTCTGAGCTTATAACATTTGTTGTTGTCAAGATAAAAAAAAATAAAGAAGAAAAAAAAAATTTTGTTTAATTATATACAATAGTGGCTTAAGGAGATGAACCAGGACCCAAATGGACCAACTAAGGACCAATGACTAAGGAAGCAATAACTGAAGGATGAGCACAGGCGGAATGCCAAAGGCGACAACGTTCGGAATTCGGAGCAGGACGGTTGCAGTAAGAATCATGGACGGCATTAACAGAAAGGAATTAATATATAAACGAAGGAAAAAATTATGTTAATTGTATATGTAAAGAATATTAATAAGAAGAGAAATAAAGCATATAAAGTTACCTGGTTTTATTGGAAATAATTAAATAAATAAGTAATACGTCGGGCTTAATGGATTACCGTAAAAGAAGAAGAAGAAAGGGGAATATATATGAGAATATTGCAAAACAAGATGAAAATAAAAAAATAGCAAAGATGGTGAATAATCTGGTCCCTTTATTTTCAGGAACCGATTCACAAACAGAAGTTTATAGGTTCATTCAAGGGTGCGATCTCGCAATAAGAGCGTTCGGTGCTGCTGAGTTACAAGATATTATAGACTATGTTAAGTTGAGATTATACGGAGATGCCTTCGAATTATGTAGGGGAAGACAGTTTGCCACTATTGAAGAATTTTAGTTATTAATTAAATCAAATTATCTGAGGGGGGCACGTACAACTCAGTCATAATAGTGTTGCCAAAATGCGTCCAAGAGTTAGGGGAGAAACTGCAAACATTTGCAAGAAGATAAAGTACAATAGAATCCAGACGGAAAGATTGCATAGGAGAAGAAAAGGGGCTGTTAAACCAGTTAAACAAGGCAGTAGTGACGGCATCCAAAGTAGGATTGAGTGATCCATGTTTAAGGCCCGTGGTGCAAACAATGGAAGAGAGAAATTTAGACGAGCTAGTGATAAAGGTCTGGATCCAGGGTATCACAGCAGAGGCAGCTGTATGCAGTGGTAGACGAAAGTAGTGAAGGAAGCAAACAGAGTATATACCACAATAACAGAAGTATACTAGAGAAGGATGCTAGGGTCAGCATCAAATGCCCGTTCTTTGGGAAATTTGGACACACTATTAATAGAAGAATCAATACAGGAAGCAAGCCCATTCAGAAATAATAGGGGCAAGAGTTTCGGAAGGGAACAAAAACAAGTTGTGCAATGTAATTGGTGCAACAAAACAGGGCATATGGAAGGAGACTGCTGCACGAACAGAATCAGGTTTACCGGCAAAGAAATTTCCAGGGGCCTAGCAAAGGCCATTAAGCTGGGAACCCCGTAATAAGCGCGAAATAAGGCCGACAAGGGTAGGAACAGAGAATTCGACGTCTAAAAATATTGTGAATATCTGTTCGGCTCATCTGGTAGAGAATTTGGCAACAGAGAATTCGACGTCTGAAAAGATTGTGAATATCTGTACAGCTCAGCCAGTTGGGAAGGTAGAAAAGGAGGAGTGAACATCCGAGAAGATTGAAAAGTCTGCACATCTTAACCAGTAGAAAGTGTAGTAACAGAGAAATTGACATCCTAAGAGATTATAAATATCTGTACATCTCAGCCAGTTGAGAGTGAAGTAGAGGAAGTTTTATATAAAAATAAGCCAAATTGTTGCTGGCACAAGAATTTGACAGTGCAGGAGAATAAAAGAGGTGCATTTTTTGACGTCTCCAAAGTGAATGATGTATTTGCAGAAATTCCTTGCAAGAATGCTATAAATGATCGACTCATTCTACTTGTAGAATCCGGAGCAGACACAAGCTTTGGTAAACAGAATACGCTAACCAAAATTGAAATTGGAACAAAGAATTATAATGAAATAAATTCAAGCGAAGAGAATAATTGGGAAGAAAGTATAAGTAAAAGAAAGAATATTAATGAAATAAAATTTTGCGAAAGGAAGAAAAATAATGAAATAAATGTTGAAGGAAAAGAGTTATGAAAAAAGAATAAGTAAAAGAAAGAATAATAAGGAAACAAATATTTAGGAAGAGAAAAATTGTGAAGAAATAATAAGTAAAGGGAAAAAAATTAAATGAAAATGAATTTGAAGGAAGCGAATTATGAAGAAATAATAAGTAAAAAAAGAACAATGGTAAAATTAAAATGAATAAACAAATCTTGAATAAGGAAATAAAATTAAAAGAACGAACGATTCAGGAAATAAATATACCGCAGCAAGGTAAGGTTATAAGCATAAGTTTAACAAGGTCCAAGACAAAGGACGAGAAACATGAAAAAGAGAAAAAAGAAAATTCAGAAAAAGTTTAAGAAATTTTAGAAATGCAAAACACAGAAACAGTAATTCTAACCGACCAAGAAAGTAACGGGAGATTATTACGTTATTTAGAAAGAGGAAACAGCTGTCAACTAACAAATATTTTCAAACCAGTGAAGATGCAAAATAATCTAATAAACTACAAAAAGAGGAAAAAATAATTTATTAAAAAAGAATGAAAAGAAACCAAATGAAGAAAAATGAATTTCAAAGCCAGTTTTAAATTATGCTCATAGAAAAAAGGAAGAAAATTAAGAATAAGAATAGAAATAGAATAAATGAAATAGTTCATTCAGAGGAAAAACGAAATAAAGGGGAAAACACAAAGTGCTAAAAAAGTTAAAATAATTAACTAAAGTCGGAACAAATAGAAAAAGAGTTTGAAAAGAAAAACAAATAAAGATATGAAAAAGTCAATTGGAAGGGAAATTTAGAAAAAAAAATTAAATTTTGAATTTCAAAGTGAAATTAAAACTAAACAAATTAATAAGTAATTTTAGCAATTCATGAATTAAGTTCCGGAAAACTCAAATAAAAAGAGAGAAAAGAAAAACGAAAAAATATTTCCTGATAGTAAATGAATATCAGAATAAAGAAGAGTAAATATATATCGGCAAGAGTAATATTAAAAATAAGGTATGTTTCATATATATAACGAAACTACGAAATTTGAAATATTTTTGCAACGGCCAGTTAAAACAAAAGAGAATGTTTTGCGAATTTGCTCATCTATGCACAACAACAATAGCAAGAGCGAAGTCTATTCTAATAACGGTACATTGTTTATTGCTAAATATTACTTTTAAAGCTGTTTCATATTTATAACTTGCAATTATTCCTTCTGCTGCGTTTGAAGTGCAGAGATTAATAAAATTGTGTATTCAGTTTTCAAGTCCTTAACAATAGAAGAAAATTTCGACCGGAATGCCTCGTGCAACCCAACTTACTTGCGCAAAAATTGGGAAAATAAAAATTCTTAAAGAAGACGGCTATGGAATTCGGGAAATCGGGTGCAGAACTAATCGCAGCCATAGAGTCATTCAAAATTTTTTTAACAATCCTCAAAATTACGGCAAAACTAAATGTTCGGGCCAAAGAAAAATTCCTCTAACCGCGATCAGCGAAAAATAATCCGACCTGAGAGCAACACTACACATAGTTTAAAAGAGTTGCGGAGTGTTGTTGCTGAAGAAGTTTCCCGAACACCGGTATGGAGAGTGCTACATCAGTGTAAACATATCCGCAGTGAACTTATGAAATGTGTTCCTGCTCTTACTAGCAATCATAAGAGAACGAGCTTGGAATTTGCAAGAAGAAACAAAGGAACAAATTGACCACCAGTCAGCTTTTCAATAATGTTTTAAAAAAGGCTCCCACGTTGAGGGTTAATTTTTACATGTCATTTTTCCGATGACAAATGGATGGCCATTTCCGATGAAATGGCCTTGATGGCCAGGATGGATTTTGGCATTATTAGTACGACATACGCCGTGAACCACTTCCATTTTCAAAAAGAAGTTTTGGTGGAGATAATGTGATGGTGTGGAGTGCTTTTTCTGATATTGAAAGTTCAAGCATGAAGAGCGCTGACTACACGCGTGTGCTGGAGAGCAGTTTGATTCGATTCCACTTTTGGAAAAAAACGGTTAGACGCAAGATAATGCGTTATCTTGCAGTTTCCAGCAAGATAATGAGGCAATCCACATAAATCGAGATGGTTTCAGGCCAATAATATTGATTTATTGGAGTGGCCGGCGGACTCTTCGGATTGTAATTCCATCGAGAATTTGTGGGGAGTTCTTGTACGCCAGGTGTATTGAAATAACAGACAATTTGGCAACGTGGAATAACGGAAATCAGTTATTCTAAAAAAATGGAGAAAAATTGATTCCAATACAATAAAAAAATTAATTGTAAGTATGCCAAATCGCATTAACAATATTATTGGAGCTATTGGAACAGTAATTTAATATTTTTTTTTTTTTAAATTCAGTAAAAATCGTTTTTATTCAAAATTTTGAAATGGCGTTACAGCAAATAAAATAATAATGAAATATGATACAGCATCAATAGTGATATTAAACAATAAACAATGTACCGTTATTAGAAAAGACTTCACTTTTGTTCACTATTGCTGTTGTGCATAGATGACCAAATTCGCAAAACATTATCTATTGCTTAAACTGGCCGTTACAAAAATATTTCAAATTTCGTAGTGCCGTTATATACAGGGTGTCCCGCAATTGAGTGCAACTATTTACGGAGCTGAAAGGTTATGTCGAGCTGAGCAAAAAATCGTATGGGAGGGGGGTCTACTTTTACATTCTTAGGTGCTACGGGGTTAATTAATATTTTACGACTTTGATTCACGTTATTGTTTCTATCAGAAAACTAACATAAAACTTATTTTGATAGCTCATTATAAAGGCAATGAAATCACCTTTCCAACGGTATATCAACAAGCCCCACCAACTTAACTGTCACCGAGCTGTGCGGGTGTGAACATGAAACCAATCGATTGAAACTACAAAATTTCAATTTTGAGTGCAAATTTCTCAGAATTTCGCGTAATAAATGAATTTTTTTTTTAGGTTCAATTTTGTAATTTATTCAATTTTCTTTTCAATGACACCAAAAACATAAACATATCTTAAAAAATAAAAATGTTGTCTGTACTAAAAAAATTATACTTATTAGAAGATAATGATAAATAATGACATTACAATTAGTTATGCAATTAGTTATTCGTTTTCTAATAAGTATAATTTTTATTGTGAACACAATAAAAATAAATTTGAGACAAAAAGCATTTATTGACAAACAGCTGTTTGCCGTTTGACGTTTCGAAAAAAAATAATTCAGCAGTAAGTATCACTTTATGCTATTTCGCTACCTGAGCGCTCTTTCGGATAGAATGCAGCCATTAGAAGGTTATCCAGATATTTAACATACTCCTATTTTATGTAAACAAAAGACACAGTTCGATATGATCGCAGACGTAATTTGATATATTTGGTGACAAATTTAATTCATCTTATGTTTAATAAATGGAAATAAATACTTCGGAAAAACATGAATTTTTTATTTTTCCCAAGTAAAGAACTCAAAAGAAAAGTAAAGAATTCAAAATTTTAACAAACAGAATATATTTTTATATGTTATAAATATAAATATAAAATGAGTTCAATAAATAATACGAATTTAATATGATATTTAAAAAATCAATGGAATTTTCATAGCACAATGACCATGCGTAGTCTCTGTATATGTAAACCTGCGTAGTAGTAAAAAAATTTTTTGTTGCTACATACTGGCTTTACAGCACATCTCTGTAATACATCTGTATTAGAGCTCTAGCTCAAACACTATTTCGAACTACACGTGTTCACGAAAGTTCGAACTCCTGTCCTAGGATTTCTGTCCTAGGAACCCACAAAATCCTAAAAAGTCCAAATGATGCATCCAGGAACTGGCCAAATCTCAGTTGAATCCCTTGTCCACAGAAACCTTCATTACTCTTTTAGGAATCCACAGAACTCAAAAAAGTCCAAATGACGAACACAGGAACTGGCCAAATCCCAGTTGAATCCCTTGTCCACAGAAAAATTCATTTCTGTACTAGGAACCCACAGAACCCAAAAAAAGTTCAAATGACGCACCCAGGAACTGGCCAAAACTCAGTTGGATCCCTTGTCCATAGAAACCTTAATTTCTGTCCTAGGAACCCACAGAACCCAAAAAAAGTCCAAAGGACGCACCCAGCAACTGGCCAAATCTCACTTGAATCCCTTGTCCATAGAAACCTTCATTTCTGTCCTAGGAACCCACAGAACCCAAAAAAGTCCAAATGACGCACCCAGGAACTGGCCAAATCCCAGTTGAATCTCTTGTCCACAGAAACCTTCATTCCTCTCCTAGGAACCCATAGAGCCCAAAAAAGTCCCAAAAGTAGTCCAAAAAGTAGGAACCCATAGAACCCAAAAAAAGATAAATATTCGTAAAACGATTCATTCCAAGAAACAACACGAAGTTGCGTTCGTGATTTCGGCACGAACTAAAGCAACAAGCATAAGAAAGTCAGAAGCAGCTGAAGCATCAAAACATGATTTTTCTTATTATATAGATATAAGATATAACTGAGTTTTAACATATATTTTATCTTTGTACGATTAATAATTAAGGCTGTAAGTATATCCCAAAATGTCCTGCAAAAATGTTAGGATGGATGCGCTTGAAAAAATTTGTGAAAAGACCCCCAAAAATGACAAACGCACTCTAAGAAGTAATTCTAAGTCAAAAATATTTTTACGTGAAAAAAAATGACATCCAGGGTGCGTGGTCTTCCCAAAAGTAGTTATATCCCGAAGCACTTAGGAGACATATTAACACAATCATTAACCATAAAATATAGTTTTATATGTAATATAAAAAAAAATTCAGCGTTGACTTAACAAAAGAGGAATAAAAGTAAAATTTTTTGATTTTCCCAAATGCAAATGTAAAAATCACTATTTTCATACTTTTGGTTAAGAAACTATTGTATTTTAAAGAATTTCGAAAACATTTTTTCAATAAATTTTACATTTAATCTGACTTTATAATTTATTACTTGATTTAACTCAAATATAAACATATACATACATGTGTAATAAAAATATTCATACAAACTCTCTATGAGATGTGAACAACATTCAGAAGATTTATTTTTTTAATATTATTTTACGTCAAAAATGTGACCATAACATTTTATATTATTTTGGTTCAACATAAACAAGTAGTTCAAAAAGTAGTAGTGAAATGTATCTTAAGTAGTTTGTACCATGGTGAAATAAATATAAAAATCCGACAAATCAGAAAAAATATGCTGCTTTATTTTGAAATTTTCTCAGAATCAAACAACAAACCATGTATGAAATTTGTCAAAATAAGGCAGCATGTTAAAAAAAATATTGAAAAAAGTTATAGGATGAGAACACCTTATAATTATTTCACCATGGTTTGTACTATGAAAAAGTATGATATTCCAGCAATTGCGTGCTTTTTGTGTCATTAAAAAATTGCACAATGCTCACAATTGTATACATTCTTGTGAGCAGACGTCAAATATCTGGACAACCTTATAATAATTGAATCATGCGGAAATGTTGCTGTCGTCCTTAATGTGTTTAAGCTATTATTCTTGTGAGTTGACGTCAAATATCTGGACAAACTAAAATAAATTTAATAATGGGTACAGCATGTTGTATCTCTGATCATGTATTAGTTTACGTTCCTTTGTTTAATGCTGTATGATACATTTTCTGTGAACACAATTGTTTTTAAAGAGATCAAATAGTGGAAAAATTGTGTTTTCTTGTTTTATTTTGCGTTAATAATTTAATTTGTTATAAAAGCACACTTATTCTAAAAAAATAAAATTTTTAACTAGAAATACTCAATACGTTGAGTAAATGTGTCAAAAAAAAAAAAAATAAAGTGCGGCGAAAGACAGACAATTTTCACATATTGTGATCAGACACTGATACTTTTTCGATCAGCAGGCACACACTAAACGGTTGCACAAAAGTTGTTTCTGCTGAACGCAGCCAATAAAATTTGGCACTAATCAACAGTTGCTCTCTCTCTGCATTTTTTGACAGACCCGCGGCAATTTAAAGTGTGGTGGAAAATTCGATACCACCTGGCTTTCTTACACCATGGTTACACACAATAATCATCATCACCGCCATTCGGAAGACAAGTTCCTGAAGAACGGGGTAGCTGCTCAACATTCGATCGCTTACCTTTATAATTTGTTATTTTTACAAATTATGTATTTAGAATATTTTAAAAGTAGTAGTTATATAACATATATCGACCTTCAAGAAAGATTAACGACCCTATATATACATACATAAACCGGGTTAAGAACGAAACTCAAAGAAGTTTTAACTTATTAAATAATTTTAATAAAAGATAAGAATTAAATGAACAAAACACTTGAATTAATTAAAGAACAATTTCAGATTGAATCAATACAATGAATCCCAAGCTTCAGCCACCGAACCGTACGCTTGCCAAACTTCAACTAACTTTGCTCTCTCTCCTTTAGCATGAAGTAGTGTAGGAAATATCAGGCATAGCCCCTACAACTCGATCATCCTGCTCAGCATTCGTCTCGAATGCATCTTCGGATTCAATTAGGTCATCACTCAGCCATGGCTTCATAAACTCCGCACAACTTGTAGTTCGCTTTGGACCGTCACTCGTGCCCACCTTAACGACATTATAGGAATTATTTTGTTTTACGCATGTTACCTCATATGGTCCTAAATATTTGGGTGCTAGTTTTAACCCACCGCCAAATTGGGTTCTCTTTATCGCTACCAGATCGCCCACCTTGTACTGTCGAGCCGGGTTTCGCATAATTATTACGCCTTCTTATATCTTCTGTCGCCTGTTGATATATATGTCTATGTCTGTATATATGTCTGTATACACTATCTCAAACAATTGTCCGTACACAAGAAATTTGAACAGTAATTTAAATTTATGAAGGAAAATATTTAATCACATTAAACAAAACTACCTTTTTTTTTTTGTAAGATTTGAATTAAGTTTTCTTTTATAAAAAAAAAAAAGTTTTGTTTCATGTGATTAAATATTTTCTTCATACATTCAAATTACTGTACAGACTTCTTGTGTACGGACAATTGTTTGAGACAGTGTATATCGCCTTCTATATACGCCTTCTTATTCTCTAATTGGATCTTAAGGATCGACTCTTTAGCCTGTCTACGCGATTCATCTCGATCGTCAGTAAACTGCTTTACCATCTCACCTTCAATGACTTCTTTGATTTGCAGATCTTTTTTCGTTCGCATCTTCACTCCAATTATAAGCTCAAAGGGTGTTGCTTGAGTACTTCGGGTATACGTCGAATTAATCAGATTTTGCACGCCGGTTACGTGTTTATACCACTTCGTTGGTTCGTTGAGACTTAATTTTGCTAAAACGTTGCTAATCACCGCGTTTAACTTCTCGACTTGACCGTTTACCCTCGGTAGTCCCGTCATTGTGAGGAAATGGTTAATGTTCTCGCCTTTACAATACTGCTTAAAATCTTCACTGGAAAATGCTGAATCACGATCCGAAATTATGTTTATCGGATTCCCAAAAATACAACTTTGTCGTTCCAATCTCTGGGGATTAAATCTTTTGAAGACGTCGTTTTCACCGGATATAGCCAACAATACTTCGACAGATTTATTTGTCGATTCAAGTGGACCGAGAAAGTCAACATGGTATGTATACAACGGAACGTTACCTTTATTGATGGGATTGAGTTCACCTTCCATTTTACCCCGTTTTCGATTAAGCAATATGCCAAGTAAGCAACAAGCAATTACCTCCTGAATTTTTGCATTTAACTTTGGTATATAGTACTCTCGGCTTATAATTTCTTCTGTCTTTTTGACAGCGAAATGACAGGCCTGTCGGATGATATCCTTCTGCATACTTACAGGTATAGCTATCAACTCCTTTCCATCTTTCAACTTGTGAAGAACATCACCTTTCATTAAATAATCATTGTATTCTGACCTTTCTCGAAGAATCTCTATAATAGCTGCTGATTCGCCATCTTTCATCTGCGCGTTTCGTATATGCACAGAAATATTCGCTTCGTCAATCAGCATGATCGGTTATCGGCTTAATGCGTCCACGTGGCGCATTTGCGAACCAGAACGATGTTCCACCTCATAATCGTACTCTTCAAGTAATAAAATCCAGCGTGCAACACGTCTGCATAGATCTTTCTTCTCCAACGTTTTAGTTAACGCATTACAGTCTGTTACTAGCTTAAAATGTAGACCAAGCAAATACACGCGGAACTTTTTTATTGCCTCGATTACAGCTAACACCTCCAATTCGTAGCTTGAATACTTCTTTTCGGCATCTGTCGTCTTTTTACTCATGTAATAAATTGGATGTAGGGATCCATCATCAGGTGCCCTCTGAAATAAAACAGCTCCGTATCCATGCATTGAAGCATCTGTATGGACCTCAGTTTCAAGTCGTTGGTTGAAAATTCTTAGCGTTGGGTTGCTACACAAAGCATTTTTTATAGCATTGAATGAAGCCACCTGCTTATCCTTCATCTCAAATTTTCGATCCTTTTTTCTCAAATCAGTGAGCGGTTTTGCCAACGTTGAAAAGTCGGGTACAAACTTTTCTATCTTAATCAAAACTTTTCTCGGAATCATCATAAACATCGATTTTAAAAATATTTTGCATCGCATCATTTACGTTGTCATTTTCGAACTTTTTTACCGTTAAACCCATAGGATTAATTTTAATTTCTGCCTGCATAAATATTTCAGTGCCAATAATAACTGGTTTATCCAAACAATTAGTCGTCGCAATTTCAAATCGTAAATAAAAAAGTGTTATTGTCTATCTTTACATTTATTGCAACACGACCCATAGATTTCACTTTGTTTTTATCTTTTTTGCTACCAAAACCGATGAAATAAATATTTGATTTCACAGGTCTGCATATCTGTAACTGCCTAAAAACTTTGTCAGTCATGACGTTGAATTTGCTGCCTGTGTCGAATAACGCATGAACTGTTGTGTTGCCGCTCGTTATTTCTTTAATCATCGCATTTTTAAAATCACTTATTATATTCATATTTGCTTCGTTATTCTCTTTTTTCTTGACAATTTTTTGAAATATGACCATAGTTATTGCACGCAAAACATTTAGTGCCTTTTCCCTTGTTTTTGCACTCATTTGCTTTGTGCCCATATTCTCCGCAATTGTAGCATTTATCATTCGTATTTTTCTTATTGTCATTTGCACTCTTCGCGTCGTTGTTGGGTTTTTATCATTTCTCATAATTGCCGATTTGTTTTAATCGCGCAAAACCTCGTAACATTTCAACTTTTCTTTGAAATCGATAATGTCTTCAGCACCGTACAATATGGATTTTTTTTATATATTTAAATCAATTATGCCATCAATGACGAATTGCATTAAAGCATTGTCTTCAATCTGTCCACGGCTGGCAATATTTTTGATTTCAAAAAAATACTCACGCACGTTCTCTTGTCTTTTCATTTTGCTTTCAACGAGTTGTTTGTGCAACAAAGCGCTGTTGACCGTCGTTCCAAATTTCATTAACATTTTCGCTAACCCTCGTAAAGACTTTTTTCAAATACAAATTTTTGCAACTCATTCCAGTGCATGAGTTCTGCCGTCTCCTCAAATTCACTAACACACACTTTCTACAGAAATATTCTCGCTGCCATCGTATGTGCGTATAGTGTCCTCAACGTCTCCAAAGCTCATAACCAAGGTTCATTTATAAGGTTGTCGCAAGGGAGAGAGCGAGTGCCCATAATTGTCAAATCGAAGTTGACATCTCATAGAAAATCTGCAAGTGCTCTCTATTATCATCCGTTTTTCTTTCGTAGTCATTCGCAAAATTGGCTGGTTTTGACAATTATGGGTACTGAGAAGAGAGTGCGATTAGCCCTGCGACAACCTTATAAATCAACCTTGCTCATAACAAATTTTGGTGCTTGTTCTGCGTTTGCGCTTGTCATTTGATTTTGAATATTATCGCTGCTGTTGTTGTTGGTGTTGCTACCGCTGCGCAGTTGGCTCCATTGATTTATGCGTGCACTTTCGCATCCCACATTTTAGTTTTGTTTTTTAGCGTCGATCCCTTTTCTTCTTTCTCTGCAAATGCCGTGACTAGTTGTTTGCATGGCGGAGCAACCAGCGTCGTTGTCATTGTTTTTGCCTTCATCGCTTTATTCCTCACGACCGTCGTCAGTATCGCTCTCCTCGTCGTCATCTTCGTCGTCGTCACCATAGCTTTCGGAGGTTCGAAGAAAAGTAAAAATATGCGCCTTTACGTCATTATCTGAATGTTTCAGCACCAATATGAAGCATATTACTGCCAAATCTGTTTCTGTTAGATTTTTAGTTACATACGCCAATTTATTTTTGTATCTCTCGTCGTTTGAGTCAAAGCAGAGAGTATATATACTATAGAGAAACCACTTCGCTCTTGAGTATTCCGACTCTCTGAATCTGGTTGCAGATATTAGAGTCCAGAAATTAATCGGTGCTGGCAGAGCAGCCGCCACCATGTGTGTTTTCAGCGCTCAGGCTGATATTGCTAGAGTTTGTGTATAGAGTGCTACATATGTTGATAGAGCACAGACAAATATCTCGCAACAATGTTGGCAAGAAGATAATTTTCCTTGGAATTCTAATCCGACGGCTGGCTGGTTTATATTTTTTTTTTGCTGGTTTTTGTTTTTGCTGTCTGTTTGGATTTTTTTTTTTTTTGCAGTTTTCTCAGCTGCTTGTTGTTTGATATTTTTTGGGTGGATTTTGTCCATAGTCAGAAATGATATTTTTATGATTTTGTCTATTTTGAAGTATGAAGGTATAGAAAAATCGCTATAACTTGTTCATTTCTGATTAGATTGAAATGCACCCAAGGACAAAATAATACCAAATTTTACAATCTTTAAAATGAATAAATTTGTAATTTTTTTTACAAAATTTATTCATTTATTTTTAATCTCTATGTTCTAAACTAGGCAAACTAAACTAACTAAACGAATAAATCTATCTAATAAATAAAATTTATTTTTTTTACTATGCTAACTTGACTTATAAATCAATGCTCGAACTCGAAATTTCCAAAAAGGCGTAGGGTAACCTGGGGACTTTGACTTTGGGGCACATTTGACTTTGACGATTTCGGTGTGAACGCAGCGTTATGTTTTAAAATTTTATTTATATAATTTGGCAGCATTGAATTTCACTAAGCGTAACGTAGTTTGAAAGTTTTCCCATTACTTGGAGAAAAGTAACACGTGATTTTGTTGTTTTGTGTGCGCAACTGTTATTTTTTTAATTCATTCGTAAAAAGATTGTGGCAGTCTAAAGAGAGATTTTTAAAAGTGTGTTTTGAATTAGGTAAGAACAATTATTGATTTGTTTGAATATGTAAAAGAATTTCAATGGAACTAAAAAAAAGCAAAAACAAATATAAAAAATGTCGCCAAGAGCATCAGGGGCACATTTGACATTTTTGAATGGGGCACCTTTGACAAATATCAATCGTACCCCATGTTACTAATTCATTAAAAAAAATTTAATTGATTCAATTGAATTGAAAAGTCATTTGATTCTACTGGGCTGTTTAATGATGATGGATATTCCGATGTCGAAAATAATCATTTTTCACAACTAACAGATGACGACAAGTTAGTTGTTGGTGACTATGTGCTGGTCAAATTTTCTACCCGCGCTAAAATTCCGTTTTTTTATGTTGGTGAAGTTGAGGAAGTATTCAGCAACTTCACATTTAATATTAATTTTTTGCGTAGAGCATCTACATCAGGTTGGTCTTTCGTTAAGCCGTTAGTTGAGGATATCGCTCTAACTTTGCGCCACGAAATTGAAGCAAAGCTACCCTCTCCTGAGAATCCAGCTTCGACATCACGATGCCGCACAAAATATATTTTTAATGTTGATTTTGGAAATTATAATATACGATAATCGAATTGATCTCCACATTTATGTTCTGTTTTGACTTAATTGTTTTTTTATGTTAATTGAATGAAATAAACATATTTCCTTTTAATAATATTTGTATTGGACTGATCTCGTTACATTTAATTGTTTTTAAACTTTTGTCTACTCTACCAGTCATATATAAAAGATATAATGAATTTAGGTTGGAGTAATGCTGGTTATTAAATTTCTTAAATAGTTAAAAAAACTTTGTTAAATGTGCCCCATCAAATGTCAAAGGTGTACGGGGCACATTTGACAAAACGACCTTTTTTAGAAAATATTTAAAAAAGACATGTAAAGACTTTCATAATACAATATGCTTTGTAGGTTTCTAACTTAAATCATTAACGCTTATAGAGCACTAAAAATTTTGGGAATCGGTCATCAATTTTCGAATCACCACAACTTTGAAAAAAAGATGTCAAAGGTGCCCCAGGTTACCCTACTTCTAACAAAAAATTTCGTAACGACCAAAGGTATAGGTATAGTTTTAGAAAATATTTCCCATGACATTTTACTGCATTTTTTTTTTAAATTTGGATTTTTTGCAATTTTTTTAATAGAACAAGAAAAACAAATTACATTTATTTCCAAAAATAAAAACTCATAACCTTTAAATAAATTGCAATAAATGTGGAAAATATATTCAAAATGTGCAAAATGTATTCTAAATATTTTAAACATCTTTTAAAAAGTGGTGGCATAAAACTTTATCTTCCGAGGTATAACAAATGCAATAAAACAACTTTGTATACTTGTTATTTCAATGCACTTGTTGTTTTACCTATGTCTATGTTATTGTGTTTTGCAGATTTTTTTTTGTTGGCATCATAGCGGAATTTTGGGAGAGTACAAATATGAATCTGCTAGATCAATTGCAGTTGGCTGTACTTGTTATGATAAAAGCCAAAGATCTCGCAGAAGCGCATAGCGCCGCATCGTTTGTCAGCATCGTTTTTGAAGAGTTTTCTTTTAATTGTGTTTTCACCAATTTTTTTACGCAAAATGCCGAAATTATCATGCATTGTGAAAAATTGTCCGGGAGTGAATGAAACTCCGGAAAATAAAATTAAACTATTTCGGTTTCCGCAAAACCAACCCGAGTTGTGGTAATGGCAAAACAATTTAAGTTTGCAAAATGATGATCTTAATACAAGCAGCCGAGTGTGTGTGCGTCATTTTGACCCCTCGTGCCTAGGCTCCAGAAAACTCAAACAAGGCTCAGTACCAACGCTCTGCTTAGGTAAGTACAGTGAAAATTTGTGAAATATTGAAAAATAGTGATCACATTTTAAGGGAAGGGGCTCATCTAAAAGTCGAAAAAGAAGGTGATGTTCTTAATTTTTTTTAAAGAAGGAAGTAAATGAACGCGTTCAGTTTTTTGCGGGCTATTTATTGATTCTTAAAGTTTAGGAAATATATGTGTTTTGGCGAATAAAAGTGTAATATGAAGTGTAAATACGCCGTATTGAATGGTAGAGAATACAGTCGCGCATTTCAAAAAGACTTAAGCAAGATAATCTTTACCGCGCAAATTAATTTTTATTCATTTTCGTGAAAGAAATGGGTTCCTTTCTTATGCAATAACTTTTGCATGCACTCGTTATCGGTCAAATCGCTTTGGGAATATATGCTACATATTATAAACTATAGAATAATGGAAAAAAAATAATTCAGTTTTATCTCGAGTTTGATGAGAACCTTCCCTTTAGCTACAAAAAAAAAAAAAAAAAAATGAAGATGAGTGTCTGCAACCTAAACATAGTAAAAAATATTTAAAATTCAGACCAAGGGCTCTATTCCGTAAGTGTGTACAAAATTTGTGTGTACAAAATTGAATGCTCACTTCAAGTGAAATGTTCCCTTCAAGTGAAGTGAACTTCAACATTGAAGTGAATGAAATTTTTTAATGCGTACTCTTTTTAAAAGTAAAAAATGAATTTTTAATGCGAGTCAATCGGAAACAGTATATGTATACAATATTTAGTGTACACTGCTTTTTGCACAGTTAGAGAATAGGGCACCTTAAATTATTTTATTTTTGAAGGAACTCCATACAAACAATGAGACAAAACTTTTTTAAAATTATAGAGAAAGAAGGTTTGCACAAAATTTTGACAGCCAAAAGAATCATTTCTTTTTAAAACAACGAACAGTTTTACATAAAAAAGTAAAAATTTGTAAATTTTGAGTTGTGCTGTTTTGTATGCAATTTCTATTGTATGCTATTTTCCGACGTCATGTTATTTCCTACTACTTTTTAATACTACTGTATTATTTTTACGTTCTTTTCTTTTGTCCTACTATTTTCCACCAATATTTTCTGCTACTATTTTCTGTTCGCTCGAGATCTCTGACTCACATTATCTTTTGATGTATAACTAAGGCCCTTTCCCACACTTGGTCAATGCAATTCCAACGCAACTTCAACGCAACAGTGATTGCAGAAAGCCGCGTTGGGTTGAACAGGTTGAGAACGTGTCAAGAACTTGTTGCGTGCAAGTTGTTTAATTTGAAGTTTCCGGTATAAGTACACAGGCTAGAAACTTGATTGGAGTTGCGTTGACCAAGTGTGGAAAAGACCTAACTATTAGTTTACTAGTTACCTACAATACTAAAACTATTTTTTTAATATTTTGTCCATATACAGATTCAGATGAGGTTGTTCTTTAGATGCCAGTTCTCTATGCGCACCAAGAAGTTAGGGAATATGTCCGTAAGTGCGTTGTGCATGAATGTGGTAGCACTTCAATAGAGGGGCCTATATACAAATTCCCAAAGGAGGCAGAGAGGAGGCAGGCGTGGAGTGAAGTCTGCAACTTAGGCGATGTTAATGTTAAAAATTTGTTCATATGAGGCAAACATTTCGATAAGGCTTTTGTAAGTCCTTACAAATTAAGTAAATTCGCTTTCCCTAAATTCTTTCTAAATAATTTTAACGAGTCCGAAGTTGCTCATGGGTTCATTGATTTCGACCAAGTCGTTCAAAATGAGTCAGTTTGTGAGCAATGCCACAAGCTCTGCATGCTTGCAGACTACAGCAGAAAGGAAGTTTTGAAATGTCAGGAAGAGCTTAAGGCACGAACTGAACGGTTCGAGAAGGAGATTGAGAAGCTCAACACAGAGAACTCTCTCCTTTAAAGAAAAATTAAAGAGCTTGAGGACCAAAATTATATTCGAGCTGCCGAACCTCGAGATGAACCTCCAACTGCTGCCGCAGATTTCGCGAAGCTAATAACGAGACGTGGTGCGCAGCAATATAGCGAGTTCACCAAAGAGACTGTGCAGTCTATTAATTACGTCTCGTCGAAAGCATACGATTTTCTGCGGCAACGGTTGAATTTCAATCTCCCCAGTCGGACTTCTCTGTACAGGTGGCGCCCAGTTAAAATAATCCTCCCAGGGTTCAACGTCTCAGTTATCGAGAACTTGAAAAGAGTGACTGTCAACATGCGCCCAGAGGCCAAAAACTGCGTTCTTCTGATGAATGAAGTATTTCTCTGAAGAGAGCTGGAGTACAATCCATCAGAAGACCATGTTGACGGCTTCGTTGACCTGGGAGGAGGAAGGCGTACGAAAGCCCTTGCCAATAAACTGATGGTTTTTATGGTCAAGGGCTTAGTCGATAGCTGGAAGTACGTCCACAGTTTTTACTGTACAGATACGTCCATGTCTGGGGAAGAGCTGATGAAGAGGTAATTCGAGGTAGTTCAGAGTATTTTTGAATGTGGATTAAGATTAAGGGTGATTGTAAGCGATCAAGGGTCGTCAAATCGATACTGCTTCGCACGATTGACCGACAGTTTTAATAGTTTTTCATTCGAATTTAAGGGCAAAAAGATATTTATTATGTACGACTATTGTCATCTCTTTAAAAGTGTTGGGAATACTTTGCATAGCTGCGATATTGAAACAGAAAATGGGAAGTTGGTCAGTTATAAGGGAGGTGTTTAACATAGACCAATCTGCAACCCTAAAAATGATGCCGAAATTAACAGACATCCATATGGACCCAAAAAATTTCGAAAAAATGAGAGTTAGTCTGGCTGTCCAAGTTCTAAGCCAATCAGTAGCTTCAGGTATTCGCCATTGCATTGACATTAGGGTTGTGCTTAACAGTTCCGAAGACGGAACGGACATGGAACGTTTCCTTTAGAGAGCGGAACTAGTTCATTTAAACATGTCCGCGGAACTATCTAGTTCCTTTGTTTATTTGATCTGCTTGAACTGCTTGTTTGTTGAACGTCTCTTTTATAGAGCGGAACTAATAAATGGAAATATGTCCGCAGAACTATCTAGTTCCTCTATTTATATTTATAAAAAAAGAAACTTTAAAAATTTGCTAAAAAAATTCATATAGTTCAAATATTAAGTAAAAAAATTGTAGCATAAGAAAATATATAAAAACTATCTAATAGTTCCGCGGACAGTTTTGCGAACAGTTCCGCGGACATCCTTATTATGTTATAAAATAAAACAGTTCCGCGGACATGCTTACTTTATAACATAATAAGCATGTCCGCGGAACTATCAGTTCCGACAGTTCTCTGTATTAGAGGAAATGTAACAAAAGCATTCTAAATATCATTTCATGATTGTTCTCTTTCTTATGTTACAAGCAAAAACAAACAGAACAATGCATACAACAAGAATGACGATATATCATATAGTCTATTATTTCATTCATTCTCTTTCACAAGCATTATCGTTTTGCTTGCCATCACTCAAACAATTCGTCTAAGCAGTAATATGTGTGCGGTAAGTGCGAAAGAGATGCCGGCTTATGTTGCTCATTAGAAAAAATTTCATTTCAATCGGAACTGTTTGGACATGATTAAATCGTACAGATGGAACGATTGGAACTATGTCCGGGAGTGAACATAGTTCCATGAACTATACATGTCCGGAACTACCCATCCCTAATTGACATGAATCTTTTGAAGAACTGTGGCAATAAAACGAATGCCGAAGCTACCCTAGCGTTTGTCAATCATATGAATGAGGGCTTTGATTTTTGAGATTCGAAAAATTTCAATGACAAAAATCCTAATAGACGTCCAATCACAAAGGACTCTTTTAAATTAGGAAAAATGAAGGACTTCGTAGCTTTCCTCACCAAATTAAAACTTCCCAGAGGGAAACAAAGTGTCTGCATCGCGGGCTTAATATTTACATTGAACTCAATGGTGTCCTTGGTTCAAGATATGTTGGAAGAGCCCAACATTTCTTTCGTCATGCTTGGACGATTGAACCAGGATCAAATTGAAAATTATTTCGCTGCGATTCGATCACAATTGGGTAACAATGTGAACCCATCGGTGCGAGAAGTGCAATACCTTTCAGCTAGGCTTCTTTCAATGAAGATTCTAACTCTAAGATCTAACTCATCATCTAACCTCACAATTAGAATTGCGAGCCTGATAACGACTTGATGTTAGATTGGAACTTCAATCATAGGGATGAATTTGTGCGAATGACTTCTTCGGAGGAGGAAATTGCTTCGGGTGGATTAGAGGAGGAAGCAATTATTGATTCCGAAGAAGAGGAAGTGGAAGAAACGCCATTAACCGGCGTAGAAGCAGCCGTTGGCCGTTACTTTGTCGGTTATGGATTACGAGAGAAGCTCATGCGCAAAATAAAATGCGAATCTTGCGCATTCGATCTGGTCAAACTTGACCTGATGCAGTTTGACAATGAGCATTTTATTTCGGTCAAAAATTACAGTGACGGTAAATTGTTGCTAAAGAATCCTGCAGATAGATTCTTTCAAATATGCGAGCAACATTTGACCATATATAAAAATATGTTTCGGAAGACTTGCCACCTTCCAAAGCTAAAGGAAAGAATAATTGTAGCTTGCGTTGATCAAACGAATCTTTCTCATCCCGATTGGTTTGATGTTGAAGGTGATTTCCTTGATCATAGATTGTGTATTCTAGAGTTTCTGATTCTAGTTTTAATTAGAAAAAATTCTAGATGGTTGTGTAAAAAAACTATTGTTGACGAAGCTAAACGTCTAAAGAATAAGAGAGTTTTTAAAGAATTAAACAAAACTAACGAAAGAAACAAAGTTAGAAAATTTTTGGTTTAGATTTAGTGTAATATAAATAATTACAATTTGTTGTCAAAATTTGTTCGTTTAGATTTTAGATTTTTAGCTTAACAGTTTTTTTATGGCACAATATTCAATCAAGTGAATCACCTCAAGAACGGTTCGTAATCAACCTTTCGAAACATATTTTTTGCAAAATTCTTTTTTTACCGGCACTGTTATTTCTGTCCGAATATCTCTCAGTATGAATGGGTGAATGTATGCATGTTTGTATGTGTTTATGTCTGTTTCTATGTATGTCTGTCTATCCTATTTTCGCTTGGCTTTTAGATATATATTGCATTTTCGATCTCATTTGAGTTCAATGTAAATACGAATGCGGTAAAGTAGACTTAAATTGGTCGGGAGCCCTATCGAGTCTCTTTTTTTTTTTATTTATTAGAGGTCTTGTTTTGGGAAGTGTGTTAGGGTCATTGTCATTGGTTTTCAGCCTTAATAATATGTTTGACATCCGCTACGGTTCCGATATCCGTCTGACCGTCCGTCCGAATGTCCGTCCGTTTGTATGTATGTTTTAATGAATGGTTGTATGACTGAATGTTTGTATGAAATACGTAAAGTATTCTTAACACTTTTAAAAAGTCAAAATTTTAATTCCAAATTCACCTTGTCACTTCTTTACCTTCTTCGCCTTTTTCCATATTCAATTTGCTCCTCAAACTCTATGCTTCTTCAAAACTCGTGTCATAGGCTCTTTAAGCACTTTCAAAACTTTCTTCTGGCATTGCTTACAAACTTTCTTATTCAATGACCATTTTCAACTTTGGACTCGTTACAATTATTTAAATTTTTCAAAATTTTCTTTTTTCTATTTCTGGTTTTACATTCTTTTTACAATATTAATTACTACTATTTTTCCAAATTTTCTACATTCTATTTCTGGCTTTAATTTTTTTCCCAAAAATAACTCAGTCGAAATGTTTGCCGCATATTAATTTCCCTAAGTTATTATATTATATAATAAGATTTTCATTTAGTTTGTAAGTTATTATATTATATAATAAGATTTGAATTTAATTTCGAACTTATTATATTATATAATTAGAATAAGAAGTTATTATATGACATAATAAGATTTTCATTTAGTTTGTAAGTTATTATATTATATGTATAATAAGAATTTCACTCACTTCACTTTGGAAGTTATTATATGATATAATAAGATTTCACTTTAGTTTTTAAGTTATTATATTGTATAATAAGCATATAATGGTCAAATAGCCCCCAAATTTGACTCTTAGCTTTAGTTACAAGTGGCACGTACGTTTCACCTATAAAAAATTATTTTTTCAGTGCACTTTTTTTACGTTCTCTTTACTTTTATTTAAATGCTTGCAGTAAGCTTTGCATTAGCCAAAGTTTATACATATCCCACGTATTTTCGCATACATATTTTGTGAAGATAGCATTTGGAAAATGTTTAAAATATTTTTATATATTATTCACATTTATTCCATAATATTTGAATAAATAGACATTGGATTAAAGAAACATTTTGTTGCTCATGTTGTTTGTATATATTTACATAAATAAAAGTTTATATAGTTTGTGTTACATTCTTAAAAGCTTTTGAAGAATGTTTAAAATATTTGTAATATATTATCCACATTTGTTACTCAATATTTGAATACAAAAATAATTGGATTAAATAAAATTTAATTTAATAAAATTTAAAATTGGATTACATAAATAAAATTTTATATATATGTTTTTCTCCTTGTTTTATGTGTTTCTATTTTGATTCGTTTTAGAATGTAAGAAAGTGTTGTACTGTTGGCATGTATATTTTTAATGGAAACTAAGTAAGTATGTACAGTAGAATCAGGCCCGTAGCCATAATTTACCCTAGGGGGGAAGGGGGCTTTTGATAAAAAAAAAAATCAATAATTAGATACCAGTAAAAAGACTAAAAGCAAGGATATCGAAATTTTTCCAAGCAAATCCGTTTTCTATTAAGACTATTCGTGAATATGCCAATTCGTGAAAGACTAGAGTTTATTGAATCTTTTTATCAAATTAGTTTTGAGTACTAAGCTTTTGTCTATAATTTTTTGAAAAATGGTCCAAATTGTGAATTTTTAATTGTCTTTTAAAAAGTATAATTCCTAAAATTTACACAAAAAGTAAAAATTTCTATGACAAAAATTTACTACTACAGCAATATTAGTTTAAAATGTAAAAAAAAGGTAAGCTTTCTTACAGTTTATTAAAATCAAAATTAAAATTAGTGTTAAGTGTTTAGATCTGGTTTATTTTTGGCTATCTTACGCTTTTATTGATACCCAGTCTGTGTACAACTATTTGAACCTATGTGAACCTAGTTCGAGTTATCGTTAAAGGCCAAAATATTACTGTTCTCGAAAACGATTTCGGCAGTTTAAATTATATTCAAAAAACTATTTAAGAATCTTTAAAAATTGAACTGTTTCCTCATAATTTCATCATAAATGCCAACCTATTTTTCTATAATTTATAAACATATATTCGTTCTAGGTATAATTTCAAACATATATTTTCCGGATATCCGTGGCATCTTCAAGTAAATTAATATCATTATCTTATTTGTGTTATTTTTTTATACTTTCTGGACCCTAAGGGGGCGGGGGGGAGTTTGAACACCTTAAACTCCCCCTTGTCTACGGGCCTGAGTAGAGTGGTCCTTACAACAAGTGCATTGAAGTAACAAGTGTACAAAGTTGTTTTATTGCACTTGCTATACCTTGAAGGATAAAGTTTTATGCCACCACTTTTTAAAAGATGTTTCACATATTTAGAATATATTTTGCACATTTTGAATATATTTCCACATTTATTGCAATTTACTTAAAGGTTTTGAAATTTTATTTTTGGAAATAAATGTAATTTATTTTTGTTGTTCTATTAAAAATATTACAAAAATCAAAATTTAAGAAAATACATCAAAATGTCATGGGAAATTTTTTCTAAAACTATACCTATACCTTTGGTCGTTACGAAATTTTTTGGTAGAAGTACGCCTTTTTGGAAATTTCGAGTTTGAATATTTTTACGAAAAAAATTCCCAAAAATCGAAAAATAAAAATTTATAAAAATGCAAACAAAAAATGCACTAAGGACAGTTTTGAGCTATTTGGTGCAAAAATTTAAAAAAACCGAAAAACGGATAAAAGAGTTATAGCTGTTGCAACTTGACTTTTTTTCAAAAATCCTTAAAGTGCCCTTTTCTGGCATAGATTTATAAGTCAAGTTAGCATAGAAAAAAATAAATAAATTTTATTTATTAGATAGATTTATTCGTTTTGCCTAGTTTAGAACATAGAGATTTAAAAAAAAATGAATAAATTTTGTTAAAAAAATTAAAAATTTATTCATTTTATAGATTGTAAAATTTGGTAGCATTTTGTCCTTGGGTGCATTTCAATCTAATCAGAAATTAACAAGTTATAGCGATTTTTCTATACCTTCATATTTCAAAATAGACAAATTCTGACTATCGACGAAATCCACCCAAAAAATATCAAAACAACAAGCAGCTGAGAGAGCTGCAAAAAAAATCCAAACAGACAGCAAAAACAAAAACCAGCAAAAAAAAATATAAACAAGCCAGCCAGCCGTCGGATTAGAATTCCAAGGAAAATTATCTTCTTGCCAACATTGTTGCGAGATATTTGTCTGTGCTCTATCAACATACACTATCAACATACAACTCCAAAAAGTGAGTGCTCATCAAAGAATTCTTTTTTCAATTTGATTTTGAATTAAATAAAACCTTAAGAAGTCTTATTTTATAATTTTTATTTATTGCCTTTAATAATTTAAACGAAAATATAGCAACACTGTTTCTCTATTGTAACGAAAAAAACAGCTAAAAAGGCAAAAACAAAACAATATTACTTTTCGATCTCCAAAAAGTGAGTGCTCATTTATGTTACTCTGCTATGCTGTGTATAACTAACGGGACTTTTTAAATAAAAACGCTTCACATATTTTGAGGTAAGCATTTTTAATAAAAACTAGTATAGAAGTTGTCTTCGTTGAGACTAGTAAATAGTTTGTAATCATTTTTTTTTTATAATGGCTCCAAAGCGAACTGAAACTACTATAAGTGAGCGTAAAATTATTATAAATTTGCGAAAAGAACAAAAATCAATTCGGGAGATTGGGAAAATAGTGAAAAGGCCATATTCTACTGTAAAAAAGATAATTGATAAGTTTCAGCAGACAAAAAACATTAAAAATGAACCAAGGTCAGGCCGACCCCAGAAATTAACTGAAGCAGAAAAGCGTTCTATAGTCCGACAAATTAAAAAAAATCCTAAAACCCCAGCCACGAAATTAAAAGAGCGTCTTTTTACTGACTTTCAAAAAGAAGTTTGTGTTAACACTGTGCGAAACGTTCTCTATAATGCCGGATATCACGGCAGAGTAAGTAGAAGAAAACCGTACATAAGCAAAATAAATAAGCAGAAGCGGCTTGCATACGCTAAGCAACATCGCAAAGAAACCCAAGAGTTCTGGAACAGAGTTATATTTACGGATGAAAGTAAATACAACATCTATGGTTCCGATGGAAGGTGTATGGTCTGGAGAAAACCCAATACTGAGCTTGACGAAAAAAATTTGATTCCAAGTTTTAAACACGGTGGAGGCTCGGTACTTGTATGGGGGTGTATGAGTGCAGCTGGACTTGGAAATTTACATTTTATTGATGGCATTTTAGACCACAGGAAATATATTGATATATTGAAGGCAAATCTAGCACCCAGTGTGGAAAAAATGGGACTTGGAACCAACTACATTTTTACGCAAGACAACGACCCTAAGCACACTGCATATAATACAAGGTCTTGGCTTCTATATAATACTCCAAGCTGGATGGAGACACCTCCACAGTCCCCAGATATTAACCCCATAGAAAACATATGGAGCTTATTAGACACAAAAATTAGGGAGAGGCCAATTAACAGTAAAGAAGCGCTAGTTCAAGTTCTGCGAGAAGAATGGTATAAAATACCTCAGACGGTCACCCAAAATTTAGTTAATTCTATTCCACGACGTTTGGAGAGCATCATTAAGAGCAAAGGAGGCCACACCAAATATTAACTTTTAAACTAACTATAAAAATTTAAAAAATAACATTAATGAGCACTCACTTTTTGGAAATAGAAAACCGATATGGTTTTGTTCTTCCTTTTTTTATATATTTTACCGTTACAGTAGAGAAAAAATTTTGTTATATTTTGACTTTGAATATTAAAGGCAATAAATAAAAATTAAAAAACAAAACTTTTAAAGGTTTTATTTAATTAAAAAACAAATTGAAAAAATAATTTTTTGATGAGCACTCACTTTTTGGAGTCACTGTATGTAGCACTCTATACACAAACTCTAGCAATATCAGCTTGAGCGCTGAAAACAAACATGGTGGCAGCTGCTCTGCCAGCACCGATTAATTTCTGGACTCTTATATCTGCAACCAGATTCAGAGAGTCGGAATACTCAAAAGCGAAGTGGTTTCTCTATATTATATATACTCTCTGGTCAAAGTCGAAACCAGTAAATTCACGTAGTCTACGTTGATTCAATCTATCGCCTTCATGCTCAAAAACAAATTTATGCAACGCCGTTATATTTGCTTTACTCGCGTTTTTAATATTTTTTAAAATCTTCTCGTTGCTACTAAACAATGCAGCTTGAGCCATTTTTATTTCTTTTTTAAATTTAACCGTGGCTTTTCTTCACTTGCGCTCGTCGTAAAACAAAAACAAACACTTCGTTTATTCTTTTGTAGTTTTGTAGCACGCTGTATCACGCAAACACTTTTCGTCTTTATGTTAAAATTCTATCCCGGTTGAGCCCCCAAATTTATAGAAGCCGGGTTAAGAACAAAACACAAAGAAGTTTTAACTTATTAAATAATTTTAATAAAAGATAAGAATTAAATGAACAAAACACTTGAATTAATTAAAGAACAATTTCAGATTGAATCCCAAGCTTCAGCCACCGAACCGTACGACTGCCAAACTTCAACTAACTCTGCTTTAGCATGAAGTAGTGTAGGGAACATCAGGCATAGCCGACCCCACATACATATATATGAAAAAAAAGAAAGAAAAATAAAGGTTGCAACACAAATATATGCAATTAATATAATAAGAAAAAAAAAATGTTTAAGATTGTGAATTTAGCAGTTAGTATATACATACTATATAGTTACATTTAAACTATTAAAATTTTACAGAAAACGAAAAGAAAAATTGAAGAAAACAAAGCTTATCTAAGAAACTATGAGTGTAAGCTCAGAACGAAACACGTTCAAGCAATACAAAAGAAATATTGATAGCACAACAGAAAAAATTAAGCAAGAATATATAATTCGATAGAAAAAAGGGAAATAATTAAAATATAATTCAAGTTGTGCAGGCTAACAAAATCCAAGACTAACATGTTTATATATCTGCAATAAACTTATAACATACTTGTTTATATGAACATTTTTCATTGTACCTATAATAATCTTTAAAAACCCCTATTGTTATTTTGATACCTAGATGGCGCTTCTCGATTAAATATGAACTACATTTAATGTAGTTGTAATATGTCAGAGTTTATAAGCTTTTCTTTTCTAACTTCCTATTTTTTGACTCGACGGGTTCTAGTTCACTTTGCGAGCAACCACACCAAAAGTAAGTTCATTATATAGTAAATTATTAATAAATTATTATACGTTTCAGAAAATTAAACTTAGAGTCGTTTATTCTTTTCAACTCAAATAATTGGATTTGAGTTTTTAATTTTTAGATCTTTTACTTCACCATTTCACTGGCATCCTCACACTCGCAATCTATCAGTTTTGTTCATGGTCCTATTCGAGCCAGATTTTAGGAAGCAGAAGATTTACTCTCAGCGGGTCTAAGCTGAAACATATCTCCATCCAAGTTATTGATAATTAATCTCACCCAACGGAGGATTTCACCTCACCCATTTCACCATCATCATCATATACCAAGGAATCAGGTGTGTTTGCATTTTTTTCAGTTTTTCTTATATTAGTACAAGAAGTGCATTGCGTTAATCAGAAGTCACGCTTCTGCGAATTAAATAAATTAAGGTACAGTTTTCGTAAAATATCGTTAAAACCGCGATAACAATCAATTAAAAAGTTTAAAAAATTGCCTTATTTCTAAAAAAATATTGTCCTACATATTTAAAATACATAAAAATAACTTAAAATTAATATGAAAATAACCTACGCGCAACGGTAGTCATCTCTTTTTCCCCCTAAAAAAAAGAAAAGAGAAGGTCAAAAAGGTTGAACGTCAACTTGACCATAAAAAAAGATCGGTTTAATTCTTCGGGCTTAAATCATCCATCATCTATTCCATAATAATTTTTATAGTTATATTACTAAATTATAAAAAAGTTAAAATAATAAAAATCTATAAATAGCTAAAATATAAAAAAAGCATAAGAGCATAAGCATAAGCAAAAGCTGTTCGAGTCGGCGATGACTATCGCATCCGAATGAACCACGAGCTGTATGAGCTCTACGATGACATTGACGTAGTTCGGCGTATAACTGTGCAGCGACTACGCTGGCTGGGTCATGTCCATCGTATGAACGACGAAGCTCCAGCGAAAAAGGTGCTCGAGGCGAGGGTCGCTGGTCAACGACGACGAGGGAGACCATGCCTCCGATGGATGGACCAGGCTGAGGAAGCCCTAACCGCACTTGGTGTATCCGATTGGAGAAGGCGCGTGCAAAGCAGAGGCGCCTGGCGAGAGCTGATGAGGTCGGCTGAAACCCGGACACGGGTTGTTACGACCACCTAAGTAAGTAAGTAATTGAAATACTACTTAAAAACAAGTGGTTGATAAACTGCTTTGAATTATATTAAGGCGACAACTACTCTGAGTTTGACATGTTTTGATTGCAAATTTTTATTAGATTACAAGTTTATATATATTTAACCATGTTATTTCATCAAACTTTCTACTTCACTAACATATTGTTTCAAAAAGACATATTTTTTTATTTACTACATTGAACTGCAAAACAGACGGGGTGAACACACTTTAAAACTGATAAACTGCCTCAAAACCCTTTTTTTTCCATGCAATAACAATAGAGTTCAGCTACTACAGCTTTATCGCACTTCCTCATCATTAACCCATCTAAAGCCACTACCCAGTAATCATTGAAAAAAAAAATGTCAATGTTATGGATACCCGTGACCACAAACAAGTTTGGGTTGGGCTCAGGGACAACACAAGACGTAACAACTAACCATGCGTATTCAAAGATCTAATTACACAACTAATTTTATTCTACTTTTGAGTTGACCTTTTGACAAATTAACATCAAAAACGCTACAATTGTTAACAAAGGAACTCATGCGACTTAAAGGAGCAGTAGCCATATAATTTGTTCTACTAAATGGCAAATAAACGAAGTTGTTAGCGTTTCTACTGCTACGGTTCGTGTTAAAATTTATGTGAGAAAGAAGTTCTGGAGAATCGAATACACCTGTAATGAGCTGGTGTAAATATACGATATCTGCCGATTCCCTTCGATCACCTAAAGACTGCATTTTTAATAGTTTTAAACGATCCTCATAAGGAGGAAGGTCTAATATGTCAGTTCCACTTAAGCCCCTTAGAGAAAACTGAACAAAACGTTTTTGGATTCTTTCTATTCGATCAACATTCACATTGTAACTTGGGGACCAAACTTGACTTGCATACTCTAAGTGAGGACGCACGATTGCATAATACAACGTTGTAGTTGTAATCATGCTTGTAAAGACGGCGGCGGCAAATACGATTGTAAAATGATTTATTTTATAATAATAAAGTTGTACAAAGAAATTTGACTTTTCGTTGTGTGGTGTGTGGTGGTTATTTAAAATTTGCTGTTCTTTTTGCCCCTGCTTGTTCGATTTCTAAATGATTTATGTCTCTCCCAATTGTAATTTTTGCTTGTCACCCTTTCGTTCACGGTTGCCAAAGTACAAAATACTATTTTATTCAGCGTTGCCACCGTGCAGCAACATTCCACCCCCCGTGGATCCCTGCTGGGATTCACTAAAGTTCAAAGCGGCTAGCTTGTTGGCAGGACGGCGTATAGCTCCTTGGGACGTTTGAATCTCTGCGCTTCGTACTTGTCCATCGGCGGCAGTAAATACTTTCGTTACTCTTCCTTTGCGCCACTGCCCTCGTGCTTGACTTGGATCAGAGATTACAACAAGCTGTCCTGGTTGCAGCTGGATAACTTCATCTCTCCATTTTGTTCGCCGCAGCAGTTGTGGTAGATATTCTACCGTCCACCTCTTCCATAAACGGTCTTTTATGTTCTGGGATATCCTCCACTGTTTGCGTGTACATGTTTTGTCTTCTTCCAGCGATGGCGTCTGTGTCGAATTTAAGCAACCAACCAAGAAATGGTTAGGCGTCAGCGGATCTTCGTCTTCAGAATTCAGCGGCAGATCAGTCAACGGACGGCTATTGATAATGTTTTCGGCCTCTATTATCACACTGCAAAAAGTTTCCAGCTTCGGTGCCTCTTCCTTGATAATTCTATACAGCAAACGTTTGACGCATTTGACGAGTCGCTCCCAGCAACCGCCTGCACTCGGGTTGGCTGGGCAATTGAAAATCCATTCAATATTATTTTTTGCCATGTGGCGCTGAATTTGGTCGCAATCAAATAGGCGGCTCTCTTGGCTTAAAACTCTATTGGCCCCAACGAAATTTGTCCCGTTATCGCTTCGAAGTTTTACAGGTATGTTTCTACAGGTAAATTTCTGAAGCAAACTAAAAAGGCGTCAGTAGATAGATCTTTAGCGACTTCCAAATGCACTGCGCGCGTTGTTAAGCATGTGTACAGGGCGATCCAGCGTTTTTCTCTCCTTCTTCCGATCGAAATTTGAAACGGACCACAGTAGTCCACGCCAGTGTAACTAAATGGCCTTACAAACGGCGTTACTCTATCGATTGCCAGTTGGCCCATTAATGGTGTATCTGGTTTGGCATGTTGGTAGATGCAAACTGGACATTCCTTCTTGATGGATTTGAGCAGTGTACGTGCATTTGGTACCCAAAATTTTTGGCGCAATTCATTGATGGTAATGTGATCATTTTGATGGTGTGCTTCTTCGTGAAAATACCTCAGAATCAAACGGCTCACATAATGTTTACCCGGCAGTATTATCGGGCGTCTGGCTGTGACTGGAAGACAGAAAGCGTTGTCAAGTCTTCCTTTGATCTTTAAAAGTTCTTCGTCTAGGCACGGTGTCAAAGCGTGTATGACACTCGATTTCGGCACATTTTTCCCAGATCGTAGAACAGCAATTTCACGGGCAAATACTTCACCCTGGATCTGACGGCATATAAAAAATTCAGCATTAAGCAGCTCTTTGGCAGTGAGCTCTCCCTCTTGTTGCAATTCGTGGTCTTTCTTTCTGACCTTTGTTAGAAACGAAATATCCAGGCAACGACTCGCTTCATCTTTAAATACGAAGAATATTTGCACTCGTGTCAACAGCAGAAGTTTTGGCTTTTCTTCCTCAGTGCCATATGGTGAAATTAATGGCTGTTCTTCTTTTGGCCAAAACTGCTCATCAAGCTGCAGAAATTCAGGCCCGGTAGTCCATCTAGACGGCGACTCGAAAATTGGTGGCTGCTTGGCTCTGGTAGCATCATCGGCGGCATTTAAGTTGGTTGGCAACCAGCGCCACTGGTCAGGCGTTGAATTTTCAAGAATTTCTGCTATTCGGTAAGCCACAAATTGTTTGTAGTCACGGGCAGTTGAGCGAATCCACAATATCACCGTTTTAGAGTCTGTCCAAAATATTGTTTTGCTTATCTGGAAATCATGACATTCTCTGGTTGACAAGTTGAGACGACTGGCAAGAACCGCTGCTTGTAGTTCTAATCGTGGAATAGTTATTCTTTTCGGCGGCGCGCATCTCGTTTTGCCCACCACGAAGACGACATCAATTTTTCTTCCCTTTTTTATCCGAAGATAGGCGACGGCGGCGTATGCACTGGAGCTTGCGTCAGCAAAGATGTGCAGCTGCACCTCGCCAGCTGTTGACAGTATAGGTGAGTAGCAACGCGGAATCGAAAAACATGAAATATGCTGGAACTCTTTCCACCAAACAGTCCATTGTCCATATAATTTTGGCGGCAGCGGGTCATCGCAGAGCATTTGCAGCCTCCATGTCGACTGCAGCAGCAGCTTCGTAAATATTGTGAAATTGGCTAAGAACCCAAATGGGTCATATATGGACATGACTATTGATAAAGTCTCTCTTTTGGTAGGCGGCCTTTTACCATTTAAAACATCTTTATTAATTTTGCAAAATCTAAAGTGGAATTCAAACGAATCATTTGAAGCATTCCAAAACAATCCCAGCACTTTTTCGGAACCCTGGCGTTCCATATTGAAGACATCTAACTTAGCAGGATCAGTGTTGTTTAACTTTAGCTGGAGTGGCTTACAATTTGAAATGAAATTGCGCAGTTGGAACCCAGCGGCGGCATTAATTTTAATAGCTTCCAAAGTCACTTCTTCCGCTTCTTTTTCAGTATCGAAACTCACTACAAGATCGTCGACATACATATTTTCAACTGTTACCTTAGCGCCTCTCGGCATGGTGGTGGCATGATCAGCAGCATTTAGATTTTTCACATGCTCTGCACAGCATGGAGAGCAGATTGCTCCAAAAATCATGGAAACCATTGCGTACACTCGTTCTGACTCGGCTGAGTTTCCGTCCCTCCATAAAAAACGTTGCGAGTCTTGATCTGCGGGTCTAATACACACCTGTGAAAACATTTCCTTAACATCTCCCGAAACAGCAACCACACCTTGACGAAATTTGTGGATGATCGTTAACAGCGGCTTCGCGTGCTCAGGCCCTTTCAATAATTCGCTGTTCAAGGAAACATTTGATGATGCAGCGGCAGCGTCAAACACGACTCTCAATTTATCCGGCTTATGTGGGTTAAAGACACCAAAATGTGGCAGGTACCAGGTGGAAGGGCCTTCACGTGCAGCTCTCTCTTGACTCAGCAGCTCCGCATAGCCCTTGTTAATGTACGCTTCAATTTGTTGCTTATATTTTTCGGCAAAAACTGGATCTCGATGCATTTTCTTTTCAAGGTTAATTAATCTTGATTTGGCCATGGAAAAACTATTCGGCAGCACATTTTCATCTTTACGCCAAAGCAGACCAGTTTCGTACTTCTGGCCTTTTTTCACTGTCGTTGCCGCTAATATTCGTCTGGCACGAGCGTCCTCCTCAGATTCAAGCGCGGCAGTCGCTTTGACACCAAAACTCTCAATACAAAAATATTCTTCAACTAACCTGTGCAACGACTTCAGTGACGGTGCTTCACGTACGTGTAGAACCCATGGTGCGTTTTCAAGTTGCTTATTGCATGGGCCAAAGGCTACCCATACTAGCCTGGTCAACGCTGCTACTGGCTCACTCGGCTTCGATTCAACTACCCTCTTTATCACCCCAAGAAAACAATTGTCCAGTCCTAGAAGCAGCACCGGCTTGGCATCCTTGTAATCGGCGATTGGGAGCATCTTCAAATGGTCGTATTTGGTTTTATAAAAGGTTTGCACAGGCAAGTTCAAATCACTGACGGTTCTTATATTTTTCAAACTAAATTCTTCTCATTGTTGACCCAGGCCACAGGCTCTTATGTTAACCGTTACCTTTTTTGACTGCTCAGTAACCTTTTTGTCGCCGTACCATTGAAGAGTGAGAGGCGTGGCTTGACCTTTCAACCCTAAAGAATTTGCAACGTGCTCCTCCAGCAAGGACACAGACGACCCTTCATCCAGCATAGCGTATACCACGGCTTTTCCTAGTGGCCCAGACAATTCAACTGGCATAACTTTAAATAAAAACGAACATTGTTCTTGGCGGCAAATAAAAACATGGTTTCTCGGCTCTGGTTCTTGCGTTGGTTTTGGCTCCTCATGCAAAAGCTGATGGTGTATGCGCTTGCATCCGTTGATACTGCAGGCTCTTCTGCTTCGACAGTTCAACATGCTGTGTCCATTTCTCAGGCAAGCAAAACACAGTCTACTACGCTTGACCATGTCCCACTTTTCATCAGTACTAAGCGAAGCAAATGCTTGGCAATGGATTAGCTTGTGATTCTCTTTACAATGCAGGCATACTAATTTTGGCTGTTCTTCGGTTACCATGTGGTTACTGTGCATCACTCGCTTGGCGGCGTACCCTGTGACTGACTGTTGGTTACCTCTCGAATTAGCATTATTTTGACGTGACTGAGTTGGCGGCTGTGGACAGGTTCTAATTGTAGAATTTAACGGCATAAAACTAACCACTCTGGCGAGGTCACTAATCCAGTTGGAAAACGTTTCAACGGTAGGAAATGGAACGACACTGGCGGCATGTCTACTCCATTCATACTGCTTTGACGGTGGCAATTTGGCGACGGGTTGCTCCAACAGTGTTAGGTTCATGAGGTGTTGCTTACAATTGGCAGATTTGAAAAAGGCGACTATATTACCCAATATATCTTACAAAATCTTACCCGATTTGAGAAGCTGATAACTTGTTCCAACCTGTTCTCATAAATAAAGGGAAACTGCTGAATTTTTTCCAGCTGTGAACGCACAAGCACGTCAGGGCGACCAAAATTGAATTGCAGCTCTGCAATCACGTTAGGCACGTCTTCAGGATATATGAGTAGCGATGTGACTGATCGTCTCGCTTCTCCTTGCAAAGCTTTATGCAAACGCATCAAATTCTGCCTGTTGTTGTACCCGAATTCAACTGTGGTATCGTTGTAGTTGGCCAAAAACAACGGCCAGCCTTCTGCATTTCCATCAAATGGCGGCAACGGATACAATTTAGCACGAAACTCTTCTGAAAATGGCATTAGCGCGCCATTTTGTGACGTCGGTAGTGACTGAGGCGTTGGCTGAGGCGGCGTTGGCGTCTGTGCCGTATGCAATATGCTTTGGCGATGGCCAGCTGCCGAACTGGTAGCCTCGGCATCCACTCTGGAACGTAGCTGGCCTATTTCTTGCTGGCTCCGTGAAGTTTCTTGGCGCAACTCCTCGACGGACTCACGCAGCGCTGTAATCCCAGAAATAAGTACCGACAACTGTTCATTTGTCATACCCATTCCCTGCGGTTGAGCACTTGCAGCTCCCTCAGCTTGTCCTTCATCAGGCATTTGGCATTTGTAAATTTAAATTTCCAGGAACTTCGGCAGATACAGTGACACGATTTGTCTTTGTCTTGCTTCTCGTTAGCATGTACTCTCGCAAACGAAAGTGGCGGCTTTTGCCTAGTCTGCGACGTCGGCAGCGGCCGAGCAGGCAAAGTCGGCAGAGGGCGATAGAGCAATTTAAAAACGATGTGCAACGAAAATGGCGGCTTGTTCAAAAATGACGCTGAAAAATTTATGCGCCGTCGGCAGCGGTCGCACCGGCAACGTCGGCAGCAAGGAACAAGTCAAACAGAGCAATTTAAAACGATGTACTGCTGCAGGTAAGTACGGCAGAATGTTCAAAATGACGCTGCAAAATTTATGCGACGTCGGCAGCGGTCGAACAGGCAACGTCGGCAGAGCACAATTTTTGTTCAATTTGCAATTGCAGGAACACGCAAGCAGCTTTCGAAAGAACAAATTTTAAAACGCTGTAAAGACGGCGGCGGCAAATACGATTGTAAAATGATTTACTTTATAATAATAAAGTTGTACAAAGAAATTTGACTTTTCGTTGTGTGGTGTGTGGTGGTTGTTTAAAATTTTCTGTTCTTTTTGCCCCTGCTTGTTCGATTTCTAAATGATTTATGTCTCTCCCAATTGTAATTTTTGCTTGTCACCCTTTCGTTCACGGTTGCCAAAGTACAAAATACTATTTTATTCAGCGTTGCCACCGTGCAGCAACAATGCTATTAAATTCTTTGGCCCAGCGTTTTATAAAACCAAGCATTGAAGATGCTTTTTTACAAATATTATCAATATGAATGTTAAACGACAGCTTAGAATCCATGCATATACGTAGGTCTTTGACGGTGTCTACACGACTCAAGGCAGTATCTTTAATCTTATAATCAAAAATAAAAGTATTCCTTTTTCGCGAAAAGGTCATAGTTTGACATTTATCTGGATTTAAAAACATATTATTTTTAGAACACCAAACTTCAAAGGATTTTAGATCAGACTGGAGTAGATCTGAATTATCTCTAGAATTAATCGTTCTGTATATTTTCATATCATTGGCATAAATAAGCAGATGAGAGTGTTCAATGACGTGAGTTACATCATTGACAGCTAAAATAAACAGAAGAGGACCAAGGTGACTACCCTGAGGAACACCTGATCCAGCAATAAATTCAGAGACAGTGCGCCTCGGAAACGTATTTGATAAGATCGCTCCACCAAATACGATTTAATCCAGTTCACAAAATATTGTGGAAATCCCATTAACTCAAGTTTAAATAAGATTAGATTGTGTGGTAGATTATCAAATGCCTTACTAAAGTCAGTGTAAACACAATCGACCTGGTTACCAGAATCAATAGAATTTAAGCAGAATGTTGTAAAATCGAGAAGATTAGACACAGTGGATCTGCCATTCACAAAACTATGCTGACGAGTTGTTATGACTTCCCCACAGAGAATTTTCACCCGATCATACACCATCCGCTCAATAAGTTTTGGAATCGATAAGAGCTTAGCGATAGGCCTATTGTTACTGACATCGTTCCTGAAACCCTTTTTAAAAATAGGACTTATAAATGATTTTTTCCAAAAAGTGGAAAATAACTTTCGTTAATAGATTTATTGAATAATAAAGAAAGTGGTTGACTCAAAACGGAACCGCATTGTGTTAACACTGCGGCAGGAACACTGTCAGGTCCAGCACCAAACTCCTCATCGATCGATCTAATATACATTAAAATATCCTCTGGAGTGAAGGATATATGTTCCAAAGATACTCTGGGTTCGGAATTCATATATTCAAAGTACTCTCCATCAGGATGAAAAGAATCTGAACAGAATGATTCTTTAAAAAGATTGGCGAATAGGCCACAAATTTTGACGGGATTGTCAGTAAATCCCTCAGGAGGTCTATATGAAGAAGGAAATCCATCAGATTTCTTCTTTGTGTTTACGAATCCCCAAAATTTCTTTGGATCTGTCAATATTCTTAGCTTAACATTATCTAAATATTCGTGATATAATGTAGCTGAGCGATTTTCAAATTCCAGAAACAAACGTTTGTAATTTTTTAGGTCGTTTGAGCCTAAGCTACAGACGTATTTCTTCCATGCCCTATTCCTGTTGTTGCGAAGATTCTTTAAATCCTTTGTGTACCACGGGTACGCAGAATTCCTCGCAAATTTGAGACTATAAGGTACGGATTGAGAAAACACAGCAAAGAGTTCCATATAAAAAAAATGTATGGAGTCATCAAGGCAATTTCCATTTATATATTCTAAAATTGCATTAAGTTAACCATGTAGCAACTGATTCAACTTCAAAAAGTCAGCTTTTTTAAAATTGAATTCATAAAGCTTATCTGCTGAATTAGAATTTACTATATTTGCTCTGTCGGATTTGTACCAAATACTTAGTGGTGGATGATATTCATCAACAGTAGTTAGAGCATGAAAAGCCCTTTTAACAACAACATTGTTACTGTCTGTAGTTAAGACCAAATCAAGAAGTCTTTCAAGACTATTATAAATACAACTCACTTGTTGTAAGTCTGAACATATATTATCAACAAATATATGTTCTTGGCGGGTCTTCGAATTAGATGCACAATAGTACGTATCATCGTCAGAAGAATGCCATTTTAAATCAGGTAGATTAAAATTGCCCAATAATAAAATGTCATTAACGTCAAGTAAATCAATTATGTAATCTATGCACTCCGCAAGGCTTGCATAAAACTCTACACTACTCTTAGGAGGAACATAGGCATTAATAACATATACATTAGAGTTACAATGTATAACTTTGACGCAAATTAGTTCAACATGAGAAAAGCAGGGAATATCAACAATAGAACTGACAAAGCAGTTCCTTACAGCCAAAAGGACACCACCACCGACTGACGAAATATTGTCAGTGTATCTGTCTTTCTAAAAACTTGAACACTATTGTCAAACAATTCTAAATCAGTAATGCTTTCGTTATGCCACGTTTCTGTTAACGCGATAATATCCTCAGAGCAATTTTGAGTTGATAGAAATAAGCTCTGCGTCTTAGAACGTAGTCCCCTTACATATTGATAGTAAAGGGACAGCCTATTTAGTTTTATTGAGTCTGGCGGGCGGCTTGAGTCACCCTTTTAGACTTATTTTTTGGCTTGAACTCAGTAACAAGAATATTATCGGCCCACAAATTAGATTTAAGAACAGTTGTAAAATATTCGGCTGCAACTGTTAGAATAAAAGAAGCATGGGAAGGCTTATTACCAATTTTTTTGCATGAACAGAATGAATTTGAGTTCACTAACTTGGATTGCCTGACAAACGTCAATATATTTTCTATTGATGTGTCGGGCTGAAGACGTGAAATGAAAACATTTCTGGTCCTCGAAACTGCTCTTAAAGTCAAATGACTGTTAGGCGTAGTTGAAATCGTATTTGGACTACTAGTCAATAGAGGAATAGATGGATAAGAAATCACCGTATTATTATTTTCTGATGGCATTGCTGAGGGCTGCTCTGCCTTGGAAGGTCTGGAAGACGCCTTCCGACTCTTATTTTTGTTTTTGTTTTTCCTCTGTCTTTTAAAGCTTTTAAGGTCTTTTTCAGAAGAAACTGACAAAATTCCGGAAGAAGCAGTCATGGACGAAGGAACCGAAATGCTATCCTGAACAGTAATTTCATCAGAAACGCTGGGAGTGGGTGCGGCACTAACTTCGCTTAAAAATTAAACAATTTCTCTGAAGTTATTATTTAATAAGTTAAGGCTTTCCCCAAAAAGCTTTATTTTAGAATAGAGTTCATCCGGGGAAAGGGCCCTGCACGAAGCACAATACCAGCGAAGACCAGATCGGACTGACATTAAATCGTCAAGGCACGATTTAGAAATACCAGCACAAGAAGCATGGAACATTCGCTCACATGGGCCAGAACAGCTGAACATAGGGTACAGAATATTCTGGCTTTTGCATTGCTCGTTCAGAGAACAAGCAGCAATATTATCAATGGAAAACTAATCCATTGGGAAAAATTTAAATTACTTTGTGAGCGTTTTTAAATGTAAAATGTGCTTTCAGGGTTGGCTCAGTAAAATGCAGAGTACACAAAGTGTTAAGCACAATAACAACACTAGAGACTCTCACTGCACAACAGATAAACAAACACCGCACAAGGAGGAATAGAAAAAATTAGGCATACAAACACTAGATTGTGTGAAGTACAACAAAAACTGTTCTATATTATTAACATAAATTATGTATTACTAAAAGAACACTAAACAAAATAATTTTTTTTTTAAAAACACATAAATACAATTCTTAATAGTTTTTAATACAAACGATTTAACAAAATTTTAAATTTTCCACTATAATAATTACTTTTACAACACACACTAAAAAAAACAACACCGATACCGACAAGTAGACGAGATCAACTGAAAAGAAACACTGTGAAACGATTAAAAATTCTTTATTATTTAAGATATTCAAATTAAAAACTGGCAGTGTTTAGCAAACATTGCACAATTTGGACTTTGTAGGGAAATTGATGCATTAATTAACCATTCAGCAAACACCTCATCACTTCATGATTTATGTATTTATGTATTTTCAAAACAGTCAAATAAATGATCTCTTTGATGTTGGAAATTTTTATGCTTTTAAATTCATCTTTAGTAAGTGGAATATTAAATACTTTTCAATTGGTTATTTTAAAGTTACTAAAAAATAGTTTAAATATAACTAATTTAATAAGTAGTTGAAAATATATGCAGACGAAAGTCAATTGACTTATTTAGCGGACATCATCATACAAAATATGTTAGTTCGTTCTATGGAAAAAAGTCAGAATTTCAACTAGTTGTGGTTGCTAAACAACTACTTTTTCAACTACTTTTAAATTATTGGATTTTCCTACAGGGATATAATCCAATTCAGCCCTCTCATCTTAATACGATCGGACGGACGTCAATGTGTTAAGTTACATAGTTATTAGTTTGTAACAGAACCAGTGTGTAAATCTTAGCAGAAAATAATTATTTCAGTGCTTTTGAAACAGTGCTTCTCAAACTATTCCTTATATATTCAAAGCAAAGAGTAGCGCTCTGTTCGTTAGCAGTGCTGCTTTTGTTTTAAATACTTACAACAGCAGAGAAACTAAGAAAAGGTTCAAACTTATAAAACAGCTGTTTTTATTACAAGCAAGAGCAGTGGCTATTGCACTCGTTACAACAGTGATCAACAATATCTCAAACATTGCTTAGAATGTTCAGTTGGTAAATTCAGTTCTTTTAGTGAATAAAAAGAAAGATAATATTATCTAATAAATAAATTAAAAATTAATTTTATCTATTTTTGTAAATATATCCCTAATTAAAACACTACTGAAATTTAAAAGTTAATACTTGAAAAAATTCAATAAAGACTATTTGAAAAGAAAAATTTTTAAGATAAAGAAACATTATCCTTGCAACTCATTTTTCTCATTCTTTTTCGAATATTTTTCCGCACGAAAATCCACATATTTCATATATTGGATGTTCATACAAAACGTGTTATCACAATCTCAAGTTTGCTTATATCGATTTTATATAGAGTGAAGATTTACTGCCAATTCAAAACATACGTTCATCGATTTTTTCGTAATGATTATTCGTAAGAGAACTTTTATAGTGAATGTTTTAGTTGAGTTTTAATAATAAGTCTAAAAAATACAAGTTTTGAAAAGTGAATATTTGCATTTAACATTTAAATATTGTTCTCGCATCGATTTAGTGAATCGGAATTATCAATCTCATATTGATTTTTTTTTTAGTGAATATGTATTGCGCAGATTCTAATACTTTCGTTTACATTTTTCATTGCTTATGGTTGCTGATCAAATCCAAATTTGTTCTTTTAGCGATTTTTCAAAGTAAATATTTGTTGATGATATAAAAATATTTACGTCCGATTTTTTGGAATAAATATTTGCTGTTAAGGTCCGAATATTTTCAGTCTTCAACTTTTATTGTAAAAATCTTTATCCTAAACTTGTTATTTTATCTATCGATTTTCAGAGTGATATTTTTAATTGAAATTTAAATAATTTCTTTTATCGTTTCTTTTTCAATTTGAATATTTTATTTAAAATTCGAAATCTTATTTTATCCAGATTTCTTCATATGCTATTTTTGTTAGTGATATCCAAATTTCTTTTTCATCGCCTTTTTCCAAAAGGGAATAATTCTATTGAAATCAAAACCATTTTGGATTCAAAAACAAACCTTGCATTGAGTTTTGAGATTGTCTCTTTAATTGTTTTCCATATCAAATCTTTCTATATAAAATCAGATTCTTCTTTTTTAACCAATTTCTTGAAACAAATATTTTAAAATTTAGTTATTAAAATATTAGAATATTTCAGTTTATAATTTAATAGGATTATCTATAGAACTACTTTTTGATTTTTATTAATTTGATCCTTTATATCAGGTGTTCGAATATTTCTTAATCCGATTTTTTTTTTTCTTCGAATTAAATTTGGCATTGCAATCCAAAGATTCTCTGTTATCGATTCTTTAACATATCTTTTATTTGTCATCAAAATTTTTTTTCTGCAAATACTTATAGTGATTTAAGGTGCTTCATAGACTTCTAGCTAAAAAAAAAACCCCCAAAAGTCTCATCATAATTCAGTGATAAACATAATTATACATACATAATTCTAAGCGTTTGATATAAACGCAATTCTTATTTTTTCTATAAAAAAAAAAGGTCCAAAGTAAATTTTTCACTAAAATGAGTGCACTAGAATCCTTTATCCGTCTTTTGGACAATTTAGTGGAATTTGAGGCAGATTTAAACGAAACAAATATTTCACAATCTTCGGCAGCTACCATGGAAGTTCATAAGGATGAAATGTAATCCATCTGGATAAATGTGAAGTCAGCGTATGAAGCATGCTTGAACGAGCTCGCTCTACCTAAGGACAAGGAGGGTGAATGTGAATATGACATGGAAACTATAAAAAATCGATATCATAGCTGCTATCAAAGCTATGTCCGGTGCATTTCACAGCTCGCTGAGAATATTCAAAGTATATCAGCTAGGTCGTCCTCCTCTCCAAGGTTGTCAGATATTCCGTCCAGTTCCAATTTTCATTTACCTCTATGTGACACCGATGTATTCAGTGGGGACTATTTAATGTGGCCTTCCTTCCGTGACTTGTTTACAGCCATCTATGTGAACAATACTCGGCTTAGTTCAGTGGAAAAACTTTTCCACTTAAACAATAAAACTCGCGGGAGAGATGTTGTTAAAAAGTCTCCTTTGACAAATAAAGGTTTTTCGTCAGCATGGCATAATTTACGTGAACGTTTTGAAAATAAACGTATTCTCGTTAATAGCCAATTGAAAATTTTATTTAATCTTCCATCCATCCCCATCGAATCCAGTCACGCTTTAAAAAGTCTCCAAAGAGATATCAACAGTTGTGTTACAACACTTCAACTTTACGATATAAAGGTTGATAATTGGGACTGTATCTTTATTTATCAGTGTTCTTATCGTTTGCCTGAAATTGCCTTAGCTCTTTGGGAACAATCCATTCAAAATAAGACAGATATTACAAAATGGGAAGCATTAGATAATTTCTTGACCAGTCGTTACCAAACTCTGGAAACTGTTTCGGATATTCGAAATTCAAATCCCCCAAAACATGCACCCAAGAAATCCCCTACAAATTTAACAAGTTCAAATTCACCAAGAAGAGTGAACACTAAGGGTGTCCAAAAAATAAAATTTGCTCCGATTTTGGATTTCTGGGCATTTTTTATTTCCTTTTTACCTATAAATTTAGCATGTAAATTTTAAGCTCGATAGCTTTATGTTTGATCGACCCGAATTGACTTTGAATGTACCGAATGTATGAAAAATATCGATATAAATAAAAATTTTGAATACAAACGTTGCCTTGAGTTATTTTTTTTACAAATTTTGCGATTTAAAAAATTTCTGGTTTAATTAACTTTTAAGCCATTAACTCAAATAAAAATACATGGAATAATTAGTTCATACAGTAAAAATATTTTATTTTTGTTAAATTAATTCCGACTTTTTATAAGATGGATCATTTTTGCGGTAAGATTCAACTACTTGAAGCAATATTTGTTTTTCTTCTTCATCGTAAGTCAGAACTTTATTAAAATCCCTTATGAATTTTACTCCCCTTTCAGCGGTATCATTAACGACAAAAACGTCATTACAAAAAGTACGACCTTCTTCAAAATTATTGTTGTTTTCCCACGTCGATGGGTGAAAATTTAAAAAATCTGGCGATAGTCCAAAGCGAGTAAAAAAGTATTTCGTTTTATGGGAAAAAAAATCGCTCAAGTTACATAACGACAAAGATTCTGGATTTTCAATGCAACGCTCATTTTTTAATTGTATATTTGGACTTATAGAACGTAAGCATCGAACCATTTCGATCTTATCTTCGATTGAAACTTTTGAATCAAACAACGCTAGAGCTACCGATTCCTCTGACAAGTACCATAAATGGTTCTTAATTTTTTTTTAAATTACTTGTGATACATCTGAATCGATTTGAGCGTATTTCACAGCGTCTTTTACAAAATTTAAATCTTGACTGGGTGCTGCAATAGCAATTGTGCAACCAAACCAGGCTCTTATGTATATCCGTATCAAAAATATGCAAACGTTGCGTATTCCATTTAATTCTCTGGCAGATAACTTAAACTGCTGACGAAAAGCAAATATTTTTAAGCAATATATACCCTTTGCCATCCACCGCGAGTAACTTGTTGGACCAGGAGTGCGAAATTTTCTACATTCACCAAAGAAAATAAGGGCAAGTTCTAAGAATTCCTTGTAGTCGTCACGAATTTGGGACTCAGATATTCTTTGGGTGCAAAAGCTTTTTATGGCATTACACTCCATATCTTGAAATTTTTCACGAATAACCTTATCTTCCAAACCACTTTTAAATGAATTTTTGTCGATCGTTGTCCATGCCTTTGAAAATCTATCGAAAATGCAAACATCAGGAGCAGATGTCGATGATATTTTTAGTTCAAAAACACTTCGCAAAATAATTTCGTAGATATGGTGTCGGCAAGCAAAATTGAGTAACTTCCGATCCATAGACTTCTGTAAAAGAAAACATGCTCCAGCTTTGTCTCCAGTATTGCTGGAAGTGGTGTCGAATCCCATTGCAGAGACTCGATCGGAGATGTTCCATTTGACTAACATGTTGTAGACTGCAGCTGCTATATTTTCTCCACTAGAAGATGAAACTTTTGGAGCACCAAGGAACTTTAATGTTCCGTTCCAGCTCACAAGAATAGCAATTCTTTCAACTTTGTTGTTGCCAATCAAGTCTGGCAGCAACTTACCGTCCCAGTGCACAACCATTGAATCGCTAGTCTAAATATTACGTAAAATAAAAAATTATTCACTCAAAATTACGCTCATATAAAACGGAATTACATTTTCAATAAAGTTTGTCTGAATAATTTCTGATTCTTTTTGGCGGTTTTCTTGTCGAAGCCTATGAATCGTAGAACGACTTATAACAAGATCGTTATTGTTATGTCCCAACGCCTCCGCAGCTGCAGTTAAAATATGAACGGCGGCTCCATCAGAAACTTTACCATTATCGAGAGCAGAAAGTAAGCGTGGCGTCATCCAATGAACAGGGTTTCTTTTTTCATTATCATTTTGAGGCAATTTTATTCTATAATCAGTGCTCTCTACGGATTCATGCTCAGAATCGTTTTCTAGATCGCTTATTTGACTGACATCTAGGTTCACTTTTAAAGAGTAGGAGATAGCAAGAAAAGAAAATACATTAGTATCATTATGGTAATTTTTGGTTCATATATAAAGTTGGTAATTAATGGATTTAAAGTAGTAAAGTTAATACCAAAAATCAAGCATTTGAAGTAGCAATAAAACCTACTTGAAAGCTTATGGGTTTATTGCTTAACACTATTTAAATATGCATACTTACCACTTTCTTCCGATATTTTCTGTTTTTTTCTTTGAAGCTGCTCTTTTTCCTGACGTTCAAATGCCCTTTTTTCTCGCGCTAGCACAACCATATCAACACCAGCCAGGCATCCAGGACGGCCTTTTTGTCTCTGCAGGATTAAAAATTGCTTGTCCTCTTCAATTTTTATTTGTTGAAGCGCGTTCATGTGAGCTATATCGAACAAATCATCTAATCCTTCGACAAACTTATTTTCTGCTTCTTTAGTCAATCCTGATCGTTTAGAAGGAACATTTTTTTGAATATTTTTCCACTCTTCGTAAAGCTTCAATAAGTGTTCGGTACATTTATACACAGTGCGCGTGGGTATCCGAGCCTGTTGCCAAAAAATTAACGCTGCATCCACCGCTAACCTCGCACTTTCTTTCGATTGTATTTTAGCAAAGCGCATGTTATAAAAAAAAACCTGAGGTACTTGTTTCTTTGAAGGCAGCTTAGCGCCAGTAATTTGATGTGAAACATTGCCTATTAAATCTATTGATCTCAACGCTACATTACTAAGACGAGTCGTAATCGGTGTATTAATTGATAAGCTCGATGTTGATGGCAAATCACACATTTTAATCAAAAACACTTATTTTAATTGACCACGCACACAAATTTCACAACTTAAACTCGCGATAACGATTGAATAATTTTTGTTCTTATCCACTGAGAACTTTGCACACAATGAATAAGTAACTGTCTGACCAGAATCATGTCGTTGTCGTGTCGGTGAGAGAGAATCGCTAAGAGTTGGCCCAGAATTGTAGCGTTGGCTTTGTCGTTTTGCTTTTATTCAAACTGCCATTGTTGATTTTCTTGAACTTACTTCAGTGTTCTCATCGTACTCCGATTGAAGTAATAATTACTCCACTTCCATTTATTTCACTACTTTTTTCAATACTCTTCATATAAATTTACTGCATTTTCAACTTAAGGCTACTCCTTTCATTATTAGAGCACCTAGGAACACTGTTTACTCGCTACATTGGTTGACAGATTCTTCAAATTTTGTTATAGTGTGGCAACATTTTCAGAGAGAAACTGAGAGAGCTGTCAAATTAACGACAAAGAAAAAATAGAAATAGAAACATTTCTATTTTGGCGTTTTTGTTGTCGTATTCTGCCGCAATTTTCTCCCATAAGGTTTGCATTGAATCTGCCAACGCTCTGCCTGCCGACACGACAACGACATGATTCTGGTCAGACAGTGATAGCACCAAGAATATTCATTCGAACCGCACCATAGCAACCGATGCCTACTTTGTGAAAAAAATCAGCATAACAACCGGCCAAACCTACTTTGTGAAAAAATTAAATGTAATGATATTGGCAATATGCATAGTCTTGGAAACAAGCTGCACTTATTTTTACATTTTTAATTGCTGTTAGTGAGAGTATTTAATTTTTAAACTGGTAAGACAATAATTTCATAAAAAAAGATAAATCGAGTATTTAAAAAAGAAAAAAAAACCGAAAAAGTTGTTTTCCCATTTTTTGAGATTTCAACGTCAATCCGGGTCGGTTAAACCTTGTCCAATCGTGGTCAAATTTTATTTCCCAAGCCTTACGGAATAGCGAAACCCAAAAATACCCGGAAATCAAACATTAGAATAGTTTTAATTTTACCCATACATGCTTGAACACCCTTAGTGAACACATATCATTCCAAGATTTCTGGTTCATTTTGTAATCTTTGTCCAGAAAAGCAACATTCAATTCGTCAATGTGCTTGCTTTCAAGAATTCAATATTGAAGAAAGAACAAATTACATAAAAAAACATAAGCTTTCTATAAATTGCCTTGCTCGTAGCCATAATATCAAAGATTGCAAAAGTTCATATAATTGTTATACGTGTAATAAGCGACATAATACGCTTTTACATCGTAACATTCCACGTTCAAGTAAAAATGTTCTACCCTCTGTTACTCCTAATACGGAGGTTAATGATTCCAGTATAGCTTCGGGCGTGCAGAAATCAGACGTAAGCTCAACACAGTCCACTTATTATTCTATGCCTCTTGATAACATTCAAACATGTTTTTCTTCTAATTCCAAGGGCGTTCTTTTAGGTACCGCGATGGTTCATATATGCCATCTGGGTACAACTTTTTCTGCTCGACCTCTCATCGATACTGGTTCAGAAGGAACTTTTATTTCTGAACGCTTATTTAAATTACTTAAACTTCCATTTTCTACAATACATGCCCAAATTTCCGGTCTTAATAACACCACTTCTGCGAGAGTTGACAGGATATGTTCTTTTACCTTAAGCTCACCTATTAATACTGCAATTCATATTGAAGCTAACGCTTTAGTTCTGCCACAGCTCACAGGTAGTCTTCCAACTTGTCCAATTAATCCCTCAATTATTGATAATCTTTCTGATATACAGCTCGCAGACTCATAGTTCTATAAGAGCTCACAGGTTGATTTACTGATTCTTCTTCCATTTATCCTATTAGACAAAATAAAATACAATGTTTGTGGTACTTTATTGGCCCAGGAAACAATATTTGGCTGGATTCTGACTGGGCCTGTATCCAATAAATCCATTTCTTCATTTTCAACATGTGTATCATACTTCAATGAAGTGTCACTTGACAAGGCACTTTCTAAATTTTGGGAGGTGGAGGATCTTCCTCAAAAACAATTCCTCAACCAAGCTGACCGTTCTTGTGAAGAGCTGTATGCTCGAACAACAAAACGAAACAGCGATGGTCGCTATGTCGTTCAGTTACCATTCAAAGAAGGGTACCCAGATACCCTTAAGCTAGGTTATTCGAGGTCAATTGCACATGCGCAATTTTTACGAAATGAAAATCGGTTACTAAAAACTCCTAGCTTTAAAGTTCAATATGACGACGTGGTGAACGAATATCTTAACCTTGGACATATGCATGCAGTTCTGAGGCCAAAAGATGAATATATTTCAAGTCGTTACTATTTGCCTCATCATGCTGTCATCAAGCCTGACAGCTCCACTTCAAAGTTACGCGTTGTATTCAACGCTTCCAGTCCGTCATCCAATGGCACAAGCCTTAATGATGTTTTATACACCGGGCCTGTGCTTCAATCCGATCTTAACCTGTTATTACTAAAATGGCGTTTCTTTCAATACGTTTTTAATAGTGATCTACAGAAAATTTACCGCCAAATCCTAGTTGACCCTAGTCATTGTCCTTTTCAACGCATTCTCTTCCGAGAATCTCCAAATAAAATGGTTTGCGATTTTGAGCTAAAAACAGTTACATTCGGAGTTAACTGTGCTCCTTTTCTAGCCATCCGTACGCTACTTCAACTAGCTGATGATGTCAAAGAAACACATCCACTGGCAAGCAAGATTCTTCAAAATAATATGTACGTTGATGATGTGCTCGCTGGAGCTCATGACATCGATACCGCATTGAAGTCGCGTGATGAACTCATTAATGCTCTAGCTTCAGCTGAATTTTCTTTGAGAAAGTGGACATCCAATTCAAAGTAAGTTCTTACAGGAATTCCCTTAGAACACCTCCTTAATTTAGATTTTCTGCGTTTTGAAGAATGCAGTACTTCAAAAACACTTGGGGTTCGATGGAATGCAAGTTCAGGTTTCTTTTTCTTTTCAGCCCAAACGTTGCCTACAAAAAACACATTCTTTCGCAAATTGCAAAGCTATTGATCCTTCTGGCTGGCTTGCTCCATGTATTGTTTTGGCCAAAATACTAATGCAAGAGATATGGCTAGAGAAAATTGATTGGGATGACGACTTGCCACCAAATTGCCTTAAGAAGTGGCAAACATTTATATCCAATTAATCACACATTAATGAAATCAATATTCCAAGATGGGTAAGATATTCTCCAGAACATAATATCCAATTCCATGCATTTTGTGATGCATCTAAAAAAGCTTACGCTGCGACTCTTTATGTGAGAATAAGTCATCAAAAGTCCGTGTCCATCCATTTATTTGCTGCAAAAACAAGAGTAGCGCCAATAAAAACGATCTCTATTGCACGACTTGAACTATGTGGTGCAGTATTATTAGCAGATATGATTGATGCTTTGTTACCACATTTAGATGTTAAAATTTTTTTTGGACAGATTCCACTATCGTTTTGGCTTGGCTACAAAAGCCCACATTCGTAGCAAATCGCGTATCCAAAATTGTTCAAAGTGTTGGGCAGTCCAATTTGTATCATGTTGATACTCAAAGTAATCCTGCAGATTTGGCTAGTCGCGGCCTTCCACTGCAAGATATTATTCAAAACTACTTGTGGTGGAATGGACCAAAATGGCTTAAACTCCCCAAGCCCATTGGCCATGTTCGCACTTAAATCCTGATATTGATACATGCTTAGAACGAGAACCTATAAAAGCATTTTTCACATACTTTCAACATTATGAAAATATATTAGAACGATTTTCTGAACTTCCAAGAGCGATTCGAGTTATTGCTTATATATATCGTTTCTTTCATCGGATCCATCCGAAATATCGGTCAGAATATTCTTATAAATCTAATCTCATAACGGCTTCTGAAGTCAGAAATATTAAGACTCGAATTATGATTCTGTGTCAAAAAGTAGCTTATCCTTCAGAATATCATAATCTTTCCTTAAAGTGACACATAGCATCTTACAGCACCATATTGAATCTAAATCCATTCATGGATGCTAAGGGTCTTCTGAGAGTTTGTGGTCGTTTGTTATTGTCACCTGCGATATCATACGACGAGCGCCTTCCAATAATCCTTCCATATAATTGTCACTTCACTCGTCTTTTGGTACGTTTTACTCACGAACTTTCCATCCATGGTGGTAATCAGTTGATGCTTCGACTCCTTTGATTACAACTTTGGATCCCAAAAGTAAAGAATTTAATAAAATTCACCATAAACCGTTGCAAAGCTTGCGTTGTCTTTAAACAAAGGCTGCAAACTCAACTAATGGGTAGTTTGCCGCCGGAACGTACAGTCCTAACGTGACCCTTTGCTCATACTGGTCTTGACTTTGCAGGACCATTTGAAATTAAAAACTATACTGGGCGTATTTGCGTATTTGTATGCTTTGCTACCAAAGCCATACATCTGGAAGTGACTTTCAGTCTATCAACCGAAACTTTCTTGGGCGCTATTCACAGATTCGTCTCCAGACGTGGTTGTCCTATTCATCTTTATTCTGACAATGGAACGACGTTCGTCGGAGCCTCAAAAATACTTACCCAAGATTTTCTTCAAGCGTCACGTACAGCTCTTGTAACTAGCCATAGCCTCCAACAAATTTCATGGCATTTCATATCTCCCGATGCTCCACACATGGGTGGACTCTGGGAAGCTGGCGTGAAAAGCTTCAAAACGCACTTTTCCAAAGTAGCAAGCTCTTTCAAATACACTTTTGAAGAACTTGCAACTCTTCTCTCTAGAATTGAAGCGTGTCTTAATTCACACCCCATATCCGCAATGCCCGAAAATCCTGAAGACACTTCCGCTCTAACACCAGGCCATCTTTTAATCGGCGGACCAATTTTATATCCTATTGATCCAAACATCTCTGAACAATCTATATCCATTATAAATCGTTACCAGAGACTGAAAGCTCTTCACCAACATTTCTGTGCTCGTTGGAAAAATGAATATTTGAAAGAACTTCACAAACGCAATAAATGGAAATCCTCTTCAGAAAATATTAGAGAAGATACTCTGGTCGTAGTTAAAGAAGATAATCTGTCGCCAAATGAATGGCGATTAGGTAGAGTGAAAAAGATATATTTATTACGTGATAATAATGTTCGAGTTGCAGATATTGCAACCGAACGCGGTTTAATAAAAAGACCAATCGTAAAACTTGTTGTTCTTCCAGCTTAGAACTTTCATTTTCATTAAACAAAAAAAAATGTTCCTACATCACACAAAATCACTTTACAGAATATAATGGACAACGAAACCAAAAAAATCCACAAAAGCCGGAATCACCGAAGTCATCCAAGGAAACCAAACAGCATCAAGTCCAAATCATTCCAGTGCAAAATTTGTCCTCGTCATCATGCGCTACGATTTTGTCAGAAGTTTTTAGCGATGAATACCAAAAAACGAATGCGTGTAGTTCTCTTAGTGGCGGCCGTGGCGTAGTGAGTAGAGTGTGCGACTCTTACGCCAGAGAACCCACGTTCGAATCCTCCATCCGACACAGATAGTTTTTTCGATTGAATTAATTTTTCTGTTCGGCCGTCACCTCTCTGCAGACAATGGCAAACCTCAGAGAGTAAAAACTGCCATGAAAAACTTCTTGAGAACATAAGCCGTTCGGAGTCGGCGTAAAACAAGTAGGTCCAGTTCTCGATCATTTGTGTGCAAACATTTCACATCACACACACAACACAATTGATCATAAGAAGCTCGGTCAAAGTCCTTTCAAGGGCTGAAATGGCCATTTCGTTTTTTTTTCGTAGTTCTCTTACACAAGTACTGTTCAAACTGCTTGGCGCCTAAACACTCCTGAGATTCATGCCTGAGTGGCTCCAAATGTCACTATTGTAAGGAGAACCACCATACACTTCTTCATTTTCACAAGCGACTCCGAAACAAATCTTCCAGATCAATCGGAGAACTGCAAAAAATTCCACCAACACTGTCATCTATCCTTACATAACATTCTGTTAGCCTTTTTCCAACAGCTTACATCAAACTCGATGATAACAACGAACTTCATAATGTTCGTGCTCTGTTGGACTCTTGTGCAGCACATAGCAGAATTTCTTTTTCACCAGTGAAAAAATTTAAGCTTCCAACAACTTCAGTTGGGACCGAAAAAGTGTGCTCTATCATTATTGGCGCTCGTGTTGACATCACAGTGAAAATAGATGCTATCCTACATGTTGATAATCGCATTACTATGCAGACACCTACAAGGTCCATCGATGAGAAAATAAAAGAAAACTTTTTTAATTTGTTCAAATCCGGTGTCATACCTAGCACTAACGGCCAACCAATCTCTCAAAACACAGTGTTTGGTTGAATTCTTTCCGGTTCTTGTGCCTTATAAATTCATTTTTTTTTTCTCATTGTTTAATCCACGTGTATGCACGCACGTACTATTATAGTGAATTATTGAAAGAATATGCAAATGCACAGCTCTTTCGCATCATTTAATGAAGTTTTTATTTTTCATTATATTTAGTAAATATCATATATCTAATTATTATATAATCATTTTTTATTATATTTTATCATATTATCTTTAAATATTAAATGTATCTTGGAATTAATATGAATGAATTTATTCAGAATTATATACCTAAATTTCGTTGCAGCCGTACTGCAAGGCGGGCGGAATGTTTATATGAACATTTTTCATTGTACCTATAATAATCTTTGAAAACCCCTATTGTTATTTTGATACCTAGTCGGCGCTTCTTGCTTTAATATGAACTACATTTAATGTAGTTTTAATATGTCAAAGTGTTTAAGCTTTTCTTTTCTAACTTCCTTTTTTTTGACTCGACGGGTTCTCGTTCACTTCGCGAGCAACCACAATGAGAGTATATTATAAATAAGATTTTGCATGACTATCAGATATATTTTTTCTGCGTTTTTCGCTGAGCAGTTCCCAGTTGAGAAATGCGGAAAAAAGTTAGAACTAAACGGAACTAAAAAGCTAAGACATGAATCAAGTCTCTACCCCTTTTCTCTTCTGCCCTCTGCCCAACAAGCGCATCGTGAACCATGTCTGTCTCTGTCGCTCTCGCATGTGCGCGAGTTAACATTGTCTCCAATGTAATACAATGTTGAACGATCGGCTACAGCAAGTGTTTGTTATTCTTAGCAATCCCACAGCCGGCTGATCTGCAAACTCAGCATCTTTTGGTACGTGACTTCCTCACGATATGAATACCCATAGCTATAAACATATGAATACACATATTTATAAGCACATGAAACATATATTCTTTTTAGCATATAAGCACATGAAACACATATTCTTTTTAGCAAATATTTTAGCAAAGCATAGCTTTGAGATAGATTGCTTGATTCATTTTAATTCTTACTCTGGAGACATACAGTTCAATTAATAAATAATTTATAATAACTAAAAAAAAATATCTTGAAAAGTGTTTTTATTCATTTTTATTTAAAAGGCATAGCCTTAAAAGATAAAGAGAAAAACATCAAAGATTTTAACTGGAGGCCCCTGCAGCGAACATCAAATCAACGTTTGTTTACTGAGATCAACAAAATCTGCAGCAAACACCAAATCAACGTCAACGTTCACTGAGATCAACCAAAGTATTCTACAAGAAAAAGCGGTATAATAGTTTAAGTTATATACATTAAATTAGTGATAAGTGACAAAGTGATTATTAATATAAAACAGTTTGTTAAAAGCTTCATGAATAGACGATTAATTTTTGACAGTAATAGAGACTTAAGTAACGATATGTCTATCGGACCTGAAGAGGTAACACGGTTAATTGCCGTTGAATCGGAAAGAATTAGGGCACAATTTGAACGGGAGATAGCTCCCCTTAGATACTTACAACAACACAGCGTTCCTACAAGAACTGCTGTAACGGTAGATCCCACCGATACTGGAATCATGAAACTTGTTGAAGCCTTGCCCAATTTTGAGGGAAAAAAAAATGAATACGCTACTTGGCGTAAAAGAGCCATAACGGCAATAAACACATTTTCAAATGCAAACAACTCACTAGCTAAGCAAGCCTATTTCACTGCGTTGGGTTTAATTCGTGGGAAAATAATAGGGCATGCAGAAGCTTTTTTGTCAAGTCATGCGACAGTGCTAAACTTTGAAGCTATTATAGAAAGATTGGACTTGACATATCAAGATAAACGTTCCAAGAGAACACTTATGCTAGAATTAGGTGCCGTAAAAATGGGTAACCTAAGTCCCAGGGATTTATATGATAAAATTAGTGTTTTACTTACACTAGTTACAAATAAAAATGTGATGACCCACAACTACAACTAGGGAAATGAATGAAGAGGCTAGGCAGGAAGCTTTAAAGGTATTTGTAAATGGCTTACCCCATGCTTTAAGCAATTTGCTAACGGGTATGAGCCCTCCTAATCTAGAAACAGCTGTAGTTTATGCTGAAGAATTATTACTAGATAAACCTTATCTTTCTCAGCTTAGACCTTTATATCGAAACATAGAAGCACCACCCAGAAATAATATTTCTAATAATTACTTCAAGAATGGAAATCGCCATTTTAATAACGGCCATTACAATATGAATCCACAACCACAACACAACTTTCAAAAACCATACGATAATAATATTTGGAAAGACGGAAACCCCTTTTACAATCCAAGACAGCAAACTGCTGCACCACATAATTCTTTTACTGGCCCTGAGCCAATGGACACTCTAAGCGGACTCTCTCGCCAATCAAATATACGTAATAAACCTGATAATCCATTTAAGCAAGATCCGAATACAACCCAAAGAAGTTTTTTTAAAAGAAGGAACAATTTTTCTGGGCACTTTCCTCAAAATAAAAATCAGAGAATTAATAATTTAGAACAAATTAGTTTAGATGAGGAAGATCCAATTGTACAAGAAAGTCTTAATTTTTTAGCATAAGACCAGATGTTCCGTATATCAATAAAACTGATCTAAGGACAAACAAAATTTTAAAAATTTTAATAGATACGGAAGCATCTGGGAATTATGTGAAACACAATGTATTTGGAAATCAAAGAAGCTTGAAACGCCATTCTACTTAAACTCAATTCATGGTAAAAGCTTTATAAATACTTATCAAAAAGTTAATTTATTTAAAACCGTGGCTGACTTTCATGAACTTGATGCATTAAACAATTTTGACGCTATGTTTGGGATGTCATTGCTACATCAGATAGGCGGTAAAGTTGATTTACGAAATAAAAAATTGAGTCATAGACATGGTGAAGAGGATTTGTTTTTTGAACAGGTTAAAACGATTAATTCTGGAACAGAAAATTCTAAAATCAATAATATATTGAATAATCTTAATAAAGTTGATCCATCTGTATCAAATATAACTTTAAAAAAACTGGAGCAAATTATAGAAAGGTATCAAGGAGCCTTCACGAAGGATAAGAATTATCTTCCTTATAACACGAATATAAAATTTAAACTTAAGACCTTTAATACCGATCCAGTGTGGGTTAAACCTCACACGTTGCCTCAAAGTGTTACTGAATTTGTCAACACGGAAATTAAAACATTATTGGAAAATAATGTGATTCGTCCCTCATATAGTCCTTATAATACACCAGCCTGGGTGGTTGGAAAGAAAGGTTCGGACGGTGAGACAAACGGCTAGTACCGAATGGTATTTGATTTTAAAAAGCTTAACAGTTTCACGGTAGCAGATAAATACCCAATTCCCGAGGTGTCAGTTATTCTGTCAAACTTGGGTAAAGCCAAGTATTTTTCAACCATAGATCTACAATCAGGTTTTCATCAAATCCTGGTATACGAGAAAGATATTCACAAAACTGCATTTTCCATCAATAACGGAAAATACGAGTTTTTGCGTATGCCTTTCGGCTTGAAAAATGCTCAATCTGTGTTTCAGAGAGCGATTGACGACATTCTTCGTCCATATATAGGGAAATTTGCTCACGTTTATATTGATGATGTTCTAATTTATTCCAACTCCGAAGAAGAACATTTGTCTCACATTGAAACAATTATAAAAGCTTTAACTGAGGCAAATATGAAAATTTCAATTGAGAAAAGTAAATATTTTCAATTGGAAGTAGAGTTTTTGGGTTATATTGTGTCTCAAAATTGTCTGAAGATGGATCCAAAAAAATTAGAAAAAATTAAATTGTACCCAGAACCTACCACTTTGCGTCAGCTTAGATCCTTTTTAGGATTATCAGGGTACTACCGAAAGTTTGTGAAAGACTATAGTCGAATTGCAAAACCTATGACAGCTTATCTGCAAGGTGAGAACGGTAGAGCTTCGCAATACAGAAGCAAGAATATTAAATTGAAATTTAATGATAGCGCAAAAAATTAATTTGAAACAATTAAGAAGTGTTTAAAAGAAGCAATGACGTTATTTTAACCGGATTATTCCAAAACATTTGTTTTAACAACCGATTCCAGTAACAATGCCATAGGCGCTGTTTTGAGCCAAGAAGGTAATCCTATAACTTTTATTTCACGTTCATTGTCAAAAACCGATGAGAACTATGCCACAAATGAAAAGGAAATGTTGGCTATAGTTTGGGCTCTTAAAAATTTAAAAAATTATTTGTATGGCGTACAAAATATTGTTATTTATACAGATCACCAACCACTTTCGTTGTCTATGTCAGACAAAAACCCCAATGTAAAAATGCGCAGGTGGCGTGCCCTCATAGAGGAGTTTGCTCCTGATATAAGATATAAGCCCGGTAAAGAAAATGTAGTGGCAGATGCGCTGTCATGCAGAAATTTGAATTCATTAACAGTCCATAGTTCAGATAGCTCACCAAATATAGAAGTAATAAAAAAGGTTACAACCCCAGTAAATTCATTTAAGTTGCAATATATCATCGAAGAAAATGAAACAAATGAATCAATTTCGTCGGAAACCTTTTCAGGGTATTGGAGGCATAAGATAAAAGTTAAAGACTCAAATTTTCTTCTCAATGAAATTAAAAGAACACTTATAAAACCAACAGCTGTAATACACTGCACTGAAGAATTATTGTTTGAAATTAAAAACGATTTAGTAACAGTATTTCCAAACAATAAGTTCCTACACTCAATTGTATTGCTTCGTGATGTCACTGACGAGACGGAACAAGCTTTTAAAAAACGCGAAGCTCATGAAAGAGCACACCGACAAGCATTAGAAGTGGTAAAACAACTTCAAGAGAAGGTGTAAGTAGATTCGATATGTTGGTTCTGGGGCAGGAGGCTCAGAAGCTCAAGCCGATGACGTCACGCCCGCACCCCAACACCACCAAGTGGTGGCTTTTTTAACTAATCTGCAAGTTTGGGGTATGTCTTTGCTTTAAGCATTTTATCTTTGGCAAGTTTGGTATATGTCTTTGCTTTAATCTTTTAAAAATTGGCAAGTTTGGGGTAAGTCTTTGCTTTTTTGATTGTTTGCATGTTTTGTTTTTTCTTAACCCTCGCATTAGTTACAGCAAGACTCAAATTTTGCTGGTCAACTTGCTTTGTGAAAATATATATATTTATTTGGAATGAAGCAATTTAGGTACGGCGAAGGTTGAAGAGGTTAAAGAAATGTTTATAAATTTATCATAAAGTCGGTAAGTATTAGGTGGGAGTCTTTGTTTTAAGCTTTTAAAATTGGCAAGTTTGATGTATGTCTTTGCTTTAAACTTCTTAAAATTGACAATTTTGGGGTATTTCTTTGCTTTAAGCGTTGGTCATAATTTTATACACTACATTATCGGTATTGGTAGTCAAGCGAGTTCTTATCAGTGTTTGCATGTTTTGTTTTTCTTAACCCTCGCATTAGTTACAGCAAGATTCAAATTTTGCTGGTCAACTTGCTTTGTGAAAATATATATATTTATTTGGAATGAAGCAATTTAGGTACGGCGAAGGTTGAAGAGGTTAAAGAAATGTTTATAAATTTAATAAAGTCGGTAAGTATTAGGTGCGTGTATTAGATTTGTGTAAGTAGTTTATATATTAGATGACAACCATTAAAAAAACATAGGCGTATATAAATAAGTCAAGAAGTTTCTAGAAGCTTCGAGATGCAGAAACGTCGAGAACATTTTAGAAGTTGTCAAAATCAAAAAAAAAAAAATTTTTTTTTAAGTCAAAGGTGTTAAGTCTCAAGCTTCATAGTAAGCGCACTCATAACCCGCCAGTTCAAGATAACGCAGCAATGTACAAGTTCAACATGTTTTTTTTTTTTGTGACTTCTAAAATAAATAAACAATTTTTGAGGTCAAGTGCAAGTGCAAGAGCAAAAAAAAAATTATAAGAATTTAAAGTTGATATGTCAAAAACTAAGCTAAGCTAACCTAAGCTAATATAAGCTAAGGCTGCGTTCATAGTGAACGCCCATAATCGGCTACTTTTTTATAATGGTTCTTGTTGTTGTTGTTCTTACTGTTGCTATTGCTGTTCTTACTGATGTTGTTGTTGTTGTTCTTGTTGTTGTTCTTACTGCTGTTGTTCTTGGTGTTGTTCTTACTGTTGTTGTTCTTACTGTTGTTGGTGTTGTTGTTGTTCTTACTCTTCTTGTTGTTGTGGTTGTTGTTGTTGTTGATGAGGCTGTTTTACTAATAAAAATAGCTAATCTAAAGTTATTAAATAAATAGCTAACTATTTTATGAAAATATTATTTATATTCATTGTTCTTTATTTTATTTATTAGGATTTTAACAATGGAATTTCAAACATAGATGACCACAATTTAGGGTATTAAAATTTTGAAATTTATCATAATTATAGCTAATGTTTTGGCCTAAATATTTTATTATTTCTTTTGGAGGATGCAAATTTCCAAAGCTATCGAAGTATTCAATTTGGTTCTTGTTTTTCCAGTATGCTACCCAATGTGTTCCAGGTCCATTTGAAGTATCTAGATTGATTATTCCACATTCTTTTTTAAGCGGTTTCTTTGGAAGAGTGTCACACATAAACACTCCTCTGAAATTTGGAATGTTTTTGGCATATTTTATCAAATCTACATCAGAAAGAGCTCTTTTGGGTAGCTTCATTAAAAATTTCGTTGATAAGGTTTTAAATAAAGGCCAAATCCTTTTTTATACGGTTTTAGAAACATGCCTTTGCCCATTGCAATAGACTACATTTTATTGTTATGTCGTTTTGCTTCATTCAATTGCTCTTTTCCAGCTTTAACTGCATTGATTGCTTTTGTAACGCCAGATACTCCACCAGCTGGACCACCAAGTGCACCCAGGGCAGCGAATATAGGTGCGAGCGGAAGAAAACCTCCAGATTTAGGTAGAGGTATTACTCGAGGTGTCTTAATCAGAGATTTTTTTCCCTTAAAAATATTGTTTACAACTTTTCTTGAAATTTTAACAGCATCATCTAAATTTTTAGTTTTCTTAATTTTCATTTTAGCACTTTTTAAGGCATGTCTAAATAAGCGATATCCATTTACTTGAGGAGATCTCTTAGTTTTACTGTTAACATTGCCCATACCAAATTTTGTTTTCAACTTCATTGCGTTAGTGACAAGCCAAGCGTTTGATTTTTCAGCAATACTACTATCACTTGCGTTAACCCTTTGCCAAGCCTTTTCAGCCAAGATTCTATCAGCAGTATGTCTTTTTTCCAAATCTTTGTTGTTTGCGTATACTATATCGTGTTGTCTGCAAGCGGTATCCAAAAGATTAATTCCTTGATCACCTCTAGCTAATCGCTTCTTTAATTTTGTACCAGGCCCACAAAATTGATATCCAGGTAAATGAAATTCAATCGGAAGTTTGTCTATTAAATTATTCAGAATACCTTTTCCAATGAAGGATGGACGAAGACTGATTGTCTTTTTATAAATAATTGTCATTAGTATTTGTACTTTTCCGAGCAGAGGTTCAAAGTAAAGTGATGCAAAATTATTAAAAACGAACTAATTATATATGATATCATTTAGTAGTTTACATAATGCGGTTCTTAAAGCAACATAAAACACTTGACGTAAAGAATATTGATAGCAAGTTAAATGCATCAAATAGATTGCGACATAGTTCATTACTACCGAACTCTATTCGGAGTCTTATTGTGGGCCCGTCTAATTGTGGAAAAACCAATGTGATGATAAGTCTTATTGAAAGTCCCAACGGTTTGAAATTTAAAAATATTTACTTATACTCAAAGTCAGCACAACAACCAAAATATCAATACTTGGAGCGTCTAATTAAACCTATTAAAGAAATACATTTTTCAATATTTTCTAATAATGATGACGTCATAGATCCAGATAAAGTACAACCAAACTCAATATTTATATTCGACGATGTAGCTTGTGCGAAGCAAAATCATATACGGTCTTACTTCTGTATGGGTCGTCATAAAGACGTTGATAGCTTTTACTTATGTCAAACTTATACACGGATACCAAAACACTTGATATGCTAATATCGTGATAATGCTAATATGATTATAATGTTTAAACAAGATGAAATGAATACAAAACACATTTACAATGATCATGTTGGTTCTGATATGTCTTTTAAGATTTTCCATGAGTTATGTTCAGAGTGTTGGAGAGAAAAATATGGGCATAAAAAAATATGGGTTTTTAGTTGTAGCTTGTGATAGATAGCTTTTACTTATGTCAAACTTATACACGGATACCAAAACACTTGATATGCTAATATCGTGATAATACTAATATGATAATAATGTTTAAACAAGATGAAATGAATACAAGACACATTTACAATGATCATGTTGGTTCTGATATGTCTTTTAAGATTTTCCATGAGTTATGTTCAGAGTGTTGGAGAGAAAAATATGGGTTTTTAGTCATTAATTAAGATGATCCTATAAATAATGGTCGTTATAGAAAAGGATTTGATGTTTTTATTAGCTTATAAAAGATACATTATAGATATTTAAATAACAGTACAACAACAACTGCTAAACTGTTCACACTAAACTGCTAAACTGGAGCTATATACTGTTTAAACGACCAACTTTCAATATGAATAAGAAGACAAACCTTGTTAATAATCTTATTAAAACTAGAAATATTTTGAAAAAGAAATATAAAAGTCTTCAACTCGGAGAAGTTGCAAGTGATAAGCTTTTGGAAGAAACTTTTAAACCAATATCAAAACCATTACAGGAAATAATTCAATCAACTAATAAGAGAAAGTTAGTTAAAAATGAAAAGTATTCAGATAATTCTTTTAAGGATAATAAAATTGCTACCAGCACACCATTTAAAAAGAGCAAGCATGATTCTAATACATTTTCTCCAAGCTTTGATAGCAAGGAAATCGAGAAAAGTTCATCAGCATTTAAATCATTTGATGTTGGTAATGACGATGATGATGATGATACTCATTGTGATGATAATGCTTATAATGATATGGAAAATGACGATGTCACTATTGCAATAAGTCCGAATCAAAGTATTCAATATGAATTATCAAAAGTTATTTTAAGCAAATTCGATAAAACCTACGGTCCCCACAAGGATAAAAATCAGATATGGAGACTGGGCAATGAACCAATTACTTTTGATTCAACTAATATAACTATAGGTAATTCAAAATGGGCTTTCACGCCAGGTTTATATGAACTATTTGTTTACAAGGAACCAATCAGTTTTAATGAAACAGATTTAAATACTTATAAGCAAATATTAGAGATGACTAATGCTCATAAACGGAATAACAATAACAATGAGCAAATTAAAGGAAATCGATCAAAAAAATATACAACGATCATTAGAAAATTATTTAAAGAAAAAGTTGATAGAGGTAAAGGTTTGATGATGAAGTTGAATACCCAAAAGTCAAATTATATATATTGGGATGACCCAAACGAACTAGTAGATAGATTACGTCTTTTGCTATCGTCATCAATAGCTGGACACTCAAATCATAATAATGAAATATACTCAATTATTGAAGAATTGAGAGAAGCAAAAATTATTATATAAATAGCCTGCAAAATATATAATCATCAATATTTATAAAATGTCTGTCGACAAGTTTGGACATTATATGGGTAGCTTTGAAAGATATCAAAACCCACACACCAAGATTCATTTAGATAGCGATCGCCATTTCAACTTTAACTCACGTAGGATAAAAAATATTGCTAACCCTGTATTAGAAAACGATGCTGTTAATAAAGTTTATTTAAAAAGTTATTTTGATAAACAAAAGAAACAATTGGACACATTATATGAGGAGGGAATTAATGAGATGAGAGAACATTTTACAAAATTAATACAACAACAGAACGTATCGCATACAACAAAACTTTTAGACTTAGAAGCAGTACTAACGGACTTAACTCAAGATCAAAGTAATCTCAACAAATCATTAGAGGAGATAAAATCAACGCTTACATACAAAATTCATGTAGCTGAAGAACAACTTTTAAGAAAAATAGCAGATCATTATGAGTTTTTAGATGAGAAACTAAATCGTGTTGAAAGGAATTCACCAGCAGAAGCTCTTAAACGAGTGTGGTCTAAGGTGGCAGCTAGAGATGGAGAGGTGGAAGCTCTTAAACGAATAACAACCGCTGAAGACACTAGAAATGGACAAACAAGCAGTCGTGCAGGAGCTTCATAAGCAAGCACGCAGAAATTTCATAAGACGACGAGTGATAACTAAGGGAATAGACGATCTTTGGCAAGCAGATCTTGTTGAAATGGGTGCTTATTCAAAATATAATAAAGGGCATCGGTTTATTTTAACGGTAATAGATACATTTTCAAAGTTTGCTTGGATTCGTCCCGTAAAATCTAAAGGCAGCGAAGACATTACTAATGCAATGAAATCCATTCTTTTACAAAAGAGAATTCCAAAAAACTTGCAAACAGATAATGGTAAAGAGTTTTATAATAAAACATTCCAAAAGCTGATGAAAAAACATAATATTAATCACTATTCTACATATAGTATCATGAAAGCATCTATTGTAGAACGATTTAATAGAACTATAAAAGGAATGATGTGGAAAAAATTTAGTTTGCAAGGAAATTACCAGTGGATAGATATATGTAAGGACTTAATTAACCAATATAATAGTCAAAAGCATAGAACTATTGGAATGATGCCAAAGTCCGTTAACGCAGGAAATGAAAAATCTATACTTAAACGTGCTTATAATCATCCTAAAGTTTTCAAAAATGGTAAACTTAAAGTTGGAGACCACGTTCGAATTAGCAAATATAAGCATATTTTTGCAAAAGGATATACCCCAAACTGGACAACTGAAATTTTTAAAATTCGCGCTATTCAGAATACAAACCCTGAAACTTATTTATTAAACGACTATCAAGACAATCCAATTATCGGAAGGTTCTATGAACATGAAGTACTAAAAACACATTTTCCGAATACTTACTTGATTGAGAAGGTTCTTAAAACAAAGGGACAGCAAGTTTACGTTAAATGGCTTGGATTTTCTAATCATCATAATTCTTGGATTAATAAAGATGAACTACAACAACAATACAATTAAATACTTATCTTTACTTGATATATATCTGAAAACCTATACTTAATAAAGAAAAAATTTTGTTTTTTTAATAATAATAATGAAAATATTATTAACTTTTTATTGAAATTTTGTTCTAAAGAATGTCTTTTTTAAATTGATGTTTTAAAAGATGTTTTTCTACTACACATGAATCATCAGCTTCATCATCTTCTCCAGAACTTTCATATAAGTTGTTGTTGTTGTTTTTATAGAATATATTTCCATTTTCCTTCTTCTTCTTTTTAACGATTAAGGAAAATACACCATGCATGTCTTTGGTTTTCATTAGAACGTGTAATGTTTCATTTAAATAATCCATCTGATTCTTAGTAATTATCAGAAATCTTCTCGGCAAATAAATGTGGAATTCCTTATTAACAAGACATCTAATACTTTCGCCATATTTTGAATCTATTCTCTCGATTCTGTTAACTTCATATGGTACGTTTACTTCCATATCCTTGATGGGTAAGTATTTAATACTAGGATTTTGGAAAAGATTTTTTAAGCTTGCTTTCATCATTTTTTAAACTTTACACCGTGATAGATATGTTTATACTGATTTCATGAAATTTAAAAAATGTATTTATTAAGCATATTATATTTTATTATTATTATTATTATTTGTCGAGTTCTTATCAGTTGCGGTTTTACATCCGGTTATTTATTAATTTCTTATCAGTTGCGGTTTTTTTGCATCCGGCTATTTATATATTTTTAACCAAAACGCGCATGAAATATTACGAAATGTGATGAAATTATAGGATATATATCAAGAGAGAGAGAGAGAGAGAGAGAGAGAGAGAGAGAATATATCTTTTTAATTTTAGAGAGACGTGTGCAAAATAAAAAATATAGAAAACTATAATAAGAAAGAGTTAGTTGTTGTATTACATTCTTCTTCATTAAATATGTATTGGGGACAACTTTTAAAAAGTCATGATAAATACTGTACTTGTCATGCTCAGTGGAAAACTTTCCAAATAATAAATGTCATCGTTTTAGATATTATTTTGCAGGTGTTTCTAACCGTAGAAGGAGGGATAAGAACACAAATATTTTCTCTCAGTAGAGGACAACAAATGCCCCCAAACCTTCCAATATTCGAATTCAGTCACAATCAACATATAAAAATTGAAGTTACTGGCGGTATGATATCGCTAATTGGAACAGTCTATGAAGGTGGATATAAAGATATAAATCTATATTCATACAAACCAGGGTGTGTTTTCCGAGAAATAGATGGTTCTTTTGGAGATATAGACAGAAAATATATAAGTAAAGTAGGAATCCCTGTAAACCGACTAACCCCATTACCATCAACGAATATTAGTCAACAAAAACCGCCCACCTCAAAAAAGAGAAAAACTTTCGATGATGATAGTGAAATTGTCAAAGTAGGTGGTGGTGGTGGTGGGGGTGGTGGCAGTGCAGTTGACAGCTCATTTGAAGGAGAAGATGATGATGAGGATTATTAAATTAGACTATAAATATGAGTACCAATTCTTATCATGCCATTTAAAAATATTCCGTTGACAAAAGAAGACATCAATTAAGAACAAAAAAAATAAAATTTGAAAAATAATTTCATCATATTACTTACATATTTTTTTATTGTCCAAGTATTTTCAGCTGCAGTAACTATTGATTTGAGCGAAAATGAATTTAAAAATACAGAGTTTGCTATAAAATTACCTAATAATGATACTGTAAGCATACAACTGAATTTCAAACTTTTAAAGTTTAGTAAAGATTTACTTGAAAACGCTGAGTCATCAACAGAAGTACAACCTACGTCAGTTGGAGAGGAAGAGTTGCATTTGCCTAGGGATCAATCGTTTACAGTGGATGAAGCTATTGAAGCATTTAGGCAAGACTTAGTTAAAAAGGAACAAAATATTGCAGGAATTATTGAAAGTTCACAACCATTTTATAGGCCTTTTCAACTGCAATACAAAGATAATATAAAATTGAGAATTCGTTGTACATATGACAGCAATTACTTGAAGCGTCTACTAAATATTTCATGTTTTGAATATCGTCAAGTTGAATACGAGAGATTTTTGAGTAATGGTGAAATTGAGGTGGTTACTCAGGATGATACTACTTTCCGCTCAGATATGACATTAATCAACATTCAAGATTATAAACATGACTTGGAAATGGAAATATCTTAAATTTTATTAAATCATATAATATATTCATATAAAAAAATGAATAACGAGTTTCGTGCTAAAATTTTGAAAGATTTCTTAAGCGAAGAAATACTTTTATGGCCCGAGCACAAGATTATTTTACAAAAATTAAAGGATCGATTCGATGAATATGCATTATATAAGATACATACGTCAAAATTTGGTGATCATTATAACAATTGTGAATGGGCAAGAGATGAAGCAACTTGCGGTCCTGATACTTGTGGGTGCTCCTCTATCGATAGAATATGGGATGACGCATTGGATATAATAAACTTTTATTATAATATAAAAGCTCAAATTTTAACAAATTTCCTTCAGTTAACCTCGTGATAACATCGGGATAACGTTAAACGCCAATGTCTGACGAGAGAATTTTAGTTCTAGACGTTCAAGGTTTCTACATAAATAATGATTTTAATATAAAAGAATTAAGTATTTCAGTAGACAATGACTCACAAGTTCAAACATTTATAATTAAACCACCTTTTCAATTTACATCTCTGTCAACAAAGGAACAAGTTTTATATAATTGGCTTTATAGAAATCATCATCGATTAAAATGGAAAGATGGCGATTCAACTTTATCAAATATTATAGAATATTATAAAACATATATTAGAGATAAAAATTTTATTTGTTATGTTAAAGGCTTAGAAAAAATTAAATGGCTTAAAAAATTGTTTCAAGACGACAATATTATTTACTATAACTTGGACGATTTAAACTGTCCAAATTTAAAAACTTTATATCAAAATGATCAATCAATAAATGTTTGTAGCTACCATAAGAAACATTTTACATGTGCTGAAAAGAATGTATTGCTATTAAGAAAGTTTATAAATAAAAAATTATAATTATAAAATCAATGTTATCATTTAATACTTAAACCAAATTAAATAAATATCGATCGTCAGTTCATAACGCATACTCGTCATGTCTATAACAATCTCTTTAAATGGAACCACGTCAACTCTTACTGGAAAATATTTTCCACCAATTGAATTTGCTACAAAATATGTCTGCGGGCTTATAGACTTTGTAACGTTTCATTCTATACCCAATGTAGACACCGACAACAATTTATTTCATATCGGTCCTCACACTATTACAATACCTGTTGGCTCATATGAATTTGAAGATATTAGCTTTTTCTTGGAAACGGCCGTAAGAGACATTGATAAATCAATTTTTCTAGCAATTGAATCGAACAACAACACTCTTCAAACTGAAATTGAATCCTCTTCAGATATAGATTTTTCAAAACCGAACAGTATAGGACAGCTACTAGGATTCAGTAAAAGAAAATTGCTAATAAATGAGTTACCGTATGAGGACATTATCAAAGTGATTAATATAGAGCCGTTGCAAAATATAGAAAAAGCAAAATATATACATGTAGACCAGTCAGTTAATAGACAAAAATTTGACTCTGATTTACCTTTAAATAATACAAATATAAATACAGTCCGTATTGAATGCAACTTAACCATAGGATCATATATTAACAGCACACCAGTTCATACTATTCACGAATTTCCTCTCAATGTTGCACCTGGCTATAAAATAAATGAGAAACCTCAAAATGTCATTTATTTACCTGTCAACTGTCAACAAGTAAACAACATTACTATAAGAATCTTAAATCAAGACGGTGAGCTTATAAATTTTCGAGGAGAAAAAATTTCAGTAAGACTTCACTTTAAACCCGAATAAAAAAAAAAAAAAAAAATGATTATTTATAATAAAAGCATAATTCAGAAAGGATTTCTAGTTAGTCCTTCATCAACGCTCGACCGAGTCTATACAAAAAAGAAATTGTTGACTGCAGCTAATAAAGAATATTTAACATCCTTGGGACTTAATCTACAATCATGAACGAGATATTAAATGTCCTTCAAAAACCAATATATGATGAGAGCATTATAAAGAGGGAATATCATAGTTACTCTCCATATTTGAGGTCCTTCAACAATAACGATGAAATTCGTATACCAATTCAAAATCAAGACCTTTTTGTCCTACCAAGTGAGAGTATGATTTACATTCATGGTTCTATAGTAAAAAAGGAGGGAGGAAATGATGTAGTAACAACAGGAATAAAATTTAAAAATAACTTTGTTACAAATCTGTTTGATGAAATTCGATATGAAATTAATGGTTTTGAAGTTGATCGTACACGCAATCTTGGAATTTCATCCACCATGAACAATTTTGCATCATTAAGTGGGGTTGAAAGTCATACATTAAGAAACGCTGGTTGGGCTCCTGATGAAAATTTTACATTGGAAAAATCTCATTTTAGTTGCTGTGTGCCATTAAAAATGTTGCTGGGTTTTGCTGAAGATTATAATAAAATAATATTAAATTCTAAACATGAGCTTATCCTTCAACGTTCATCATCTAATGAGAGATCATTTCATCCTAATAATGCAATAGATCAATTAAAATTTACTATATTAGATATAGTATGGAAAATGCCTCACATACAACTATCGGACTTTGCAAAATTGGAAATGTATAAAATAATTAACAACAAAAATCCTATATTAATGCCATTTCGAAGTTGGGACTGTCATGTAAATCCAATGCTACCAAAGAGTACAAAGGTTTTATGGAATGTAAAACTAGCTCCGCAAAATGAAAGACCTAGATTTCTCATCATCGGCCTACAAAGAGAAAAAAGTAAAGAGGAAGGAAATATATTCGATCATTGTAATATATCTAATTTAAAAGTTTATCTAAACTCTGAATCATATCCCTATGATGATTTAAATAGTCGCTTTGAAATGGGACAGTATGCTGTACTATATGATATGTATGCAAAATTTCAACAAAGTTATTATATGCGGGAATCTCAACCATTGTTAGATGTCAGTACATTCAAGGCTATTGCTCCGCTAATTGTTGTTGATGTAACACACCAAAATGAGGCAGTTAAAGTTGGACCTATTGATATACGAATTGAATTTGATACCGAATCACTCAAACCAATTCCAGATAAAACATCAGCCTACTGTTTGGTAATTCACGATCGTTTAATTGAATACTCACCTCTAACCAGCGAAATTAGGAGAATAATTTAAATATTTTATCAATTAATTTTTCTAAACACAAATAAAGAATTTATAAACGATTTTGTTTTTATATATATATATATAGTTTTTTTATTTATTTATTTAATAGTTTTGATTAAAAAATATATTTTCTAAATTAATTCTATAGTGACCCCATGCAAGAGTGTCAACACCATTTTCTTTAATAAATCGCTTATCATCTAAATAACTTAACACTATTTTATGAATTTCTTGAGTATATATAATATGTATCTTAGATCTAAAAGTAAACATTTTATCATAATAAATTTTCTTATCAAATAAACATTTTTTATAATCATTAATTCTAAGATTCATTAATGCTGATTTTTTTACACCTTTTGCTTTTTTAATATCATTGTCACCCTCGAGACTTATAGAATACATTTTAGATCTTAGTCCAATGAATTCCCTCATTATCTTCCCATTATTTTCATCTTTCATTAAACCTAATACCTTTTTATTTTTTTGTTCTATACCATATAGATTGTTAGGCTTAAAGTCAGATGTATCAAATTTCAAATTAATATCGAGTATTATATCTTTATAAAAATCTTCGGTATTAATTGAATATATGAATGAATCCGTATCCATATAACACAAGCTCAAGTTTTCATTATATTTTGGAATCATATAATTATAATGAAAATCATACATTTTTTCTTTAGACTTTTCGAGAACTGCAAACCCTACAAAAATAGGTTTATTAAATTCGATATGTACTCTATCCAGTTGGATAGCTACCATATTTTCGGTAAACCTTGTAGAGCTATGAAAATTCGGTTTTGCTATAAGACTCCTAGCTCCCAATCTTTTTCCAACACTTTCCCACTGGCATACAATTTTTACATCTTTCCTTTTCTCTACATTTTCCATGGTTTTACCATAGACAGCATTGTTTAGTAATTTAAAAAAGTTCTTTTCAAAGTCATTTTTAGCGTTTGTTCTATGAAAAGTATTTAGATCTATGTATTTCTTGAGCCAGGGAGATTGTTTAAAATTCTATGTACTTGTTTAAGCTTTAAGCCATTTCTTAAACATTGTTGTAAGTTAGTATAATGTATGATATAATTTGATTTATTATATAAATCAATAATGAGCTTTTGATGTTTACCCGTAGGACTTTTTTTGTTTTCAGCGCAAAACAGTAAATCATTATGTAAGTTATGTTGTTCAAAAGGAACCTCCAAGTCTACTTCTAAAATAAAACCTTCGTCAGAATCATCTTTACATTCATTTAAATTAAACGAATCAATATTTTCAACCCATTCAAACTTTCCTTCGGGTAAATACTGAGACATAGCCCATCCATATAAATTATTAGCGTCTAAATACATAAGATAATTTGAAGGTTCCTACTATCGAAATCAGTCATATATTTGTTGTTTGACTTTAACATGGCGTTTTGAACATTGAACTATGCCTCCTCTTATCCCGTTTTGAATGAATTTAATCATATCAATGCCAGTTAATAGATCCAACTCAATTTTAGTATATTTTAGCATTGCACTCCAAGATAGCCCGGGTGCTGTATAATACTGACAAGGATCTAAATTGTAAATAGATTTACATACTTTTCTGAAATTTTCAAATACATCAGTTAACAATAAAACATCTGTCTTGAGATATAGTTCCAAGTAGCCTTTGAAATTAGAGCAATTAAAAGTTGTCCACACTTTTTGAGCATGTTCATAATCAGCAACACTACATTCTTCATTCGTTAATTTATTAAATAACTTATCTCTTGAAGGTAGACATTCCTCTTGAAGTCGATTAATGGAATTAAAATAATCGTATGGAAAAACTCCCTTTCTCTTCATAAGATTAAATTCGTTTTCATCGGTAAACTCAGACCTTAGAACATAAAAATCTGAAATCGATAAATTTTTAGCTAAACTCTCTAAACTTGAAGCCATAAATCTAAATGAATCTAAAAACCTAAGTTCAACGCTATCACCGTTATCAAAATGAATATGTTTAGAAACTGATACATATATTTCTTTGTTAATTGGTACCACGTTTATTCTTCCGGTAATCGTTGAAAGTTTTTTAATGAATAAATGGCAATCATATGAAGAAAGATTGTGGAAAAATATTGGAATGAATTTTGAAATTTTAAAGTTTAAATTACAATCATTATGGGCTGGGCCTCGATATTTTCCCGTTAAATGACAATGATCTGCTACTCTATCAACTCCCAACGGTTTTTCGCATATATGACAATCACTACTATTATTTTGAATATTTAATTCTACTGGGGTGAGGAAATTCATTGGAATAACTTTATTAAGATAATTACTATAAATATCTCTAGCATCGGCAACTAAAGAAGCAATAAATTTTTCAGGAGCATCTTCACCTGTATATAATCTAAACTTATTTAAAGAATTATTAAAACTACACTTAATATAATAACTAAATGCACACGGCTTATGTGTTTGTATAGTTTTTACAGATCCCGAGTTCTGAATATTTTCCGGTGTTAGGAAACACTCGAAATCTGCATATATTACAAACGGTATATCTAACTTATGTTTAAAATTTTGAAAATAAACTTTACTTTTGTCTGCATCCGGCACTTTGGTAACAATTCTGCTACATTCCTTGCGATGACGTTGCAACTTGTAGTCGGAATCAAAAAACTGCAAGCAGACATTGCATAAATGCATTTTATTAGGATGTCCTGTTAGTTGACTGCGTAAAAGTCTGAAAATATAAATAAAACAAATAAATTTTAAGATTCTTTAAATATTATAAATGTATATAGCAAGTAAGCAAGTAAGCAAGTAATAAAAAAAAGAAAATGTATAAATATGATATTTACCTTGAAATATTTTTAATCCAGATGTAATGAAATTTTTCTCCTTCCTGTAGCAATAGTAGGTTAAGATGAGTGTTTTCTCCTCCTTTGTATAGTAATAGGGTCCCACGATACTTTTAAGGTCCTCGTCGAATCCAAAGACATTAATGCTTATTTCGGGATTATTTTCCTCGAAAATTTTTACATCTTTCACTTTCATTGGAAAGACAAGACTTTCAAAATTGAGAGTGATGCTGTTGTCTAACGTTATTTCAACTGCATCTATATCTATGATGTTATAACTAGAACATCTCTTTGAGGTATTATTAACAGGATATAAGGCTGAGATTACTGCCCATTTAAAGCAGTATTCGTCATTGCTTTGCACATTTATACAAGCTTTTTTATCTTCTAGTATTTTTGGTAATTTAATGTATTGTGAACCTTTAATTGGTTTGTATTGATTCACGTTTATTTCCAAATGAGAGATTCTTATAAGTGTCCAACCACTATCACGTTCTTGAAACTCTGACATCTTTGTAATTAAATTATTGCATTTTGTGACATAAATCTCATACAAATTTGTAGCCTGATGCACCATGATCATTTTAGTTTGATGTGATTTAAGGTCTATTGTTGCCTCATCTTCACTCATTTTGATGTATTCACAAAACAATTCCATATTAAATTTAAAGTTGGTGTGTTTTTCCAACATTTCTTCAAGTGTTTTTAAAACTATATCTCTGATGTTTGCTAAAAACTCTTCGGGAATCAATAAACCCTCCTTATGATTTTTAATCATAAATGATTCTATCCGCTCATTAAATATTGAGGTGATTCTTGTTAGGTTTTCGTTAACTATTTCACCACTATTTCTCTTATGTTCGTTTGTCCTGATGTGATAAGCCCAATTCTTAGTTACTATCTCTTTCTTGCACTTGTTGCAATAGAGATACGGAATTGTTTTCTCCACAATAGCCCGAAGACTTGGAACCACATTTGATGATGGAGATGATGTTGATGCTGTTGCTTTTGAGGTTGATGCAGCATGTTGATTTCTCTGATGTTTTTGTAAATTATCTTTTCGCGAAAAAAACTTTTTGCATGTATCGCATTTAAAATGTTGCGATGGCTGATTTTGATGTTTTATCCGAATGTGCCGATTTAATTCGGACTTTCTGCCGAAAGTGGAATCACATTCGCTGCATTTAAATTGATCCATTTCTATTTTTATTTTTTTTTATTTAATGTTTATTGATTTTTAAAATCACTGTATTGATAAAGTATTGTTTTAAATCGCTTTTTATTGTATTTTACACTAATTGTTTATATATTTAAATATTGAATGTTTATTGATTGTTTTAAACAATTCACTTGCGTCTTTTTTTTTTTTTTTTTAAGAATTAACTCTAAGTGCACTTGTAGTCGATAGAAAGAACCTTTAACAACTGAAGATTAAATTAATTTTGTTTGACATATCAACCTTAAATTCTTATCTCTTATTTTTTTGCCCTTGCACTTGACCGCAAAAATTGTTTATTTATTTTAGAAGTCACAAAAAAAAAAACATGTTGAACTTGTACATTGCTGCCTTATCTTGAACTTGCGGGTTATGAGTGCGCTTACTATGAAGCTTGAGACTTAACACCCTTGACTTAAAAAAAAAATTTTTTTTTTTGTGATGTTGTCAACTTCTAAAATGTTCTCGACGTTTCTGTATCTCGAAGCTTCTAGAAACTTCTTGACTCTTCTTGGTTGCGGTGTATTTCGTTTACTTAAAATAAAATACAGCGGCGGAGAAGTTGCTGGGTGTAAGTGACTTGGCCGGTGGTTATTACCGGTGGTTGTCATCTAATATATAAACTACTTACACAAATCTAATACACGCACCTAATACTTACCGACTTTATTAAATTTATAAACATTTCTTTAACCTCTTCAACCTTCGCCGTACCTAAATTGCTTCATTCCAAATAAATATATATATTTTCACAAAGCAAGTTGACCAGCAAAATTTGAGTCTTGCTGTAACTAATGCGAGGGTAAAGAAAAACTAAACATGCAAACACTGATAAGAACTCGCTTGACTACCAATACCGATAATGTAGTGTATAAAATTATGACCAACGCTTAAAGCAAAGAAATACCCAAACTTGTCAATTTTAAGAAGTTTAAAGCAAAGACATACATCAAACTTGCCAATTTTAAAAGCTTAAAACAAAGACGCCCACATAATACTTACCGACTTTATGATAAATTTATAAACATTTCTTTAACCTCTTCAACCTTCGCCGTACCTAAATTGCTTCATTCCAAATAAATATATATATTTTCACAAAGCAAGTTGACCAGCAAAATTTGAGTCTTGCTGTAACTAATGCGAGGGTTAAGAAAAACAAAACATGCAAACACTGATAAGAACTCGCTTGACTACCAATACCGATAATGTAGTGTATAAAATTATGACCAACGCTTAAAGCAAAGAAATACCCCAAACTTGTCAATTTTAAGAAGTTTAAAGCAAAGACATACATCAAACTTGCCAATTTTAAAAGCTTAAAACAAAGACTCCCACCTAATACTTACCGACTTTATGATAAATTTATAAACATTTCTTTAACCTCTTCAACCTTCGCCGTACCTAAATTGCTTCATTCCAAATAAATATATATATTTTCACAAAGCAAGTTGACCAGCAAAATTTGAGTCTTGCTGTAACTAATGCGAGGGTTAAGAAAAAACAAAACATGCAAACACTGATAAGAACTCGCTTGACTACCACTACCGATAATGTAGTGTATAAAATTATGATCAACGCTTAAAAAAGCAAAGACTTACCCCAAACTTTCCAATTTTTAAAAGATTAAAGCAAGGACATATACCAAACTTGCCAAAGATAAAAAGCTTAAAGCAAAGACATACCCCAAACTTGCAGATTAGTTAAAAAAGCCACCACTTGGTGGTGTTGGGGTGCGGGCGTGACGTCATCGGCTTGAGCCTCTGATCCTCCTGCCCCAGAACCAACATATCGTATCTACTGGTGTGGTGGCCAAATATGGTTAAAAATGTAACTTCATTCACCAAACTCTGCGAACTATGTAAATTAGGGAAATATGAAAGGCACCCTAGCAAACAGTTAATAGGCGAGGCGCCTATACCTAAAGAGGAGGGGGAAATTATTTACGCTGACATTTTTCATGCCGACAAGACTAAATGGCTTATGGTTATAGATGTTTTTTCTAAATATTTAGTAGCAGTGCAAATTAATGACCTATCTGAAGCAAGAAATAGGTTACTCGAATCCTTGAATTTATTTCCAAAAGCGAAAATATTAGTTACATACAATGAGAAGTCATTCGTAACAGAACTTCTTAGAACACCATTAAGAGCCAAGGGTATAACACACAAATTAACACCAATACAGCATAGCGTAACTAATGGACAAGTAGAAAGGGTAAATTCTACAATTTTAGAGTTAATTAGGATAGGTAGATTAGAAAACAGACATTTAGATATAAGTATACTTATGGCACAAGCCATAAAGAAATACAATGATACAATTCATTCCGTAAGTGGCTTTAAACCAAATGACGTATTCCACAACATAATTTTTTATAGAGATAAAGTTGAAAACAACTTAAAATTAAAACAGAAACAAATGCTTGAGTATTTAAACAAAGGAAAACAGGAGAAGAACTATTCGACGGGAGATATAATATATGTAAGGGAGAACCGTAGAAACAAACTAAACCTAAGATTTACGAAGAGAATAGTACAAACTAACAACCGACAGACTGTAATAGACATGAAAGGAAAAGTAATTCATAAAGACAGCATACGAAATTAGAGAAATTACAGTTTCATTTCTTTTCAGAAATGTTGATTTATCTACTATTCTTAGTAACTCCTTCACTAGGAGAAATCTTTGATTATTCAAGGGAGCAGTATTTACTACTCGGAGATGGTGAAGCCACCATATGGAAAGAACAGAGCGAATTGTCTCCCCTCATTAATTTAACGTATTATTATGAAATTATTCAGTATACAAACGACCACTTACCACCAAACCTCTCCAGAGCCGATTTGTTAATATTAAGAGATGACCTTACGTCAATGAAATATCATGTTAAACAATTATCTTTAGACCAGACTATTTTCGAGACAGGGATAAACAAGGGTGCAAAAATACTTACTGATTGGTTTAGGGGAATAAGTTCCATTAAGATAAAAAACCTAAACAGAACTAAAAGAGGAATTGATGAAATAGGCACCATATGGAAATGGATCGCCGGAACTCCTGATCGCAACGATCAGATAAGAATTGAAACAAAATTAAACGAGTTAGTTTACCAGAGCAATAAACAACGGACAGTTAATTCTCAACTATTTCACATGATTAAAAACTTACAGGAAAAGATACTTACTTTAGAAGGACAGGACAAATTAAAATTTATTCAACAAAGAAACAAGTTACTTAATCAAGAAATAAACAATGTAATACTTACTTTAAATTTAGGAAAAATTGGATTGTTAAACACCATGATTTTAAATGTAAAAGAAATTACTGAATTAAGCAATTTAGAAATAAAACGCATTTCAATGAATGATGTATTGCAAATATCTGAATTTAAAATTGTTCAAAACAACCAAATAATTGTTATTTATATAAAATTCCCACTAATTTCTCAAATATGTAATAAATATATTGTAAAGGCCCTCAGCCTAGATGGTAAATAAATAAACATTACAGATCAATTAATTAAATGTACAGACGGGGAATATTTTGATCCTGAATTTTGTTATAATACCCCAGCTACGTCATTTTGTAAAATTTCAAAGAAACATCATAATAATTGTATTACAGATATTTTAAACAAACGAACTGCTAATTGTACGAAATATTCAGAAGAAAATTTAAATTTACAACTTTTAAGGGACGGACTCATCCTTATCTCGGGTATTCATACAGTTGAAGGAATCGAGCTGAATGGAACATATTTGATAAATTTTGAAAATAAAATTACTATTGATAACAATACTTATGTTAACATTCAAAAGAAGATTGACAATCATATGAAACTAAATCAACCGTCAAATATTTATGATTTAGACGAAGCAAAACAACAAACTGAAAAGCCATTTGAATTAGAAAATATTGATCATTTGGAAAACATACAATCTGAAGTTCAAAATCACCCAGTACTTTGGACATTTGTCATCATTGGAATCATAGCACTTATATCATATGCCATATTTAAAATTCATTTCGTCATAAGGCAATGCAGACAAGATAAGCAGAATGCAAGACAAGAAGAGATTTTTCAAAAATGCCTGCAGCTCTTAGGGCGACAACGGGGTGTCTCTTTTTAAGAGAGGAGGGAGTTAACATTGTCTCCAATGTAATACAATGTTGAACGATCGGCTACAGCAAGTGTTTGTTATTCTTAGCAATCCCACAGCCGGCTGATCTGCAAACTCAGCATCTTTTGGTACGTGACTTCCTCACGATATGAATACCAATAGCTATAAACATATGAATACACATATTTATAAGCACATGAAACATATATTCTTTTTAGCATATAAGCACATGAAACACATATTCTTTTTAGCATATTTTAGCAAAGCATAGCTTTGAGATAGATTGCTTGATTCATTCTAATTCTTACTCTGGAGACATACAGTTCAATTAATAAATAATTTATAATAACTAAAAAAAAATATCTTGAAAAGTGTTTTATTCATTTTTATTTAAAAGGCATAGCTTAAAAGATAAAGAGAAAAACATCAAAGATTTTAACTGGAGGCCCCTGCAGCGAACATCAAATCAACGTTTGTTTACTGAGATCAACAAAATCTGCAGCAAACACCAAATCAACGTCAACGTTCACTGAGATCAACCAAAGTATTCTACAAGAAGAAGCGGTATAATAGTTTAAGTTATATACATTAAATTAGTGATAAGTGACAAAGTGATTATTAATATAAAACAGTTTGTTAAAAGCTTCATGAATAGACGATTAATTTTTGACAGTAATAGAGACTTAAGTAACGACATGTCTATCGGACCTGAAGAGGTAACACGGTTAATTGCCGTTGAATCGGAAAGAATTAGGGCACAATTTGAACGGGAGATAGCTCCCCTTAGATACTTACAACAACACAGCGTTCCTACAAGAACTGCTGTAACGGAAGATCCCACCGATACTGGAATCATGAAACTTGTTGAAGCCTTGCCCAATTTTGAGGGAAAAATAAATGAATACGCTACTTGGCGTAAAAGAGCCATAACGGCAATAAACACATTTTCAAATGCAAACAACTCACTAGCTAAGCAAGCCTATTTCACTGCGTTGGGTTTAATTCGTGGGAAAATAATAGGGCATGCAGAAGCTGTTTTGTCAAGTCATGCGACAGTGCTAAACTTTGAAGCTATTATAGAAAGATTGGACTTGACATATCAAGATAAACGTTCCAAGAGAACACTTATGCTAGAATTAGGTGCCGTAAAAATGGGTAACCTAAGTCCCAGGGATTTTTATAATAAAATTAGTGTTTTACTTACACTAGTTACAAATAAAAATGTGATGACCCACAACTACAACTAGGGAAATGAATGAAGAGGCTAGGCAGGAAGCTTTAAAGGTATTTGTAAATGGCTTACCCCATGCTTTAAGCAATTTGCTAATGGGTATGAGCCCTCCTAATCTAGAAACAGCTGTAGTTTATGCTGAAGAATTATTACTAGATAAACCTTATCTTTCTCAGCTTAGACCTTTATATCGAAACATAGAAGCACCACCCAGAAATAATATTTCTAATAATTACTTCAAGAATGGAAATCGCCATTTTAATAACGGCCATTACAATATGAATCCACAACCACAACACAACTTTCAAAAACCATACGATAATAATATTTGGAAAGACGGAAACCCCCTTTTACAATCCAAGACAGCAAACTGCTGCACCACATAATTCTTTTACTGGCCCTGAGCCAATGGACACTCTAAGCGGACTCTCTCGCCAATCAAATATACGTAATAAACCTGATAATCCATTTAAGCAAGATCCGAATACAACCCAAAGAAATTTTTTTAAAAGAAGGAACAATTTTTCTGGGCACTTTCCTCAAAATAAAAATCAGAGAATTAATAATTTAGAACAAATTAGTTTAGATGAGGAAGCTCCAATTGTACAAGAAAGTCTTCATTTTTTAGCATAAGACCAGATGTTCCGTATATCAATTAAACTGATCTAAGGACAAACAAAATTTTAAAAATTTTAATAGATACGGAAGCATCTGGGAATTATGTGAAACACAATGTATTTGGAAATCAAAGAAAGCTTGAAACGCCATTCTACTTAAACTCAATTCATGTGTGACGAACCTATTTTGGTAAAATAGGCCCCCACAATAAATCAAGCCAATTTATATAGGAACATATAAATGATCATGTACTGCCAACTTGGCAACAGCAGCATGAAATCAACGTCGAACATCAGGCGATTTAGAAACCGCTAACAACAACAACACAACAAGTGGAAATAATATGTGTCAGCATATGGTCTTGCATATACACATTCCACACCCAACAACAACAACCAAGCAGCTGATGACGCAGCTCAACCTAATTAGTATAGCAGAAAAACCTGCTAAAATATTAATTAAATATAATACAACAAATGTAGCATATTTGCATATATTTTATTTTTTTTTAAATTTCTATTTGTCATACTCATTATGAATTACTCTAATATTAATAACAATATTAATAACAATAAATTAATAATAATTGTATAAACCTTATGAAGAACTAATGTACATATCTATAACATATATATATCATAAGAAACAAATGTATAATAGTTAATGTATTCACATACTTATAAGTTAACATACGCTTATACCTACTTACACGCAATATGTATTTAGTACTAATACAAATAGTATTATCAATAACTTTGTATGTATTGATACAACTCTGGTGCCAGCCACCACTTAGGTAGTTTTAAATTTGAGTTGAAATAAACAGTCTCGCGGAAGCAGCCAAACCAACCAGATGTCTTTTTATTTTTCGCTCCTCAACATCAACTTTACTAGCAGTAGCCAGCAGCAGTCGTCACATCAGCAGAGAGCAGTCGTACCGTGGCCAGCCGACCGAGCGGACGTACCAGTCCCAATCCTATCTCTTTCCTCCTCGCTTCGTGCTAGACACAGAGTTGAGCTTTTTACACTCCTCTCTGCCTGTCTCACACCGTACTCTACACGAGTTCCACTCTCTTTGAGTATCCCAACACTTGAGCATGATTGGTTGCTGAGCTTTTTATACTCGGTAACTATATCATTCTCACCATACTCACACTTGAGTATCTTTCCCTTTGAGTAGACACAGGGTTGAGCTTCTTACACTCCTCTCTGCCTGTCGCTCACCATACTCTACACGAGCGTCACTCTCTTTGAGTATTTCACCACCCGAGCCTGATATTGGCTACTGAGCTTTTTATACTCGGTAGCTGTATCATTCTCACAAGCTCTACACGAGTCATAACCACCACTGAGAACCTTCCTATTTTGAGTAGACACTGAGTTGAGCTTTTTATACTCGATCCAGTAGCTCTCTCTCTCCTGCGCTCCACCGCGTCATACTCACACTTGAGTATCTCCCCCTTTGAGTCGACACTGAGGTGTAGAGCCCACGCTCCACCTAGGCGTCACTCTCATCCTCGCTTCACACAAGCCATACTCACCTATGAGTATCCGACAAACACACAGACAGAGAGCCACACGCAACGAGTGCACAGCAATCAGCACACACACGCATATACACTCATATAGGAGGAGGAGACGGTAAAATCGTACCATCAAGTTGTACGACAACGAGGCTGAGGAAGGGTACAGTCACGCCATCAGATAGTGACCAACACCAAGAGGACTACTTGTGTTCCTAGCCAGCCTGCCCTCCCGTGCAGGGCCAAACAACAAGCGAAGAACACTAAGCAACCCACCAAATGGTTGCCAGCCGATTCTGCCACCACTAGGCAAATCGCCACCGAAATTCATCGACAGCCACCAAGGCTTCACCAGCAATAGACGGTCACCACGGCCATTGCTTCTTCGTCGGAATCCTCCAGCAAGGGCCGACGAATATACCTCCAAATACAAATTCTTTTATACGGACCCTGGACAGCCGCTGAGGATACCTCAGCAATTAAGGTTGTAACGCAAGGAGGTTCGTTACACATGGTAAAAGCTTTATAAATACTTATCAAAAAGTTAATTTATTTAAAACCGTGGCTGACTTTCATGAACTTGATGCATTAAACAATTTTGACGCTATGTTTGGGATGTCATTGCTACATCAGATAGGCGGTAAAGTTGATTTACGAAATAAAAAATTGAGTCATAGACATGGTGAAGAGGATTTGTTTTTTGAACAGGTTAAAACGATTAATTCTGGAACAGAAAATTCTAAAATCAAAAATATATCGAATAATCTTAATAAAGTTGATCCATCTGTATCAAATATAACTTTAAAAAAACTGGAGCAAATTATAGAAAGGTATCAAGGAGCCTTCACGAAGGATAAGAATTATCTTCCTTATAACACGAATATAAAATTTAAACTTAAGACCTTTAATACCGATCCAGTGTGGGTTAAACCTCACACGTTGCCTCAAAGTGTTGCTGAATTTGTCAACACGGAAATTAAAACATTATTGGAAAATAATGTGATTCGTCCCTCATATAGTCCTTATAATACACCAGCCTGGGTGGTTGGAAAGAAAGGTTCGGACGGTGAGACAAACGGCTAGTACCGAATGGTATTTGATTTTAAAAAGCTTAACAGTTTCACGGTAGCAGATAAATACCCAATTCCCGAGGCGTCGGTTATTCTGTCAAACTTGGGTAAAGCCAAGTATTTTTCAACCATAGATCTACAATCAGGTTTTCATCAAATCCTGGTAGACGAGAAAGATATTCACAAAACTGCATTTTCCATCAATAACGGAAAATACGAGTTTTTGCGTATGCCTTTCGGCTTGAAAAATGCTCAATCTGTGTTTCAGAGAGCGATTGACGACATTCTTCGTCCATATATAGGGAAATTTGCTCACGTTTATATTGATGATGTTCTAATTTATTCCAACTCCGAAGAAGAACATTTGTCTCACATTGAAACAATTATAAAAGCTTTAACTGAGGCAAATATGAAAATTTCAATTGAGAAAAGTAAATATTTTCAATTGGAAGTAGAGTTTTTGGGTTATATTGTGTCTCAAAATTGTCTGAAGATGAATCCAAAAAAATTAGAAAAAATTACATTGTACCCAGAACCTACCACTTTGCGTCAGCTTAGATCCTTTTTAGGATTATCAGGGTAATACCGAAAGTTTGTGAAAGACTATAGTCGAATTGCAAAACCTATGACAGCTTATCTGCAAGGTGAGAACGGTAGAGCTTCGCAATACAGAAGCAAGAATATTAAATTGAAATTTAATGATAGCGCAAAAAATTCATTTGAAACAATTAAGAAGTGTTTAAAAGAAGCAATGACGTTATTTCAACCGGATTATTCCAAAACATTTGTTTTAACAACCGATGCCAGTAACAATGCCATAGGCGCTGTTTTGAGCCAAGAAGGTAATCCTATAACTTTTATTTCACGTTCATTGTCAAAAACCGAGGAGAACTATGCCACAAATGAAAAGGAAATGTTGGCTATAGTTTGGGCTCTTAAAAATTTAAAAATTATTTGTATGGCGTACAAAATATTGTTATTTATACAGATCACCAACCACTTTCGTTGTCTATGTCAGACAAAAACCCCAATGTAAAAATGCGCAGGTGGCGTGCCCTCATAGAGGAGTTTGCTCCTGATATAAGATATAAGCCCGGTAAAGAAAATGTAGTGGCAGATGCGCTGTCATGCAGAAATTTGAATTCATTAACAGTCCATAGTTCAGATAGCTCACCAAATATAGAAGTAATAAAAAAGGTTACAACCCCAGTAAATTCATTTAAGTTGCAATATATCATCGAAGAAAATGAAACAAATGAATCAATTTCGTCGGAAACCTTTTCAGGGTATTGGAGGCATAAGATAAAAGTTAAAGACTCAAATTTTCTTCTCAATGAAATTAAAAGAACACTTATAAAACCATCAGCTGTAATACACTGCACTGAAGAATTATTGTTTAAAATTAAAAACGATTTAGTAACAGTATTTCCAAACAATAAGTTCCTACACTCAATTGTATTGCTTCGTGATGTCACTGACGAGACGGAACAAGCTTTTAAAAAACGCGAAGCTCATGAAAGAGCACACCGACAAGCATTAGAAGTGGTAAAACAACTTCAAGAGAAGGTGTGGTGGCCAAATATGGTTAAAAATGTAACTTCATTCACCAAACTCTGCGAACTATGTAAATTAGGGAAATATGAAAGGCACCCTAGCAAACAGTTAATAGGCGAGGCGCCTATACCTAAAGAGGAGGGGGAAATTATTCACGCTGACATTTTTCATGCCGACAAGACTAAATGGCTAATGGTTATAGATGTTTTTTCTAAATATTTAGTAGCAGTGCAAATTAATGACCTATCTGAAGCAAGAAATAGGTTACTCGAATCCTTGAATTTATTTCCAAAAGCGAAAATATTAGTTACATACAATGAGAAGTCATTCGTAACAGAACTTCTTAGAACACCATTAAGAGCCATGGGTATAACACACAGATTAACACCAATACAGCATAGCGTAACTAATGGACAAGTAGAAAGGGTAAATTCTACAATTTTAGAGTTAATTAGGATAGGTAGATTAGAAAACAGACATTTAGATATAAGTATACTTATGGCACAAGCCATAAAGAAATACAATGATACAATTCATTCCGTAAGTGGCTTTAAACCAAATGACGTATTCCACAACATAATTTTTTATTGAGATAAAATTGAAAACAACTTAAAATTAAAACAGAAACAAATGCTTGAGTATTTAAACAAAGGAAAACAGGAGAAGAACTATTCGACGGGAGATATAATATATGTAAGGGAGAACCGTAGAAACAAACTAAACCCAAGATTTACGAAGAGAATAGTACAAACTAACAACCGACAGACTGCAATAGACATGAAAGGAAAAGTAATTCATAAAGACAGTATACGAAATTAGAGAAATTACAGTTTCATTTCTTTTCAGAAATGTTGATTTATCTACTATTCTTAGTAACTCCTTCACTAGGAGAAATCTCTGATTATTCAAGGGAGCAGTATTTACTACTCGGAGATGGTGAAGCCACCATATGGAAAGAACAGAGCGAATTGTATCACCTCATTAATTTAACGTATTATTATGAAATTATTCAGTATACAAACGACCACTTACCACCAAACCTCTCCAGAGCCGATTTGTTAATATTAAGAGATGACCTTACGTCAATGAATATCATGTTAAACAATTATCTTTAGACCAGACTATTTTCGAGACAGGGATAAACAAGGGTGCAAAAATACTTACTGATTGGTTTAGGGGAATAAGTTCCATTAAGATAAAAAACCTAAACAGAACTAAAAGAGGAATTGATGAAATAGGCACCATATGGAAATGGATCGCCGGAACTCCTGATCACAACGATCAGATAAGAATTGAAACAAAATTAAACGAGTTAGTTTACCAGAACAATAAACAACGGACAGTTAATTCTCAACTATTTCACATGATTAAAAACTTACAGGAAAAGATACTTACTTTAGAAGGACAGGACAAATTAAAATTTATTCAACAAAGAAACAAGTTACTTAATCAAGAAATAAACAATGTAATACTTACTTTAAATTTAGGAAAAATTGGATTGTTAAACACCATGATTTTAAATGTAAAAGAAATTACTGAATTAAGCAATTTAGAAATAAAACGCATTTCAATGAATGATGTATTGCAAATATCTGAATTTAAAATTGTTCAAAACAATCAAATAATTGTTATTTATATAAAATTCCCACTAATTTCTGAAATATGTAATAAATATATTGTAAAGGCCCTCAGCCTAGATGGTAAAAAAATAAACATTACAGATCAATTAATTAAATGTACAGACGGGGAATATTTTGATCCTGAATTTTGTTATAATACCCCAGCTACGTCATTTTGTAAAATTTCAAAGAAACATCATAATAATTGTATTACAGATATTTTAAACAAACGAACTGCTAATTGTACGAAATATTCAGACGAAAATTTAAATTTACAACCTTTAAGGGACGGACTCATCCTTATCTCGGGTATTCATACAGTTGAAGGAATCGAGCTGAATGGAACATATTTGATAAATTTGGAAAATAAAATTACTATTGATAACAATACTTATGTTAACATTCAAAAGAAGATTGACAATCATATGAAACTAAATCAACCGTCAAATATTTATGATTTAGACGAAGCAAAACAACAAACTGAAAAGCCATTTGAATTAGAAAATATTGATCATTTGGAAAACATACAATCTGAAGTTCAAAATCACCCAGTACTTTGGACATTTGTCATCATTGGAATCATAGCCTTATATCATATGCCATATTTAAAATTCATTTCGTCATAAGGCAATGCAGACAAGATAAGCAGAATGCAAGACAAGAAGAGATTTTTCAAAAATGCCTGCAGCTCTTAGGGCGACAACGGGGTGTCTCTTTTTAAGAGAGGAGGGAGTTAACATTGTCTCCAATGTAATACAATGTTGAACGATCGGCTACAGCAAGTGTTTGTTATTCTTAGCAATCCCACAGCCGGCTGATCTGCAAACTCAGCATCTTTTGGTACGTGACTTCCTCACGATATGAATACCCATAGCTATAAACATATGAATACACATATTTATAAGCACATGAAACATATATTCTTTTTAGCATATAAGCACATGAAACACATATTCTTTTTAGCATATTTTAGCAAAGCATAGCTTTGAGATAGATTGCTTGATTCATTCTAATTCTTACTCTGGAGACATACAGTTCAATTAATAAATAATTTATAATAACTAAAAAAAAATATCTTGACAAGTGTTTTTATTCATTTTTATTTAAAAGGCATAGCCTTAAAAGATAAAGAGAAAAACATCAAAGATTTTAACTGGAGGCCCCTGCAGCGAACATCAAATCATCGTTTGTTTACTGAGATCAACAAAATCTGCAGCAAACACCAAATCAACGTCAACGTTCACTGAGATCAACCAAAGTATTCTACAAGAAAAAGCGGTATAATAGTTTAAGTTATATACATTAAATTAGTGATAAGTGACAAAGTGATTATTAATATAAAACAGTTTGTTAAAAGCTTCATGAATAGACGATTAATTTTTGACAGTAATAGAGACTTAAGTAACGACATGTCTATCGGACCTGAAGAGGTAACACGGTTAATTGCCGTTGAATCGGAAAGAATTAGGGCACAATTTGAACGGGAGATAGCTCCCCTTAGATACTTACAACAACACAGCGTTCCTACAAGAACTGCTGTAACGGTAGTATCGGGTATCGGGTATCCCACCGATACTGGAATCATGAAACTTGTTGAAGCCTTGCCCAATTTTGAGGGAAAAAAAAATGAATACGCTACTTGGCGTAAAAGAGCCATAACGGCAATAAACACATTTTCAAATGCAAACAACTCACTAGCTAAGCAAGCCTATTTCACTGCGTTGGGTTTAATTCGTGGGAAAATAATAGGGCATGCAGAAGCTGTTTTGTCAAGTCATGCGACAGTGCTAAACTTTGAAGCTATTATAGAAAGATTGGACTTGACATATCAAGATAAACGTTCCAAGAGAACACTTATGCTAGAATTAGGTGCCGTAAAAATGGGTAACCTAAGTCCCAGGGATTTATATGATAAAATTAGTGTTTTACTTACACTAGTTACAAATAAAAATGTGATGACCCACAACTACAACTAGGGAAATGAATGAAGAGGCTAGGCAGGAAGCTTTAAAGGTATTTGTAAATGGCTTACCCCATGCTTTAAGCAATTTGCTAACGGGTATGAGCCCTCCTAATCTAGAAACAGCTGTAGTTTATGCTGAAGAATTATTACTAGATAAACCTTATCTTTCTCAGCTTAGACCTTTATATCGAAACATAGAAGCACCACCCAGAAATAATATTTCTAATAATTACTTCAAGAATGGAAATCGCCATTTTAATAACGGCCATTACAATATGAATCCACAACCACAACACAACTTTCAAAAACCATACGATAATAATATTTGGAAAGACGGAAACCCCTTTTACAATCCAAGACAGCAAACTGCTGCACCACATAATTCTTTTACTGGCCCTGAGCCAATGGACACTCTAAGCGGACTCTCTCGCCAATCAAATATACGTAATAAACTTGATAATCCATTTAAGCAAGATCCGAATACAACCCAAAGAAATTTTTTTAAAAGAAGGAACAATTTTTCTGGGCACTTTCCTCAAAATAAAAATCAGAGAATTAATAATTTAGAACAAATTAGTTTAGATGAGGAAGATCCAATTGTACAAGAAAGTCTTAATTTTTTAGCATAAGACCAGATGTTCCGTATATCAATAAAACTGATCTAAGGACAAACAAAATTTTAAAAATTTTAATAGATACGGAAGCATCTGGGAATTATGTGAAACACAATGTATTTGGAAATCAAAGAAAGCTTGAAACGCCATTCTACTTAAACTCAATTCATGGTAAAAGCTTTATAAATACTTATCAAAAAGTTAATTTATTTAAAACCGTGGCTGACTTTCATGAACTTGATGCACTAAACAATTTTGACGCTATTATTGGGATGTCATTGCTACATCAGATAGGCGGTAAAGTTGATTTACGAAATAAAAAATTGAGTCATAGACATGGTGAAGAGGATTTGTGTTTTGAACAGGTTAAAACGATTAATTCTGGAACAGAAAATTCTAAAATCAATAATATATCGAATAATCTTAATAAAGTTGATCCATCTGTATCAAATATAACTTTAAAAAAACTGGAGCAAATTATAGAAAGGTATCAAGGAGCCTTCACGAAGGATAAGAATTATCTTCCTTATAACACGAATATAAAATTTAAACTTAAGACCTTTAATACCGATCCAGTGTGGGTTAAACCTCACACGTTGCCTCAAAGTGTTACTGAATTTGTCAACACGGAAATTAAAACATTATTGGAAAATAATGTGATTCGTCCCTCATATAGTCCTTATAATACACCAGCCTGGGTGGCTGGAAAGAAAGGTTCGGACGGTGAGACAAACGGCTAGTACCGAATGGTATTTGATTTTAAAAAGCTTAACAGTTTCACGGTAGCAGATAAATACCCAATTCCCGAGGCGTCGGTTATTCTGTCAAGCTTGGGTAAAGCCAAGTATTTTTCAACCATAGATCTACAATCAGGTTTTCATCAAATCCTGGTAGACGAGAAAGATATTCACAAAACTGCATTTTCCATCAATAACGGAAAATACGAGTTTTTGCGTATGCCTTTCGGCTTGAAAAATGCTCAATCTGTGTTTCAGAGAGCGATTGACGACATTCTTCGTCCATATATAGGGAAATTTGCTCACGTTTATATTGATGATGTTCTAATTTATTCCAACTCCGAAGAAGAACATTTGTCTCACATTGAAACAATTATAAAAGCTTTAACTGAGGCAAATATGAAAATTTCAATTGAGAAAAGTAAATATTTTCAATTGGAAGTAGAGTTTTTGGGTTATATTGTGTCTCAAAATTGTCTGAAGATGAATCCAAAAAAATTAGAAAAAATTAAATTGTACCCAGAACCTACCACTTTGCGTCAGCTTAGATCCTTTTTAGGATTATCAGGGTAATACCGAAAGTTTGTGAAAGACTATAGTCGAATTGCAAAACCTATGACAGCTTATCTGCAAGGTGAGAACGGTAGAGCTTCGCAATACAGAAGCAAGAATATTAAATTGAAATTTAATGATAGCGCAAAAAATTCATTTGAAACAATTAAGAAGTGTTTAAAAGAAGCAATGACGTTATTTCAACCGGATTATTCCAAAACATTTGTTTTAACAACCGATGCCAGTAACAATGCCATAGGCGCTGTTTTGAGCCAAGAAGGTAATCCTATAACTTTTATTTCACGTTCATTGTCAAAAACCGAGGAGAACTATGCCACAAATGAAAAGGAAATGTTGGCTATAGTTTGGGCTCTTAAAAATTTAAAAATTATTTGTATGGCGTACAAAATATTGTTATTTATACAGATCACCAACCACTTTCGTTGTCTATGTCAGACAAAAACCCCAATGTAAAAATGCGCAGGTGGCGTGCCCTCATAGAGGAGTTTGCTCCTGATATAAGATATAAGCCCGGTAAAGAAAATGTAGTGGCAGATGCGCTGTCATGCACAAATTTGAATTCATTAACAGTCCATAGTTCAGATAGCTCACCAAATATAGAAGTAATAAAAAAGGTTACAACCCCAGTAAATTCATTTAAGTTGCAATATATCATCGAAGAAAATGAAACAAATGAATCAATTTCGTCGGAAACCTTTTCAGGGTATTGGAGGCATAAGATAAAAGTTAAAGACTCAAATTTTCTTCTCAATGAAATTAAAAGAACACTTATAAAACCATCAGCTGTAATGCACTGCACTGAAGAATTATTGTTTAAAATTAAAAACGATTTAGTAACAGTATTTCCAAACAATAAGTTCCTACACTCAATTGTATTGCTTCGTGATGTCACTGACGAGTCGGAACAAGCTTTAAAATACGCGAAGCTCATGAAAGAGCACACCGACAAGCATTAGAAGTGGTAAAACAACTTCAAGAGAAGGTGTGGTGGCCAAATATGGTTAAAAATGTAACTTCATTCACCAAACTCTGCGAACTATGTAAATTAGGGAAATATGAAAGGCACCCTAGCAAACAGTTAATAGGCGAGGCGCCTATACCTAAAGAGGAGGGGGAAATTATTTACGCTGACATTTTTCATGCCGACAAGACTAAATGGCTTATGGTTATAGATGTTTTTTCTAAATATTTAGTAGCAGTGCAAATTAGTGACCTATCTGTAGCAAGAAATAGGTTACTCGAATCCTTGAATTTATTTCCAAAAGCGAAAATATTAGTTACATACAATGAGAAGTCATTCGTAACAGAACTTCTTAGAACACCATTAAGAGCCATGGGTATAACACACAAATTAACATCAATACAGCATAGCGTAACTAATGGACAAGTAGAAAGGGTAAATTCTACAATTTTAGAGTTAATTAGGATAGGTAGATTAGAAAACAGACATTTAGATATAAGTATACTTATGGCACAAGCCATAAAGAAATACAATGATACAATTCATTCCGTAAGTGGCTTTAAACCAAATGACGTATTCCACAACATAATTTTTTATTGAGATAAAGTTGAAAACAACTTAAAATTAAAACAGAAACACATGCTTGAGTATTTAAACAAAGGAAAACAGGAGAAGAACTATTCGACGGGAGATATAATATATGTAAGGGAGAACCGTAGAAACAAACTAAACCCAAGATTTACGAAGAGAATAGTACAAACTAACAACCGACAGACTGTAATAGACATGAAAGGAAAAGTAATTCATAAAGACAGTATACGAAATTAGAAAAATTACAGTTTCATTTCTTTTCAGAAATGTTGATTTATCTACTATTCTTAGTAACTCCTTCACTAGGAGAAATCTTTGATTATTCAAGGGAGCAGTATTTACTACTCGGAGATGGTGAAGCCGCCATATGGAAAGAACAGAGCGAATTGTATCACCTCATTAATTTAACGTATTATTATGAAATTATTCAGTATACAAACGACCACTTACCACCAAACCTCTCCAGAGCAGATTTGTTAATATTAAGAGATGACCTTACGTCAATGAAATATCATGTTAAACAATTATCTTTAGACCAGACTATTTTCGAGACAGGGATAAACAAGGGTGCAAAAATACTTACTGATTGGTTTAGGGGAATAAGTTCCATTAAGATAAAAAACCTAAACAGAACTAAAAGAGGAATTGATGAAATAGGCACCATATGGAAATGGATCGCCGGAACTCCTGATCACAACGATCAGATAAGAATTGAAACAAAATTAAACGAGTTAGTTTACCAGAACAATAAACAACGGACAGTTAATTCTCAACTATTTCACATGATTAAAAACTTACAGGAAAAGATACTTACTTTAGAAGGACAGGACAAATTAAAATTTATTCAACAAAGAAACAAGTTACTTAATCAAGAAATAAACAATGTAATACTTACTTTAAATTTAGGAAAAATTGGATTGTTAAACACCATGATTTTAAATGTAAAAGAAATTACTGAATTAAGCAATTTAGAAATAAAACGCATTTCAATGAATGATGTATTGCAAATATCTGAATTTAAAATTGTTCAAAACAATCAAATAATTGTTATTTATATAAAATTCCCACTAATTTCTGAAATATGTAATAAATATATTGTAAAGGCCCTCAGCCTAGATGGTAAAAAAATAAACATTACAGATCAATTAATTAAATGTACAGACGGGGAATATTTTGATCCTGAATTTTGTTATAATACCCCAGCTACGTCATTTTGTAAAATTTCAAAGAAACATCATAATAATTGTATTACAGATATTTTAAACAAACGAACTGCTAATTGTACGAAATATTCAGAAGAAAATTTAAATTTACAACCTATAAGGGACGGACTCATCCTTATCTCGGGTATTCATACAGTTGAAGGAATCGAGCTGAATGGAACATATTTGATAAATTTTGAAAATAAAATTACTATTGATAACAATACTTATGTTAACATTCAAAAGAAGATTGACAATCATATGAAACTAAATCAACCGTCAAATATTTATGATTTAGACGAAGCAAAACAACAAACTGAAAAGCCATTTGAATTAGAAAATATTGATCATTTGGAAAACATACAATCTGAAGTTCAAAATCACCCAGTACTTTGGACATTTGTCATCATTGGAATCATAGCACTTATATCATAAGCCATATTTAAAATTCATTTCGTCATAAGGCAATGCAGACAAGATAAGCAGAATGCAAGACAAGAAGAGATTTTTCAAAAATGCCTGCAGCTCTTAGGGCGACAACGGGGTGTCTCTTTTTAAGAGAGGAGGGAGTTAACATTGTCTCCAATGTAATACAATGTTGAACGATCGGCTACAGCAAGTGTTTGTTATTCTTAGCAATCCCACAGCCGGCTGATCTGCAAACTCAGCATCTTTTGGTACGTGACTTCCTCACGATATGAATACCCATAGCTATAAACATATGAATACACATATTTATAAGCACATGAAACATATATTCTTTTTAGCATATAAGCACATGAAACACATATTCTTTTTAGCATATTTTAGCAAAGCATAGCTTTGAGATAGATTGCTTGATTCATTCTAATTCTTACTCTGGAGACATACAGTTCAATTAATAAATAATTTATAATAACTAAAAAAAAATATCTTGACAAGTGTTTTTATTCATTTTTATTTAAAAGGCATAGCCTTAAAAGATAAAGAGAAAAACATCAAAGATTTTAACTGGAGGCCCCTGCAGCGAACATCAAATCAACGTTTGTTTACTGAGATCAACAAAATCTGCAGCAAACACCAAATCAACGTCAACGTTCACTGAGATCAACCAAAGTATTCTACAAGAAAAAGCGGTATAATAGTTTAAGTTATATACATTAAATTAGTGATAAGTGACAAAGTGATTATTAATATAAAACAGTTTGTTAAAAGCTTCATGAATAGACGATTAATTTTTGACAGTAATAGAGACTTAAGTAACGACATGTCTATCGGACCTGAAGAGGTAACACGGTTAATTGCCGTTGAATCGGAAAGAATTAGGGCACAATTTGAACGGGAGATAGCTCCCCTTAGATACTTACAACAACACAGCGTTCCTACAAGAACTGCTGTAACGGTAGATCCCACCGATACTGGAATCATGAAACTTGTTGAAGCCTTGCCCAATTTTGAGGGGAAAAAAAATGAATACGCTACTTGGCGTAAAAGAGCCATAACGGCAATAAACACATTTTCAAATGCAAACAACTCACTAGCTAAGCAAGCCTATTTCACTGCGTTGGGTTTAATTCGTGGGAAAATAATAGGGCATGCAGAAGCTGTTTTGTCAAGTCATGCGACAGTGCTAAACTTTGAAGCTATTATAGAAAGATTGGACTTGACATATCAAGATAAACGTTCCAAGAGAACACTTATGCTAGAATTAGGTGCCGTAAAAATGGGTAACCTAAGTCCCAGGGATTTATATGATAAAATTAGTGTTTTACTTACACTAGTTACAAATAAAAATGTGATGACCCACAACTACAACTAGGGAAATGAATGAAGAGGCTAGGCAGGAAGCTTTAAAGGTATTTGTAAATGGCTTACCCCATGCTTTAAGCAATTTGCTAACGGGTATGAGCCCTCCTAATCTAGAAACAGCTGTAGTTTATGCTGAAGAATTATTACTAGATAAACCTTATCTTTCTCAGCTTAGACCTTTATATCGAAACATAGAAGCACCACCCAGAAATAATATTTCTAATAATTACTTCAAGAATGGAAATCGCCATTTTAATAACGGCCATTACAATATGAATCCACAACCACAACACAACTTTCAAAAACCATACGATAATAATATTTGGAAAGACGGAAACCCCTTTTACAATCCAAGACAGCAAACTGCTGCACCACATAATTCTTTTACTGGCCCTGAGCCAATGGACACTCTAAGCGGACTCTCTCGCCAATCAAATATACGTAATAAACTTGATAATCCATTTAAGCAAGATCCGAATACAACCCAAAGAAATTTTTTTAAAAGAAGGAACAATTTTTCTGGGCACTTTCCTCAAAATAAAAATCAGAGAATTAATAATTTAGAACAAATTAGTTTAGATGAGGAAGATCCAATTGTACAAGAAAGTCTTAATTTTTTAGCATAAGACCAGATGTTCCGTATATCAATAAAACTGATCTAAGGACAAACAAAATTTTAAAAATTTTAATAGATACGGAAGCATCTGGGAATTATGTGAAACACAATGTATTTGGAAATCAAAGAAAGCTTGAAACGCCATTCTACTTAAACTCAATTCATGGTAAAAGCTTTATAAATACTTATCAAAAAGTTAATTTATTTAAAACCGTGGCTGACTTTCATGAACTTGATGCACTAAACAATTTTGACGCTATTATTGGGATGTCATTGCTACATCAGATAGGCGGTAAAGTTGATTTACGAAATAAAAAATTGAGTCATAGACATGGTGAAGAGGATTTGTGTTTTGAACAGGTTAAAACGATTAATTCTGGAACAGAAAATTCTAAAATCAATAATATATCGAATAATCTTAATAAAGTTGATCCATCTGTATCAAATATAACTTTAAAAAAACTGGAGCAAATTATAGAAAGGTATCAAGGAGCCTTCACGAAGGATAAGAATTATCTTCCTTATAACACGAATATAAAATTTAAACTTAAGACCTTTAATACCGATCCAGTGTGGGTTAAACCTCACACGTTGCCTCAAAGTGTTACTGAATTTGTCAACACGGAAATTAAAACATTATTGGAAAATAATGTGATTCGTCCCTCATATAGTCCTTATAATACACCAGCCTGGGTGGCTGGAAAGAAAGGTTCGGACGGTGAGACAAACGGCTAGTACCGAATGGTATTTGATTTTAAAAAGCTTAACAGTTTCACGGTAGCAGATAAATACCCAATTCCCGAGGCGTCGGTTATTCTGTCAAGCTTGGGTAAAGCCAAGTATTTTTCAACCATAGATCTACAATCAGGTTTTCATCAAATCCTGGTAGACGAGAAAGATATTCACAAAACTGCATTTTCCATCAATAACGGAAAATACGAGTTTTTGCGTATGCCTTTCGGCTTGAAAAATGCTCAATCTGTGTTTCAGAGAGCGATTGACGACATTCTTCGTCCATATATAGGGAAATTTGCTCACGTTTATATTGATGATGTTCTAATTTATTCCAACTCCGAAGAAGAACATTTGTCTCACATTGAAACAATTATAAAAGCTTTAACTGAGGCAAATATGAAAATTTCAATTGAGAAAAGTAAATATTTTCAATTGGAAGTAGAGTTTTTGGGTTATATTGTGTCTCAAAATTGTCTGAAGATGAATCCAAAAAAATTAGAAAAAATTAAATTGTACCCAGAACCTACCACTTTGCGTCAGCTTAGATCCTTTTTAGGATTATCAGGGTAATACCGAAAGTTTGTGAAAGACTATAGTCGAATTGCAAAACCTATGACAGCTTATCTGCAAGGTGAGAACGGTAGAGCTTCGCAATACAGAAGCAAGAATATTAAATTGAAATTTAATGATAGCGCAAAAAATTCATTTGAAACAATTAAGAAGTGTTTAAAAGAAGCAATGACGTTATTTCAACCGGATTATTCCAAAACATTTGTTTTAACAACCGATGCCAGTAACAATGCCATAGGCGCTGTTTTGAGCCAAGAAGGTAATCCTATAACTTTTATTTCACGTTCATTGTCAAAAACCGAGGAGAACTATGCCACAAATGAAAAGGAAATGTTGGCTATAGTTTGGGCTCTTAAAAATTTAAAAATTATTTGTATGGCGTACAAAATATTGTTATTTATACAGATCACCAACCACTTTCGTTGTCTATGTCAGACAAAAACCCCAATGTAAAAATGCGCAGGTGGCGTGCCCTCATAGAGGAGTTTGCTCCTGATATAAGATATAAGCCCGGTAAAGAAAATGTAGTGGCAGATGCGCTGTCATGCACAAATTTGAATTCATTAACAGTCCATAGTTCAGATAGCTCACCAAATATAGAAGTAATAAAAAAGGTTACAACCCCAGTAAATTCATTTAAGTTGCAATATATCATCGAAGAAAATGAAACAAATGAATCAATTTCGTCGGAAACCTTTTCAGGGTATTGGAGGCATAAGATAAAAGTTAAAGACTCAAATTTTCTTCTCAATGAAATTAAAAGAACACTTATAAAACCATCAGCTGTAATGCACTGCACTGAAGAATTATTGTTTAAAATTAAAAACGATTTAGTAACAGTATTTCCAAACAATAAGTTCCTACACTCAATTGTATTGCTTCGTGATGTCACTGACGAGTCGGAACAAGCTTTAAAATACGCGAAGCTCATGAAAGAGCACACCGACAAGCATTAGAAGTGGTAAAACAACTTCAAGAGAAGGTGTGGTGGCCAAATATGGTTAAAAATGTAACTTCATTCACCAAACTCTGCGAACTATGTAAATTAGGGAAATATGAAAGGCACCCTAGCAAACAGTTAATAGGCGAGGCGCCTATACCTAAAGAGGAGGGGGAAATTATTTACGCTGACATTTTTCATGCCGACAAGACTAAATGGCTTATGGTTATAGATGTTTTTTCTAAATATTTAGTAACAGTGCAAATTAATGACCTATCTGTAGCAAGAAATAGGTTACTCGAATCCTTGAATTTATTTCCAAAAGCGAAAATATTAGTTACATACAATGAGAAGTCATTCGTAACAGAACTTCTTAGAACACCATTAAGAGCCATGGGTATAACACACAAATTAACACCAATACAGCATAGCGTAACTAATGGACAAGTAGAAAGGGTAAATTCTACAATTTTAGAGTTAATTAGGATAGGTAGATTAGAAAACAGACATTTAGATATAAGTATACTTATGGCACAAGCCATAAAGAAATACAATGATACAATTCATTCCGTAAGTGGCTTTAAACCAAATGACGTATTCCACAACATAATTTTTTATTGAGATAAAGTTGAAAACAACTTAAAATTAAAACAGAAACACATGCTTGAGTATTTAAACAAAGGAAAACAGGAGAAGAACTATTCGACGGGAGATATAATATATGTAAGGGAGAACCGTAGAAACAAACTAAACCCAAGATTTACGAAGAGAATAGTACAAACTAACAACCGACAGACTGTAATAGACATGAAAGGAAAAGTAATTCATAAAGACAGTATACGAAATTAGAGAAATTACAGTTTCATTTCTTTTCAGAAATGTTGATTTATCTACTATTCTTAGTAACTCCTTCACTAGGAGAAATCTTTGATTATTCAAGGGAGCAGTATTTACTACTCGGAGATGGTGAAGCCGCCATATGGAAAGAACAGAGCGAATTGTATCACCTCATTAATTTAACGTATTATTATGAAATTATTCAGTATACAAACGACCACTTACCACCAAACCTCTCCAGAGCAGATTTGTTAATATTAAGAGATGACCTTACGTCAATGAAATATCATGTTAAACAATTATCTTTAGACCAGACTATTTTCGAGACAGGGATAAACAAGGGTGCAAAAATACTTACTGATTGGTTTAGGGGAATAAGTTCCATTAAGATAAAAAACCTAAACAGAACTAAAAGAGGAATTGATGAAATAGGCACCATATGGAAATGGATCGCCGGAACTCCTGATCACAACGATCAGATAAGAATTGAAACAAAATTAAACGAGTTAGTTTACCAGAACAATAAACAACGGACAGTTAATTCTCAACTATTTCACATGATTAAAAACTTACAGGAAAAGATACTTACTTTAGAAGGACAGGACAAATTAAAATTTATTCAACAAAGAAACAAGTTACTTAATCAAGAAATAAACAATGTAATACTTACTTTAAATTTAGGAAAAATTGGATTGTTAAACACCATGATTTTAAATGTAAAAGAAATTACTGAATTAAGCAATTTAGAAATAAAACGCATTTCAATGAATGATGTATTGCAAATATCTGAATTTAAAATTGTTCAAAACAATCAAATAATTGTTATTTATATAAAATTCCCACTAATTTCTGAAATATGTAATAAATATATTGTAAAGGCCCTCAGCCTAGATGGTAAAAAAATAAACATTACAGATCAATTAATTAAATGTACAGACGGGGAATATTTTGATCCTGAATTTTGTTATAATACCCCAGCTACGTCATTTTGTAAAATTTCAAAGAAACATCATAATAATTGTATTACAGATATTTTAAACAAACGAACTGCTAATTGTACGAAATATTCAGAAGAAAATTTAAATTTACAACCTTTAAGGGACGGACTCATCCTTATCTCGGGTATTCATACAGTTGAAGGAATCGAGCTGAATGGAACATATTTGATAAATTTTGAAAATAAAATTACTATTGATAACAATACTTATGTTAACATTCAAAAGAAGATTGACAATCATATGAAACTAAATCAACCGTCAAATATTTATGATTTAGACGAAGCAAAACAACAAACTGAAAAGCCATTTGAATTAGAAAATATTGATCATTTGGAAAACATACAATCTGAAGTTCAAAATCACCCAGTACTTTGGACATTTGTCATCATTGGAATCATAGCACTTATATCATATGCCATATTTAAAATTCATTTCGTCATAAGGCAATGCAGACAAGATAAGCAGAATGCAAGACAAGAAGAGATTTTTCAAAAATGCCTGCAGCTCTTAGGGCGACAACGGGGTGTCTCTTTTTAAGAGAGGAGGGAGTTAACATTGTCTCCAATGTAATACAATGTTGAACGATCGGCTACAGCAAGTGTTTGTTATTCTTAGCAATCCCACAGCCGGCTGATCTGCAAACTCAGCATCTTTTGGTACGTGACTTCCTCACGATATGAATACCCATAGCTATAAACATATGAATACACATATTTATAAGCACATGAAACATATATTCTTTTTAGCATATAAGCACATGAAACACATATTCTTTTTAGCATATTTTAGCAAAGCATAGCTTTGAGATAGATTGCTTGATTCATTCTAATTCTTACTCTGGAGACATACAGTTCAATTAATAAATAATTTATAATAACTAAAAAAAAATATCTTGACAAGTGTTTTTATTCATTTTTATTTAAAAGGCATAGCCTTAAAAGATAAAGAGAAAAACATCAAAGATTTTAACTGGAGGCCCCTGCAGCGAACATCAAATCAACGTTTGTTTACTGAGATCAACAAAATCTGCAGCAAACACCAAATCAACGTCAACGTTCACTGAGATCAACCAAAGTATTCTACAAGAAAAAGCGGTATAATAGTTTAAGTTATATACATTAAATTAGTGATAAGTGACAAAGTGATTATTAATATAAAACAGTTTGTTAAAAGCTTCATGAATAGACGATTAATTTTTGACAGTAATAGAGACTTAAGTAACGACATGTCTATCGGACCTGAAGAGGTAACACGGTTAATTGCCGTTGAATCGGAAAGAATTAGGGCACAATTTGAACGGGAGATAGCTCCCCTTAGATACTTACAACAACACAGCGTTCCTACAAGAACTGCTGTAACGGTAGATCCCACCGATACTGGAATCATGAAACTTGTTGAAGCCTTGCCCAATTTTGAGGGAAAAAAAAATGAATACGCTACTTGGCGTAAAAGAGCCATAACGGCAATAAACACATTTTCAAATGCAAACAACTCACTAGCTAAGCAAGCCTATTTCACTGCGTTGGGTTTAATTCGTGGGAAAATAATAGGGCATGCAGAAGCTGTTTTGTCAAGTCATGCGACAGTGCTAAACTTTGAAGCTATTATAGAAAGATTGGACTTGACATATCAAGATAAACGTTCCAAGAAAACACTTATGCTAGAATTAGGTGCCGTAAAAATGGGTAACCTAAGTCCCAGGGATTTATATGATAAAATTAGTGTTTTACTTACACTAGTTACAAATAAAAATGTGATGACCCACAACTACAACTAGGGAAATGAATGAAGAGGCTAGGCAGGAAGCTTTAAAGGTATTTGTAAATGGCTTACCCCATGCTTTAAGCAATTTGCTAACGGGTATGAGCCCTCCTAATCTAGAAACAGCTGTAGTTTATGCTGAAGAATTATTACTAGATAAACCTTATCTTTCTCAGCTTAGACCTTTATATCGAAACATAGAAGCACCACCCAGAAATAATATTTCTAATAATTACTTCAAGAATGGAAATCGCCATTTTAATAACGGCCATTACAATATGAATCCACAACCACAACACAACTTTCAAAAACCATACGATAATAATATTTGGAAAGACGGAAACCCCTTTTACAATCCAAGACAGCAAACTGCTGCACCACATAATTCTTTTACTGGCCCTGAGCCAATGGACACTCTAAGCGGACTCTCTCGCCAATCAAATATACGTAATAAACCTGATAATCCATTTAAGCAAGATCCGAATACAACCCAAAGAAATTTTTTTAAAAGAAGGAACAATTTTTCTGGGCACTTTCCTCAAAATAAAAATCAGAGAATTAATAATTTAGAACAAATTAGTTTAGATGAGGAAGATCCAATTGTACAAGAAAGTCTTAATTTTTTAGCATAAGACCAGATGTTCCGTATATCAATAAAACTGATCTAAGGACAAACAAAATTTTAAAAATTTTAATAGATACGGAAGCATCTGGGAATTATGTGAAACACAATGTATTTGGAAATCAAAGAAAGCTTGAAACGCCATTCTACTTAAACTCAATTCATGGTAAAAGCTTTATAAATACTTATCAAAAAGTTAATTTATTTAAAACCGTGGCTGACTTTCATGAACTTGATGCACTAAACAATTTTGACGCTATTATTGGGATGTCATTGCTACATCAGATAGGCGGTAAAGTTGATTTACGAAATAAAAAATTGAGTCATAGACATGGTGAAGAGGATTTGTGTTTTGAACAGGTTAAAACGATTAATTCTGGAACAGAAAATTCTAAAATCAATAATATATCGAATAATCTTAATAAAGTTGATCCATCTGTATCAAATATAACTTTAAAAAAACTGGAGCAAATTATAGAAAGGTATCAAGGAGCCTTCACGAAGGATAAGAATTATCTTCCTTATAACACGAATATAAAATTTAAACTTAAGACCTTTAATACCGATCCAGTGTGGGTTAAACCTCACACGTTGCCTCAAAGTGTTACTGAATTTGTCAACACGGAAATTAAAACATTATTGGAAAATAATGTGATTCGTCCCTCATATAGTCCTTATAATACACCAGCCTGGGTGGCTGGAAAGAAAGGTTCGGACGGTGAGACAAACGGCTAGTACCGAATGGTATTTGATTTTAAAAAGCTTAACAGTTTCACGGTAGCAGATAAATACCCAATTCCCGAGGCGTCGGTTATTCTGTCAAGCTTGGGTAAAGCCAAGTATTTTTCAACCATAGATCTACAATCAGGTTTTCATCAAATCCTGGTAGACGAGAAAGATATTCACAAAACTGCATTTTCCATCAATAACGGAAAATACGAGTTTTTGCGTATGCCTTTCGGCTTGAAAAATGCTCAATCTGTGTTTCAGAGAGCGATTGACGACATTCTTCGTCCATATATAGGGAAATTTGCTCACGTTTATATTGATGATGTTCTAATTTATTCCAACTCCGAAGAAGAACATTTGTCTCACATTGAAACAATTATAAAAGCTTTAACTGAGGCAAATATGAAAATTTCAATTGAGAAAAGTAAATATTTTCAATTGGAAGTAGAGTTTTTGGGTTATATTGTGTCTCAAAATTGTCTGAAGATGGATCCAAAAAAATTAGAAAAAATTAAATTGTACCCAGAACCTACCACTTTGCGTCAGCTTAGATCCTTTTTAGGATTATCAGGGTACTACCGAAAGTTTGTGAAAGACTATAGTCGAATTGCAAAACCTATGACAGCTTATCTGCAAGGTGAGAACGGTAGAGCTTCGCAGTACAGAAGCAAGAATATTAAATTGAAATTTAATGATAGCGCAAAAAATTCATTTGAAACAATTAAGAAGTGTTTAAAAGAAGCAATGACGTTATTTCAACCGGATTATTCCAAAACATTTGTTTTAACAACCGATTCCAGTAACAATGCCATAGACGCTGTTTTGAGCCAAGAATGTAATCCTATAACTTTTATTTCACGTTCATTGTCAAAAACCGAGGAGAACTATGCCACAAATGAAAAGGAAATGTTGGCTATAGTTTGGGCTCTTAAAAATTTAAAAAATTATTTGTATGGCGTACAAAATATTGTTATTTATACAGATCACCAACCACTTTCGTTGTCTATGTCAGACAAAAACCCCAATGTAAAAATGCGCAGGTGGCGTGCCCTCATAGAGGAGTTTGCTCCTGATATAAGATATAAGCCCGGTAAAGAAAATGTAGTGGCAGATGCGCTGTCATGCACAAATTTGAATTCATTAACAGTCCATAGTTCAGATAGCTCACCAAATATAGAAGTAATAAAAAAGGTTACAACCCCAGTAAATTCATTTAAGTTGCAATATATCATCGAAGAAAATGAAACAAATGAATCAATTTCGTCGGAAACCTTTTCAGGGTATTGGAGGCATAAGATAAAAGTTAAAGACTCAAATTTTCTTCTCAATGAAATTAAAAGAACACTTATAAAACCATCAGCTGTAATGCACTGCACTGAAGAATTATTGTTTAAAATTAAAAACGATTTAGTAACAGTATTTCCAAACAATAAGTTCCTACACTCAATTGTATTGCTTCGTGATGTCACTGACGAGTCGGAACAAGCTTTAAAATACGCGAAGCTCATGAAAGAGCACACCGACAAGCATTAGAAGTGGTAAAACAACTTCAAGAGAAGGTGTGGTGGCCAAATATGGTTAAAAATGTAACTTCATTCACCAAACTCTGCGAACTATGTAAATTAGGGAAATATGAAAGGCACCCTAGCAAACAGTTAATAGGCGAGGCGCCTATACCTAAAGAGGAGGGGGAAATTATTCACGCTGACATTTTTCATGCCGACAAGACTAAATGGCTTATGGTTATAGATGTTTTTTCTAAATATTTAGTAGCAGTGCAAATTAATAACCTATCTGTAGCAAGAAATAGGTTACTCGAATCCTTGAATTTATTTCCAAAAGCGAAAATATTAGTTACATACAATGAGAAGTCATTCGTAACAGAACTTCTTAGAACACCATTAAGAGCCATGGGTATAACACACAAATTAACACCAATACAGCATAGCGTAACTAATGGACAAGTAGAAAGGGTAAATTCTACAATTTTAGAGTTAATTAGGATAGGTAGATTAGAAAACAGACATTTAGATATAAGTATACTTATGGCACAAGCCATAAAGAAATACAATGATACAATTCATTCCGTAAGTGGCTTTAAACCAAATGACGTATTCCACAACATAATTTTTTATTGAGATAAAGTTGAAAACAACTTAAAATTAAAACAGAAACAAATGCTTGAGTATTTAAACAAAGGAAAACAGGAGAAGAACTATTCGACGGGAGTTATAATATATGTAAGGGAGAACCGTAGAAACAAACTAAACCCAAGATTTACGAAGAGAATAGTACAATCTAACAACCGACAGACTGTAATAGACATGAAAGGAAAAGTAATTCATAAAGACAGTATACGAAATTAGAAAAATTACAGTTTCATTTCTTTTCAGAAATGTTGATTTATCTACTAGTTTTAGTAACTCCTTCACTAGGAGAAATCTTTGATTATTCAAGGGAGCAGTATTTACTACTCGGAGATGGTGAAGCCGCCATATGGAAAGAACAGAGCGAATTGTATCACCTCATTAATTTAACGTATTATTATGAAATTATTCAGTATACAAACGACCACTTACCACCAAACCTCTCCAGAGCAGATTTGTTAATATTAAGAGATGACCTTACGTCAATGAAATATCATGTTAAACAATTATCTTTAGACCAGACTATTTTCGAGACAGGGATAGACAAGGGTGCAAAAATACTTACTGATTGGTTTAGGGGAATAAGTTCCATTAAGATAAAAAACCTAAACAGAACTAAAAGAGGAATTGATGAAATAGGCACCATATGGAAATGGATCGCCGGATCTCCTGATCACAACGATCAGATAAGAATTGAAACAAAATTAAACGAGTTAGTTTACCAGAACAATAAACAACGGACAGTTAATTCTCAACTATTTCACATGATTAAAAACTTACAGGAAAAGATACTTACTTTAGAAGGACAGGACAAATTAAAATTTATTCAACAAAGAAACAAGTTACTTAATCAAGAAATAAACAATGTAATACTTACTTTAAATTTAGGAAAAATTGGATTGTTAAACACCATGATTTTAAATGTAAAAGAAATTACTGAATTAAGCAATTTAGAAATAAAACGCATTTCAATGAATGATGTATTGCAAATATCTGAATTTAAAATTGTTCAAAACAATCAAATAATTGTTATTTATATAAAATTCCCACTAATTTCTGAAATATGTAATAAATATATTGTAAAGGCCCTCAGCCTAGATGGTAAAAAAATAAACATTACAGATCAATTAATTAAATGTACAGACGGGGAATATTTTGATCCTGAATTTTGTTATAATACCCCAGCTACGTCATTTTGTAAAATTTCAAAGAAACATCATAATAATTGTATTACAGATATTTTAAACAAACGAACTGCTAATTGTACGAAATATTCAGAAGAAAATTTAAATTTACAACTTTTAAGGGACGGACTCATCCTTATCTCGGGTATTCATACAGTTGAAGGAATCGAGCTGAATGGAACATATTTGATAAATTTTGAAAATAAAATTACTATTGATAACAATACTTATGTTAACATTCAAAAGAAGATTGACAATCATCAAAACTAAATCAACCGTCAAATATTTATGATTTAGACGAAGCAAAACAACAAACTGAAAAGCCATTTGAATTAGAAAATATTGATCATTTGGAAAACATACAATCTGAAGTTCAAAATCACCCAGTACTTTGGACATTTGTCATCATTGGAATCATAGCACTTATATCATATGCCATATTTAAAATTCATTTCGTCATAAGGCAATGCAGACAAGATAAGCAGAATGCAAGACAAGAAGAGATTTTTCAAAAATGCCTGCAGCTCTTAGGGCGACAACGGGGTGTCTCTTTTTAAGAGAGGAGGGAGTTAACATTGTCTCCAATGTAATACAATGTTGAACGATCGGCTACAGCAAGTGTTTGTTATTCTTAACAATCCCACAGCCGGCTGATCTGCAAACTCAGCATCTTTTGGTACGTGACTTCCTCACGATATGAATACCCATAGCTATAAACATATGAATACACATATTTATAAGCACATGAAACATATATTCTTTTTAGCATATAAGCACATGAAACACATATTCTTTTTAGCATATTTTAGCAAAGCATAGCTTTGAGATAGATTGCTTGATTCATTTCTAATTCTTAGCTGAACTGAAATAAATTTTGGATTTTTCATTTTTCGCTAGACAAATGACAAAAAACAACCAAACAAAGTGCTTGTATTTCTGATAGCTGAAGCAAGCAATATTCTTTTTGTTTTCTGCTGTCGAAATGATCTTACCCCTTTCCCTTCTCCCCGCTAGCAAGCATGCGTTTGAATGAATGTATTGTTGTTACTGTAGTCAGCTGTTAAGATTGTTTACATTTGTTGGTATAGCTAGCAAGAAATTTTCGGCGTTTTGAAGTTATTCTTATTGGAAGCTCTACAGTTGGCATTTTTGCTTAATAGTATTTTTAAATAGATATTATCAATTTACGAGTTATTCAACACATAAACTGATATTACTCTCAATGTTTATATGCAATATTTTTATTACTCTTCATTTCAGTAAAGCCAATTTTTAATCAACATAAAAATTATTTATATACATTTATGTACCCATATTCTCGATATAACTACACTTGAAATATTAAGCAATGCGAACATGTGTATGCGTACTATAGATTGCTCTATGGCTGGATAGTTTATTAAAATTTTTCTTCTTCTTTGCTAACTTGTAAAAAGCTGATTTTAAGATTTTTAAAAATAAAAATTAGCTGAAATAAATGCAATTTAAACAGTTAAAAATCATTTCACTTTTATAAATTAAAAACAAAATTTTAAAAATATTATTTATTCTTATTATATTTTATTGCATACAATTTTTTTTTATATCAATGACCATACGTTGACACCTCGTAACTAACGATTTTTTGAAATTGATATTTTTAATATTTTTATAAAAATGTTAACCAAGCTTTTTCTTCCAAATTGACAAACAGCACACTAAACAAAATCCCGATTTTATTTTTAAAAATAAAATTGCTGATTGATTTTAATTGTTAATTGTTAAGTATTTTGCTTCTCCTGTAAAATTAATGCATTTTTAGTTACGAGGTATCAACGTATGGCCATCGATATGCTTTTATATATAAACAGTTGTTGTTAATAACTTCAAATACATTTTTATGTAAAACTTTAAAGTTAACTGTAAAAGTTAAAAAGTGTTGTAAGCACAACATTTTCAATTTTGGAGCAAACCTGAATTTCAGTAACATTTATTTTGATTTTTTTGTATAAAATAACTAAACGATTATTGCCTAGGAAGAAAATTTTCAAAATTTATATACAATTGATTTTTGCAATTAAGTAAAAGAGCAAAGGCTAAGTTTGTATAACATTAAACATATTTATGATAATTATAAATGAAATAATAATAGTAATAACATATATATACATATTAATATAAATATATATACACATTTCGTTGACAACTACTTTCGTAAACTCTTGAAGTTCCAAGAAATAACCACTGTTTCAGAGGGTTAATTTTCACTTTGAAATCAATGATATCCTTGGTTAATGATTCCAGGACCCCGAAGTGAAATTCGTTATGTTAGGTAGGGTAAACCAAGATTCCATTAAAAATTACTTTTGTGCACTTAGGTCACAGCTAGGTAACAACACCGATCCGTCCGTGGGAGAATTTCAGTATCTCTCCCGAAGAATATTGTCCATGAAGACCTTAACAGAAAATTTTCGTAGTCATAATAATAATTGTGAAGAGGATAATGACTTAATATTGGAATGAAACTGACTGCCTAAACGTTATGAGGAAACTACTATAGAAGAGTAAAAAAATTTTCAGTATATAACTCCCTTAAGCCCTTTAATACCTCCCTTAGCATATAACTCCTTTAAGCCTTAAGTCGAAATTTGCCAACAAAATAAAATACGAAGGTTGCCAAGAAAATCTTGTAAAGTTGGAGAAGTTTTCTTTCTATTCGGAAAGTTTTATTGACATCAAAAACCATAGTGACAAAAGACTTGTCTTAAAAAATCCTTCCGACGAGTTCTTTGAAATTTGTCAACAACATTTTTCAATTTACAAAAGCATTTTCGAAAAAAGTTGTCATGAACCGAATTTAAAAGAGCGTATTATCAAGTCATATGGTTCGATGAAAATGGAAGCTGTTTTGAACACAGGCGTTGTATTCTTAAACATCTAGTAACAGTTTTGATTCGAAAAACTGCAGATGGTTAAAATTTTAAGGACTAACTAGTGTCCAAAGATATGAAAATTAAAGCTTGAATGTATGTATAATATTTTGTTACTTTGCCCGTCCGCAAATTCATGGGATTGATTTTTAAAAATTATTCTTTTGTCACTTCGTCTGTTTGTATTTTTATCTATTTGTCTGTCAGCCTGATAATGTGTCCAATCGTATATAAACAAAAATTATGTAAATTTGTGTATATATATATGATATATATATATATGCATATCTTAGATATACAATTTTGTAATTTTTGTAATAATGTCAATAATGAATATAGTTCATAATAATATAATTACAAATTTTATCATTATATACAAATAGTAATTATAGATTTTATATATTTAAATTAATATATACTAATATATTAGAACTATAATTATATATAAATGTAAATAGCTAAATATATAATAGTGAATATATAATGTATTTGCTCTTCTCTACTTACTATATAGCAGGGTTCAGAAATATTCACTCATGAAGCAAATATTTCCAACAAAAATGAGTGTAAACACAGTTTGAAGCACACGACACTCAATTTAATTTTCATTTCATGTGTTGTGTGCAACCGAGTTGGCGTACTGTTGACTATTCTGCATGAGTTCTTCATTTTAATATTTGATTGCGCTGCACGTACACAAACACTGATCGATCGCAACGGTTCGCTGTGGCTGCGTATCGAACTTGTGTTTGCTTCACAATGTTCGTGTGGGATAATTCATTCCCCCATGAAGACAAAAATGCAGAACATTTTTTAAACACAACTTGTTCGTGTTGGAAAAATTTGGCGGTCATGAATAGAAAAATTAATTGAGTGACGTATTAGTTGTTTTTGTTCCTTTTGGATGCTTTTGGAAGTTTTTTTGGTGGATGTGCAGCGTATTTGTTCGGCCAAATGTGACAAATTCTACAAATGTGTACAACGTGCGTTTTGTGCACTTTCAACCGTATTAACCAAGTTGAGATCTAAACTATCAAATAAATCCATTTCCAACATTTCAATTACAAAATTAAATTATTAGCCTGTTCAGTATTTGAAATATAAGCCATTAAATTCAAAACTCAATGTAATTTTTTGTACTTTTTGTCTTAATAAATGTTTTTTGAACTGGTAAAAATATAAATTAGGAGTTCTAATTTAATATCTGTAATGATTAGCACATTTGGCCATGCATACCAACTAATATGTCAGAGCATTAATTTTTCTCTTCGCAATCGCCAATTTTTTTCCAACACGAACAAGATGTGTTTGAAAAATTTTCTTCATTTTTGTCTTCACGACACACTGCTCCTAAAGGATCGATAGGTTTCATGAAAATGACAACAAAAACTAAAAATGAGGCTTGATTTGTAATTTTCTTACGATCAATAATATGTTGAAATTTAAGTTGGCGCTGCTCCTTTTTGGGAGCTGAGGGGTTAATAAGTATTTCACGATGTTGATTCATGCTATTGTTTCTAGCAGAAAAACAAACACACATAATACGTATTTAAATAACTCATTGGAAAGGTAATAAAATCACCTTTTTAACAATATATCAACCAACATTATAGGCTTACTCGTTCCCGAGCTGTGATCGTGTGAAGATGAAATCAATCAGTTGAAAGTACTAAGTTTTGACTTTGAGAGCGCATTTCTCAGAATCAGTACTTTCAACTGATTGATTTCATCATTTTATTTTTTTCATTTCATTTTATTTTGTTTGGTGTGCTGTTTGTCAATTTGGAAGAAAAAGCTTGGTTAACATTTTTATAAACTATTAAAAATATCAATTTCAATAAATCGTTAGTTACGAGGTGTCAACGTATGGTCATCGATATAAAAAAAATTGTATGCAATAAAATATAATAAGAATAAATAATATTTTAAAAATTTTGTTTTTACTTTATAAAAGTAAAATGATTTTTAACTGTTTAAATTGCATTTATTTCAGCTAATTTTTATTTTTAAAAATCTTAAAATCAGCTTTTTACACGTTAGCAAAGAAAGAAGAAAAATTTTAATAAACTATCCAGCCATAGAGCACTCTATAGTACGCATACACATGTTCGCATTGCTTAATATTTCAAGTGTAGTTATATCGAGAATATGGGTACATAAATGTATATAAATAATTTTTATGTTGATTAAAAATTGGCTATACTGAAATGAAGAGTAATAAAAATATTGCATATAAACATTGAGAGTAATATCAGTTTATGTGTTGAATAACTCGTAAATTGATAATATCTATTTAAAAATACTATTAAGCAAAAATGCCAACTGTAGAGCTTCCAATAAGAATAACTTCAAAACGCCGAAAATTTCTTGCTAGCTATACCAACAAATGTAAACAATCTTAACAGCTGACTACAATAACAACAACACATTCATTCACACGCATGCTTGCTAGCGGGGAGAAGGGGAAGGGGTAAGATCATATCGACAGCAGAAAACAAAAAGAATATTGCTTGCTTTGTTTTCTGATTGCCTGGTAGCAAGATCAGAAATACAAGCACTTTGTTTGGTTGTTTTTTGTCATTTGTCTAGCGAAAAATGAAAAATCCAAAATTTATTTCATTTCAGCTTACACACATACACTCAAATTTGTATCGACCTTCCACTTCCTTCCGAAACACTTCCACATGCGCTACTGCTTACACACATTCATTCACAAATCAGTATTAAAAAAAAAACACTTTTGCATGCGCTAAAGCGCGCACATGCGAGATCGACAGAGACAGACAGGGTTCACGATGCGCTTGTGGGGCAGAGGGCAGAAGAGAAAAGGGGTATGATCATATCGAAAACATAAAGAATGTTTCTTGCTTCTGTTTTCTGGTCGCCTGGTAGTGAGCCAAGGAATACAAGAAGAGAGACTTGATTCGTGTCTTAGCTTTTTAGTTCCGTTTAGTTTCGTTTAATTCTAACTTTTTTCCGCAGTTCTAAACTGGGAACTGCTCAGCGATAACGCAGAAAAAAAATCTGATAGTCATGCATACTCTTATTTATAATATACTCTCATTGGCAACCACACCAAGAGTAAGTTCTTTATATAGTAAATTATTAATAAATTATTATACGTTTCAGAAAACTAAACTTAGACTCGTTTATTCTTTTCAACTCAAATAATTGGATTTGAGTTTTTCATTTCTAGATCTTTTGCTTCACCATTTCACTGGTATCCTCCCACTCGCAATCTATCAGTTTTGTTCAATACTTTAAATATATTGAAAAAACTATTGCTAGATAGTTAGCATAATTTTTTTTTTTTTTTGTCAAAAGGGAAGGAATATTGTGACTCAGTCGTCACAAGCCAATTAAAATTTAAATAAATAACCTTGATCATGAATTGAGGGCGTGCGTAACAGATAGTAAAATAAAACGCAGCACAAATTGCTTTCAGAGCCAACCTACCTCAATTCATGATACCAGGCATGATCCAATTCCGACACACATAAGAACTTCGTAGCGCGTGCTTCAGTTATAGCAGCAATAAGTAATATGCTGACTTAACAAAATAAAGCCACACAGGTGAACGACGCTAGGTGCCTGATACCTGAGTCGCATTATTGTTTGACGAAATTGGGAAATGTCAGAAAGCAGTGAACTTGATATTTGATCTAAATTATTTCATACAGCTTTTGGTCGCGTTTTATAGACAAACTGACAATGCATTATTGCAATATATTTTCATATATGGGGCAAAATACGTCAAGTGTTCCCACCTAAAAATCTTCATCGCTCCGATTTCGATGAAACTCGGTAATGTTGTTGTACAATTCAAGGTCATAAAAAGTGCAAAAGGAGGGAAAGTAAAAAGCACGGGTTTCTGAGATATAGGGGCTCAAAGTTAAGGTTCAAAATCTGTGTTTTAAATTATAAGTCAGAAAATATCCTTGTTAAAAAAAATTTTTTTATGTTTTTAAAGGATTTTTTTCGTACTTTCCGATAAAAATATTTAAAAAAAATAACTGTAATATTTATACTGAAAAAACTTAAATTCATTTTATTTTTAAAGTTTTTGCTCAATGGGGCATTTTACATTTTTTTTTAACTATGCTCAATCGAAAGGTTGATCTTTTTTCTTTAAAAATATATCCATTTCGTGATGGAACGCAAATAATTATTAAGTAATTCGAAGGCTTGAAACTTGCGCCATTTATGCGCCTACTGCACTTTATTCACGTGAGCTCTCGACACTGTATTTCGTGATATTGTTTCAAGTCCTTAGAGCTTTGTTATTACTTATAAATTGTTTTTACCACAAAATTAACCAAAACATTGTTAAACTTAAAGAAAAATATTTTACTTAACAATTTAAGTTGGTAGTTTTTAAAGTAGTCTTTATTGTGATGTACATTTATCTTATTTCATTTGTTTTCATACACTTCTTAAATTATATATATATCTATATTTTAATTACAAACTAGGAACAAAACTGAAATAGAAACACGATGCAACGGCTACAGCAACGCGTATCGCACGCGCAAAAGCAGGTTGAGAATTTTAATCATTTAATAGAGCGGTTGGCAAAGCCGTTGATCGTGAAGATAACTTAAATATCATTCATTCATCTACCGGACGAACATAATTTACCTTTTTTTTGAAATTCTGGGAATCAGATCGCATCTATTATATAAAGAATATTTTTTAATTTCAAAGTTTGTGTCAGAGATTGGAACGTATGAGTGATATTTGTGTTTTCCTGGAATTGTTTGTGCAGAGTTAAATCGATACTTGAGTTCGATTGCTGTTTTGTCATAATCCTGTTTTGAACTGTAAAAAATTTGGGTTTCTCTGCAGGTTTTCTTAGCCCATTTATAAAAAGCATTGCAGTTTAAAATTTGATTCTTCGGAGACGCTTGCAAACTTGCACGCCTAGCCAACCTTTTTAAATTTCCACCAATACCATCACATGCACTTTTGCCATGTGCAGTTGCATGAAAATGCCACTCAGCTGTGATACTAAAATCTGTTTTGTGATTCAGAAGATTTTGGAAATTAAATTTATTTTTGAAATGCTGAGTTGCACCATCAGAAAAATAAATAATTTTTTTTGGAAAAAAATGTCTTTTCAAGTAATCAATTATTATTTTTTGATAAGAAAAAACAGCAACTGTATCATGTTTAAGATTGTCTGATAGAATTGCCATACGAACACTTTCAGTTGTTTGTGTTTCTTTGTTTCTGTAATAAAAAACTGTAGTGAATATCGTTAATTGATCATTATTCCAATGAAACGACTGTGCAGCATTTTGTGCGACAAATGCATAATTTTCAGCAAAGTCACATGTTACAATGAATTCACCATCTTTTAAATCATCTTTAGCTTGCTTAAAAAAAGCTGACTGTTGTTTAGCAGTGAAAGAATGAGGCCTAAGTTTGACAAGACGGTCACACAAATCATCTACAAAATCTTGTACTTTTGTCAGTTTGTTGCCAGCTTTGGTACTCTATCTTTTCAATATCCTGATCGGTAAGAACTGTCTTCAGAAAATCCTTAAAAGGTTCTATTTCTGGACATCTTTTACACTCGTTGAGATAACATTCTGGGGTAGCATTTATACAGCTAATTATTCTGAAGATATCGTGATATGTTTCGAAAAAAAAGTCAGTTCCGCACGTCAGGTCTTTGAAGTTCACAGCTTCCAACATTAGACTCACATTTTCATGGTGAACGCACACACAAACAGTGTGAGTACCACTGGATCCGGCAAGAACGCAGTTGCGTGGCCTTAGTTGACAAAACTTAGATAATCCAACTTTTACTTCAGGATAAGTATGCTTAAAAATTTCAAACAATTCATTTAAATTACATAAAACTAACCGCTTTTGCACTCGTTCACGTTTTCCATAAGAATTTTTTATCGAAACATAATCTTTCATTCCTGCCAAAACACGACTATTTTCATCATCGATAAAAAACGAAATGATCAAATCAGCAGTTTCGCTTGGTAGGCTTTTTCCTTTTTTCGGATTCGGTGTAGCTAATATACCAAACGAACTAACTAATTCTTTAGAGTTTCGTGCTTGGCGTTCGGAGGCACCGAATTCCGTTGCCAATTTTCTTCTTCCCCAAGAATTAGGTGCGAGAGTGAGAAGCACTAATTTCTCAGAATTATTGGTTGAATTTATGAATTTTTCTTTAATTTGTGTCAAAACTTCAACAGCCGCTCTATGTTCATTGTCTTCACAAGATTGTTTTAATTTTGTAAACTTAGACGAGGTAGGTAGCTCGAAATCTTCGTCATTATGTGGAACCATTTCTTCTGCGATTTCTTCCATATTTCCCTTAAATATTTAAAATATAGGAGTATAAGAAGGAGTATAAAGAAATATAAAATATTGATATCGTTCTTTCTTTATCTACGTTTATCTTCAGACTAAGAAATTTAACAGGAATAAAAGTTTTGATTTTATACTTCTCAATTTATGGACTTCTTTTAACCTAGTTTGTTCTTCGGTGCCGTGACATAACCCCACGGACATAACCCCAAAATCGATTTTGGGGATTATGTCCACTCATTGAAGCGGTCATAATCCCCCAAAAACTGTGACGTAATCCCCAATCTAATTACCCAATCTAATATTAATTACTTTTGAGAAAGAAATAGAGTGCTATATTTTGTATGTTTTGAATTGAAAATAATTTTTTTTGTATTAATAAAAAATTAATAATAAACATAAATAAAACTTTAAAAACTAACATTTTTATTTCTTAAAGAAAAAAAAAGCAAAAACGGTCATAACACCCATTGATGACCGCTTCAATGGGTGGACATTATCCCCAAAATCGATTTCGGGGTTATGTCCGAAATTTTATCGTACATAACCCCCATTTCGATTTTGGGGATTATGTCCGTGGGTGCTATGTCCGGGCACCTTGTTCTTCATCAAAAATTTTGTGATGTTTAAACGAATGTTTTACTTACTTTTCCAATTGAACCGACTCCAATGAATACAGGAGACATTGCGGAAAGATTCGTCATTTCTTTTCTGCATTTGGCGCAGATCTTAGCACAGAGTGGAATGGAAACATATTTTTTGTGGAGAGGTAAAGATATGTATCTTATTGATTCAAAAGACGAATTATGCGCAATATACTTAAATGGGTTGCAGCAGCGATTACTGAATCTTTTTTTATCCATTATTAAATACATCAATTTAAGTTCGAAATAAAATTAACACAAAAACACTGTTTATAACTTAACATTTTCCGCTAACTAATGCGATTCTCAAACATTGACTTCGACTATTGTTATGACAAAAAAAAATTAACGTTCTTTTTACGAGATGACGCTGACTCACTGATCGTGCCAATCACGTGCGCTAAGTGGCGCAAGTTTCAAGCCTTCGAATTACTTAATAATTATTTGCGTTCCATCACGAAATGGATATATTTTTAAAGAAAAAAGATCAACCTTTCGATTGAGCATAGTTAAAAAAAAATGTAAAATGCCCCATTGAGCAAAAACTTTGAACATAAAATTAATTTAAGTTCTTTCAGTATAAATATTACAGTTATTTTTTTTTAAATATTTTTATCGGAAAGTACGAAAAAAATCCTTTAAAAACATAAAAAAAAATTTTTTTAACAAGGATATTTTCTGACTTATAATTTAAAACACAGATTTTGAACCTTAACTTTGAGCCCCTATATCTCAGAAACCCGTGCTTTTTACTTTCCCTCCTTTTGCACTTTTTATGACCTTGAATTGTACAACAACATTACCGAGTTTCATCGAAATCGGAGCGATGAAGATTTTTAGGTGGGAGCACTTGACGTATTTTGCCCCATATGTATGTATGTTTGTATACGGATATAGTTCAACTAGGAAATAAAATCTGTAAAAGTTTTAAGAATGAGGCAAAAAAGTGTCAATTAAGAATAATGTAAAAATAAGCAATAATGTTAAGATTAAGATTTGGAAGATTTTATTATAAATATATGTGCTTCACTCAAAAATAAAGACAACATGTTAATATTTCGAAAACACCAAGAAGTATTTCTTTTCTTTCCTCTGGAGCGGACCAATGCATATTGAAGTAAGTATAACGGGGCTGGTGAGCTTTAATGAAAAATACACACAAAACAAATGGGGCATTTTAATGCTTCGACAGTCGGCAGCGCCTTGCTGCAAGTTAAACCCAAAAGACAACACATGAAGTATCTTTATGTCCTGACGACATAAATATAATTCATGTGCATAGGGTAAAAATAAACTACGGGTATCCTCATTGGGAGGATCCCAACAGAGTTGAGTTTCTATACATTCATTTACTGAATAACTTTAAAATTACTGAAATAAATATTAAACGATATATTAGAAATAAAATACATTATAATCATGATTTAGAGCAAGTTTTCGTATTAGTATTCATTAGAGTGGAATGAAATGTATGGAGCCAAAAAATCTTCTAGGGTTTCACGAATTTTTGGATAGTCCTCATCAAAACAATATTTTCTGCATCTTTATTTTTTTTCTGCGACATATCTTTTGGCTGTGCCCGAGCACTTATATACGTATGTTTCCACGACTAGAGTGTTTTTTTTTCTTAACCAAAAATTTAAAAAAATTATGTCTACATTTTTTTGATGCAAGCCTGTTAACTGAGGTATAGCTAAGAACCTATCAAGAGTTTACTATGGTACCATGTACGCGCAACAAGATTAAAGATCACCAAAAATGCTAATTCGCCAATATCTCCGCTCCTCTTTGCATTTTTGGTAATGCTATTTGATGAAGTGGCTGTTAGAAAACTAGGATACGAAAGAATACTACGCGCAAGAGAGGATGACATGGACGTGGAGTGTGAAATAGTCCCCGAATACGTTAATCCTGCAATTTTGTTCGACAAGGAACCGTATTACGAGATTAATGATTGGAATACGGCATACACGCAACCACCATTCACACGAGCGATGGCGTATGTGTTCATTGAAAGGCTTTCTAAAACTGGAGATAAAATAGAAGACATTATAGAGAAAGTTCCATGCCATAACCAAGCTACAGAACGACACATTAAAGTTATGTCGAAGGCGTCTAAGGCCACAGTAAGTCAAAAAAGTCGAGAGGGCCAAATTGCTGTTACGTTGTCCGCAAGGAAAATTCGACATTCGTAAATTCGATACAAAACGCGAATTTCGATAAACATTAATAAAACATTATCATTGGATAGAGAAAAAAATTACCTCTCAAACAAAATTTGTTTTCTTTTAAGTATATAAATTTAATGTTAAAACATCTGCTTACAATATAATATTTCTTCTTTGCGCAATTTAAACATATATAGTCTTATAGCGTGGACATAATTGCTATAACGTTAAAACTTCATAGGGCATTTTTGCTAATAACTATATGATCTACAATATTGTTCTAAGCATATTTTTTATAGTGGCGGCCGTGGCGCAGTGGGTAGAGTGTGTGGCCCATATGCCAGAGAACCCTGGATCCAATCCCACCTGACACAGAAAGTTTTTTTCAATTGAATTAATTTTTCTGTTCGGCCGTCACCTCTCTGCAGACAATGGCAAGTCTCAGAGAGTAAAATCTGCCATGAAGAGCTTCTTCAGAACATAAGCCGTTTGGAGTCGGCATAAAACATGTAGGTCCAGTTCTCGATCATTTTTATTTAAACATTTTCACAACACACAGAACATCGAGAAAGAAGCTCGGTCAAAGTCCTTTATAGAGCTGAAAATGGTCGCTTCGTTTTTTTTTTTTTTTCATATATATATTTATATATACATACATATTTATATATTTAGAGGAGATATTGGCGATTTTGCATTTTTGGTGATCTTTGAACCCTTTTATCTTGTTGCGCGTACATGGTACCATAGTAAACTCTTGATAGGTTCGAAGTTATGCCTCAATTAACAGGTTTGCATCAAAAAGATTTAGACATAATTTTTTAAATTTTTGATTGAAAAAAAAAACACTACTAGGTGAAACATGTAAGTGCTCGGGCATAGTCAAAAGTTATATCGCAGAAAAAAACTAAAGATGCAGAAAATATTGTTTTGATGAGGACTATCCAAAAATGCGTGAAACCCTTGGGGTTAAAAATTCGTTCCACTCTAGTATTCATGTTACCATTAATTACTACCAAACAAATAATTAAAGCATAAATAATATATATAAAAAAAACATTATTACAATTATTATAGAATAACAAATTCTTTTATAATATACTAAAAAAATTAGCTATTATATTAATTACAATACTACAAATAACCATACCCTTTTTCCAACTCCGACACCTTAAACATTTACTTTTGCAAGTAAATTTTCGCTTAAGGGTAAGGGTGTAGTGTACTCTTAGATGTTACTATTACCACCAACTAACTTAACTCACTTTTTAATACATTCTTTATTTTTAATAAACAAAGTACGCTATTACAAAACAAAACAAAATCCTAAACCTCCAACAAAGCCATAATGTCAATAATTTATTGCCAAATAAAAAGCCCAAAATTTTTAAAGTAAACAACAATATTCTTAATAGCTAAAGTCTCAAATTCATGTTCAATGCACTTGGCACCCCTTTCGGTTTCTTCCGCAAGATACTGCATAAGCATGAACGTTACAGCGCGCATTAACCCTCCAGTACTGGAAATCACAATTAGTCTTTTATACTACGTTCACATTGAGAGCTAAATGCGCATTTACGAAATTGAATGTATATATTTGTCTCTTTTACTCTTACAAGGAGCATACGGCCACGCATTCTAAATTGCTAATGCGCATTTCGTTAAATGCGCATTTAGCCCTCAGTGTGAACATAGTATTATACTATGTTCACACTGAGAGCTAAATGCGCATTTAGCTCTCAGTGTGAACGTAGTATAAGTCAAGAATGATAGAAACAAAGATTATGACATCCCGCGCAGAAAAAAAAAATCTTCTGCGCATGTTGGACACATGACGTCACGCCAACTGTGCTCCTATTGGCTAATAATTTACAGCTGTCAAGCTCAAAATATTTGTGTAAACATAACAGTGGGACAATTCATTATTTTTCTCATCAAATTATTTAAAAGCGAAAAACGAAACAAATTTTTTTTTTACTACGTTGTTATTTTATTGAATTTTCTCTTTCTTGCGTAGGTATTTTGAGAAATTTCTTTATTAAGCAACCTCATTCTAAAGTACATTCTACATCTAAAAAAAAGTTTTTTCACTTTTTCATTTGAGTCAATGTCCATTGCTTCCGTCAAATGTTTTTGCAAAAATCCGCTTGTAAGCAATAATTTTTCTCCATTCAATTTCTGAAAAATTGCATCGCATGATTTAAGCGTTTCCATTAACGCATTTGATGGCTTACTTAGCCCACCTTCATTTACGTGGTTTACCCATGAATAGGTAGAGTCCTCCAAAGGATTAATCGCAAGAGTAGGGTTTTCAGTTTTTAATTTGTGGCATATATATCCAGCCAAATTCTCCAAACCGTCATGTTGCAGGTTTTCTAAATCGTTTTCATCATTTTCTTTTTGTAATGCTACTCCTTCGATGCTAGAATTAACAGTCTTAAGTATAGTACCTAAAGAAGATACCATAGAAAGTAAACTCTGTACTATTTAAAATTGTATGTTGAAATTTACCTGTTAAAGAATGATGTATATCTTCTAAATCGGGCGTATCGTCGACTTCGACATTAGCGTTAGTACCTAAAACGCCTTCGTTATACCCCAAAATATTTGATCGAAGTCTATATTTGAATTCTTGACGATCAGGGTGGTCGTGAAGCCCGCCTTTAGATCTTATTATACCAAAAAAATTTTCCAGAACGTCCTGATTAAGTCGATATGTTAAAACGTACTCAATATTATATCGCTCCTTAAGTTCAATATGAAGCATTTTCAAAGCGTTATTTGATTGAATAATGCCTGTGAAATAAGTGAATTACATTTATGTCAAAAATTTTAAAAAGTATTACTAGGCTGTTCACGTTAGAGGTGCAAAGTTTAAATGTAGGAGCAAATTCAAAAACCAATAACAAAAAAAGCCTTGGAAATATTTTGAATAAAAATCAATTTACTTTACATTTGCTATACACAAAAGGTAAACGACGGATATTTTGATGCTGTTATTTAGTTTTTTCTTACATTTTACACTTACACCGCTGACGTGTGTAGTCCTTATATAATTTCATACCTTTTTGAAATGGTAAAAGTGTATTTTTGCCAATCACATGGATCTCTGACATCATTTGCGACATGTTATTTAAGATTTCGTTTTGTGTGTTAAGTGCCAAACCGTATGCGTGGCATCGCTCTCTTGTATCTTGTCTCGGCACTCTTGAATTCATTACGTCAAACCAGTCATTTGTCTAGTGAAAAAAAGTCACAAAAATGATTTTGCTATTAATTGCAAAAATTAAACAAGTTCTTACCAGTTTGAACAATTGATTACATTCGCTCCAATTTTGATTTCTCAAAAATCCTAAGCTGGCAGCTCGCGTAATAGATTGTGCAATTGTATGTGAGAAAAGTTTGGTAGCAAGTTTAACCTTCTGCCTCTCAGCTCCAACAACACTTAAATTATGTGCTGATATTTTATGTGTTATCTTCAAGTCATTGCATTGAAGAGAAAGAAGATTCAAAATTATGTCTTTTTTAACTTCCTTGTTGTTAATAACGAATCCACTGTCAATAAAATGATTTCTCAACAGTTTAATCAAATGTGGAACATCATTGAAAACAAATATTTTTGTGTCGTCGTACAAAAACCTAAAAATTTTATAATTCATGAATTACAACCCGATGGATGTGCATTTGAACAAAACGTACCAAGGCTTATTAAAATCTACTTCAAGTTCATTGTATAGTTTTCTATTTCCACCACCTAAATCGCTTACAATTGCCACAATAATAAAGCCGCACTCCTTCATTGTCTTCAATATATTAAATAAAATTGAACTTGTCATTTGGCTATCGTAATCATAATATATTGGCTGCTTCCATTTTGCAATTAAACCTGTTAATCAAATAGGCAAACGTTAAAGAAAGTTTAAGTTTACGTAAATAACTCACCTCTCAACATTGCGACCTGTATATAATTGGCTGGTGCGAGTGTAGAGTCTGTTGGCTTGTCGTAGCAGTACTTTTTCTTTGCCTTCATTTCGTCAAAGCTTAATACACATAGCTTTTGTTTTTCAGACATTTGGTTAGCGGCAGACAATATTTTTACAACAGGCTCCAAAATACCTGTTGACACGTCTAATTTTTGCGACCATCTTTGCAAAGTTCTCACCGAGGGAAGTGGAAATCCCTTTTTCTTTAAAAATCTGTAGGCCTTGGCACTTGTGGAATACAAAGTGATTGATTGCGAAATATCTGCTTCTGTAAAGTTTTGCCTTTTATCGTCGTTCTTGAGTTTTTTTATTTGGCCTTCAGTAAAAAGGCGTCTCAATGCTTTCTCTAAATTTGCATTTGTGAAACTCAAGCTCTGAACAAGACAAGTCAAATTTTTTATTGTAGCCGCTGATTGATTTTGTAACATTTTCAGCATATCATTCTCCTGGCTTAATGCATCCCTAAAAACGATTTCAAATAAGTATTTATGCACTTTTTAAAAATATATACATACATTTTCGTTTCCAATGCTTTTATGTGTAGTTGTAGAAGACTATTTTCATTATTTTCAGTGGTCTTGGGAGTGCTGTTTTCGTCGCAAGTAATTGCTTCAAATTCATTTGCAATTTCTATTACCATAGGAGTGCTTTCTTCGTTGAAACGGTTGGTTTGCACATCATTTGCAATAGAACTTATCTCTACGGTCGGTACTGCATCCGGTTTCAATTTTGGCGCACGCCGATTGCTAAATCCTATTTAAAATAATTAAAAATGAACTGCAAAATAAAGCAAATTAGTTGTAACTTACCCATTTCAAATTTCAAATTTCTTTCAAAATCCTCCTCCTTGAAATGCATTGAACAAATTCTCTCTTTTTGAGCATTTATATTTTTTCGATTACAAAACACAACCCAAAGTTTTCTTTGCGTTGCGTCCTTCGGAAAACTATAAAAATGTACAGATTTTCCACCAGCTATTGCAAAAAATAATTACATTCCATTAAAAACTTGCATTGTTAGTTTTCGCTCAATATCTCACTTGATTTTTTACTGTTGCTTTGCTTGCATTTGCCCACTGCACACCTCATGTTTGCGTTTTGTTTATTATATTTTTTTAGTTTTTCTCTGTGCTGCAACTTTATAAACACACTTCACTTATCGTTTTTTATAATTTCAATTGTTTTTATATTGTTTGTTTTATGAAATATAACGCGAAATTCGTAAATTATTTCAAAGCCGATGCAAAATATTTTGGCGAACTGTCAAAGTGATTGTAATTGCAGGGTTGCCAACTCTCACATGAGGGCCCATAAAGTCGAGCAACTAATTGAGAAACTGGTAGATAAACTGGCTGCTTGTCAAAAATAAGTCGTGTGTAGGTGAGTTGAGTCGCCCTTACCCCACAAGGGGTTAACGGAAAAGAAGGAGGAGAAGGTGAGTTGATTATCATTTTAAGTTTTTTAACTAGTTGTTTTTTGATAAAAACCAAAAAATCTTGATTTGAGTTCAACTGGCTGATGAGCTGTATTTGTTCTCATAAGAGTTGGCAACCCTTACAAGGGACAAGCTACGTCATCTAACGGGAAATCATGCGCATGTCGTAATCTTATATTCTATCACTCTTGGTATTAGTCATGATTTCCTGCATGAATGGTAGCTAGTGTTAAATGACATCTCCGTGTTAAATTCATGAGTGAAATACATTGTGGTGGTTACAAATAGTTAGTGAGCCGACTTAACTGCTGGGAAGTTACACACTTATTGCAAGAAAAAATAAAGCAACAACAAGCATTTAATGCTTGACTCATTTAAGTCAAGACTATGAATTTTATTCTGGCTATTGAATATTTAAATCTTAAGGGAAGAAAGAGTGCAAACAAGCTAATTAAAATTTGGTTGGTCATGTTTTAAAATATCGCGAAACTAAAATTAAGAATTGGAATTAAAGGTGGAGAATTAGAAATAGAGGTAAAATAATTTATTATAATAAAAGGTAATAAAAGGTCAAGTGTGACCACTTTAATCGCTCCGATTTAGAAGAAACTCGGTAACGTTGTTGTACTAACCGAGTACATAAAAAGTGCAAGAGGAGGACAAGTAAAAATACGGGTTGTTGAGATATTGGGGATAAAAGTTTAGGTTCGAAATATATGCTTTTGATTTATAAGTCAAATAATATCATTATATGAAAAAATTAGTTTTACGTTTTTAAAGGATTTTTTTCGTACTTTCCGATAAAAATATTAAAAAAAAAATATAAGCAATATTTATACCGGAAAAATTTTTTTATTTTTTTTATTTTTTAAGTTTTGGCTAAGTTGGGCATTTTAAATATTTTTAATTGAGCTCAATCGAAAGCTTGATCTTTTTCCTTTAAAAACATATGTACGACATGATGGAACGCGAATAATTATTGAGTAATCTGAATGGTTTAAACTTGCACATCGCAGGCGCACACTGTTTATAAATTTTTTTTTTTTTTATAAATTATTTTATAAATTTGATTTTTTAGTACCCTGGTTCGATTCCCACCTAACATAGAAAGTTTTTTCAATCGATTTAATTTTTCTATTCGGCCGTCACCTCTCTGCAGACAATGGCAAACCTCAGAGAGTAAAAACTGCCATGAAAAGCTTCTTAAGAACATAAGCCGTTCGGATTCGGCATAAAACTTGTAGGTCCAGTTCTCGGTCATTTGCGTTCAAACATTTCACAACACGCACAAACACAATCGATTATAAGAAGCTCGGTCAAAGTCCTCTCAAGGCAGTGATGCCAACTACACATATTACGGATTTCTGCGGATATTTTAGCCTTGCACAGATAAACGGATAAGAATGGAAAAATAAGGTAAATGTACCGATTTTTAATAATTTTTTTTTCACCAAATTTTATGTCTAAATAAATTTGAATCTGAAAAAATTTACAAATCACTCAAAAATATGTTTACATAATTTGTTAAAACTTTGCGCTTATCAACATTTGGAATATTACACGCAAAAAAACTTTTTAAGATATATAATTGTTATAAAATGCAAATAAAGTACTCACAGTCATCAACATTTCCGATTCAAATGTATGATCATAAAACAATATTTTATTATTTCTAAAAAGGTATTAATTTTATTATGATTTTCAAAGAGAATAAATACAGTACTGTTTCCTTAAAAAATATCACTCTGAAAACTGGTTTCTCGAGATTGAGTTCTCCTATTTAAACATGCTATAATATAAAATAAAGTGGCGGCCGTGGCATACTGGTGAAGGTGCGTGGCTTGTATGCGATAGAGCCCAGGTTCAAGTCCCATCTCACACAGAATGTGTTTTCAATTGAATTCATTTTTCTCTTCGGCCGTCACCTCTCAGCAGACAATGGCAAACCTCAGAGAGTAAAAACTGTCATGAAAATCTTCTTGAGAGCATGAGCCGGTCAGAGTCGGCATAAAGCTTTGTAGGTCCAGTTCTCGATCATTTGTGTTCAAACATTTCACAACACGCACAACATAATGCACCATAAGAAGCTCAGCCTAAGTCCTTTCAAGGGCTGAAATGGCCATTTTTTTATAATATTAAAAAAAAGGAATTGAAGCTAAGTAATAAAATACGGTGGGATGACATAACGTTCACGGACATAAGGTCCAAACGGACGTTTGGAACGGACATAATGTCCATGGACATTATGTCTACTTAGCAAAAAGACATAATGTCCATGGATTATGGCCGGACAGAACGGTCCGGAAACGGATTCAATGTATAAGATTAAAGCAAACAAAATGATTATTTTGGTGCTTCAACTAACGTAAAAAATGTTTTATTTACGAAACAAGCATTTTCATCTTATTTTTGGGATAATTTTTTCTTTCTTTAATGTGTAAAACAACATTCCGTAGAAGGGCAAATCATTTTATCATAAAATAATAAATTCTTTGAATTAATGTAAAGAAATTTAACAAATTGTATTAAAAATCGCGCGGTTTTTATCATTTAAACGAGATTTCCTCGAAACTAGTCTTTTTAAAACGGTTCGATAGATAAGTCGAAATCTATTGGTTCAATGTCAATGAATCTTAGTGCATTTTGTTCGTAATTTTGTGTTTTAAGCTTCCCCCCTAAATTCAAGTACCTACTATTTTTTGTTTTTTTTTATTGACAAAAAAGCGCGCGAAAATCTATCTCCTTTTTTAACTTCTCTAACTTTCGCCATCATTTTTAAAAAACCCGCCGGTGCTCGTCCGTTGGGGTGATGTCGAATTAGTGGTCTGTACTTTAAAATGACATTTGATTTTTTTATCTCAGATACATGTGAAAGGCGATACCCATGGAACCGTTTTGGATGTCTTTTTTTAATGTCATTTTATGTCTTCTATATAAAAGCCTGAAAATTTTTTCCAAAAAAAAAAAAAATATATTCATAAAGTACTTTTTATGTACAAAGCTGTATAAATTTGAAAAAAAATAATTGCTCCTTGCATCTAAAAAATGTTTTAAAAAAGCTGTTTTTTTTTTGTGAAAAAGCCCCACACCTAAAAGAGAAAAAAGAATAAAAATAATTTAAAAAATTGCCCCAATTTTGCATTTCGATGCATTTCATATAAAATGATGGGGCTTTTTCCATTTTTCGTTTTGAGGCAATTATTCCTGGGACAATTTTGCACACAGTCGACGAACGGGTGCACTCAACGCAGGCATAATGTTCATTTGGACACTGTCCATGACATTATGTCCGTTTGCGAAGTAGACATAATTTCCATGGACATCAAACGGACATAATGTCCATGGACCTTATGTCGCATAATAAATACAAAACAGTCACCACTCAAAATATACAAATTTTTACCTTTTAAATGTAGAACTATTCGTAGTGATCATGCTTTCTGACTGTAGCAATTTTGTACACATCTTCTTTCTCTATAGTAAAAAAAAAAGTTTTGTTTCATTGTTTTGTATGGAGTTTCTTCTAAAATAAAATTGTTTCCCCTAGAAATTTAAAAATTTTTGGTTGTGACTGTTTTGTATTTAGTGTGCAAAATCATTTATATTAGGAGGTTTCATCATAATTTATGGCCTTAGTTTCTAAAAATTATATTCTAGTTTCTGAACTCATCTCGGGGACCAGTGTTTTTGAGTGAATATTCTGATGACAACTCTATAGAATTTATTCTCTTTGTGATTTTATTGAAAACTTTATTTTTGATTTGATTTTTTACAAGTCATCTTTTACATTTTTTTTTTCTTTTTTGTTGAAGAAAAACAAAAAACTTTAATAATAAATTGTGTGCTATTTTTAAATTTAAAAACATAAAAAGCTTAAAATGCCTTTGAAATGTATTTTAATGTTATTGTATTTTTAACGATTTAAAAAATCTAATGTTCCTTTAAATGAATAAAAGTTGTTTTATTGTTGTTTTTAAATATTTGTACTTTAGCTATTTATTTTCTTTTTTACTTTAAATTACGTCGTTTAATGCAAATTTTGAAAAAAAAAACAAAAAATACAAACAATTTCTAAAAACTATTTACGACTTTAATTGAGTGTTAGTTTTAGCTGTTAGTTTAAAATTAAAAAAAAATTTATATGAATTTGCTTACACGGATTTACACGGATTATTTATATCGCATTTTAGGATTTTTACTCTCTTTGGGTTGGCATCAATGTCCTAAGAGCTGAAATGGCCATAAGGCTTTTTTTTTATTGCGATTAACTACACTCTGTAGTTCCTAAAGAACTAGTGACACGTGTTGTATGGATTGTAAAGTAAAATACACAATTTTATTGATAGTTAATATGAGGTAGATAAATTAAACGGACGATTTATAATAAAACAAAGACATAAAGATGAACAATGAGTAAGAAATCAGTTATAAAAGAAAAAACAGAATTTGTTATTAGGAATATTACATTTCACACTTGTACATTGAGAAGAATGTTTAAAGCAACGAAGTTTAATTGAAGAAGCCAAGATTTTAATTCTCTTAGAAATATTCTTTTATTTCTCAGAACCTTTACACAAAATGAAAGGCGATTATAGAGCCTGGGATCAATTGAATCATAAAACCCCAAGAAATGTTGAAGATTATGCTGTGAAACCAAAGCCAAATTGCGATGATTTATCCTTAGATAAATAAGTCTGTTCGATAAGTATCCTGATCTATTGAAAAAAATGTTCATAACTTTGTAATAATATAAATATTTCAATGGCAAAATGTGACATTGCGATCTTTTAATTGTTAATACATTTCGTCCTTAACGGTAGTTACAGTTTGGTACCATTAACACATATTGACAGCTTCCAATCGATTTTTTCAAAAATGTACGCTCAGTTGTATATCGGATATTAAACACAAGGGCTGTTCGGGTGTTGAACGATCGGGTAACAATTAGCGAAAAAAAGAAAAATTAAATAATGGGTTATTTCGGGTTAAGCAAAGTACAAATTTTAATGTTCACAATTGGTGTTTCAAAGTTTCTTGATAGTGTATTTTATGTAAAATATAAGAATAGTGTTTTTGTAACGGGTTTTCTGTTGTGTTTGACTTTTGAATTTTGTGTTGTAGATGCAGGCTGAATTCCGTGTTGTTTTCCGTGATTTGATGCCTTCTTCAAAATTTGGCTGGGTGGGTGAAAACTGACATTGGCTTCTTCTGCTATTCTGACACGAATGACACGACGCTGGCGCAACGTTGATGCTGCCGAACAAAAACTTCAAGCGGTCGTGCCACTTGTAGGGAGTAGGACGAACGGAAGTGTTTAATATACGCTGGGTTTACGTTTGGTGTAAACGGGGGCCTGCCTCCTTTAAGGTATAAGGAATATCCCGATGAATTGAACTTGGTGAAATGAATTGAACTTTGTGAATGATGAATTGAAATATTTTTCGTAATACTGTTATACCATCCGAAATATATGTTAATTGGAAACCTGAACCGGGCGTTCAGGGTACACATATAACTTATATTACAGAGCTCAACTTTTTGGTACAATATACATTTTTGTTTTGTGCTTCCGATCAATAAATTCAAAAGTCTACGAGCAGACCACTAGGAAATTGATAAAGAAAAATCTGACTTTTTCACAATTAATTATGAAATTTGGAAATATTTCTGTTTCTATTTTTGAAATGGCGATTCAAAGACTCTTCTGAAAAATTTGTTTTTTAAGCATTTCTGTTTTAATATTTATATTAAATATTATTAATTAACCGTTCTTAATCAGTATTTGAAAGCTTTATTAGAGTTCTATGTTATTAATAGAATTATTTAACAGAATTTGAAAGTTTAAAGTATTTTCTTGTTATTAACAGTATTGCCTGCTGTTAATAACAAAATTCTGTTAAAAACGCACTGTTAATAACAGATCTCTGTTAAAACATTTTTTCTCAATTCACCGGCAGCTAACTACACACAAGTGTAAAAATAGTGTTTCGGAACAGTCACCTCCTACATTAAAAAATCACTTCTTTTTACAGTTTATAGTACAAAGACCGCTTATGTCATATATGCAAAAAAAAAACAACTTTTCTTTCATAACTTGCAGAAAAATTTGAACCTCATCTTGAACTACGAAGAATAAAAATAAAATTAAAAAACTTGAAAAAACATCAACTCTCACCAGCTCTACAAAGCGGACCATTTTTCCAAATAAGTCAAAATATTGCATTCGTGAGTTTGAAGTAATTGTTTATCAAACTTCATCATTTGATTTGCGAATTTCCACCACAACAAAATTGATTTTCGTACAAACAAAAAACATGTAGCATTAAGTCAGTTTGTATATGCAAACTATTTGTAAGGATATTGAAAAGTGTTTAATGATGCCCTAGAGATCAGAAATTCACGGTTTTTCTTTAAAGAATTCCATTTAACACACTGGTAAGAAGCCATGCGAACTATTTTGAAGTGTTTAGGTATCAGAGATCTGCAGCAAGTTATTATAAACATAGTTGACTCGAGTATATACGCATTAATTTGGCTTCTACTTCATATTCAGACTTATCAAAAATGTTGAAGCATTCATAACACGCAACTTAAATCCAATGCTTCAAGAGTCATACTCTGACTCACAGTCGAACGTAGTCGGTATGATTCTAACTTCATTTCAATAAGTACAACATGTTGTGAACAACATGCACAAGCACTTCAAAGGAATGATGTGTTTTTCAGGGTTACCAGCTCTGGTATAAATTAAGAATTTTAGTTTGATAAATGCTATTATTGAATTATATATATTATATATATATAATTATATATATATATATATATATTGAATTATTGAGTATATTATTTAATATACGTGAAGTTACTTATATAATTATTTTGCTGAATTTAAATAAACAAACTTTATTAAATTGAAATTTATTTTTATTATTTCTTTTGGAGAAGTTCCCTTTATATACAAGGTGTGTTATTTTACTTTTACACCATTTCGTGAAACGCACAGCGAAATTCTATAAAAAAGTGTTTACTGCATCTTAAAATCCAATTAAATGTATTTCGTTATAAAAAATTCAATGGTAACCCTGCTTCTCTTCTAACAGCGAGCGTAAGTTCAAAAACAGCCACTGCGTTTGACTGGAAAAATTCGCACGCATTCCTAATGAACTATGGGACTTTAGCTTGAGCTATGAGTACTTTGTTTGAGCTATGGGTTTTCGGTATGATTTATAACAAGTTCTTTGATGTTGCAGAGTATTTGGTAGACTTTGACGTTCGATTGACGAATCAAACATTGAACTATGATTTTCTTTCTGTAGCAAGAGTGCTTCGAGTAGTAGTGGTGGTTTTTGTTTGAAGTGCACGCACTACAACTCGGTTTTGCATGAATCACTATAAGTCGCAAAAACGTGACTCGTTGCAGATCTCTGTTAGGTATGCTGCGTGATTAGTGATTACACAACCTGTGTATTATGTTTGAATGCATGAACAATAGATGGAAGACAGATGAAAATTAAGGATTATTTTTATATGGTAAATAAGGAATATAAGTAAAATTAATATCTCATACCAGGCCCGTAGACAAGGGGGCCATTTTAGGTGTTCAAATCCCCCGCTTAGGACCCAGAAAGTATAAAGAAATAACACAAATGAGACTATCAAATTCAAAATGTGATTTTTTTTTTTAGAAAAACTGTGATAATGATGTTAATTTTCTTGAAAACTTCACTTAATTATTGAACATTTTTTTGGCCAAGTGAAAGATTAACTTTGCTTATAAGAGTCATAATCATTATATTGGAATTCATCTCCATAAGTTTGCATATTAAAAAATCAGTTTCAATGCTCAAAATCCTGATGTCCAGTAAAATATATACATGAAATTATACCTAAAACGAATATATTTTTGTAAATTGAAGAAAATTAGCTTGATATTTTTTATGCCATATCTACCCAGCAAACCATAGTTGACGACTATGTCGAAATTCCGACTAATTCGTAACTATTTCGAGCTGTCTTAAAAAATCGTTACAATTTCGATACGCATATATTGGAACAGTTTCACTTTTTATACGCACAAAAATTTAGCCCTGTGCGAAGTATTTCCCAAATAACAGGTTTCGCGAAATCACCTTAAATCTAAATATACTTTTTTCGAAAAAAAATTCTAAATAGAAAAAATTTTTGTAAAACATTTTATACAGTTCAATACATTTGTGATTTGATGATTTTTAATCATGTTACCAAATTTTTTATAAAAAAATTAACAATTACAGTTTTTTAAGCTTCAGAATTATAGCAATATTTTTATTATATTAAAAAATTAAAAACCAATTTGGAAGTTCACAAAATTTTGTTTTAAGTTTTTTTAAATTTGCAAATAATTTAAATATAGGTCCACGACCGATTAAATTCTTAAATATCCAACAAAAAATTGTGTTTCATTCTTTTTATAAAAATTTATCTAGATGAGTAATTATTTTCATGTGATATCTTATATAATTAATTGGGTATGAGATACTGGTGCTGCGCAAAAACCAATTTTCGAATTACGGTTTTTGAAAAATAGTGTGAAATTTAAATATGACTTTTATCGAAATCGATTCCTTTGCTCAAAAAATCTTATTAAACAAAAATATATATAGTAATTGTTACTGGAATTGAATCATGAGAAAATGAAACTGTTAAATTTTTAAAGATCTTAAAATATTTTCTTTTGAATATTATTTAAATTGTCAAAATCGTTTTCGAGAACAGTAATATTTTAGTCCTTAACGATAACTTGAACTAGGTTTAAATAGTTGTACACAAGCTGGGGATCAATAAAAGCTAAGATAGCCAAAAAGAAACCAAATCTAAAGGCTTACATTTTTTTTATCTCCCGTTCATGTGAAATGTCCATAAATGTTGTGAATACAGCTGCACCAGCTGAACTTATTGAAAAATGTTTGCATTGTAGTGTACTCTTAAATGCCACTATTACTACCACCTAAAATAGCTCATATTATTTAACTACATTCATTCTTTTAATAAATTACAAAACAATACAAAAAACCTAAACCTCCAACAAAGCCATAAAGTCAATAATTTACTGCCAAACAAATAACCAAAATTTTCAGAGTAAACAAATTATATTATTAATAGCTAAAAGTATCATATTCATATTTCAATGCACTTGGCACCCTTTACATTTTCTTCCGCAAGATACTGCATAAGCATGAAGGCGACAGTGCGCATTGAGTTACACGCTTACTGCAAGAAAACATAAAGCAACAACAACAAGCATTAAATGAACTATTGTAGTTAACTCACTTAAGTTCAAGGCCATACATTTTTATTCTGGCTGTTTGATATTAAAATCTTAAGGGAAGAAAGAGGGCAGACAAACTAATTACAATTTGATTGGTCACGCTTTAAAAGACCGGGAAACTAAAATGTAGATTTAGAATTAAAGGAGGAGTATTGAAAATAGAGGTAAAATAATTTTAAGAAAAATACTGTTTTTATTAATATATAAACCCCAGATTTTGAAAATAAAGATCAGATTCTAAATCACAACTACAGCGGCGTAAGCCAAAGTTTTGTTTTGCAATCTCAAAACAGTTCGGCATTCTTGCCATCACCCACAGTGGCACGCTGTGCCATAATACACCAAAGTTAATTTCGATGTAGCCATCAAAATAACTCAAAACGAATAACTAAAAAAAGGGATACATATACATATATATATATATATATATATATATATATTTAAAAAAAAAATACCATAGTAGATCCTTAGGTCCATCACATGGCGATCCTGCACCATACTTAACTGGAATTTTCAAGATTAATACGTTACAAACTTCAAAAATTCTCCGAAATAAATTATTAATAGACAAAAATTAAAATCTCATGGACAACAACTTCAACACAATCTTCCAACGTGTAGTGGACCTCATACAGCTACACTCAAATATAGGTGATCACCTTTATGAACCTAAAGCAACAATCCACAACAAAGAAGAACCCCCAAAATACATACTGACACCAAAAGGTGCTGGACCAAAGCCTATATCAATAGAAGAATATAAGCCAAGAAATAAAGCTAATAAACTAACAATTACACAAGAAATCATTCAATAAAATAAATCCAGAGGAGGAAGGAAAGTACTAACAAGACAGAGGATAGCAGAATTATACCGCATAGTTGCGATAACAACCGACCTGAAGTTAAAATATACACTACTGGAGAAAATAAAAGAAGAAAAGAACTACAACAAAAAAACAATAGATGATACCGAACATAACCGCGACTTATCAATATCTTATAATGCTGAATCAAAACAATAAAGAGTCAATCAACATCTATGAACAGATAGATAACAACCTGGGATCAGCTATAACTAAATCTGTCGTACAACAACACACCACTACAATTGCAATTACAGCACTAATAATTATTATCATTATATATATTTTTTATAAAATAAGTAACTACTTTAAATTATATGTACAGAAAAGAATCCTTAGAAATCAAGATATTTAATCAATAAATAAATAAATTACGAAAATGTTAAAATACGGAACAATTTCTAAATATCAAGGATGTTTTGGAATATTATTTAAAAAATACTACACAACATGTAAACATAAAAAAATAGATATTGGAAAAATTACATACATATCTTACTACGACAAAGCTTGGCATCGTGAATGTTTTAGATGCAGCAAGTGTCAGAAAAATTTAATCAAGTCAGGATTTATTGAGTTCGAACCACAACTATTATGTTCATACTGTAAAAACAACAATCACGCATAATATTTATGGAGGAGCTCATAGAAATTTTTAACGAAGTAAAAAAGATTAAAAACAATATAAAAAAAATCGTCAAATAGAAGATACTAAAAAGAAACAGTAGACAAAAAATTAAAATTTTTAGAAAACTACAAAGCTCACTTTCAAAACATTGCAAACACTTTAAATAAATTAAAAGTATACGAATTAAAACAACAACTCAACATATTATTACATGATACTAAAGATCTTTTGTTAAAACATTCGACAGAGAAGATATAAATCATGTCTGACTTTAATATTGAACTAATTTTAAAAACGTTCCAATTTTCAACGGAAATTACAAGGATCTAAATGCATTCCTTACAATAATAGAATTACTAGACGGAACTTACAATACAGAAAACAAAAAGAAATTAATTAACATTCTGTTAACGTTAAATTGAGTCCCAATGTAAAAACAACATTAGGTTACAATGCAAACATAGACACATTCGATAAACTTAAAACTGCACTTACCAAGTCATGCAAAAGCAATTTGACAACTACACAAATACATACACAACTTTCTGCTCTCACACAACACAACAACACGGTAACAAATTTTAAAGACAAACTATTGAATTTAACATCTGAACTGAATAATTTACAGATTAACGATTTAGGTACTGAACCTTATGACGCCCAAAGAAATTTGATCATGAAGATGAACGAATCTTATGCGCTAACAATCTTCAAAAACGAAAAACGTAAAAACAACGAACCACTTAATGTATTTCAACTCAAACAACAATTCATATAACAGACGACAAATGAACAACAATTACAACAATCAGTATAGAAGACAACAAGATAACAGAAACAAAAATACACGACTACAAAATAACAGAAACAATAATACCCCTGTCGGAAAATCAACTAATTTAAAAGTAGTCGATAAAGTAGTTTTTTGTCAACCACAACTAGTTGAAATTCGGACTTTTTTCCATAGAACGAACTAACATATTTTGTATGGTGATGTCCGCTAAATAAGTCAATTGGCTTTCGTCTGCATATATTTTCAACTACTTGTTAAATTAGTTAAATTTAAATTATTTTTTAACTACTTTAAAATAAATCACTTGATCATTTCTTAAATCATTACTGATGACCTAAAGTTATAAATAAATAAATATATATTAACTTGTAATCTAATAAAAATTTGAAATTACAACATGTCAAAATCAGAGTACCTAGTTGCCGCCTTAATATAATTCAAAGTAGTTTATCAATCACTTGTTTTTGAGTAGTATTTCAATTACTTCATATATAATGCAATAAAAACTATTTAGAATTGAAGTGGATGCCGCCTTAATATAATTTAAGGTAGTTCATATACTGGCTTATAGTTAGATTGTTCCTATAGGGACATTTATGCAACGACCACATAACTACAACGCATACAGATATAACCAAAATAATAACAATATAAATTTTAACAACAGTCGAAACAATTTTAGAAATAACCAAAGAAATAATAGCCAAAATACGCAAAGAGGCAATTTTGATTATAACAACACCAACAGAAATTTAAACAATAGAAATTATAATAACAGAATGTACGTCTTTAATAATGAAGACCAGGGAAACGACGATCGCTCGGAGATCGCCACAGAAGATCATCCGGGAAAGCGCAATTAAAAATATACAAAATATCGGATAATACAACAAACTATATAAATTTAACATGCAGCGATACAAATAAAAATTTAAAATTTTTAATCGACACAGGTGCAGATATTTCAATCTGCAAAATTGAAAATATAAATAATGATACAGACTTGGTGACTAGAGAAAAATGTAAATTAACAGGTATAACAGAGGAAGAAACTTTCACTTTAGGTTCAATAAAGTTGAGACTCAATTTACAAAACCTTAATATACAACATATTTTCCATGCCGTAGACAATGAATTCCCCATTCATACTGACGGTATTTTAGGTAGAGACTTTTTATCAAAATATTTATGTAAAATTGACTATGAAACACATTATGAAACTTATGAAACACACACACAACAAAAATTCAACAATTGCTGTAAAGTTATTTTCTGCGTACGACCGCAATCACTTGTTTAAAGCTGTTTCTGCTTTTCGCAAAATCAACAAGCGGCAGCTATTACTCAGTGACATTGGGTATGGTGGAGGTGGGTCACTGTACTTGCACGAAGGTTTGACCAAAACAAACCGCGCAATCTTGCTTTATGCAAATCAATTAAAGCGTGAGAGCCGGTTTGTTGCTGTATTTACGTTGCGTGGTAATGTTTATTTAAGAACATCTCGAGATGGTGAGGCGAAATTAGTTCATAACAAAGAGCACGTTGATTGCATCGCTGGAACATGAAGCTGATCATTAATTTTGTTTTTATAATTATAAAAATAATTATAAAATATTAATCTGCTTATATATAAGCATCTGTTAATCTGTCCTTTTAGTTTTAACCTTTTTTTTCTCACTATCATTAGTAGTGTACCGAGTAATTCTTTCTTACTTTTCACACTTTATCTTCAATAGTTGTTTTCCTTATCCATTTTATTTATCTTATACATTTAATTTATTGTTCTATATCTTAAACCTGTTCAAAGCTTCTTCTGTTTGTGACAAATCTTGACACATTCTGATGGTTCGTCTATTGGTGTTTATGATAATTATAAAGCCTTAATTAATATTTTATGTAATCAGAGTAGTGGTTTAAATGTAATACTTTTTAATGCGCGTAGCTTAAACGGAATTAAGCTTGATCAGGCTAGATATATTTTTGAAAATTCACCAGTTGATATTGTGTGTGTTACCGAAACCTGGTTCAAGAGGGATATTCCTGATTCTTTTTATAATTTTAATGGATTTAGACTTTTCCGAAATGACAGAAGTGGCAGAAGGGGAGGTGGTGTTGCTGTCTATTGTAACAGCCCTATTCTGCTTGTTAACTTAACAAGGAATTGTAAAGGAGGTATTGTTAATGTTATTGTTATGTAATGTAAATATTGGTATTCTTAAAAATCATTTACAATATAAAAGCTCGAAAAAGCTTTCAAAGTTCACCATGCGTGGTGAAAATCAAGTGTCAAAAAACAGCTGTTTTTTATTTATGTTTGGCATTTCTTTCATCTATTTGCTGCAGCAAACGAAATGGAAAATATTACGAAGTAAGTGATTTTCAGATTAATTACTTATTTATAATTTAATTTGATATTTTTAATAGGAATCCTAAATTCGAAAGAACAACGCAGGAGCAGCTGCTGTTCTTCATTGAATTTTGCCGGCAGAATCCCCAACTTTTGGCCGGAAAAAACACCGCAAAATCACCGATGGTGTTGCAAAATTTGTGGGCGGAGGTTGCTGCAAACCTGAACGCGATGAGAGGCCCAACAAGAACCCCAGCTAAATGGAAAGAGGTAACTAACAAGTGTGTTTATATGTAGCGTTTAATAAATTTTGTAAACTTGCAGAACTTAGGCGTTTGGAAGAGTCAGCTGCGTGCTCGCGCGCGAAAAAAAAAAAGTGAGCAGCAACTTACTGGTGGTGGCCCAAGCAGTAGCCGAATGCTCACTGATTTTGAGGAGCGTGCTTTAAGCACATTCGGTGCTGCTGCTGTTGATGGTGTGCCAGGTATCGTCACCTTGGGAATAGAGGTAAGTAAAAATAAACAGAACTTTTAAGTGAAGCTACAACATTTTAATTTTGATTTTTAGACATCTTTGCAAACAGCCATGGTTGAGGAGGCTGATTCGCCGGTAACCGTCAGCGTGGGCTCTGCTTCGCCAGGTGCCGTAAGCTTCGGGTCCAGCTCACCACTGACTCCGAGCATCTGGCCCTGTTCGCCAGCAGCCGAGAACGTACGGGAAAACTCACCAGCGGCTACGATTGTGCGTCCAATTTTGCCGAGTGCAGCGTTCTTCGGGGCCGGCTCCCCATCAACCGTGAGTCTGGGGCCTAGCTCACCAGGAACTGTATCCCAGCAAGAAGCTTATGCCATGGTGATGCGCAGCATCGAGCAGAGAGATGCGCGGGATGAGCGCATGCTGCAATTACAGCTTGCCACCTTGGCAGCGATAGAAAAACTTGCCACTGCAATTGCAGAATTGGCAGCCAGCCAAAAAAATAAATAAAAACTGAACTTTTTAAAATTGAAAACACTTATCATTTTCAAAATGTATTTATTTATGTGAAATTTTTGAATTTTTTAAATATTCACATATAAATTGATAGCACTATATTTTATGTTTTTTGAAGATTTGATAGATGCAGTGTTAGTAGTTTATTTTATTTTAAAGAGTAGAAATATATCTGTTGCGAATGATCTCTCCTTCTCTTAAGTGGCTAGTGACGAGAGTTGCTTCTACTGATGAGTTGCTTCTACTGAATGAAGTCTCCGGTTCTACAGTTTCCACTATTTCACTTCCATCAATGTCAGCAGGCGCTCCTGCCTTCATTGCGATGTTGTGCAAAATCATACAAGCATTGACAATGTTTGCTGCTCTTTCATGCGAATAATGGAGCACACGCTGCTTAGACAAGCATCTGAACCGGGACTTCAAAACACCAAACGCCCTTTCGACGGTATTACGGCTCTTTGCATGAAGCTTGTTGAACTTTTCCTGTTTGACTCCATGTGGCTCAGCCAATGGTGTGAGAAGCCAAGGCTCGAGAGGGTAGCCTTGATCACCCAAGAGCCATGTGTCGCGTTGAGAAGTGTGATATCTCATGAGGTGTGTTTTGACGAATGATGTTGCCCAAATGCCTGAATCATGGCACGAACCTGGATATTTTGCATTCACAGATGTAAATACTAGGCGGTGATCGCAAATCAGTTTTGAAAAAATACATGTCTGAATGAAATGTATTCTGTAAGCGATTTGGATTAAAAGCAAGAAACTTACCGCTTCAACATTTATACTGTAGTATCCTTTTCGGTTCATGTATAAACTCAAAGGTGTTTCAGCACTATTTGCAGGTGGTGAAACGATTGCCACATGAGTGCAATCAATGCAACCAATTGTACTTTTAATACCAAAGCTTCGGTGGAATCTGCAAGTTCCACAAGAAAGAAAGAATAAGTACAAGCCAATATTTAGAACATCTTTAAAAAAATACCCTGTTTTAATTGCAGCTTGCTCTTCCAGAGTGGTTGGAAATCTCACTTCATTTCCTTTGACTCGAATAATTAGTTTTGCCATTTCATGTAAACTGCGGGAAACTGAAGACTGGCTCATTGGCTGGACACAATGATTACCAACGCATTTTTGGTAAGAACCGTGTGCAAAGAAGTAAAGTGCAGTCAAAAGTCTTACAGATAATGGTATAGTTGTACATTGAGTATCAAAACGAGATAACTCCTCAATGAGATTCCAGCATAGTGTCTTCTCCAGTCGAAAGTCCTTCACAAACTGATTGTCGCTTAAAGAAAATGGGTCGTTTTCATCCCGAAGGCGTTTTAAATAGCGCCGTCTTTCAATTTTTTCTTTTCGTTGATCTTCTTCAGCATAGTTAAATTGTAATTTCACAATAACAAGCACAATTAAACCGATCAAGCACTAAATTTTATTTTCACAACAATTTTTCTTTAGCTCAATACTGAAATGTCACTTGTTGTTAAGATACTTTCTGACATTAACAAAATAGTAAAGAAAAGAGCTTTTAAATTTTCACCAGAATACGAAACATTAACAACTTGTTAATATTAACTATTTTGTTAATGTGGTGAGCTTTGTTAAGCTGGTAGAATAGGGCTGTAAGTCTAGTCTCAATGCTAAGTTTGTGAATAAATGTAATGATGGGTGCGAGTTTATTAATGTTGAAATATTCGATAATCATAAAAAAATCTTAGTCTCTTGCGTATACAACCCTAATTAATGCTTTAATCCTGAAATATTTTTTACTGACATTTCTACAAAAGTCATTGACTATGATTTCTTCTTTGTTTGTGGTGACTTTAATATCAATTTATTACGGAATGCCTCTGCAACAGACAATTTTTACTACCTGTCAACTTTGAGGGGCTTAAAAGTAGTTAATTCTGATATTTCCCCTCGTTATATGCAAGATTGTGAGCCTAGTTTGCTTGATGTTTGTTTAGTTTCTGATGTTTCTTATGTTCTAAAGTTTGATCAAATGAGTTTTTTGTCTGATCATGACTTACTTTTTTGTTGTCTTAATATCAATCTAAGGAAAACTTCGCAGGTCAGTTTCTCTTATCGTGACTACAAATCAACTGATTTATCTGCTTTAAGTCGTGAATTATCTGGTATGAGTTGGATGGACTGCTGGTTTTATAGCTCGGTAGACGATAAACTATGAGTTTTCATGGATCAATTTAATTACTTATTTTACCGTCATGTGCCTTTACGCTCAATTCAAATTTCTAATAACTCATGTCCTTGGTTTACAAATCGTGTATTGTCTGCTATAAAATCCAGGAATAAACTCCACTCTAAATGGAAAAATAATCGAACAAACGATTACTGGGACAAATACAGGAGAGCTCGAAATTATGCTTCACTCATGGTTAGACAAGAAAAGAAAAATTTCTTCAGTTCTAAATTTAATTCAAGCTTAAATTCAAAACAGTTATGGCAAAATATAAAAAAATATAGAGTGTTCAGTAAGGAGGCTAGTGTGTGTAATTTGGATCCGGACTTACTTAATAGCTTCTTTTTGTCTAATGGATGCCCAAGTCCTCCTCGGGACATTTCCTCAGACAGGATATTTAATGGCAACAACGGCGTGTTGACAGCTCAAGCAACTAATTCTCCCTTGCCCTCTTTTGAATTTTCATCAGTCAGTGAGGATTATGTAGCTAAATGCATAATAAAAATTGTTTCCAATGCAGTAGGGATTGATGAAATGCCAATCAGATTTATTAAATTAATTATTCACTTTATCTTAGCGCCCCTCACTCTATTGCTTGCTCCCGTTTCCCAGAATTATAGAAAGTTGCCACGGTATGCCTGTAGCTAAATCTACATCTGTCTCTGATCCCAAAGACTTCAGACCTATTAGTATACTCCCTGCTCTTAGTAAAGTTTTTGAACGAATAATGACCGATCAAATTTCTGAGTACCTAAATACGAACAACCTTTTGTCTCCATTGCAATCTGGTTTTCGCTCTGGTCACAGCTGTTCGACAGCAGTAACGAAAATATTGGATGACATTAGAGTATCATATGATAAAAATCTTGTAACTCTTCTTTGCCTTATAGATTTTTCCAAAGCTTTCGACTCTGTGAACCACAATCTGCTTTGTTATAAGCTTAAACATTTTTTGAAGCGAAGCTTTTTACTCCTCGTTCTGTGATTTGCTTGGAGTGAAATCTGAAAAATTTTCGACAGATTTTTTCTTGGAATTTTGATGGTTTCTTTGTTGCTAGCGCTTATTACAACAAGAAAATTTAATACTTTAATATTAAATACTAAAAATTTGTTTTGGTTCCCGTGGGGATCGAACCCGTGCCCTTTGTAACGATAGCCCAGCACACTACCCACTAGGCCACAAAGACCTCTGAGAAAAGGTTGTTAATTTAATCTTAGTAATAACAGAAGCTATACTGCAGTAGATCGTCACCATCTATCAATAGATAGAGGATTGTGTATTTTCTATGCTATAAAAATTTGCTTTTATTTGCCACAAGGTGTCTCCAGCATCGGTGTGTTTGTATTGTGAATGCGTTTGTGGTGTTGTTGGCATAGAGTATAAATTATTATGTAGAGATTGCATCAACTCTGCTAAATCTCTGGCATGTGTTAACAGAGGTTAACAGAGTGTTTTTTTTCATGTTTTTAAGTGAAATGACTCTGTTAACACTGTTAGCAGAGTTGATGCAATCTCTAGATAATAAAATACACTATGTTTTAAGCGTCAAAAAATAGATGATATCAATAAATATGGAATTGACAAACGCATGCATGAAACCGGAAAGGTATCTAAAATGTTTGTTAAATTTCGTTTCGTGTGCGTTCTTATTTTTGAAGCGAAGTTTTTTTAATCCTCGTTCTGTGATTTGCTTAGAGTGAAATCTGAAAAATTTTCGACAGATTTTTCGCTACGCAGTAAGCTGTTGAAGAAAAAAATTTGTTCAGTGCAGCCAAGTTCACAACCATGTGTGGAGAGTTAAAATGGAGAGTCGCTGGCATTATATGCCCGCATTTGTAATTAGCGTGGAAGTTTATAATTGGCGTGGAAGCAGTAAATAAATATTTTTTTCTGTAGATATGTAATTATTTTATGTTATTTTAAATTTTTGAATTTAAAAGTTAATTTATTAAAAAAAAAAAATTATTAAGCTATCAAATTTATGTAACTGCGAAAAAGCTTCGCTTCTCTCGTGTGTCCAACGACGCACCTGTGTTTTTTTTTTATTTTAGTGACAGTGCAGTTAAACTAGTATCCAATTACCTAGAAAATAGAATGCAGAGGGTTAAAGTTAGTAATAATTTTTCGACCCTTTCCAGTGTTTCTGCCGGTGTACCCCAAGGATCCATTTTGGGTCCTTTACTTTTCTCTATTTTCTTAAATGACGTCTTCTCTGTTTGTAAATATTCAACCGTTAATGCCTACGCTGATGACATTTAGCTATACAGTGGCTCCAAGCCAAAGTCGGACACCATAGAAAAAATATTTCCTGATAAGATATATTTAAACGGAAGAAAGTTTAAAACAAAAGACTAATGGTTTTTCAAAACATATATTTTTACTCTTTCAAAAACAATTAACAAAATATTAAAAATATTCATTGTACGAAAATATTTAGGCTATATATTAAAATAGTAGAAAAAACATGCGCAAGCTAAACTCGGACAGTGGCAACCCTGCGTTTAATAAATGCAACCATGCAGATTAATCGGTACCAACTTCAAGTCAAATGCTTAAGTAGCTAACGGGATTTCCAACGACGGTTTATTTTTTATATTCAGTTCGGAAAAAAACATTGCTAATTAAAAATGTCAAGACAAAGAGGTCAAACCAGTATTGAGCTTAGAAAATTGGTTATAAAGCATTCCAGCGATGGAAAATCTGTGCGCGAGATAGCTAAAATTGTGGACAGAAGTCATTCTACTGTGCAAGACATAATTAAGCGGTTTAAAACTAATAAGCAGGTGGAAAACAAGCCTAAAACTGCCCTCAATAAGATTTTTAATGAATCGGATAAGCGATATTTGTTGCGTAAAGTTAAAGCTGATCCTTTTCTTAGTGCACCAAAGCTAGCTATCATGGCTGAAAATGAGTTGGGAAAGAAATCCAGTGCCTCAACTATAAGAAATATGCTTCACGGGGCTAATCTTAATGGTAGAAAAGCCCGACAAAAACCACTGATCAGCAAAAAAAATCAAATCATCCGGTTAAAGTTTGCAAAGGAGCATGAACATAAGGACTTTTCGTTCTGGAAAAACGTATTGTTTACAGACGAAAGTAAGTTTAACATTTTTGGGTCCGATGGAAAGCCTTATGTTTGGAGAAAGCCAAATGAGGAACTGCAACTGCGGAATCTAAGACCAACTGTCAAACATGGTGGCGGATCGGTTATGGTTTAGGGCTTATTTTCAGCATCTGGACCAGGATCTTTGCATTTCATTGAAGGGATAATGGATCAGAATGTCTACCTTGACATTTTAAAAGAAAATTTACCAAGAAGTACTGATAAATTGGCTCTTCGAGATGATTGGCATTTTTATCAAGACAATGATCCAAAGGACAAGGCTTACAGAGTGCGATCTTAGCTACTTTTTAATTGTCCCCATGTCATGGAAACACCACCCCAAAGTCCTGACCTCAATCCAATCGAACATTTATGGGACCATCTTTACACAAAAATTCGAGAGTATCCAGTTTCCAGCAAAAAAGAGTTGAAAACAATCTTGCTTAAAGAATGGGGAAAAATTCAACCTAGTTATTGCGAAAAATTAGTAAAATCAATACCTAACCGATTGAAGATGGTTATTCAAAATAAGGGCCTTCACACGAAGTACTAGTTTTAAGAACATTTTTCATTATTTTTAATAAATTCTTCGCTGTCCGAGTTTGGCTTGTGCTTTAATTTTCATATAAGTTTTTGTTTCACCTGAATATTTAACTACAATGAATTAAATAATATGTTTTGTTTACTTATTTTGAAAGTGTAATAAATAAGTTTTTGAAAAACTTTTTAACATTTTTGTCTACTTGTTTTAGTTCAAATATTTTTAGTGAGAAAAACATTTTGGTATGGTGTCCGACTTTGGCTTGGAGCCACTGTACCTCTCTCGAGCTACTGGTCTCTTAGAGGACTTAACTTATAGATTAAACTATGATCTGGCATTGCTGAACACGTGGGCAGTCACTAACTTACTTTTTATAAATCCCTTAAAATCTAAAGTGCTACCAATTGCAAGGAATGACTCATGCTTTGTGGATATTCCACCTTTGTTAATAGGAACTGATAAATTGGTTGTTGTGAATAAAGTGAAAAACCTTGGTTTCATAATTAATTCTAGATTAACTTGTACTGACCACATTCATAACATTATAGGCAAAATCTATGGTACTTTGCGTTATTTACGAACTTCTTCTGACTTTATCCCTCTTGAAACTCGTCGTATGCTTGTAGTACAACTAATAATGCCACATATTACTTTTTCAGATGCTGTCTATAGTCAGCTTGATTCCCAGTCGCAGCATAAACTCCTTGTGGCGTTTAACAATGCTGCAAGGTATGTCTTTAAAATCCAACGTTTTGACCATATTTCGTTGAGAAGTAAAGAAATTCTTGGGTGTGGCTTGGTTCAATACTTGAATATGCGTAATATTACATTTTTACACAGGCTTATTAATACACAATGCCCAGGGTATCTTTATGAGAAATTACAGTTTTTTCAATCAGTTCGGTCTACCAACATCATTGTTCCCAGACACAACTACCTCAACAGCAGTAGATTTTTCTTCATAAGCACCATTAGACTTTGGAATTCATTACCCAACTATTAACAACAATTTACTTCTAGATGCAGCTTTGAACATGCGATTTATAACTACTTTAATTCTATAGATGGATAATTCAATCTTTAAATTTATTCTCTATCTATTTTTCGTGCTGGCATATCTTTTAAACGTTTTTTTCTTAATTAATTTTTTTTTTTTTAATATTTTTTTTTTCTTTTTCCACTTTAATTATTTCTTTTCATTTCATTAAGTTCTCTTTTTAAACATTAGTGTTCAATTTAATTAAATTTAACCTACATGCTAAATTTTAATTTCTTTTTATATTTTAAATTCACATAGTTATAAGACAAATGTTAATTATGCAATAAATAATAAGTTTATAAATATGATTCACCTCAATTGATGTACTATTAAAGACTAAGTCTTATTGTACAAATATTAATTAATTAAAATAAATTAAATAACAAATTAAATAAAAATACACTCATAATAATACTAAATGACAACGACATAGTAACACCTTTATACTTAAATAAAAACGCATTTAATACAGTCAGAATACCACCCAGAACAGAAATTATTGCACCAATAAATTTAACCTTAGATCAGGATAGCGTTATTTTGAATGAAGAAATTCAAACAGGAGTATTTATAGCAAATTCTATAGTTCCATCAACAGGAATATGTCACGTAAAAATATTAAATACAACAGAAACAGAAATAAGAATTAATAAGCTAACACCGAAACTCAAACCTTTATCAGAATACTCGTATTTTAAACAAGACACACGTCAAAATGAAACAAGATTCAAAAAACTTGTAAAAGAATTAGACATAGACACAAAACATCCACTAATAAATATCTTTTAGGATTATCAACATATATTTCATTTAACAAATAAACAGTAAACAATTTTTATACAAAACATCCACTAATAAATATCTTTTAGGATTATCAACATATATTTCATTTAACAAATAAACAGTAAAAAATTTTTATACACAAAAATTAGCCACAACAGATAATACACCCACATAAAGAGTCCGTTATTTTTGAAAAAGCAAAAAAAGGAACTACTGAATTTTTTTTTTTTTTTTATATCATGTGTTTGATCGGGCTTTTTTGGTCTTATTATTTTTCAAATGCAAATAAAAAAAACAATTTTTATTTCATTTTTTTTTCCTCCGACGTTTCGCTGGTTCTTTTTCCAGCATCTTCAGGGATGAATTTTTCTGAATATTTTCTCAAATTTCTTTTTTTATTTGAATGTGCAATCCTTCCGATTAATAATGGAAAATAATTTCATTCAAATGGCTGCCTCGGCTGGCCATGCAGTAGCCTACACGATCGGTCCAATTTTTAAGCACATTATCGATTGTGTGCAGCTGTATTTCACCAATGGCTTCACGAATATTGTCCTTTAAAGCGTCAATTGTCTCTGGCTTGTCGGCGTAACACTTATCTTTGAGGGCACCCCACAAATAATAGTCCAACGGTGTCAAATCGCAGCTCCGAGGTGGCCAAACGACATCAGCTCTGCGGCTGATAATGCGATCTTCAAAAACAGGGCGCAAAACATCGAGTGTAGCTTCGGCTGTGTGGCACGTAGCGCCGCACAGTGTGACGAGTGTGGACAAAATTAACGGAAGAAGTAAAATCATCATTTTGAAAAACTAAATATGCAGAATTATAGAAAAAAGTCCAAATAATGTGAATTTAAAAAGATTTTACGATATGTTTTTAGATGTAGAAATGCCACACCTCCAAAGTTGGTTCGAAAATTTCATGAAATTTCATGAAATTTCATTTATTACAGTTTAGTACTGCATACTTTTTCGTTACGCAAAAATTTTAATGTAATTAATACCCAGAACTTTGTTTTAGATATATTTTTAAATGTTTAGGCTGAAAACAGTTTGTTTATCATTGCTAAAAAAAAAAAAATTAGTATGGGGAAAAAGGTCCTTGAAAGCTTTAAAAGTCACAAGTTTGAGTTACTAGACAATTTAGTAACATATAATTTTTTTATTATTTTTAATTTAAGAATATGTAAAATTAATCTATTTTCAACATTTTCCTTGAATTTCAGTTACATTTATAAAGAAACAAAGAAGTTATAGCCGTTTTCTTGGACCATGTTTTAGCAAAAAAACGCTAATTTGTATGAAAAAAAAACAAATTTTTCCAAAAGTTTGAAAGAAAAAACCCAAAAACCGTCATTTTTAATTTTTTTTATTTTCAAGTATGTTTTTTAAGAACACTTTATTTAAACTGTGCCAAAAAATTGGCTGCTCGTTCGTAATAATAAAGAAGTTATGGCTATTTTTCTGGACCGTGTTTTAGGAAAAAAACGCCAATTTGTATGAAAAAAAGACAAATTTTTCCAAAAGTTTGAAATGAAAAACCCAAAAACCGTCATTTTTAATATTTTTTATTTTCAAGTATGTTTTTGAAGAACACTTTGTTTAACCTGTCTCAAAAAATTGGCTGCGCGTTCGTAATAATAAAGAAGTTATGGCCATTTTACTGGACCATGTTTTAGCAAAAACAAAACGCCAATTTGTATGAAAAAAAAACAAATATTTCCCAAAGTTTGAAGCGAAAAACAACTTCCTATTTGATATTTTTTTCAAGTATGTATTAAAAGAACACTTTATTTAAACGGTCCTAAAATTTTGGCGGTACCTTCGTAAGAATGAAAAAGTAATTTAACAAACTCGGTTGAAAAAATGCTCTGGACACATGTTTCGTTAAAAATGTAGATACGAAAAGAGTTATTAAAGATATTAAAAGTTTATCTTTTTGTTTCTGGCAATGCTCTACATTATTCTTACCCTACACTTGTTAATGTGGCATATTAAATTATTGCTTACATTTATAACTATGTTTGATGGCATTAATATGAATACAAATTGTTGATTATATTACCAAATTATTTGCTTTATATATAATTATTTAATAAAAAACATTTATTTTATATATTTAATTCTTAATTAAAATGCCATAACCCTAATAAAGGAATGTAATAATTTTTTTGCAATGCTTCGTACGGCATAAAAAGATTCGTTCAGGCTTATCCTTTTTATAACTAAAACAACCGTTGTCTTTAAAATAAAAGACAAAGCAAAGCAAAAAAACAAGTGAAAAAGCAACAAACTAAATTTAGTAAATAAAACCAATAAATAAACATAAATTTATTAAGGAATTTTTTTAAAAGTAAGCAAATTATTATTATAATTAAGAGCGGGCACGTAACAAAAATATTTAATCTCTTAGTGTCTCATCCAATTCAAATAATTGAAATTTTTGATGAGTGGATGAAATCGAGAGCTTCTGATTTTAAGGAAACCACAGTGAAGATAATAAGTTTTATAAAAAACAGAACAGAGTTGGATTTGGATGAACTCGATAAACAAGTGAGATTGATACAAGCTAAGTTTGCAGCCTTGTGGTCTCGCAGCCAGCGACACAGATCAAGATTTGAATCCAGCAATTCCGTATGGTTAAGAGCAATTTTTACACCGGCGTTAAAAAAAAGTTCGGTGAGTTTGTTTTGTTTTAATTAATTTTTATAATGTTATAATTATTTTTTCAATAGGTTCATGGTGCAAACAGAGCTACAAGTCAACATCAACCACGTATTGAAGAGGTAACTTTGGTAAAATTAGAGATGTTGTTTTTGTTGAAATCGCAATTTCGAGTTAGGTTGGTCCTGAGACAAGCAAGCGACAGCCAAATTTTATCGCTCATTTTCGTGAAGAACGTCATAACACAAAAAATGCAATTTTTGAGTTAAAGATGCAGAATTATTCTCTACATCATGTTACATATTGTGTAAAAATAATGGATACTCTCCGCGTGAGAATAAAAACAAATAATTTCTTTCCTGCAAGGCTGGAGTAAATTGAAAACTTTAAACGCGTTTTCTGCAGAATGGCTTTTTTTTAGTTATGGCGTTCTTCACGCAAATGAGCGATATTAAGATCATAGAATGATACTCAATTGCCTCAATATCTGTAAGCATTGAAGGCATTGAAATGTTATTGGATATGGATATTTCATTATTTATAATCCCCAGAAAATACATGTATATATATGTTTTAAATTTAGGAACCAAGCACAAGCAGGGGAGCTTCCGTAGTTCCTACATCTGTCAGAGGAAGAAGAAAGGTGTCATATGAAGAAGGGTCTGAAAAGACAAAACGACGAATGGTTCAAAATTTGATTGATTCAAACTCACCTGATAAAATCCAACACGCGGCTAAAGTGTTGAAAAAGGACTGTGAAAGGTGTAATACGCGTTCATCAATAAGTGATGCTCTTGCGTTATACTATGATTTGAATCTTTCCGTTCGAAAGTACAACGTTTTGCGGTCAATAGTAAATGCTATTCATAAGGACTTTTTTCCAAGCTATTATGCTTTAAAGAAAGCTAAAAATTGTTATCTACCAAAGCCTTTCATAACATCTGATATTTCAGCGGAAGTTCCTTTACAAAACTGGCTTTGTAAGACTGCTTCAAGCTTATTGGAATTAAGTGAAGTTAACAGAAATATGGAGGTAACTTTATAGTGTAAATGGGGTTTCGATGGCAGTTCGGGACATAGCACATACAAACAGGTATTCTCCAATGAAAACAGTACCGATGAGTTTCTTTTTATTGTTGCTTTAGTGCCTCTTAAAATATTTGAGAATAGCACCCAAAACCAAATATGGACTAATGTGAAACCCTCTTCAGTGTTATACTGCCGGCCAATTAAATTCATTTTTATGAAAGAAAATCGGTCATTAATACTTCAAACTGAAAAGGATATAGCACAACAAATAGAGAGACTATCTAAATTTACAGCTGAAGTTAATAACTACAAAATTGAAGTTACTTATAAAATGAATTTAACGATGGTAGATGGTGCAGTAACAAATGTACTGGCAGAAAATCGATTCGCAAGTACTTGTTTTCTTTGCGGTGCAACTCCATCCGTAATGAACTCTTTTCATGTTATGTCCAGAGCAGTAGAAGAAAAATATTTTATGTACGGTTTGTCCACATTACATGCGTGGATTAAGATTTTTGAGTGCTTGCTGCATATTGCATATAGAATGGAAATTAAATGCTGGAGAGTTTCTGACTACAACAAAACCATTTTTAATGAAACAAAGCTTAGAATTCAAAAGGAATTCAGGCAACAGATGGGCTTGACAGTTGATAAAGTAAAAACAGGTTATGGGACATCAAATGATGGTAACACAGCCAGAAAGGCTTTTTCTAATTCTGAACTGTTTGCTTCTATAACTGGCGTAGATATCAAGCTTATACAAAATTTTAGCTTGATATTGCGAACACTTTCTAGTGGTAAGGTTATAGTCCAATCGCCTTTTGAGCAATTGCTTAACGAAACATTTAAAATATATATTGAAAAATACTCTTGGTACTACATGCCCATGACAGTCCATAAAATTTTAGTGCATGCGGATCAAATAATCAAAAATTTCGATTTACCAATTAGACTGCTTTCAGAAGATCCCATTATTCTTTTCACAATCCACACCTAAAATTGAAATAACGAAACTGAAATTACAAAATATTGACTATACACCTTTGCTATAAAATAACTATACCTACCATGCTTTATTGATCTGTTATAATTTTTTTGGTATATATACCATATTATCGATTTCGGTTATATGGGTGGTGGGCGTAATATGCGAGGTGGGCATAATAGTCGGCCGATAAAATTTATTTATACATCAATTATTTGTTGCTGCAAAATAACTACGCCTGCCAAATTTTATTGATCTGGAATGATTTTTTTGGTGTATACACCAGATTACCGATTTCGGTTATATGGGAGGTGGGCGATATAGTGGGCCGGTTGAATTCATTTTTACATAAATTATTTGTTGCTGCAAAATAACTACGCCTACCAAATTTTATTGGTTTGGTATAATTATTTTGGTAAATATACCAGATTACCCCTTTCGGTTATATAGGAGGTGAGCGTAATAGTCGGCCAAATTAATTCATTTTTATATCAGTAATTGGTTGCTATAAAATATCTAAGCCTACCAAATTTGTTTGATCTGCGATAATTTTTGAGGGAAATATACCAGATTACCCTTTTCGGTTATAAGGGAGCTGGGCGTATTATGCATCCGATTTAAACAAAATTTCGTGAGAATAATTCCTTTACCGCAAAACTCATTCTCACAAAATTTCATGATTCTAGGGCCACTCCTTCTATTTTTGTCCCATCGCTATATGGGCTCGTCACACTGTGCGCCGTCCTGTTAAAACCAAATGTTGCCAATAGCCTCCTCTTCAATTTTTGTGAACAAAAATTCGTTTAACATGGCCCGATAACGATGGCCGTTGACTGTAACGGCCACTCCTTGCTCATTTTCGAAGAAAAATGGCCCAATTATGCCTCTGGACCAAAATCCGCATCAAACAGTGACTCGTTTTGGGTGCATCGGCTTTTAAATGTATGCGTGCGGGTTTTCTGTGCCCCAAATGCGACAATTTTGCCTGTTTACATACCCGCCAAGATCAAAATGAGCTTCATCTGAAAAGATGATTTTTTTTGGCAAAATCGGCATCTTCTGTAAGTCGATCGTAGGCCCACTCAGCGAAGCGAAAACGCATTGGACGGTCAGTTGGCTTTAACTCCTGAACCAATTGGACTTTGTATGGCGTCATACCAAGGTCTTTATGCAAAATTCGTCTCAATGATGTCTCCGAAATGTTCAATTGTTGAGAACGACGGTGAATTGATGTTGATGCCGCTTCACGCACACTTTCTGCCACAGCAGCAATATTCTCGGGTGTACGCACTATTTTTGGCTTTTCACGCTTTGGTTTATCGATGAGGATGCCAGTTTCTTTCACTTTTTCCACAAGATAACGAAGATACGGAGCTGACGGTGCTTCTATTCTTCCAAAATCCGTACGCAATTTTCGCACACATTCTGCAACATTACCATGATTTTCAAAGTAATGTCGCAATATTTTCCAGCGTTGTTCAAGCGTATACACAACCATATTCGTTCAGCGGAAGGATAAAACTAATTATCTGTCAAATCAGACATGTGCTAAGTGTTACCATTCACGAAATAAGCACTAGTTGAAAAAAAAACGTTAGATGGCAGACCCTTTACATAAAAAATTATAGATTACCAAATGTTCATAACAAAGAGATACATACATGAACAAGTTCAAGACCTATTGAACAACGACATAATTGAACCGTCAATAAGCCCATACAATTCACCTCTACTACTTGTACCAAAGAAAAATAGTAACGATATCAAAAAATGGCACCTGGTTGTTGACTTTAGGAAGTTAAACACTAAAATAGTTAGTGATAAATTCCCTTTAACAAGATTAGAAGTAGAAGAGAAGAAATACTTTTCCACACTCGATATGACGAGTTCTTTTCACCAAATCCCTTTGGAAAAAACTTCTAGACCTTTAACAGCTCTTTCTACCAATGACGGTCATTACCAATGTAAAAGATTACCTTTTGAACATAAAATTTCATCAAACAGTTTTCAACGTATGTTAACATTAGCACTAACAGGTTTAAGCTCAGAAGCATTTTTATATGAAGATGACATAATAGTCCTTTATGTAGCTTGAAACGTCATAACAATAATTTAATTAAAATTTTTGATAGATTATCTAAATACAATCTCAAATTAAATGCACAAAAATGCAAATTTTTACGTCCCGAAGTAGTTTATTTGGGACACCTTATAACACAAAATGGCATTAAGACCGATCCAGAAAATATGAAACAATAAAAAATTATCCAACCCCTTTAAATACTGACGATGTGCGTAGATTCTTCGCCTTTTGTAATTATTATAGACGATTCATAAAAGATTTTGCAACAATCGCACAATGCTTAAATGCTCTACTTAAAAAGAATCAAACTTTCAATTGGACAACACAATGTCAAACAGCGTTTGAGACACTTAAACAAAAATTAATAGAACCGCCTATACTACAATATCCAGATTTTTCGAAAACATTAATTTTAACGACTGACGCATCAAACTACGCCTTAGGAGTATTATCACAAGGTGAAATTGGACAAGACTTACCAATATCTTATGCAAGCAAGAGTTTACAAAAACATGACATAAATAAACCAATTATAGAAAAAGAAAAACCATTTTTCTACGGACAAAAATTCATAGTAAGTAGTTACAGATCACAGACCTTTAGTTTCACTTTTTTCTCATAAGAACCCATCATCAAAAATGACAAGAATCAGATTAGACTTATCTGATTACGATTTTACGATAATATTCAAGCAAGGCAAAACAAATACAAATGCCGATACGCTATCCCGAATAAAGATAGATTCGGATATACTAAGAACAATGATACCAAAAGATGAAACAAGCAAAGCCATGGTAATAACACGGGGAAATATTAAAAAGCAAGAACAACTTGCAAAAGAAAAATGAACATCTCCACAGGAGCCTCGCGAACTCTTTATTTAGGATTGCACGTCCATAACTGACGTCAAAAATATAAAAAGATTGAAATTTGAATTTATTGGAAATCAACAACTCGATACTTATACACTTTATTCACTTGTTAATTTTATTTTGCTTCCTCATTGAATTATCTGAATTCTGTTTTACGTTTTTATGAAAATTTTCTTCACTCTGAAATCTGACCTTGAATATTAAACTACTTATTTTATAAACCAAACTTGTAGTTCTTGTTTGAATATAAGAAGTTCTGTAGATCGTGGTTCCAAGGATTCTCTCATCAATAGGTTATGGGCCCAGACCCAAAATACTAAAATAATTTTGTGGAAAAAAATATGGAAACTAAAATTAACCTAAACATATACTAGGAAGAAAAACGATACACGATGGCTACAGCTTCAGGACGAATTCCATTACTAAATGGTAGAAACTACGCGACGTGGAAGACTTAAATGGAAGCTATTCTTCATAAAAATCGTCTGTTGAAAATGGTAAGAGGAATGGAATCAAGACCGGAAATAGAATTAAACTCAGAGGCATCAACAAGGAGCCAGCAGGATGTGGCAGCAAGGCAGAAAGCACAACAGGATTACGACGATAAGGACATGGATGCGAGGGCTGAAATAATTATTTCGCTTGAAGCAAATATCGTAAGAATGGTAAAGAATTTCCAAACATCCTGCGAAGTATGGTCATATCTTCAAGAAACGTTTGACAGGAAATCGACAAGAGGTAAAGTAGAAATGTATCGTAAATTGTTAAACACAAAAATGGATGAGAATCAATCAATTGCACAGTATTTTATTGAGTTCGACATATGTATTTCATCATTATCTGAGATGGATATGAATTTAGATGAAGATTTATTAACCACTATTTTACTAGATGGATTACCACCAAAATATAAAGAAAGAAGGGTGGCTTTTGACACAGCCAAAGACTTTCCGTCATTGAAAGTTCTTCGCTCGAGACTTCTAGAAGTTGGAGACAAGCCTGAACACCAAGATGAAGGTGCCTTAAGAGTTAATAAGTACTTAAAAAATATCAAAAACAATGGTAATCGAAACAGACCAGGTATGTCAACCAAGAATTTTCCTTTTAATTGTTATAAATGTGGGAAGAAAGGCCACATGGCAAAAGATTACAAAGTGAAAAAAGGTATCAATAAAGTATCAACTAATATATAAAAATTCTAATATATATATATAAATATACTAATATATAAATATAGAAAAATTCGATGGTTTCATTGCAATTGGAGAAAGTTGCAATTTAGGTAAAAACGCTTATATGTCAGATACGAATTGGAACATTTGGTGTGTAGATAGTGGTGCCACATCACACATGTGTTGTTCAATCCACCAATTTGTTGAAATTGATAAGAGCTATAGCGGTAAAGTTCGCTTAGCAGATGAAAAAGAGTTAGACGTGAGAGGAATCGGTACAATTGAGCTAAGAATGAGAGATAAACAAGAATTTAGAACAATTAATCTCTTCAAAACACTGTACGTACCAGATTTGCATTGTAATCTTATATCTACTGTTAAAGCTACGGACAACAAATGTCGAGTAGTAATGTTCGATGAAAAGGCAACAATTTCAAGAAAATGCTTTATATATAGTTCAATCATATAGCAATCGTGTAGAAAATTGCAACCAGATATATAATAAAGCTAGAACAGCATTAGAGTTGTGGCACAAGAGGTACGGCCATTTAAACTTAGTTCACTTACAGAAACTTAGATCTCAAAATATGGTGATTGGTTAACCTAAGTTCAAAAGCAACGAACTGAAATGTGTTACTTGCGTACGAGGAAAGCAAACTCGCGAAGTTTTCCCCCACAAGAAGGATAAATCATCTGCAGAAATGTTGGAATTAGTGCATACTGATTTGTGCGGACCAATGAGAGTAGAGTCCCTAAGTAGAAAACTATACTTTGCAACCTTCATTGATGATTATACTAGAAGAGTATTTGTCCGGTTCTTGCACAAGAAAGTGAATATCTTCAAGTCTTCAAAAATTTTAAGAATGAGGTAGAATTGCAAACTGGCAAGATAAAATTGGTTCGATCAGACAATGCAGCTGAACTAATAAGCCACGCATTTTCGGATTTTCTCAAATCTTGCGGTATAAAACATCAGTTAACAGTTCAGTACATTCCACAGCAAAATGGAGTTGCTGAGAGAATGAATAGGACATTAGTTGAAATGGCTAGATGTATAATGATCGAATCCAAATTGCCAGAGTTTTTGTGGGCAGAACTTGTACACACAGCAGCATATATAAGAAACCGTTGCCCAACCAACTTAAATTTTAACAAAACACCGGAAGAAATGTGGACAGGAAAAGTACCTATCATAAAGCACTTGCGGCAGATTGGAAGCAAGTCTTTCGTCTTAGACAAGCGTATTGGGAAGTCAAAATGGGAATGTCACGAATGCGTCTTAGTGGGTTATTCAGAAGAGTCAAAGGCTTATCGTTTATGGAAACGGGATACACGAACTATAGTTAAGAGCCGAGACGTAAAATTTTTCGAAGAAGAATTTCAATTTGATAGTAAAGGAGTTGAAAATAAGGGTTTTTACGAGTTTGAATTTAAAAAATGGAGAAGGAAAACAATATTGATAAGAAATGTATAGAAGAAATACATGAAGAAGTCAATAATGAATCAGAAGAAGAAATTTTCCTTGATAGCTCTTCAGAAAATACAGCAACTCATGAAAGAGACGTGTTAGCTCCAAAAGACAGTGATATTCCACAAAATTCGATAAGAGAAAAGTTAAGATCATGGAGTTTTGCTAAGAAGCATGAAACAGTAAAATCAGCAGTGAGCAAAAATCTTCTTGATCCGAAAAATTTCAAAGAAATGTTAGATGCACCTAATTCAAAGGAATGGTTTCGAGCTCTAGACAGTGAGTACAATTCGTTGATCAAGAATGAAACATGGGAGCTAGTAGATTTACCTGAAGGGACATCACCAATCGGATGTAAGTGGGTCTTTAAAACAAAATACAGGCCTGATGGTTCTGATGAAAAATTGAAAGCAAGACTGGTTGCCAAAGGTTATCTACAACAATATGGTATTGACTACATGGACACATTTGCTCCAGTAGTTAAGCAAAGTTCACTTCGTCTTGTGTACGCTCTTTTAGTTGAAAAGGACGTATCAAAATTCCTTCAATTGAGTTGTGGCCGACTTCTTACGTGCTTGCCTTGTACGCGAAATGCCCGGGTTCGCGGCTAGGAGGCGGCCATTGATTGTTGCTTGTTTTTTTTTTTTAATTTGCTGCTATTAAATGCAAGATTTTCTTTTTGACCTAAAAAAAAATTTTGTGTAGGTTATTACAAATATTAAAATATTTTAAATAAAAAAATTCTTTCATATTTTCATGCAAATACCTGAATCTTGCAAATATCTAATTGGCATATTGAAATAAATGCATGCAATATACCAGCAAGCCAGGCAAAAAATGTGGTAAAAAAGTTTTATTTATTCCAATTTTTTTTAAAAAATAAAATAAATTCCATTAAGTTGAGATAATTAAAAACTTTGAAAAAATAACATTTCGTATTTTCATACTTCAACTTGAAATAAGTATGAAATGAAATGAACTAACAGCTCTATTCTGCTTGTTACCTTAACAAGGAATTGTTAAGGAGCTCTTGCTAATATTATTGTTATGTAATGTTAATGTTCATATTCTAAAAAATCATTTACAATTTGAAAGCTCTAAAAAGCTTAAAAAGTTCACCACGCGTGGTGAGAATGTGAAACTCACAGCATTCAAGCGCCAGCTGTTTTTTCGATGAAATTTAATTGTTTATATCAGCAAGCAAAATGAAAATGCAAAGGATTAAGTAATCTCAAAATTTTTTTTTTATTTAAAACACAAATTTACATAATTTTAATAGCCAAACAAAGTTTGAATGAACCACGCAGGAGCAACTCCTATTTTATATACAATTTTTGCCGGCAGCACCCTCAAATTTTGGCTGGCATATGTATATTATTATATTTGGATTTTTCATTTCGGTATTTAATTGTTTTTAGAGTTGGATAGAAATAAAAAATAGATAAAGGGATAGAATGAATAAATCAATTTTATTTCTAAGACGTTTTAAATAGCGCAGTCGCTCAATTTTTTCCTTTCGTTGGTTTTCTTTATTATCACAACTTAAAAGACGTAAAAATTTTCCATTTTTCACAGTCTTATTTATTTTAATTCAATATTATATTAAAATTTATATTAGTTTAATTATGTGCACAACAATTCTTTATCTAAACACATAAATGTTAAGATTATGTTGTCGTTGTTAAGATACTTTCTGCAATTAACAAAATTTTAAAGAAATGCGCTTTTAAATTTCCACCAGAATACGGAACATTAACAACTTGTTAATATTAACTATTTTTTTTATGTGGTGAGCTTTGTTAAGCTGGTAGAATAGGGCTGTAAATCTATGCAAGCAAAAGCAGGAAAAAATGTAACATTGTACATACTGAAAAAATTCAATTATGAAATTTATTTGAAAATTTCATAGATTGAATTATATAAAAAATTTCCTATTTGACCTAAAAAAATTAAAAACAAAGAAATTCGGAAAAAAGCATTTATTTTCATACATATCCTGAAAATAATATCTAATATCTGAAATATCTAATTGTGTTATTGAAATAAATCCATGCAAGCCCGCCCAGCCAAAAATGTAAACATTGTGAAAATTTATTTCAATAACACAAAAACCAGCCAAACCACTATAGAATATAATAATGCAAAACGTAAACATTGTGCAGAATTTATTATAAAAACCAGTCAAACCAGTTTCAGCCAGTTTATAGAATCTGACAACAACGGCGACTGCACAAATACCGGCAGAAATGTTTTCGAATTTCACATTTCGAAAACACTTCCCCAGGAGTCTTATTTGCATGCTGGATTTTCAGCGAGTAAAATTGAGTGAGCGAATTGGATTCTCTTCCTTTAATACATTGTAGTTCTTGTTTGAATATAAGAACTTCTGTAGATCGTGGTTCCAAGGATTCTCTCATCAATAGAATTAAACAATATGAATATAAATAATAATGATACTAGTATCCAAGTAATAAATAATATTGTACACGTGCGATGCAGCGATAAATCGACTAATCCAGATTCGACATCGATGAAGCTATCATCAAAAATAACTAAAGATAACAAAAATATGCATGCAAGATCTAATGATGATTCAGCGACTCTAGAGCCGATTCTGAAGAAATTAGTATCTGAAATGAATAAATTGAATATAAAAGAAGTAGCGCTAGACGAAAAAGATATTATATTTGAAATGATACAAAAAGAAGAATTTAAGAGAATATATAACATGCTGCAGCAGAAAATAAATAATTATAATAAAGAATCTCTAAAAATAATGATATTTCAAACCCCAAGAAGAATTACAAACAAAACCATGTAACACAAGATAATACAAGAATACCATGACACACCACAAGGAGGACACTTAGGTATTAGAAAAACTATCATTAAACTAAAACAACGCTATGTATGGAAACTTATGCGCCAAATGGTAAAAAATTATATAAACAAATGTATATTTTGCACTCGTAATAAACAGACTACACACATTAAAGAAAAAATGACAATGACTGACACTTCGAACACAAGTTTTGAAACAATATCAATTGACACTGTCGGACCATTAAAAACCTTAAACGAATTTAGGTCCATATTGACTATGCAATGTGAACTGACAAAAGTTGTTATTGCACACCCAATTGAAACAAAGGATGCAAAAACAATAGCCAAAACACTTGTAGAACAATTTATCTTTAAGTACGGATTTTTCAAATATTTAAAATCTGACAGAGGAACGGAATTTACGAACGAACTGTTAAAAAACGTTTGCGACTTATTATAAATAGAACAAATTTTCTCAGCACCTCATCATCATGAAACTATATGAGCACTCGAAAGAAACCACACGGTACTTAACGAGTATCTTCTATCCTTTTCTGATGATTATCAATGGGATAAATGGGTTCCATATTACACATTCGCATATAATACAACACCACATGTTGATACATCGTACTCACCATATGAACTCATTTTTGGTAAATTACCAAACATTTGGAATGATTTAACAAAAGATAACGAACCAATTTACAACCTAGAAAATTATGCTAACGAACTAAAAGTAAGACTTAAAAGTTCCATTAATAAAGCAAGAGAATTAATAAAAACTGTAAAGAAAAACGAAAAATTGATTATGACAAAAGTGTAAATATATCGGATTTTCAAGAAGGAGATTTTGTACTAGTAAGGCTTGAAACTAAGAAAAAATCACAAAGTCCTTATTACGGACCATATAAAATAGTACTTAGAGATGGAGTAAACTCCATTATAGAAATAAATAATAAACATAAGAAATTATATAACAATCTGTTCAAGAAATTTACAAATATATAACTAATATTACAAGGCTATTAATTATTTAATAAACAATAATACAAACTTTTAATAATGTTAAGTTTCTATACATTAATTTACCAAACTATTAATGGAATATATATTGAACAAATATTAGAATAAAACATGTTTTAGAATAAGTTTTCGTATTATTACTAAGATAACCATTAATTACTACCATACAAATAATTTAAGCATAAGCAAAAAGAAAAAAAAAAAGGTTATAGAATAAGATATTGTTTAATATAATACAAAATTAGTATATTATATTAAGAACAATATAACAATACTAAAAATAAGAATACCCTTTTTTCAACTCCGACACCTTTAAAATTAACTTTTGCAAGTAAATGTTCGCTTAAGGGCTAGGGTGTAGAACCTTCACATGGCAACGTGTCTGACCGCCTCAACCTGGCGAGGCCAGCATTATCCATGTCGAAATCGTCTCAAGTCGACTCAAACCTCCAAGTGGTGTTCCCTGGGCAACGGCAAACTGGCATCCGTCAGTTTGACGGCTAATTTGAGAGGCGAGTCGATCCATAGACCTTAAACATGGAATGTGCGCAGGGTTTGGGTACCGCCACATTACTACTGCCCAATGAAAACTAAACCAGCCTCGGATTAGAACCCCAATTACGTTGACGACCACCGCAAACGAAAAACGGACAATGATTTACGGATATGCACCTGGAATGTCCGGACCCTTTATAGGGAAGGTGCCATTATCCAACTGGCGGAAGCCCTCAAAACAAAAAAATCTGACATCACCGCCATCCAGGGAATGCGATGGAAAGGGCAAGGCTGCTCTAAACAAGCACACTGCGATATCTACTACAGCTGCCATGCGGAGAAGCGTGAATTCGGATGTGGATTCGTCGTAAGCCGGAAACTACGTCACCTTGTTTCCTGGTTCACACCTGTGAACGAAAGATTGGCCACGATCCGCGTCAAGGCAAAATTTTTCTACATTAGCCTTATTTGCGCGCACGCCCCGACGGAGGAAAAGGACGAAGCCGTCAAGGACGCTTTCTACGATAGTCTTGAGGACGTATATGACCACCTTCCGGTCCATGACGTGAAAATAGTCCTGGGCGATTTTAATGCGAAAGTCGGAAGGGAAGGCATCTTTGGCCCCACTGTCGGTCAGTTCAGTCTTCACGAGACCTCCACGAACAACGGTCTAAGACTGATCGACTTCGCCGCGGCACGAAACATGGTAGTTAGTAGCACCAGATTTAAGCACCTCGACATCCACAAGGCTACCTGGCTGTCCCCGGATCAAAAAACGCGAAACCAAATTGATCATGTTGTAATCGACGGAAGGCATGCCTCTAGTGTTCTAGATGTGCGCACATTTCCGGGGGTCAACACTGACTCTGACCATTATCTTGTTGCAGCCAAGATCCGCATGCGATTATGCAATGCGAAGAACATACGTACAGGAATGCAACGAAAGCTAGATGTAGCTAAGCTGCAATTACAAAGGACTGCCGCAGCCTACTGCGCTCAACTCTCTGTTAAGCTCAACCAACCAACCTCTGGACTCGACGACGCCGGCGGACTTTGGGCGCATATATCCCACTCCATGCGCGCTGCCGCTGAAGAAGTCATTGGTTTCCGGCGCCCGCAACCTCGGAACCAATGGTACGATCAGGAGTGTCGCATCGCGACAGCAGTAAAAAACGCAGCATACAGAAAAACGCTGCACTCAGCTGCAACGCGAACCGTGCGAGAAAACTACCGCGAAAAGAGGAAGGAAAAGAGGCGCCTTTTCGTGAAAAGCGTGAGCGTGAGGAACTAGAGGTATACCAGGGCAAGAAGGATGCACGAAAATTCTATCAACAGGTTAAGCGTCTAACCCAAGGTTTCAAGCCCGGAGCATCCACTTGCAGAGACGAAAATGGAGATCTGAATACGGATACACAGTGTGTGCTGCGATTGTGGAGACGGCACTTCTCCAATTTACTTACTGGCGACGATTCCACCAATACCGCCCATGGAGAGCACAGTTCAGTGCCAACAATCGACGATGACGGAGTGGAAGTATCACCACCTAGCCGTGAAGAGGTTCGAGTTGCTATCCAACGACACAAAAACAATAAAGCAGAGGGTGCTGACGGCCTGTCATCTGAATTGTTTAAAACCGGCGGCGATGAATTGATAAGGCGCATGCATCAGCTCATCAGCAAATATGGCTAGCAGAAAGCATGCCCGACGATTGGAACCTCTGTGTACTGTGCCCTATACTTAAGAAAGGAGACCCTACAATCTGCGCTAGTTATAGAGGTATCAGTCTTATTTCCATCGCATATAAGGTTCTCTCAAGCGTACTGTGTAAAAGATTAAAGCCGATTACAAAAACACTGATTGGACCTTATCAGTGTGGCTTTCGACCTGGTAAGTCCACCATAGACCAGATTTTCACGTTACGACAAATCCTGGAGAAAACCCACGAAAATCAAATTGACACACACCATCTCTTTGTCGATTTTAAAGCTGCGTTCGATAGCCCGAGAAGGGATTGCCTATACGCAACAATGTCTGAGTTCGGTATACCTGCAAAGTTGATTAGACTTTGCAGAATGACGTTGAGCAACACACGCAGCTCCGTCAAGGTAGAAAATGACCTCTCCGAAACCTTCAATACCGAAAGAGGTTTCAGGCCAGGCGAGCCACTGTCTTGCGATCTCTTTAACATCATCATGGAGGGGATCGTACGAAAGGCCGGTGTGCATCGTAATGTCACCATTTTCTACAAAGGCGTCCAGCTCTTTGCGTACGCTGATGATGTTGATATTGTCGGCAGAACCAAGAGAGATGTTACCGCTGCTTTCGCCGCTATCGAAAAGGAATCAGCCAAAGTGGGTTTGATAATAAATGAGGGCTGTCTACAAGCAAGGGAGCGCGGCGTCTAGACTCCCACGTTTCATCCGGCAGCTATAACTTTGAAGTAATCAAGGAGTTCGTATACCTTGGCACCGCCATTAATACCAACAACGAAATCAGCCTGGAGATAAAGCGAAAAACAATAATTGCTAATAGGTGCTACTACGGGCTCAGTAAGCAACTAAGTTCCAGAGCCCTCTCTCGATCGACAAAACTAACACTCTACAAGACGCTCGTTCTGCCTGTGCTGCTTTATGGCGCTGAGGCATGGGTAGTTTCGCAAACTGACGCAGCCGCACTGGGGGTGTTCGAGAGAAAAGTTCTTCGCAAAATATTCGGTCCTGTTTGAGTCGGCGATGACTATCGCATCCGAATGAACCACGAGCTGTATTAGCTCTACGAAGACATTGACGTAGTTCGGCGTATAACTGTGCAGCGACTACGCTGGCTGGGTCATGTCCATCGTATAGACGACGAAGCTCCAGCGAATAAGGTGCTCGAGGCGAGGGTCGCTGGTCAACGACGACGAGGGATACCATGCCTCCGATGGATGGACCAGGCTGATGAAGCCCTAGCCGCACTTGGTGTATCCGATTGGAGAAGGCGCGCGCAAAGCAGAGGCGCCTGGCGAGAGCTGATGAGGTCGGTCGAAATCCGGACACGGGTTGTTATGGCCACCTAAGTAAGTAAGTAAGTTAGAGTGTAGTGTACTCTTAAATGCCACTGTTAGCACCACCTAAAATAGCTCATCTTATTTAACTACATTCATTCTTTTAATAAATTACAAAACAATACAAAAAACCTAAACCAAAGAGTATATATATTAAAGGAAGAGAACCCAATTAGCTCACTCAATTTTACTCGCTGAAAATCCAGCATGAAAATAAGATATATATATATATATATATATATATTTCAAAAATAAATACTATAGTAGATCCTTAGGTCCATCACACATTATTCATAGCTGATTTTAATTTTTATTTTAATAATCTGCGAGAAATCTAACCTATTTTCACCGTTCACACTCATATTGTTGAATTAGCAAATTTTTGCCACAGACATTTTTCTTTTTGTGCTTAATACTTTTAATAATACTTTTTAAAAGAAATAAAAAATTCTCAATTTGGACCATTTTTTAACAAACCATAGGCAAAAATCAAAAAACTTAGTACTCAAAATTGATTTTTAAAAAAATGGTCATTTAAAAACAGGCATATTCACAGTCTTAAAAGAAAATGGATTTGCTTGAATATTTTCATATCCTTTCTTTCAGTTAGTACTGGTATCTACTTATAGATTTTTTAGCAAAACTTCCCCTAAGGTAAATCCTGGGTACGAGCCTGTCTCGTACATTGTATTTTATTGTATTTTACGTCGAAAAAATGCAAAAATATGGAATTTTTGCACCAAAGCTATGATATGAACCAAATCGGACCATATTAACACAGTGTTTGGTAATAATTCGACTCTGATACCACCCAGCGATACCATTTGCAAACAGAGTTTCCATATCTTTATTATTACACATTTCGAATTTGAGGCAAATCGGACCATAAAAACGATATTTCTTAATAACTTGACTCCAGCGCCATCTGACGGGTATTTTTTCAAATAAACCTTACCTTGCAACTACAAATACAAAAAATCCCCCTTTAATAACTAAATCAAATTTAATGAAAATCAAAATTTCCATTTTGGCCTTTTTACAGTATTCGTGGATACACGTATACAATACAATACAAGTGCTGGATACACGGTATTGCACGCGCAACGACGATATATAGATATAACGTGTTCTATTCTTTTTTCATAACAAACTGCTAAATTATAGAAAAAATTTAAAAAATAAAAGTGTTTTGTTACATTGGCGCGTGGATGGGGGAGGGAGGAAGAGAGAGAGAGGTGGTCAAGACAATGTGACGAAGTGTGACATATGGGGGGGCGAAGGTCTAAAATTGTCCAAAAATATGTTACGTAATTTATGAAAACCCTTTAGGAGTTATATTTGAGTACAAAACTTGTTGACTACTTCCTAAAATGTATCATTGAATAAAGCTATATACTTAAAATTATAAGAAAATTATAATAAAACTGAATTGAAGTCTTTTCAAGGCTCTTTCAAGTGAAGTTTGAATAATCGTCTCATATACAGGACCTTTCAAGTTGAGTTGGAATAACTTAAAATATTTAGGTGAAATTGTTATCTGGAACGTCTGAAGCCATTTACCATATAAGATGATATCGCGATCTGAATAGAAAGAACAATTATGTTAAAAAATTGCATCTTAATATTTAGAAAGGCTCAATAGTTACAACCAATTAATCAGTAGATATGAAATAATAACACAGCGTGACGACTACAAAAGCACAACCAAGCCTTACAGAAATTCTCAAAGAGGGATATTTTTAGAGTCCATCGCATCAGGTCTGACCTCTCAATGTTGTCACAATTTTTTTGTTTTATTAATTTTTAAAGTTGAAGTGTTAAAACTTTATTGTGCCTTGTTGGAAATTAAAAACAAAATCCAGTTTCTTGAGAACTTTGAAAAAGAAAAAAATGTGACTATGGCACGAAATTACAGTTTTTATTTTTATATTAATTTTTTTTTATGATACACAGAGAATACAAAATCAGAAAAAGCTACACGTATATGCAGCTTTTCTACACGTTTTGACCGGGATTTTGCACCCATCAAGCTTGTGCAGCTATTCTGCACGTACTTTTAGAAACTGTAGATCTAGACACGGTATGCAGGGTTCTTAGATGCGCATGTAGATTTAGGATTTCTACATCTAAGGGTGTGTGCGAATTGAACTAAATTGCTACCTAAACTAAATTGCGTCGATACAGCAGTGTTTCCTAAATTAATTTAGGAAAATTCCGAGCTACCTAAATGCTTGCTAAATTAATGACATTTCTTAACCTTTAACCTATTTGTAATACGCCTTAATTAACTTTAATAAATCTTAACTGCTTTACCTTCATTTAGTTTAGGTAGCAATTTATTTCAATTCACACACATCCTAAATTTAGCTTTTCTACAGCTTTCATGCACGTACGTGTGTAAAGTGTAGATCTAGACGCGGCGTGCAGGTTTCTTAGATGCTCATGAAGCTTTGGCGTTTCTACATCTAAATTTAGCTTTTCTACACATATGTTGAAGATCTCTACCTTACCAAAAAAATTTAAAAAAATCAATGAAAATTCTCCTGTAAAAGTTAAAGTAAATTAACAAATATGCAAATTAAAATACCTAAAACAACCAATGTTTGGTCTTAGATCGAAAGAGAATTGATGGGAAACTATATGTGAATTATAGTTTTGAATTGGAATAATATAAACAGTAGAACTTCTCAGGAACACATGCCCATATACAGTCAATGAACTCAATTTCTATACAACATAAAGCTTAATTTTTCGTGCAACTTTTCAACACGGGCATGTAGTTTATGATTTTTTAAAATTTCGTGTAGAAAATCTTAAATTTTTTGTAGGTTGGGGATTTCAATACGCGAGATATGAGAGTAAGGTATGAGTTTCAACACTGAATGCAACTTTTTAGTTCCATCACGATTGAGTGGTGTTTCTAAAAATACGTTTAGCTTTCTATTTCTACATGTCGCATGTAGAAATTTGGTAAGAAAAATACGTTTTCTGAACGTGCCGTGTAAGATTATATTTCTGCAGGCTCCGTGCAGCTGGTTTTGTTTTATCTGTGTATGGAAAAATATTAATACCTTCACTTCGCATCAAGATAGGTGTAATGAAGAACTTTATAAAGTCGTTGTCATTGGACTCGCCTGGGACTTCAAATACTTGCGCGTAGTCTTTCCTCACATGAGTTATGCCAAAATTAAAGAAGGCAACTAAAGTAACACAACATAATCTAAATGTTTTCAAATGGAGGTATGATCGTTGGCACCGATATTCGAAAGCTTATGAAGGATGAATCATTCAGAAGTTCGTTATCTGCGAAACATTTGGTTGCTTGGAATTGGATGAAAGCAACATTCGAAGGATTTTTGGGCAAAACTCGAGATAAAAATTTTCGTCTTATTATCACAAAGTTATTGAAAGCATTTGACGTTATTCAGGTTCATTTTGGTTTTTGACACCCAATTTACAAGTCAAAACACATTCATATAAAAATATTCATTTTCAATAAGAAAACTGTTTATTAGTTCCATAGTGAGTCAAAGTTTTTTCAAAGTTTTATTGCAACATGTTGCTCATCGTATTGTCTTTCCATCGAACTTAAGACGACCAAAATCGGTTGAGATTTGACGAAATGGGAGAATTTCGCATGGTATCAAATAAATACATGGAACTCAGAGTTTCACGAAAAAATATCTTCAAATTGCCGCCATTTAGTGAATCCCAAACCGATTTCAATGTCCTTGAGCTTAATGGAAATATATTTTTGCGTTCAATTAATTTTTGTGAAAAAAAATGTCGTTTAAGGAATATTATTTAAATAAAATTGATAGAAACATAAATTTTTCTTTAATTTAAGAGAAATACAAGAATTTGATTCGCTACACGCTAAATTTTGTATTTAAATGGATTTCTTTTAACGTAGCCTTATTCTAAGTGTAATTCTTATTATGCTAGAAGTCTTAAAATATTTTTAATGGTGGATATTAACATGCGTACAATTATTTCAATTGTTATCTCTTTGGTTCAAAACAGGGTTGCATTACCAGCTTAACTATTTGAGCTCAAAAATTAAGTTTTAAGCGCGTGTAACTTTTTTCCTATGAGTGGATTTTAAAAATTTCTTCACACGGACCTATTGATTTTTTATGAACTTTAATTACAAAATATAAAATGGGCAAAGTTTTGGGGGTCGTAGTGCAAAAAAGTTAAAAACTGAATTATTTTATTGAAGATGACCTCAAGGGTCAAAGACCTCTGAATACGGATTGTTAGCAATTTTAAAATCTTTATAAAAATATACTTTTTTTCAAAATCGGACATCAAATACCCGAGTTATAACAAAAAGACCATTTTGGTTGTTAATGTAGACCACTTAAAAAAAAAATTGTTTCTGGTCTGAAATCCTCTCAATAGGATCTTTCAAAAAAGTCGGTAACAAACCAAACTTTTTTTGGTGACCCACCTTAATGCATATCTTTTAAACGGCATCGCATTTATATAAATCAGATAAAAATTAATGAGATGCGAATTTTTGAAAATTGAGTATTTTTCACGATTGTGTCAAAAATTGACATGTCCATGAATTCGCGAAGGACGGCGATAAAAAAAATTAATGAATATATATGTGTGATTTTTTCATAGGAACCTGGCAGCTATAACTTTAAACAAAAAGGGATTGGTGAAATCAGACTCGCCCTGCGTTGAGCTTGGAATGGATTAGAGAGTTTTTGATTTTGTTTTTTCTCGAAAAGCGCCCTTACAAGCATTACGATGTTCTTTTTTATTGTGTTTTTTATTTTACAATTCATAAAATGAGAAAGAATTAAAAATATAATATTTTGTATAGTGAAACTAAAAATCGCATTAGTGGCGCTTAACAGTGAAACCTTAATTGAAGCGATGAACGTTGATTATTTATACGCTTTGCAATTCAGCTGATCTTCATCGCTAATTTGCAGTGCTGCGTCCAAATGTTAAAACTCATTTTGTCAAAAAATAAATAATAAAACTTATTTCATTAGAGCGGCGTTGTTCTTGATATCAGGATTCAGCAACCAAAAAAAATCTGAAAAAAAATTTTGATTTAATTTTGAATAGTCAGTTATTAACAATTTACTTTTGACGCTCTGCCAAAATTAGAATTTCCGATAGGTTGGCTTTAGTGCGCTTATTCGGCATCAGTTTATGTTTGAATGTAAAAATATTATTTTATAAAGACGCTTTCCCTTCAGCCTATTTCTTTGCTTGTAAAGAGCTTGAGTAGCTTGCGAATGAGCTATGACTGTCAAATATATGAAAACCAATTTATATAAGATTGGTAACTGCGACTTTTAATCCACCTTAATATTCAATGGACTTTCGTTAAGTCGCAACAATGGATTTTTAAATTAAATTGAAATTTTATTACAGAAACCTTAATGTCATTAATTTTAAAACTTTTACTTACCAATTTATGTAGATCACTCTAGTTTCTTCTCGGGATATTGAAACTATTATAAGATCCTTGATTTTTTCAAGTGTCTATCACAAGCCACGGGAACTACAAGCGTCTTTTCTTAAAACGTAGGTCTAAGACAGTTGCAATAGTCAGTGGAGAAACATATTCAATTCACCCATCCTTTTTTCAATTTCTTTAAAAAAAAATGTAAAAACTAAGAAAAAATATATCGATGCATAGATTTTACAATTCTGTTAGAAAACATCGACGTTTTCCAATACATCGAACCAATATATTGATGATATTAGGTGTGTTTCCGTGTAACTTGTGGGACACTATTTTCTGTGCTTAAAATGGGAGAAGAAGAACAAGCATAAAACCGCTCTATCGAGCACACAAAGTGCACAGAGAGTGCTAGAACTCAAGAATCCGAGTAAAGTAAAAACAAGCATCAACTTCACAAACAAATTGACGATAATTTTAATTGGCGCAATTTACGTTTGACATGTTTGCAGTCAAAGTCAGCTGTTTTGTGCTTGAAACATACTAGAAGCTGTTTCCGTACTTTTGCAACTATTCTTACATTTCATTTTTTCTCATTTCTCTCTCGGTTTGAACTTACACAAATCTTACACAGTGTAGAGTACGGAAACACACCTATTGAGAAAGCATCGATGTATTAATTGTTAGTATCCCTAAAAACTTCTCATTTTAAACGTGACACTGGCACATTGTACACTCCATTATAAGCGCTCGTATGTAATTTCAAAATAACAGAGAACGTTATCTAATAGTTTATGATTTTATTTTAAAATTGAATTTCATTATAACCTTTAAAAAATTAACATAATGCTTAGAGAACTCTTAACAATATGCATATATATGTATGTACAATTGTAAATAATACTTGTAGTTAAAAAACAGACAATTCTCCTTTAAATCATATCATACACTTATTAACACACACAAATATGTTTCAATCGATGAAAAAAAGCATGCAACACTTAAAAAATAATTATGTTCGTTCGAAAAAGTTGAATTCGAATAATATTCGTTACATACATGTATTATGTATGCATGACGTCTCTTAAAAATATTTACAATTTATTTATTATTCTTTAAAATGTATTCCTTGTACCCTAGTTAGGTACAAGGTTAATTTATTATATATTATTTGTAAATTTTACAATAAATAGTTTGGTTTATTTTTTTTTATAAATTTTTATTAGGTATATATGTATACATGAATAAAAAAAATCATTACCATTTATTATTATTGCCTACATATATATTATTAAATTTTTATTGCATATTAAATGCATATAATTTTTAATTCGTTATGTACATTTGTTTCATGATAAGTTTTCTTTAATAACATTTATAATTAATATCATTGTAATACACGCAGAGTTTTTTATCAAGTGTTTACGTTCTATTTAATTAAAATCAACATTTTGAACAATAATATTTTTGACAGGAATATTATGAGTATGCAAACATATAAAAAATGCTTACAAATTTATATTTCTTACAGCTTTGAATTTTAATTGGTACACGTATTTTAATATAGCTTTTAAATTTAATTAAATTCTTTTTGAATTAATACCTAACAAAATATATGAGATAAAATAGAACAATTAACTTTATGAGTCCAAGAGTTCAGCCATTTGTAGATAGAATAGGTTCTTTTGAGCTAAGAAAATACTTTAAAAGGAAAACTCTAACCTACACATCAATGGTCGAATTAACTTTTTTGGAAAATTATTTAATATGCAACATATCAAAAAAAATTTATTTTAAGAGATAAATAGAATATTTATTCTGTATAAGATACATCTCTTACTTTACTCGTAGACCATGGTCTATTTGCAACTAGTAAACTGTCCAATAAAACTGTTAAGAGTATAACAATAAAATAAAACTAAACAACTTATTGGTAAAAGGTCTCACTAGAAATAATAGTCTTGAAAGTTTTGAAAAAATGGTATATAATGGTAAAAATGGTAAAAGTATTAGAATTGTGAGTAGGTTACAACTTATCCGTAGGATGAACTAGGATTGTGTGCAGTTTACACCTTAGCCGTAGGAAGGGCAATATTCCCTCATTAAACGGCCACGAAACAAAGTACCCTAAGTATTGCCGGACCAAGTCACTTAAAATCGTATTAATCATATCAAATTACTTGTATCTAAAAAATAACGCGACCCGTTATCGGATATGCGGATTCGAAGGGTAGCGAATATGGCAAAAGATCCTATTAACATCAACAGAGCCGAGATCAACTGGTGGATTATAACAAGAAGACTCAAGAAAAATAGTGCCTGTAAGATACGTTGGGGAACAGGGGGCGACCCTTCACATGGCAACGTGTCTGACCGCCTCAACCTGGCGAGGCCAGCATTATCCATGTCGAAATCGTCTCAAGTCGACTCAAACCTCCAAGTGGTGTTCCCTGGGCAACGGCAAACTGGCATCCGTCAGTTTGACGGCTAATTTGAGCGGCGGGTCGATCCATAGACCTTAAACATGGAATGTGCGCAGGGTTTGGGTACCGCCACATTACTACTGCCCAATGAAAACTAAACCAGCCTCGGATAAGAACCCCAATTACGTTGACGACCACCGCAAACGAAAAACGGACAATGATTTACGGATATGCACCTGGAATGTCCGGACCCTTTATAGGGAAGGTGCCATTATCCAACTGGCGGAAGCCCTCAAAACAATACAATCTGACATCACCGCCATCCAGGAAATGCGATGGAAAGGGCAAGGCTGCTCTAAACAAGCACACTGCGATATCTACTACAGCTGCCATGCGGAGAAGCGTGAATTTGGATGTGGATTCGTCGTTAGCCGGAAACTACGCCACCTTGTTTCCCGGTTCACACCTGTGAACGAAAGATTGGCCACGATCCGCATCAAGGCAAAATTTTTCTACATAAGCCTTATTTGCGCGCACGCCCCGACGGAGGAAAAGGACGAAGCCGTCAAGGACGCTTTCTACGCTATTCTTGAGGACGTATATGACCACCTTCCGGTCCATGACGTGAAAATAGTCCTCGGCGATTTTAATGCGAAAGTCGGAAGGGAAGGCATCTTTGGCCCCACTGTCGGTCAGTTCAGTCTTCACGAGACCTCCACAAACAACGGTCTAAGACTGATCGACTTCGCCGCGGCACGAAACATGGTAGTTAGTAGCACCAGATTTAAGCACCTCGACATCCACAAGGCCACCTGGCTGTCCCCGGATCAAAAAACGCGAAACCAAATTGATCATGTTGTAATCGACGGAAGGCATGCCTCTAGTGTTCTAGATGTGCGTACATTTCGGGGGGTCAACATTGACTCCGACCATTATCTTGTTGCAGCCAAGATCCGCATGCGATTATGCAATGCCAAGAACATACGTACAGGAATGCAACGAAAGCTAGATGTCGCTAAGCTGCAATTACAACGGACTGCCGAAGCCTACTCCGCTCAACTCTCGGTTAAGCTCAACCGACCAACCTCTGGACTCGACGACGCCGGCGGACTTTGGGCGCATATATCCCACTCCATGCGCGCTGCCGCTGAAGAAGCCATTGGTTTCCGGCGCCCGCAACCTCGGAACCAATGGTATGATCAGGAGTGTCGCATTGCGACTGCAGTAAAAAACGCCGCTTATAGAAAAACGCTGCAGTCAGCTGCAACGCGAGCCGTGCGAGAAAACTACTGCGAAAAGAGGAAGGAAGAGAGGCGCCTTTTCAGACGCAAGAAAAGAGAGCAGGAAAAGCGTGAGCGTGAGGAACTAGAGGTATACCAGGGCAAGAAGGATGCACGAAAATTCTATCAACAGGTTAAGCGTCTAACCCAAGGTTTCAAGCCCGGAGCATCCACTTGTAGAGACGAAAATGGAGATCTGAATACGGATACACAGTGTGTGCTTAGATTGTGGAGACAGCACTTCTCCAATTTACTTAATGGCGACGATTCCACCAATGCCGCCCATCGAGAGCACAGTGCAGTGCCACCAATCGACGATGACGGAGTGGAAGTATCACCACCTAGCCATGAAGAGGTTCGAGTTGCTATCCAACGACTCAAAAACAATAAAGCAGCGGGTGCTGACGACCTGTCAGCTGAATTGTTTAAAACCGGCGGCGATGAATTGATAAGGCGCATGCATCAGCTCATCAGCAAAATATGGCTAGCAGAAAGCATGCCCGACGATTGGAACCTCAGTGTACTGTGCCCTATACTTAAGAAAGGAGACCCTACAATCTGCGCAAGTTATAGAGGTATCAGTCTTATTTCCATCGCATATAAGGTTCTCTCAAGCGTACTGTGTGAAAGATTAAAGCCAATTACAAAAACACTGATTGGACCTTATCAGTGTGGCTTTCGACCTGGTAAGTCCACCATAGACCAGATTTTCACGCTACGACAAATCCTGGAGAATACCCACGAAAATCAAATTGACACACACCATCTCTTTGTCGACTTTAAAGCTGCGTTCGATAGCCCGAGAAGGGATTGCCTATACGCAACAATGTCTGAGTTCGGTATACCTGCAAAGTTGATTAGACTTTGCAGAATGACGTTGAGCAAGGCGATCCACTGTCTTGCGATCTCTTCAACATCATCATGGAGGGGATCGTACGAAAGGCCGGTGTGCATCGTAATGGCACCATTTTTTATAAAGGTGTCCAGCTCCTTGCTTACGCTGATGATATTGATATTGTTGGCAGAACCAAGAGAGATGTTACCGCTGCTTTCGCCGCTATCGAAAAGGAATCAGCCAAAGTGGGTTTGACGATAAATGAGGGTAAAACAAAGTATATGCTGTCTACAAACAAGGGAGCTCGGCGTTTAGACTCCCACGTTTCATCCGGCAGCTATAACTTTGAAGTAGTCAAGGAGTTTGTATACCTTGGCACCGCCATTAATACTAACAACGAAATCAGCCTGGAGATAAAGCGAAGAACAATAATTGCTAATAGGTGCTACTACGGGCTCAGTAAGCAACTAAGTTCCAGAGCCCTCTCTCGATCGACAAAACTAACACTCTACAAGACGCTCGTTCTACCTGTGCTGCTTTATGGCGCTGAGGCATGGGTAGTTTCGCAAACTGACGCAACCGCTCTGGGGGTGTTCGAGAGAAAAGTTCTTCGCAAAATCTTCGGTCCTGTTCGAGTCGGCGATGACTATCGCATCCGAATGAACCACGAGCTGTATGAGCTCTACGGAGACATTGACGTAGTTCGGCGTATAACTGTGCAGCGACTACGCTGGCTGAGTCATGTCCATCGTATGAACGACGAAGCTCCAGCGAAAAAGGTGCTCGAAGCGAGGGTCGCTGGTCAACGACGACGAGGGAGACCATGCCTCCGATGGATGGACCAGGCTGAGGAAGCCCTAACCGCACTTGGTGTATCCGATTGGAGAAGGCGCGCGCAAAGCAGAGGCGCCTGGCGAGAGCTGATGAGGTCGGTCGAAATCCGGACACGGGTTGTCACGGCCACCTAAGTAAGTAAGTAGTAGTAAGATACGTTGAAGCACTGAAAGCCTATTTGGCACATTGTAAAGTTATCGGCGCGAACGGTAAAATGTCAAAAAGCATTTTGACAAAGAAAAAGAAGGCATCAGCCTTCGTCTGTTTAGAAATTAAATTGGTTTTGCCCAACAAACTCGCACAGACTGTATTTTGGACGATATTCAGTGATGCGTATGATAATAATGACTTACTTTTCGTATTACATTTCAACTAATCTTCTGTTCTGTCAAAATTTTCATATAAAATGCATTTTTTGATGTCTGCAATTTTCTTCGAAGATAGAAATGAATCTGAAGACATCAGTAAATGAAAAACAAAATCCTTTTTGGTGTTATCTAATAATTACCTTGTACAATCGAAACTCTCCAACGTACATAACACAAACACACACAGTTATGCTCTTTACTCAATTGCATTTGTCGCATAATTGTGGTTACGGTTGCCAGCTCGCTCATTTTTTTTTGTACCAAATTTTTCTAAAAAATGTTCCAAATAGAAGAAAAAAGTACCAACTTTTTTTCTATAAAAATTTTATAAAATTAAATTTATTTTAAAATAATTCACTGAAGAATATTTGTATATATACAAAACAGAACCATTTAAACCCTTTCATACCCGATATTGCACATATAGGCTTCTAAGTCCCGCTAATTGAATTTTTTAATCATCAGTTTTTTCATTATGTAGCCTTATGTATTGTGCAAGCTTACATCAATTTGTTCTATTGTAAACTGTGCTCGTGTTCATTCAGTAGACGTTCTCCGTAGAGTGAAATAAGTCAAGATCATTTAACAAAAAATGCGTTAAAAACATTAAAACAATTGTTTTATTGTAAAACCAAGTGAACAATATGATTAAATGAAGGTAAGAGTGTTATTTAAAAATTAAAATTACGAGAAAAGTATTTAGTTTGTTTATAATAATTTTTTACAAGTGTTGTAGTAACATCTTGTAACTAACTAACTAGGGCACCAAGGACTTTGAAATTTTTGTCAGTTCATACTTGAGTCGATACTAACACACATATATCCTCAAAATGTGTTTAGTCCCTCCCATTTTAATGCGGGCATGGAAGGGTTAATTTATTTTATATTTATAAAACATATTAACAAAATAAAAAAAGTTAAAATTGTTATTTTGCTGACCAGATGTAATGAGATTTATTGCGTACGACGCACAACTCTTTAGAGAGCATTATGTCGATAAGTGTTTTAAATTCTACGAGTAATTATTTCTAAACTTATTTTAAATCAGACTTAAATCAAAAAAATTTGCGCTGCAGCTGCTGAGCTATGTGGAAGACCCATCAGAATATTGACAAATTCAGCAAATTCTTTAAAACATATTTCCCCTTAATCATTCTTCATACACCTTTCTTTTTCCCAATCAGATTTCCAATTGTACATCAGTACAATTTTATTAAAAATAAAAAATTTCTTAAACAGTGCTACCAAGTGTTGATTTTTGTAAAATATTGTGAATTTTTTAACACTTCTTACAAAATGTACCAAATCAGAAAATAATGTTCCGATGTACCAAGTGGAATTAAATTTACCAATTTTGGTACAATTGTACAAAAGTGGCAACCGTGACTGTGGTACCTATTTTCTTATTGTCAATCTTTATTATTAGTACATTAAATTAACTAAAGCTTTAAATACGCGTTTGTTTTTACTAGCATAACTAACGTGCTAACTACTTTTGGTAAAATTTCGGAATTGATTCCGGAATCTGGATAGAAATTTCGGAATGATATACAAATATTCTAGTGTAGAATTTTGAAAAATCTATTTTTTTTTTTCATATTTTCCAATCCTCCAAAGGATTCATATATCCGTTAAAGTAATTTTCAAAATTTAAATTATTTACGAAGTTATATAAGTACAGCGCCCGTTTATATGACTTTGACTGCCTGTAACTTGGCTCACATCTTTGAACGCGTTTTTCTCGAAATTACTTTTTCCAACACATTTAGCATGACATCTTAAGTTCAAATGGACCGATTAACTTAAAATTGAGTGGGGCTTTTTTTATATACCTCTATGACGTAGACTAGAATTATGTAAAAACTTTGTTTTGAATATATTTAAAAAATTCACACCTTTGAATAACAGGCCAAAAAATTACTTAATTTTTTCAGTCATTTCACAAAAAGAAAATTTTTTTTCCCTAGTCCTGAATATATCAACATTCTCACTAATTTAAAAAAAAAAAAAAAAAATGAAATGGCCATTTCAGCCCTTGAAAGGACCGAGCTTCTTATGATCAATTGTGTTGTGTGTGTTGTAAAATGTTTGAACACAAATGATCGCGAACTGGACCTACATGTTTTATGCCGACTCCGAACGGTTTATATTCTCAAGAAGATTTTCATTCAAGAGAGGTGACGGCCGAACAGAAAAATTAATTCAATTGAAAAAAATTTCTGTGTCAGATGTTGGATTCAAATCTGGCGTATGAGCCACACACTCTACCCACTACGCCACGGCCGCCACTGAAAGTAAATATCAAAGATAAATAGACAGAAAACTTATATTTTAACTAGACATCACACAGCTTTCAGACAAATGACTTATTTTCATTTCAATTTGTATGCAGTTTGTTGAAACTCACGTATTGTGAACAGTACTGTCAATTTAAAGGGTTAGAAGTAAAAATAAATGGTAGATTTACCACATTTGTGGTAAAGTGGCAGCACTGATTGTGGAAGTGAATTCACCTCAAAGCTGTGAAGTGCTGTTGTATCACATGTAACCGGGGATAATAGTGATTTGAATTCAACATAAGTTGGGCAGAAGGCTATCCCTTTTCTCCCGAACTTTCTTATATGTTTTTTTTTTGTAAATATGTAGTAAAGAAAACAAAAATTACAATTTGCGTTCAAAAATCAATTGGCTCATCCAAAAGTATGCGATTGCCACTCTCGCCCGATTAGGTGAATAATCGCCAGTTGGGCGGTATTTTCTATATTTGACTTAATTACTATTATTTGTTGATATGAGAGAAATTTCGGTATATTTCGGAATAGAGCAGAAAATTTTTGGATTCCGAAGCCTTGCTTTGGAACACCGGAACTTTTCTTTAAATTTCGGAATGATTCCGATTTTTCGGAACGGTTGGTCACATTAAGCATAACTGGAAACTCACTGTCTTTTGCTAACAATGGTTATGGGACCAGTGCAAGTATATGCCAAGAAAAAAATAATAATTGAAGTAATTGTTCTTTTTTTCTAACACGGTAATTTGCGAATTAAAATTCGGTACGAATTAAAACAAAAATATGAATTCAATGATGCAGATAGAGAGACTCAACGGGGAAAACTATTCCAGTTGGAAAATTCACATGCGGAGTCTTTTGGTGACGTTGTATCTATGAACAGTGTTGGAAGATGAATCAACAGCAACAGCTACAGCAACGCTAAAGGCATTAGCGATAATGATCTTAAGTATGAACCCATCCGAGCTTGGCCATATTAATACTACACAATAACTATTGCGGCATGAAATCGCCTAAAGGAAATATACCAAGCAAAAGGGCCAGGTCGCAAGGTCAATCTTTTCAAGGAACTTATTTGTTTTCGAGTGCGAAGTAATGAGAAATTTGATCCACAAATTAGCAAATTCATATCATTGAGTTACGAGAAGTTTTATTTGTGCCAGATTTGCAAAAGCATTTGTTGTCCATGAAAAAGATAATAAAAAATAAACACTTACAGCCTTATTAATAAACTCATTTTAAAGGCATCGTACCTTTAAACAGCACCGGCTTTAAACAGCACATCGTTATTTCTAAAGGTTTTTCTGGCTTGTTTTAGATCTGCGTAACTTAAATGCCGAAAATTGCGCATAAAGGCTGCGTAAACTTAACCTATAATTTTTTGCCATCTTCTCGATTAAGGTTGATGCTTGTGATAATTTATCATAGACATGCTCCATATCCGGCCTTTGTAGTACTTTTTTTCTGGAACAGATTGGCAAATTTACAAGAATTTTTCATTTTTGTAAAATATTTTCGAGTGTTTAGCCTTACACACAAACCTTACAAAATTAAGTAAGGAATAAAAACATGCTGATAAATAACAATTTAAGCAAGGTTGCTTAGAGGATGCGTAAAGCCTTAACCCTCCGGTTAGTGACAAGGTCCGAAGGGACCTTTTCGATTTCTGTTTGTTCATAACTTTTTCTTCGCATTTTTTAGAAAGCTGATGCTACATGTATTTAAAAAAAAAAAATTATGTTGAAGCAATTAAACCAGGTTTCGAAGCAATACGAGCGCTCGTTCGTTTTTCATACACATTTTAACATATTTAGTACTAGTATTAGTGACAAGGGACCTTATACTATTTTTGAATGAACTCCATATAATTCATATTAGGTAATGTTTGGTTTTCGTTTGAATATGAACTGCATTGAATGGCATACTACTACACTTCAAAAACTGGCAAGATTATCGAACAAGTAATATCGGATATCCCGTATTTCCTTAACCATCCCTACCAACGCTAGAACCAAAATTCAAACACTAAGTATTAGTTCCAAATATCAACTGCGAAGCGACTATCACCTTTATTAAAATAAATTTTCTTTATTAATTTTAAAATATTTAATTTAAAAATAAAAAATTATTTATTCACCTTATATCCAGACAAAATAAATAATGGAATATCTAATGGGAGGTATGAAACTGTTTTTTTTATTTTTCATCAATAGATTGATATAAGGCATGATAGAAGAAAGTTGAATTCTCATATCAGAAGCTCGTTCCTGTAAAAAAATCGGCAAGTTACCGATTTGTGTGACGTCATGCTGTTTCGCTTCTTAGTTACCGATTAAGTGAAAACTAATGTTTCTGTACGTTGAAATCGTTAAAAATTCGGTCCGCGATGAAAAAGAACACACATCGAGAAGAAACGTTGCGAAATGGAATCAAATGACAAGCAGCTGTTTATTTGTATTTGTTTTATTTAATGTGTGCTAATCTTCTTATATACAGAGGTAGTCAAAAATATTTACACATTGCTAATATATTTTATTACTTACCGTTAGCTTTGTTAAAACTTGCTTTGTGTACTTTGCATTCTGCAAAGATTGCAACAAGAAAAACTTTGTTTGCAAACTATTTCCAACAATAAAGTGCGTTCTTTCTTCAAAACACGTGAAAAGTATTGGACAATGTGGAAATATATTTGACTACCTCTGTACATTTATTCCTGTAAGGGTCCCCTTATTCGAGCAAATCTACAAACGCTACAGCAACACTTTATATATCATTAGAAAGGTTTTGAGGTATAGCTACGCCTATGATAAGTGGTACCGTTTAGCAGATATGAGCGTTTATAGTAGAAAACATGGAAAAAAGACTTAATACACGAACTCGTTCTAATGAGAATGAGAAAGTATTATATACAAAGCGAATATTTAAGCCATTTTTTGATCGATTTTAACGTCGATGTCATAGATGCACAATTCGATATCGAACGTTTAAAATGTTTACAACGAAAATAAAACAATTGCCAATTTTTAAGGTGCTTGTTGGGTACTTGTTGCTTCATATTTACACAACATTATTGACATTTATATAAATCGGTAAAATTCTCACTGGCCGCAATGGAATCGGAACAGGTGACAACTTATCGATTTGAAAAGATAGAATTTAACAGAAATCAATTCAGATTTTTACAGAGACAGTGCAGGTGAGAATTACGTCAGAGTAATGTCAAATCGGTTATATGAGTCGGTAACTTCGATCGTTACGCGTTACAGAAACGAGCTACAGGTTCGGTATCCAGTCTATTGCGGTATTTCGTTTTTGTTATTGCATAGGTTAAGAATCCTGTTTCGCACAAGTGTGTTGTTGGGGACGGTAGGAGAAAATTTAAGGCCTTTGTGTAAAGAAATGGATATTCATCACAGATCCTGAACTAAAAACCATTCAGAAGCATTGTCTTTAACAGTGACTGCTACTGGTGTCTAATGACATATCTTAAAATTATTCGAAAATCTCGTTTTACATACTTTTAGGCTTTTGCAAGTTGCGTACAAAAGGATTTTGGATCCATGAATGCATTTTAATTTTTGTATTCTGTTCTTCGGGAAAATACACCGCTAAGCATGCCCGCACAGCATTGAAATATTGAACCAAATCTTCAAGAATATCATATTGAAACATTTCTGACTCGTTAACGAACTCACTGAGCGATGAAAAGCTTTCTATTTCTCTCTTGCCAAAACGAATAATTAAAAATCTAATTTTCTCTTCAAAGCTGCAATTTTGTTACTAGCGTTGAGCACTGTTGTCTGTATTTGGATAAGTAGGATAAGAATCAGCAAGACAACAACAACCATAAGTATTAACGAACCGAATAAAACTGATATTTACCTAATCCGACTCGTGATTTGGGATACTCATATTTATTTAGTTGAGTAGGGTTTTGTACTTGTTTTCTAAGAGTCTCAAAAAAGCTATCCGTTGCAGATCACTGGTCCGTACTCGACGCTGAACTCTCATAAGGGCCTACTAAGGTTTTTTAAGAGAAAACAACCTGTATTAAAAGATTTATTTTTAAGATACGGTTTATTTTAGATAAATTTTGTTTATTTATTATAATTATATATGTTTTGAAGAAAAGTTTTTGAATTTTTGGATAACAAATCTTAAACCATATAGCAGAAATTTGTAGTATAGTTAGGTACCTTAAATGTACCGTGGATACGTTTTTTATAGCTTGCTCATCTAAAAAAAAAAAAACAAATGATTAAGGTTCTGTTAAAGCTTTTTGAGCTTTTAATCCAATATTTTAGAAAAATGTTGATTTTTACCAAAATGGCAAATAAAAAACTGATTTTTAAGTAAAAAAGTAATTTTTTCAGGTTATAAAAAAAAGTATTTCTCTAAAATTTTGGCGGCCGTGGCGTAGTGGGTAGATTGTGTGGCTCATACGCCAGAGAACCTAGGATCGAGTCCCCCATATGACACTGAAAGTTTTTCAATTGAATTAATTTTTCTGTTCGGCCGTCACCTCTCTGCAGACAATGGCAAACCTCAGAGAGCAAAAAACTGCTATGAAAAGTTTCTTGAGAACATAAACCGTTCGGAGTGTTCAAACATGTCACAACACACACAACACAATTGATCATAAGAAGCTCGGTCAAAGTCCTTTCAAGGGCTGAAATGGCCATTGCGTTTTTTTTTTTTTTCTCTAAAATAAAAATCGAACGATTAAAAGTTCAGATCACATTTGCTTAAGAAGTGAAATAAATTTGGTAGCGATCCTTATCATAGCTTACATTACTATGTGTGTAATTCTTTCCACCGGCTTCAAACATCCTTTTCAAGAAAAACGCGTTTAAAGTTTTAGAAGTTGTTTATTTAGGTATACATGAACTTGTACTTGAATTTAAAAATTTCGGCACAAAGGAAATGGGGTTTGGTGCCTAGCGTATTTTTTGTGCTTTTTTTAATTTCGGTGGCACCAAATGTGTCTTTCTAACCGGCCATCTAGAAATCGAACTGCAATTGTACTTAAGAACAAGCGTAATATACAGGGTGTCCCGCAATTGAGTGCAACTATTTACGGAGCTGAAAGGTTATGTCAAGCTGAGCAAAAAATCGTACGGGAGGGGGGTCTATTTTCACATTCTTAGGAGCTACAGGGTTAATTAATATTTCACGACTTTGATTCACGTTATTGTTTCTAGCAGAAAAACTAACTTACATAAAACTTATTTTGATAACTCATTTTAAAGGCAATAAAATCGCCTTTTCAACGGTATATCAACACACCCCTCCAACTTAACCGTTACCGAGCTTTGATCGTGTGAAGATGAAATCAATCGGTTGAAACAACAAAATTACAACTTTGAGTGCAAATTTCTCAGAATTTCGCGTAATAAATGAATGTTTTTTTTTCTTTTCAATGACACAAAAAACATTAACATATCTTAAAAAATGAAAAAGTTAGCTGTACTAAAAAAAGTATACTTATTTGAAAATAATGATAAATAATGACATTACAATTAGTTATGCAGCAGATAAAATGAGCTATTAAAATAAGTTTTATGTAAGTTAGTTTTTTCTGCTAGAAACAATAACGTGAATCAAAGTCGTGAAATATTAATTAACCCTGTAGCTCCTAAGAATGTGAAAATAGACCCCCCTCCCATACGATTTTTTGCTCAGCTTGACATAACCTTTCAGCTCCGTAAATAGTAGCACTCAATTGCGGGACACCCTGTATACTCTAGGTTTTAAGCTTTTCTTAATATCACTTTTAACAAGCTTGCTTTGAAGTGAGATCCCAAAAAAATCTCAATCGTACTTGAGAAAAGCTTTATATAGATAACTGAATCTAAAATATGCGTAATACACACTTATAATAACAATTACACGAAAAAGCTTATAAAAATATTGCGTGAGTAATATTATCAATTTCAATTTAACAAATGCTGCGATAGTCTTTTTCAATAGTTTCTCAAGATACCTTTCAGGCTTAAGGCTTATGTTTTTAAGCTTGTTATAATATTATTCTAAAGCATTTTGGTCGGTTGGGTTAGCTTTAAAACATACACTTGAGTGTATGAGTACATTGAGGCAAGTACATTGTATTCTCTTCGGACGATTGTGCTTAAAACTACAACAATTTTTATTTAATTGACTCAAAACTCTCTGAGAAAATTTTTAAGATGTTATAACAACAACAATCATTGAACAACAATAAATATGTATACTTGTGTGTTAACGCAAATATTTTTGCATGTGAATTTTGTTATTGAAATAGAAACTAAATTTTGTTTGTTAAAAAGCCATAATGTGCAAAATGATCTGCGCTTTTCGTTTTTAATGAAGCATTGTCCAATATTTTCGCGGAGCCCTCACAGAGGCGTCCCGTTTTTAGCTCATTGTACGGCTTTAACGAAGGCAATGTATCATTGTTCTCATATTTACCGAAGAAAAACAAATCGGCCCTGCTGTTGTCCCCATTGCATTACACTTAAATTTCTGGTGGACACATTGGATCAGATACTTGGCACATATTCCAGCAAACGATCAACGACATTATTGATATTGACGCTTTAGCTTCTTCATTTTATGACGAGATCAAAATTTCCCAAAAATCTGGTAAGAGACTTTTCAAAATTGCTAACAAGGCAAATAGCAATCCAAATTAATAAAGAACGAGCAACGAATATTCTCATAACATTCTATACCAGAATTCGAACTGCTATGGAGACTTTTGATGCAAAGGTAAAATTAAAATTAACAATTTTCATATTTCCTATCTTTGTAGGTCATACTGCAATAGCTGCAACAAAGTGGCTTGTGCTGAGCATTAAACATCGTTATATCGGTGCAATACCTGTACTCTACAATTGAATGAGAACGAAGCAGCAGCACAAAAATAACTTTTTTATTCTTTTTAATATTCGCATAAAAAAAATAAATAATGTTTTAAAATTAAACCTCTTTTGCCCTTTTATCTATTTGATATCTTTCTTTATCTATTTAAGCACTTTATGCAATCAAAAGTCGTCATGAAAACCAAAAAAGACACACATGCATTATGATAATATCAAAGAACACTTTGAAGGTGCCTAGGGACCTTGTCACTTTTTTAACGACGTCAGAACTGTCTCTTACTGGAGGGTTAAACAGTGCGTACCTGAACAAGCGTTGAAAGATTGTTTAAGAAAATCTATCAAGTAAGGCTGTTTTGAAGACAATAATACGTGCGTTAAAAATAAACAAGGGCATAAAATTGTTGATGTAAAAGAATCTGCTGAAGTGTTTTACGCAGATATTATTGTAGCCCAAGGACATGCAAACCTAACAGTCGCGTAGCGTGGGAGACGCGGGGGCGGTCCGCCCCGGGCGGCACTTTAAGAGGGTGACAAAATCACAGATTTAAAAAACTGTTCATATAATCGTGTATATCATATATATAAAAATAAAAAAATAACCGTCTGTGTATTCAAAAAAGCAAAAATTGATGAAAAGAGTGTAAAAAGTAGACCGCGTCTAGTTTACCGGCATATGCTTACATCGTTGTCATTGTTGTATTTACATAGCTAATAATTGCGTAGGAAAGTAACTAGATACTTTTATGCATGGCTTGAATGGCTTGAATGTTTGTGTCTGTGATAAGTTTTTTTTTTGTACGGTGTGTACAAATGCTGTATGAACAAATCACAGGATTTTCGATAATGGTTTTATCAATGTGCTCTTTCTTCTTCACTCTACTCTACATTATATCGTTCTTCTACATCATTTAATGAAACTTGCCTAAACCTGACCCGTATTTGAATTGAATTTGAACTGCCGCCCACGAAGTTTCCTTACATCTATTACAACGATTAAAAAGCAACAATTTCAAGTGGACAATAAACGCGCAAAATATTAACAGTCAAATAAAGTGATTTTTGATTTTGTTATCACTCACCAAGAGGTTCAAGATATTTGTGAATACTTAAATAGACTATGAATGTGAGCAGCTTCTATGGCGATTTTTTAATAACATTTTTTAAGTTCTAGTTTTTAAAAAATATGGTATGTTATTCGCTTTTTGTTTAATTCTGTTTAATTAATGAAATGAAAAAAATCGTAAAAATCTAAATATGACAGTATATCAATAAATTGCAGTGAAAATATTTTCTTAAACACTACGTTCAAAAAGTCCATAGGATGACACGTAGATGGCGTTACTAGATTATTTCCATATGATTTTTATTTAGTACCAACCTTGAAACGATACGTATAAAAATTTGACAGCAACCTGACAATTGATTCGTGAGTTATAGCATCTTGTGTGCAATTATTGTTATTGAAAAAAAAAAAATGGAAAAAGTGAATTTCGAGTTTTGATGATGCATTGCTTTTTGATGAAAAAAAATACAGTGGAAACAAAACAATGGCTTGATAAACATTATCCGGACCCTGCTCCATCGAGACAAATGGTAGAAAAGTGGATTGCTGAATTTAAAAGTGGTCGTACCAGCACAAATGATGCAGAGCGGATGCAGTGGACGCCCAAATCAGACTGTTATTCCACAAAACATCAAAAAATCCACAAATTGGTTATGAACGATCGCAAATTGAAGGTGCACGTGCTAGCTGACATTGTAAAGAGTGTCAGATGGTAGTGTTTTTACCATTTTACACTAGAATTTGGGTATGCGAAAGATCTGTGCAAAGTGGGTGCCGCGTGACCTCACAGTCGACCAAAATCAACAACGAATTGATGCTTCAGAGGAGTGTTTGGCGCTGTTAAACCGCAATAAAATCGAATTCTATCGACGATATGTGACAATGGATGAAACATGGCTTCACTATTACACACCAGAATCCAAAAGACAGTCAGCTGAGTGGACAGCAGTCGACGAACCGAATCCAAAGCGAGCAAAGACCCAACAGTCGGCTTGTAAGGTGATGGCGTCTTTTTTTTGAAGTGCGAAAGGAATAATATTCATCGACTATCTCCAAAAAGGAACCACCATCAACAGCGACTATTACTGTGTACTTTTGGACCGATTGAAGACTGAAATCGCCAAGAAACGGCCACATTTGCAAAAGAAAAAAGTGTTGTTTCACCAAGACAATGCACCGTGCCACAAATCGATAAAAACGATGGCAAAATTGAATGAATTGGTCTTCGAATTGCTTACCCACCCACCGTATTCTCCAGATTTAGCCCCCAGCGACCTTTTTCCTGTTTTCAGATCTCAAGAGAATGCTTGCTGGAAAGAAATTTAAGTCCAATGATGAAGTAATCGCAGAAACTGAGGCCTATTTTGACGAGAAAGAGAAATCGTACTATAAAAGTGGTATCGAAAAGTTGGCAAATCGCTATACTCGTTGTATCGCTCTCGAAGGCAACTATGTTGAATAATATAATCGAGTTTTATCAAAATTTTGTTTTTTTCTTACTTATCGTACGGATTTATTGAATGACCAGTTATGATTAATATTAGCGCAAAAAATTGTGCAATTATGTAAAATAACCTGATCGAAATGAACGTTTTCCGAGAAGTGTACCGTTTTAAAAATTTCGAGTTTGAGTATTTTTACGAAAAAAATTCCCAAAAATCCAAAGTATAAAAAACAACGTAATGGGTGCTTAAGTCATAATCATGAGCTATTTTGTCCAAAATATTACAAAAACCAAAATTCGCAAGCGAAAGTTAAAGATGTTCAAAGTTGACTTTTTTTAAAAAAAATCCTTAAAGTGTCCTCTTCTAGCATATGGAACACAAAAAAAAAGTTGGTTCCATTTCAAAACTCTTTTTATCCACTCTATGACACAAATTGTGTTGATAGTGAAAAATCATTGTTAATAATACAGCGTGAGCCCCTTAAATCTGATATATAAAAATTTGCCCTATATCGAAGTTATAAGACGGTAAAAAGTAGCTTCCGTTTCAAAACTAGCGGTATCCTCTGACAGTTCAAATTTCGTAAATTTAAATTTAAAATTCAGATATTTTAAGCGTTTAATGATGGCTAGACTAAATGCTTCTTTAATAAGGGTTTTAAACTATACTTTTGTATTTTTTTTATCTACAGCTTAGTAAGAGTTTTCATAACTTGTCTTGTATGAATGTGTTAATGAGATATCATTGACATACAAATAAAATATGCATTGAAAAATCAAAGCTGGTCTTATCCGTAGTGACGTAGATCCTTATTATTTCCTATTACATAAGTATGTCTTATTTTTTAATTTTGGTTAATAGGTGTTGGCAATAAAAAACAATAAGCAACTTAGCAGTTTAATTTTCAATATGTATCAATACTTCCGCTACTTACACTACCTAAAACAAAAAAAGCATTAATACCTTAACATTTAAATAAAGCAGTAAGACAACTTTTGAAAAGGAACGAATCAATTTTACATAAATATTGCTCATTTTTTTCGGAAAAATTTTGCAATCTTAGGTTTGCCAAACTATCAGTCCCTGGTTTTAGGGTAAAATATATATTCAAATTTGCGACAAAGATTTATTTTTCAATTTGGGAGTTCCAGGACTGCCAAAATACAAATTTCTTGTCTTAAAGTAAGAAAAAATGATATAAAAAACTATATTAAGATCTTCTGCGATGGAATTTGTTAAGTTTTTAAGTTTTATCCCTATTATTTTTTAACCTTAAGACAAGAAAATGGTATCTTGGCAACCATGGAATTCCGAAATAAAAAATAACCTCTGTTTTAACTTATTTTGCAGTGTTGAACTTATTTTAACTTATTTTGCAAAGTTTCGTAAAAATATTCAAACTCGAAATTTTCAAATTGCATTTTATATTCAATGTACTTCATATTCAAATCGAAAGTTGCATTTTATATTCAATTTAATAAAATCTTAATCTTCTCGATCGGTAACGGACAATCATCAGTGTGTGTACCTGTTATATCGATGTAAGTAGCATACGTCTAAGAATTTTTGTTATAAATATTATTACATTGTAAAAATATAAACATTAAGGTGCCTCGACCACTATAAAAAAAGGGTGTCAATGCCATCGCCTAGAAATGAACTGTGGTCTATTTTATGACGATTTCTAAAATATTTTGGCTGTCACGATAACCGCCATTGAACTAAACTATTTTTAAATAACCTCCAAAGATAATTTTTTTCGTAAATGTTCGGCTGTATATATAATAATTTTGAAAAAATTTTTTAAACTGCATCACGGAATTTAAAATTTTTGCCGTTGAACCAAAGATAACGCTGATTTTTATGTTATTTTCACAAAAATTCAAATAACTTCGTTATTTTATACGATATCCTCGTTCTGAAGATATCGTTGGAAAGGTTTGACTGCTTCTATTTATTCCTGGATAGAGTTCATAAATTTAATTACCATTTAAGCTAAAATATTGAAAAAAACCATTATATTTTGCAACAAACACCAGCGCAAAAATAATGTAAGGAATGATAAATCATTTAGTTTAAATGGAAATTAAATTGATTAACTCTGTCAAGGAATGATTAGAAGCAGTCTAAACTTTCAAACGGTATCTTTAAAACGAGGATAGCATAAAAGATAATGAAGTTATTTGAATTTTATTGAAAATAACAAAAAATACCAAAAAGAAATGCATGAAAATCAGCATTATCATATGGTTCTGCTCACTGGCGGTTATCGTGACAGTCAAAATGTTTTGGGAGTCGTCATAAAATAGATCAAGGTTCACTTTTAGTCCGTGGCAATTGGATATTTTTTTTTTTTTAAGGCATCCTTATTGACACCCATACATGACTATTTTAATTTTTATTTTATACAAAACACAATTATAATGTTTGTTTCTACCAAGAAGTTCTTTAGGATTACTGTATATTTCAGAGTCCTGAATTTGAGGATCTTAATAAGGGGATGGCGAAATTGGCCTCCGTCCCGGGCGGCTGAAGCTCACGCTACGCCGCTGAAACCTAAGTGCGGAAAAAACAAATTGTGAGTTATGGCATAAAAGACTTGGACATTTAAATGTGAGGGATCTTTGTTTAATATACGAAAAAAAAATTGTAAACGGTGTAAACATTTCAACGCCAAATTAATTCTTGTGTTCGACGTGTGCATTGTGCAAAATACATTGCCAACCTCGAGTATCGTCATAAAAATGATCAGATTAAAAATATGCACTTAATTTACAATACATTGCATTTGCAATAGAGCTAATGGAACAGTAATTTAATAATTTTTTTAAACTCAATAAAAATGGCGTTATAATTATGATACAGCATTAAATGTAATATTTAGCAATAAACAATGTACCGTTATTAAAATAGAATTCGCTCTTGCTCACTATTGTTGTTGTGCATAGATGACTAAATTCGCATAACATTTCCTTTTCTTTAAACTGGCTGTTACAAAATATTTCAAATTTCGAAGTGCCGTTAAAAAGATGACACACCTTAGGTCTGTTTCCGTACTCACTTCAAGTAACTTGAAGTTACTCGAAGGCGTTTCTTTACACATTTTTCCAGCACGAGAGAGAAGAAGAACAAGCAAAATGCCTCTCTCAATTACTCGAACTTTACTTGAAAAATTTCTTCGAGCACGAATCTCGAGCTTCAAACAGTTGATTTTTAAAATGAAAAAATTTAATTTTTGTGCTGCGTTGTGAAAAAAATGCATGCATTTGTTTAGCAAATCAATAAAAATGACGTTAAAATATGCAAAATGATCGGAAATAGAAGTGCTGATCATTTAAATATACTTCTACCAGATGCTTCCAGCTTATTTTAAGATATTTTAATTTTCCATTTTTTAAATATACCGATCAGCCAATCTAATTTTTATTTAATTTCAATTATCAGCTATTGTGCTTGAAACTTAGTTGAAGTCGTTTCCGTACTTTTTGACAAATTTTCTCATTTTGACAGATTATCAAATTACTCTCTATTACTCGAACTTTACTCAAAGTTTACTTGAAGTGAGTACGGAAACAGACCTCTTATAATTGGTGTTGTAACATTTTTAAAGTTTTAATCAGGTAAGTTCTGAAATCCGATTCACGTCGGAATCGGATTTACTTCCTATCACATTTCATTGAAATTAAACCCAATTCCGAGGTGAATCGGGTTTCAGAACAAGCCTGAATATCTGATGCATTATTGAGGAACAAACGCAATGGCTTTTTGGTGGATTTTAGAATTCAAAAGTTGGCAACACTGAAATTCAAGGAGTTTAAAGCTATGGCAGAGAACCAGTCTGGTTATTAAATAAAAAATACTAGTATCGCCTGTGGCCGAAATTCAGCCATATCAAAATCGGTTTTTCTTTTGTTTTTTTTTATGGTGAACGCACCAACCCATAGTGAATAGTGAATAGAAGTATTGATCAAAATACACTGAACCAAAAACGTGGTAAATATATAAGAAACAGTTGTTTATTTTAATGAATTGGTTTCACATACGAGTTCATTGGCTCAATGAATTTCTGTTAAATAATTTTATGAACTTTTTCTTACAGCCAAATAATCGATCCTTTAAGTCAAGGAAATAGATCTTACTTTCAAAGAAAAGATTCATTAAACTGTAAAAACCTTGAAATCAATTTAAAGAATGCGTTCTTTGGGAGTAAGTTAAAGTTAATTAAATCCAAGAATATTTTCCTGGAACCAATGAACAGAGATTCATTGAATCAAAGAACCATTTCTTAGACTAATTCTGATTTTTTGTTTCAGTGTAGTTTAACAGGGGAACAGGGGGCGAACTTTCACATGGCAACGTGTCTGACCGCCTCAACCTGGCGAGACCAGCATTATCCATGTCGAAATCGTCTCAAGTCGACTCAAACCTTCACGTGGTGTTCCCTGGGCAACGGCAAACTGGCATCCGTCAGTTTGACGGCTAATTCGAGCGGCGGGTCGCTCCAAAGACCTTAAACATGGAATGTGTGCAGGATTTGGGTCCCGCCACAATACTACTGCCCAATGAAAACTAAACCAGCCTCGGATAAGAACCCCAATTACGTTGACGACCACCGCAAACGAAAAACGGACAATAATTTACGGATATGCACCTGGAATGTCCGGACCCTTTATAGGGAAGGTGCCATTATCCAACTGGCGGAAGCCCTCAAAACAATAAAATCTGACATCACCGCCATCCAGGAAATGCGATGGAAAGGGCAAGGCTGCTCTAAACAAACACACTGCGATATCTACTAAAGCTGCCATGAGGAGAAGCGTGAATTCGGATGTGGATTCGTCGTGAGCCGTAAACTACGCCAACTTGTTTCCCGGTTCACGCCTGTGAACGAAAGATTGGCCACGATCCGCACCAAGGCAAAATTTTTCTACATCAGCCTTATTTGCGCGCACGCCCCGATGGAGGAAAAGGACGAAGCCGTCAAGGAAGGGAAGGGAAGGCATCTTTGGCCCCACTGCCGGTCAGTTCAGTCTTCATGAGACCTCCACGAACAACGTTCTAAAACTGATCGACTTCGCCGCGGCACGAAACATGGTAGTTAGTAGCACCAGATTTAAGCACCTCGACATCCACAAGGCCACCTGGCTGTCCCCGGATCAAAAAACGCGAAACCGAATTGATCATGTTGTAATCGACGGAAGGCATGCCTCTAGTGTTCTAGATGTGCGTACATCTCGGGGGGTCAACATTGACTCCGACCATTATCTTGTTGCAGCCAAGATCCGCATGCGATTAAGCAATGCGAAGAACATACGTACAGGAATGCAACGAAAGCTAGATGTCGCTAAGCTGCAATTACAACGGACTGGCGAAGCCTAATCCGCTCACTTCTCGGTTAAGCTCAACCAACCAACCTCTGGACTCGACGACGCCGGCGGACGTTGGTCGCATATATCCCACTAAATGCACGCTGCCGCTGGAGAAGTCATTGTTTTCCGGCGCCCGCAACCTCGGAACCAATGGTACGATCAGGAGTGTCGCATCGCGACAGCAGTAAAAAACGCTGCATACAGAAAAACGCTGTAGTCAGCTGCAACGCGAGTCGTGAGAGAAACTACCGCGAAAAGAGGAAGCAAGAAGACGCCTTTTCAGGCGCAAGAAAAGAGAGCAGGAAAACCGTGAGCGTGAGGAACTAGAGGTATACCAGGGCAAGAAGGATGCACGAAAATTCTATCAACAGGTTAAGCGTCTAACCCAAGGTTTTAAGCCCGGAGCATCCACTTGTAGAGACGAAAATGGAGATATGAATACGGATACACAGTGTGTGCTGAGATTGTGGAGACGGCACTTCTCCAATTAACTTACTGGCGACGATTCCACCAATGCCGCCTATGGAGAGCGCAGTTCAGAGCTACCAATCAACAATGACGGAGTGGAAGTACCACCACCTAGCCATGAAGAGGTTCGAGTTGCTATCCAACGACTCAAAAACAACAAAGCAGCGGGTGCTGACAGCCTGTCAGCTGAATTGCTTAAAACCGGCGGCGATGAATTGATAAGGCGCATGCATCAGCTCATCAGCAAAATATGGCTAGCAGAAAGCATGCCCGACGATTGGAACCTCAGCGTACTGTGCCCTATACTTAAGAAAGGAGACCCAACAATCTGCGCAAGTTATAGATGTATCATTCTTATTTCCATCGCATATAAGGTCCTCTCAAGCGTACTGTGTGAAAGATTAAAGCCGATTATAAAAACACTGATTGGACCTTATCAGTGTGGCTTTCGACCTGGAAAGTCCACCATAGACCAGATTTTCACGTTACGACAAATCCTGGAGAAAACCCACGAAAATCAAATTGACACACACCATCTCTTTGTCGATTTTAAAGATGCGTTCGATAGCTCGAGAAGGGATTGCCTATACGCAACAATGTCTGAGTTCGGTATACCTGCAAAGTTGATTAGACTTTGCAGAATGACGTTGAACAATACACGCAGCTCCGTCAAGGTAGGAAATGACCTCTCCGAAACCTTCAATACCGAAAGAGGTTTCAGGCAAGGCGATCCACTGTCTTGCGATCTCTTCAACATCATCATGGAGCAAATCGTACGAAAGGCCGGTGTGCATCGTAATGGCACAATTTTCTATAAAGGTGTCCAGCTCCTTGCGTACGCTGATGATATTGATACTGTTGGCAGAACCAAGAGAGATGTTACCGCTGCTTTCGCCGCTATCGAAAAGGAATCAGCCAAAGTGGGTTTGACGATAAATGATGGTAAAACAAAGTATATGCTGTCTACAATTAAGGGAGCGCGGCGTCTAGACTCCCAGTTTCCTCAGGCAGCTATAACTTTGAAGTAGTCAAGGAGTTCGTATACCTTGGCACCGCCATTAATACCAACAACGAAATCAGCCTGGAGATAAAGCGAAGAATAATAATTGCTAATAGGTGCTACTACGGGCTCAGTAAGCAACTAAGTTCCAGAGCCCTCTCTCGATCGACAAAACTAACACTCTACAAGACGCTCGTTCTACCTGTTCTACTTTATGGCGCTGAGGCATGGGTAGTTTCACAAACTGACGCAGCCGCTCTGGGGGTGTTCGAGAGAAAAGTTCTTCGCAAAATCTTCGGTCCTGTTCGAGTCGGCGATGACTATCGCATCCGAATGAACCACGAGCTGTATGAGCTCTACGAAGACATTGACGTAGTTCGGCGTATAACTGTGTTCGATGTCCATCGTATGGGCGACGAAGCTCCAGCGAAAAAGGTGCTCGAGGCGAGGGTCGCTGGTCAACGACGATGAGGGAGACCATGCCTCCAATCGATGGACCAGACTGAGGAAGCCCAAACCGCCCTTGGTGTATCCGATTGGAGAAGGCGCGCGCAAAGCAGAGGCGCCTGGCGAGAGCTGATAATGTCGGCCAAAACCCGGACACGGGTGTTGTTACGGCCACCTAAGTAAAGTAAGTAAGTAGTTTAACAGTTTTTTGACGCTGCCACGGTGGCAAATTTATTTTGTTGAGCGAGAAATGAAGAGAAAGCAACAGCAACAACAGATGGACAGCTCTTTTGAAGTGTATGCAACTCTCTCGCATTCTTTTCCTGCTCGTGCATGCTACAGCAACGATGTTTAATAGAGCTGTGCCGCTATGTATTTTGTTGTTGCTTTCTCATTGTCCCATTAGGTAAAACGGGTTTTTACATTTGCTTAGTTTACCTATCTTAAGAGGACTTAGCACCTTCAAATTAATAATAATAATGGTAATAATAATAATAAATGCATGTTGTCTGCTACAATTTAAAAAAAAAAAAACACCGCAGGAAAATCACGGCGTGCAGGATGACTGTCCTCAGAAAATTAAAAAAAAAAGAAGAAAGACGGGGTTTTAATCAGCATTAAAGTGGCCTTGGAATGATCTACAAAAAAATTTGGTTGAAAAATTAGAAAATGACATTTTTTCGCAAATTTACTTTTTTCCCCCAAAAAATATGCTGATACTAAAAAAATTGTGTGCCGGTTTTTTTTATCCGCAGGTCATTGTGAGCATTAACATGTGTAGACTAACGTGCGTAAATTTCAGAACGATCAGATGAATACTTTTCTTTTAATCAGGCACGCCACCTTGAAAAACGTTGTTTTGAGAAAATCGCGTTTAAAGTTTGACATTCATTCGAAAGTACCTTGACTCGCTTCGCTAAATTTGCTCAGAAAATTTTTTTTTGAGAAATTCACTTCTATACTATTAAAAATGTCTTTGAAGGTTCGTTCTAACATATTCTATCCAAAAAAAATTTTAATTTCTTGATAATTTGTAGGTGCTATGTTCCCTTAATGATACTATATTCGAATAAAAATTATATAGTGCACATCTACTCGAAAATACCTTTCCATCGATATAAGTTTTATGTGAATATATTGAAGTTAACACAGGTAAAAAGGGATCACATAATTTTCTGTTTGCGTATTAATATAGATTCGCCGCGATAATGGTCGTGAATTTGTGAACGCAAATTTTGAGAAGTTTCTAAAGTCAAATGGCATCATTCATCAAACGACAATCCCGTACACTCCACAGCCAAACGGGCTAGCAGAAAGGCCCAAAAGAACGCTGCTGGAAATAGTAAGATGTATGATAAATGAATCAAAAGTGACTCAGTCGTTATGGTCAGAAGCTGTTAACACAGCAGCATATATATGAAATCGCTGTAATACCAACGTGCTTCAAGGTAAAACATTGTTTGAGTACTGGTTTGGACGTAAGCCATCTGTTCGACATTTCAAGACATTGGAATCGGCTGCGACGTTGTATCGTTGAAAAAGGGGCTCTGGACGTTCGAAATTTGAAGAAAAAGGTGAAAAACTATTCTTCGTCGGTTATTCTGGTGGAAAAAATTATCGGCTGTACAACAAAACTCTGAGGTGAGTTTTTTTTTTTTTGAAGATCGTGATTTTTGTGATTGTGATTTTTTGAAGATCGTTTTATGAACTGCGAAACTGAATCTGAAGACGACAAATAAGTTTTTATATTCAGTCTGATATACAGCAAGTTAAATGTGAACCACCCAGCGAATCAAGAGTCAGAAGATGAGGATAGAGAAGTTATCGTGAGTCGATGACCCAATCAAATGCGATGTAACAAGGGTTTTGAAATTACAGAAAAGGCAACGGTTGCGCTCGAAGAATTTGATCCAATTACGTTGGAGCAGGCACTTACAAGTTTAAATGCTGAAAATTGGAAAAATAACACTTGGGAGCTTGTAGATAGACCTAATAATAAAAATATTATTGGATGTCGATGGGTATTCGTCATCAAAAGATTGCCAAAAGTGGAAAAATACAAAGCTAGACTCGTAGCGCAAGGCTTTGGGCAAGAGTATATTGTGGGTTATACCGAAACCTGTACACCTGTAGCAAGGCATTCCACCATAAGACTTCTACTTGCTATAGCCGCACAAGAAAAGCTATTTTTTAATCACATCGATGTAGTGGTGGCATATCTAAACGGCGAGTTGAAAGAGGAAGTTTTCATCGAAAAACCTAAAACCTTTGGTGAGGAAACAAACGATAATCGTATTTGCAGATTAAAAAAAATCACTATATGACCTGAAGCAGGCTGGCCGCGATTGGAACGGAAAAATCAACGAGGTTTTGACTATCATCGGTTTTAAACACTGTGAAGCTGATAACTGATTGTATGTTTGCCGACATAATGGTGAACTCAACATTTTGGATGATATATTGCTGGCGTCATCAAGCGAAATTACAATGGGTCAAATTACGGAAAAACTAAATTAATTCGTTGGTGAAATCGACCGTGGTCCTGTAACTTACTACCTGGGTATGGAGATTGAGAGAAATTATCCAAACGGAGACATCTTAGTTCATCTAATAAATTAAGTCAGTGAAGTCTGGAAACAATGGGGCATGTCTGAGTGCAAGCCTGCAAGTACACCATGGGCAAGTGGTAGAATTTTGGAGAAATGTTCAGCTGAAGCGTGCTTAGGTGGTGACATCAAACAATATCAGCCCCTTATCGGAAGTTTGATGTACTCATCGGTTATATCGAGGCCAGATATTACTCACATCGTGTCAAAGTTGTCTCAATTCAGCAGTCATCCTCTCAACGAGCACATGTGCTACGTTATTTGAAACCAACTAATAAATGTTTACTCTGTCATAAAGATCATATAGAGGTTTTGTAAAGTTCTTGGCTGGTGATCCTATCACCATATAAGAAAATTAATTGCCGTATTTTAAAAACGCAAGCGATCACGTCACTTTGGGTTTTTTCTCTGGCAATAAATTTCAGTAGAAAATTTCAGTGAGAGAAAGAGAGTTTGTTTTACTTAATACGAAAAGGAATTGCCAGACAAAAAACCAATCTGTTGCGATTTACAAAATACGGTCATAAAACAAAAAAAAAAAAGAAAAATCTCTTTACAAAAATTTTTAAATTTTTGTTAGTTATTATTTTTTTTTTGTTTGTTAATTTTTATTAAAATTTACAATTTTAACGTAAACACACGTTTACACGTTTATTTTAACGTTTCGTAACAATTTTAACAAAAAAATATGTGTGTGGCTACCACGCACGGTAGAAGTGAAACTTTTACCCAAAAATGGAATTTCTGGGAAGATTTCTAATTTATTTTATTAACATTCTCTCCGTCAGTGCAGCCAACTGGTTAAAAAGCAGTCTGCCTTCATACCAGTGGTAGTTAAAAAACTGTAAATATAAAAATATCATAAAACCAACTAGTATTTTCAACATGGGACATCATGGGAAATATCAATTGTCCCTTTTGTTTATGGACAGTTACTGAAAGTTTAAATATGTATTCACGTACAGAATTAGATCGCATTTTTTTTTTACTCTCGAGGCACAATTGTTTATCAAGAGGATTTACTTTTTAATTTTTAACTTAAGAACTGCCCAGCCTCAATCCTCATAGCACAGACGACAGATCTTGCTGTTTTATTTTTCTCTTTTGTTAATTATATTTTTATTTATAAATATTTAAAAGAAAAAGATTTGTCAAAAAAACCTGTGTCGGTAATAACGCATTTTCCACTTTCCGTACTCGCATCGACCGCGTACAATTCGGCTGCAAGTTGAACGTGCTACCATCGCACCATTGCATCAAAGTGAACGAAATGTGCACAAACCCGAAAGCAAGTGTAGTATACATCTTCTAATTTATTTCATAGGATTGATGACAAACAAAAATGTATTGTTTATCCAAAATAATGATTAATCGATTATAACTCGGACTCTATTTATATATTTTTTTTTAATTTTTCTTAAAAAAAAAACAAAAACTGGCGGTATGATTCTATATATTTTAAATTTAAAAAAAGGCACAAACTTTCAATCGCAATAAGGACGACTAACCATTCGCTTGTGGTGAGAAGCCTTGTCCTTATGCTACCGTGCTTACTTGTTTTAATTTATTTTACTTAGCTGCATTTTTTTTTGTAAGAGATCAGGATCGTAACATCGAATTTGCAAACAAAGCAAAAACACCACATGATCCAGCAGGTAAGCTGGATAGATTCAATTGAACCAATTCTATGTTTTTAAGTGTTGTGGCCGAACTGTAAAAGTAGGCAACACTTGACCGTTCGATGATAGCTGGATGGCGCTGCTTATCTAGTCTTGTGGCAACACCTCTGCGTTAGTTACCAGTATCACCACCAGGAGAACATGCCAAAATATGGAATATAAAAATGAGAGCCAACTTCACGTTGACTGATTCTTCTAGAATTTTTCCGCCAACACAAATTAAATTGATTACATTAAATTCAAAGGACAACACGTACATAGTCATTGTCTAAATGCCGGGAGCAAGCATTGTAATTATTTTATAAAAAGACAAAAGGAAACAATAATATGTACTTATCTTTTACTTCAATAAGAGCAAGTAGCTTACACTATGTACATCTTATCAGAATAAGACAATAACAGTTCTGAGTTTTCATGATATAGAAACATTTATTGTACGAATGGAACAATATGTATACATGTAAAGAATCAAAGAATGTCTCAATAAATTTACTTTACTTTACTTTACTTTACTTTATATTAAATTCAGTTTTCTTTAAGTTGAATTATTAATTCTAACTTTAATAAAGCATATTATTTACTTAAAAACACACGCTTACCTTTGCACTTAAACACATACTTTGGTAGTGACATAACAAGCAGAGACACTCATCTATGCCGCTACAATCTTTTAGCTTAAAAAGAACATCAGCTGTTCATCCCCTATAGGAACAAACTAACTTGTTTTTAAAAACAACTAATTAAAAACTAGTTTAAAATAAACCAGTATATGAACTACTTTTAATTATATTAAGGTGGCAACTACTCTGATGTTGACATGTTTTAATTGGAAATTTTTATTAGATTACAAGTTTATATATATTTAACCATGTTATTTCATCAAATACTATTAACTTTAGGCCATCAGTAATAGTTTTCAATTAGTTATTTAAAAGCAATTAAAAAAATAATTTAAATGTAACTAATTTAACAAGTAGTTGAAAATATATGCAGACGAAAGTCAATTGACTTATTTAGCGGACATCACCATACAAAATAAGTTAGTTCGTTCTATGGAAAAAAGTCAGAATTTCAACTAGTTGTGGTTGACAAAAAACTACTTTATCAACTACTTTTAAATTAGTTGATTTTCCTACAGGGTCTGTATGCAGCAAAATAGCTTCATCTGTGTGTAAGTAAAAAACATCGCAAAAATTGATTTGAAGCGTTTCCAAGGAGGGTAGATTCTAAAGAGAATTCACCAGACAATTTTTCCCCTTTTGCAGAAATTTTGAACTGGCCGACTTGGTGGATTCGAAATTATGTTCGAATCTGTGCTCGAATCTCGAAAAGCCGAAGTGCCGAAGCCATGAGAGAGAGCTTACGAATGGTATTTTAAGAAAACTGAGCATCATGGTATAATTATTTACAAGGTAGGAGTGACAGTTCTGTTGACGATTTGGAGTTGGCAAAAACACAATGTAAAAGAGAAAAGGAAGAAGCAGCAAAACAGATGAAAAGTTAAACTTTGTATTGATTTGACAACTCCCGATCGCCGCTCGTGAGAAAAAAATGTAGTTGTCAAGGCTACCTTGTAAATTATTGTATCATGCTGAGCATGTGTTTTTGTTTGCTCTTCTTATTTGCATGTAGGAACTGCTAATTTTTTAGCTGGACGCAGTGTTTTGTTTTGGTTGGATAAATTTATTGAAATTTACATTAAATGCTTCGTTCAAACATTTTTCTTCTGATTTTGAAGAAAAATTTTTGATCTATAAATTTTAAGCTACTAAAGAAATAATAGAAATTTTTTCTTCGATTTTGAAGACAAATTTTTTATACCTAATTTTTTAAGCTGCTTAGAAATGATAGCTTTTTTTTAAAAAAAAATTTTTACTCTGATTTTGAAAAAAAAATGTTTCTTCTATAAATTTTAAGCTCTAATTTTGAATAAAAATTTTTGATCTCCAAATTTTTAACTACCAAAGAAATGAAAGATTTTTTGTTTTTGTTAAAAAATTTTTCCTCCGATTTCGATGAAAAATTTTTGATCTATGAATTACTATACGCTAAAGAAATGATAGAAATTTTTTTTGTTCAAAAATGTTTCCTCTGATTTGAAGAAAAACTTTTATCTATAAAATTTTAGCTGCGGAAATGGTAGAAATTTTATTCATGTTGAAAACTTTTTGATCAACTCTTTCCTGTTCTTGGACAATTCGAAAAAATATGGATTTCGAAGTGGGCCTAGAGAATAAAATTTTGCTGAGCGCCAGCTTAAACAGGTTTTGCGACAATTGAAAAACGTTGTCTATTTTCTAAAAAAAAAAACTATTTGACACAATGTGCATGTGTGTTTGTGTGTGTTTTATTTCTAGCAACTCGTATGGTACGTTTGTTGATGTTTAAAATTTCGTCCAAAAATGTTTCGTCTGATTTTGAAGAAAATTATTCATCTACAATTTTTAAGCGACTTAAGAGAGATAATTTTTTTTTTGTTCACACCCTCCCATTTTGAACAAACATTTTTGGTACCTATATTTATTTCTATGCAAAGAAATGTAATTGACAGAATTTTTGCGGTTATTTATTATATTTCTTTGTGTTTTATTTCTAGAAAAGCTGCGTTTGTTTATGTTTTTACTAAATTTATTGAAATTTATATTATTTCGTTCAAACATTTTTCTTCTCATTCTGAAAAAAAATTTTTGGTATATATTTATGGCTGTTAAAGTCGTTGTTTTTGTTCACAAGTGTTTTCTTCCGAGTTTGAAGAAAAATTAAAAATTGACAATTTTTAAGTTGGTTTGAGTTCGCCAACTTAGAAATTGTTAGATATGTACTTAGTTGTTTAAAAATTGGTTGTCTGAATTTGAAGAAAAATTGTTGATGTCTAATTTTTCGATCTGAAAACATTATTGTAATTATGATTAGAATAAGTTTTGTTCAAATTAATTCTTGATTAAAAAAAAAAACTGTAGAAAATTTACATTGTGTGACATTTTTATTTTAATTTCTTGTTTTTGGTTGTGTTTCCATTTATTTAGAATTTATTTTAATTTGATATTTTGACGTACGTTTGAATTTATTTTAATAAGGTACGAGTATACCAAACATATGTATTACTTTATGATTAGATGCGAAAATAATAATAAAAATCTTTCTCTTACTGATTACGAATTTAAAGTGCAAAAAATTGAATTTGATTTGTAAAAAAATGACATTTAAAGAATATATTGTATACAATTATTATATACTTAGTGTCTGTACATAAAAACTGTGTTGTTTTTCATAGGTGTACACATTAACAATTTTTTAATTAATTGAATACAATTATTAGACATAATTTTTATACAAAATAACTACAACAGAAAGAAATAAACTTGCGATTTATTCCTATTTGACTTACATTCTTAACTGAAAAATTGCTTTACAATAATTAGTTAAGCTTTGATTTTCCTTACCAAATACGCAATAAAGTTTTTAAGTAATAAATTATTTTTTCACGTAAAGCAGAATGGTGTTTAAGTGAAAATTAAAAAAATGTAGTGATCTACAGTTTAAGTGATTTTTTTGAGAAAATAGACAATGTCGCAATTGTCGCAAGACCTGTTTTCATGTGCATACTCATATTAATCTCTCGGACGGCATGTCATTACACTTCGAAATAAATATTTTTTCGATGTGCCTAAATACAAGGCGGGGTTCTTATACGATTTTGACGAAAAATTTTTAAACAAACAAAATTTCTATCATTTCTTTAGCAGGGAAAAACGTAGCTATCAAAAAGTTTTCTTCAAAATCAAAGCAAAAATTTTTGAACAATAAAAAAATGTCTATCATTTCCTTAGCAGCTAAAAATCACCGCAAAAATTCTGTCAATTACATTTCTTTGCATAGAAAGAAATTTAGGTACCAAAAATGTTTCTTCAAAATGGAAGGGTTTGAACAAAAAAAATTATCTCAGTCGCTAAAAAATTGTTGATGAAAAACTTTTCTTCAAAATCAGAAGAAAAATTATTGGACGAAATTTCAATAAATTTAGCAAAAACATAAACAAACGTAGCATACGAGTAGCTACCCTGTAGGAAAATCAACTAATTTAAAAGTAGTTGAAAAAGTAGTTTTTTGTCAACCACAACTAGTTGAAATTCTGACTTTTTTCCATAGAACAAACTAACATATTATGTATGGCGATATATTTTCAACTACTTGTTAAGCTAGTTATATTTAAATTAATTTTTTAATTACTTTAAAATAACCAAATGAAAACAATTATAATATTATATATTATAATATTCCACTTACTGAAGATGAATTTGAAAGCATAAAAATTTTAAATTTCTATACATCAAAGATATCATTTATTTGACTGTTTTGAAAAATACATAAATATATAAATCATGTCAAGAAAATTATGCTGGTCGACACAAATAAATTCTGAAACATAAAATCTGAAAGCAAAATCTAAACAAAGTTAAAAGTGAACAGAGTTTTTTAATGGAAAATTGTGAAATGTCGTTCTTTGTGGTGTTTTAATTGATTTTAAAATAATTCAAAAGTGATTCATGCCAAGCTTTATTGCCAGTTAATTAAAAAAAAAACAAGTAATTACATTCAAGGAGCGCAACAGAAGTACGCTGCGATGGTAGATATAATTTCATTATTCCTTTCTCCATTGGACTATTTCTGCTTTCAACAGGTGATAGTTCCAGAAGCTGGATGAACTCGGCGCTTATATGTGAGCATGCGTACCACGGAAGCAGTTTCCAAAAACGGGCACGCCACCGACTGGATACATGAACGAAGGTTCCGATCCAATTGATCGGAATTGTGTGGATACTGCGCGTTATTTAACACGACCCAGCTTTTTGATGCTTCATTTCAAAATATGAGCTAAACAAGCGTGTCAGCGGGATTTTCCACGCTTTGCAACCATCAGTCATGGTCGATGGACACACCGATATTTTGCTTAGTGCTACTTTTAAGTGTCAATCGCAATGAAGTGATGGAGCAGACTGGACGCTACGTAGGGAAAGGCGTGCGTCTTTACTTCTGAAGTGATGGGGTGTTTGCTGAATGGTTAAGCAATGCATCAATTTCCGTACAGAGTCCGAATTGTGCAATGTTTGCTAAACACTACCAGTTTGTAATTTGAATATATTAAATAATAAAGAATTTTTAATCGTTTCACAGGGTTTTGAGGCAGCTTATCACTTTTAAATCGTGTTTACCACGTATGTCTTCCAGCTCAATGTCGTAAATAAAAAAATATGTCTTTTTGAAACAAAATGTTAGTGAAGCCTTAAGTTAATAATATTTCATGAAATAACAGGGTTAAATATATATAAACTTGTAATCTGATAAAAATTTGCAATTAAAACATGTCAAAATCAGAGTAGTTGCCGCCTTAATATAATTCAAAGTAGTTTATCAACTTCTTGCTTTTAAGTAGTATTTCAATTACTTCATATATAATCCAATAAAAACTATTTAGAATTGAAGTGGATGCCGCCTTAATATAATTCAAAGTAGTTCATATACTAGTTTATTTTAAATTAGTTTTTTAATTAGTTTTTTTAAAAACAAGTTAGTTTGTTCCTATAGGGTAGTAATAAAACACACACACAAACACACATGCACATTGTGTCAAATAGTTTTTTTTTAGAAAATAGACAACGTTTCTCAATTGTCGCAAACCCTGTTTAAGCTGGCGCTCAGCAAAATTTTATTCTCTCGTACGGCCTCTCTCATCCCACTTCGAAATTCATATTTTTTTCGAATTGTCCAAGTACAGGAAGGGGTTGATCAAAAAGTTTTCAACATGAATAAAATTTCTACCATTTCCGCAGCTAAAATTTTGTATATAAAAATGTTTCTTCAAATCAGAGGAAAAATTTTTGAACAAAAAAAATTTCTATCATTTCTTTAGCGGATAATAATTCATAGATCAAAAATTTTTCATCAAAATCGGTGGAAAAATTTTTTAACATAAACAAAAAATCTTTCATTTCTTTGGTAGTTAAAAATTTAGAGATCAAAAATTTTTGGTCAAAATTAGAAACATTTTGTTCAAATTTATAGAAGAAACATTTTTTTTCAAAATCAGAGTAAAAATTTTTTAAAAAAAAGCTATCATTTCTTAAGCAGCTTAAAAACTTAGATATAAAAAATTTCTATTTCTTTAGTAGCTTAAAATTTATAGATCAAAATTTATTTTTCAAAATCAGAAGAAAAATGTTTGAACGAAGCAATTAATGTAAATTTCAATAAATTTATCCAACCAAAACAAAACACTGCGTCCAGCTAAAAAATAAACACATACCTACATGCAAATAATAAGAGCAAACAAAAACACATGCTCAGCATGATACAATAATTTAAAAGGTAGCCTTGACAACTACCTTTTTTCTCACGAGCGGCGATCGGGATTTATCAAATCAATACAAATTTTAACTTTTCATCTGTTTTGCTGCTTCTTCGTTTTCTCTTTTTCAATGTGTTTTTGCCAACTCCAAGTCGTCAACAGAACTGTCACTCCTACCTTGTAAATAATTATACCATGACGCTCAGTTTTCTTAAAATACCATTCGTAAGCTCTCTCTCATCGCTTCGGCACTTCGGCTTTTTGAGATTCGAGCACAGATTCGAACATAATTTCGAATCCACCAAGTCGGCCAGTTCAAAATTTCTGCAAAAGGGGAAAATTGTCTGGTGAATTCTCTTTAGAATCTACTCTCCTTGCTTCATACTTAATACTGAATCAATACTTGTGGATGACAAAGGCGTTTGGCTCACTGGATGAAGTATAGAACTTGTAACCAAAGGCTTTGGTTTCGAGTCCCCACCGGCAGGCGAAGTAAAGTGTTTTTTTCATAATTTGTTATATTAAATTGTCTTGTTGTTAATAACACAGAAACAAAGAAAACATACAATTCTAAGAAAAAATCTGTCGAAAATTTTTCAGATTTCACTCCAAGCAAATCACAGAACGGGGCGTAAAAAGCTTCGCTTCAAAAAGCAACATTGTTCGATACGAAGAAAGATAGCATCGTTGTTCAACAGGCTATAAGCAGCATTACCATATGGGCAGTTAATCCTGTTTTGGGCAGTATTTTGAGCAGGTAGACAGGATCATATTTCTCCCAGGATTTGGGCAGATTTTTTTTTTAATCCAGTTTTTTAATTATCGTTGAATAAAAAAAAATAAAAATTTTATGTTTATAAATTATATGTATGTACTTAAATAAAAGTAGCAAATAAAGTTGCTACTACTTTTTACATCCTTTCAAAAATTTGATCATGTGGCAGCGCTTTTCCTGTCATTGTTGCTGTCATCGTTTTTGTTAATTTCTTTTCGCTAGTCTTTTGCAAATTACAAATGGACAAATACTTAACAAAACGTGGTAAGATAAGGAAGTTGTCGTTTATTTAATGTTTTAACTTTACTTTTAAATTTTTAGACTCTAGTAAAAAATTTATTTGATGTGATACATTCAATGTATATGATCACTACAAATAGTTTAAAATTACAAAGTAACAATTTGTAAATTTTGAGTTGTGACTATTTTGTATTTAGTGTGCGATATGTTCAATGATCTCAACATTGCTAATGAATTGCTTTAAAAACTTATTATTTAATCTATTTTTGTTAATTTTATTACATACCTAATAAGAAAGTGATATTTTTGTAAAATTATAACTTACTTTAAATAAAATATTAAAAATGTCATAATAAAAAAATTTTAAAATATTTGTTTTTAGTCCTTTTATAAAAGCAGTATTTTCTCTAAAAATACAGGATTTTTTTTTGAAAATTACAGGATTTTCAAAAAAACATATGGCAATGCTGGCTACAAGCAAGCAGGCAGACTGACAGGCAGCCTTAAGTTTTATCTTAATATAATTTATTTTCTCAACATTTAATTAATGAATATATTTTATATAGTTTACTGTGACGACTATTTATTTCTACGGAGTCTAGGTCAGCACGGTTTGCTATAAAATAAGATAAGCAGCGCCATCTACCCATCATTAAACGGTCAAGTGTTACCTACTTTTACAGTTCGGCAACAACACTTAAAAACAGAATTGGATCAATTGAATTTATCCAGCTCACCTGCTGGATTGTCTGTTGTTTTTGCTTCACTTACAAATTCGATGTTATGATCCTGATCTCCTATGAAAAAAACAGCTTATGTTGGAGTTTTTTCGATATATATACATTTCTGCATCACTTAGCATTAAATATCGTGGCAAATGCAACATAAACAAATGTACGATGCAAGTCTTGTAACGAAAAACACATCAACATTTTAAACTGTGTAGTCACGGTAAAATAAACCAAAACAAGTACGCGCGGTAGCATAAGGCCAGGGCTTCTAACCACAAAGCGAAGATTTAGTGGTCCTTATTGCGGTTAAAAGTTTGTGCCTTTTTTTAATTTTAAGTATTTACTGGCAGTTTTTGCTTTTTTTTAAGAAAAATTGAAAAAAAAGTGAATTTATTATAAAATAAAATCGGGTTATATTTATGCCCGAGTTATAATCGATTAATGATTATTTTGGATAAACAATACATTTTTGTTTGTCATCAATACTATGGAATAAATTGGAAGAATTATACTATACTTCCTTTCGGGTTTGTGCGTATTTTGTTCACTTTGATGCAATGGAGGCAGCAATGGTGCGATTGTAGCACGTTTAACTTGCAGCCGAATTGTACGCGGTTCGATGCGAGTACGGAAAGGGGAAAAAGCATTATTACCGACACAAGTTACAGCCGCGTATACAACAATATGGTGAGCTAGGTGGGTGGTTAAACCAATGTAACGAAATGGTTCTTATGAAAACAACAACGCAGCAATTCGTCTCACTGGTTGTATAAAAACGAAAAAGCGTCTATTTAATAATTTTTCATGTTTTTGCTTTCACCGAGGATTTGAACACACTACGCTTGTGTGAACGCTTGGTTGTTCTACCAACTGGGTCACGGAGACATATTTATTTGAGTAGCTCATACTTATATTAAATTTGACAATCAGTAGTTCTTTTCAATAGGGGTATTCACGATGTAATGTATTTGTGATAAATTTTTACAAAATTTACAACACTTACAACTTATTGTAAGCGAACCTCAATAAAGTATTGTATTTTTAAAATCAGCTAATTTGTATAAAATCTTTTGGTTGAAAATATGAATTGAAATGCCTACAAAATAATAAAAAAATTTGAACGAAACACTAATATTATTAAATTTTTGTAAATAAACTCAAATCGCAGCCGGTAGCTTCCTCGATGTTGAGTAGAAATGCTCTTGCGATCAGTTGATCACATACACAACGAAATTTACAAAGAATAAAATAGGGTTTTGTCGTTGTATTTTTGCTACAGGGTTGTATTTTGAACACTGTGTATTTTGTTTTTGTAAATTTACAAAATTTTCTACAAATATAAAATTTATCAAAAATACACAATACAAAGGCAAATACAACACATCGTGAATACCCCTATTATTTTATTTTTGAATTGAGACTTTCGTTCAATACTCTAACTGCCTCATTTTTATATCGAAAATGCTATCCAACGACAAGCAAAACACGTGAAGCAATATCATTTTGTAGTTAAAAAAGTATTGCTTCTCGTGTCTTACTTGTCGTTGGTTTGGGTTTTCGATTTACAAAATCTTTTTTTTGTAAAGTTAATTTACATTACGGTCTGAAAATATGAATCTGAACGTAGCTTTATTCAGAATATTAGCATACTTTTAGGCATTTCTGAAATTGAGTTCTGATAAATTCAGAAAGCAATTTTCGAAGTAGGCCTTGCATTGATTGATTTGGAAACAGCACATGCTGCAATATTAACGAATGCAACTTTGAATCTAAAATTTGTTTTATTCATAGATCTGTGAATTTTCATATAAATACCATATCTTTCATATAATTCAAATGCAGTTTTTAACACACATTTATATCGAAATTAAAAAAATCGCATGCTGTGGTATTTGAACACACGGTTACGGATGGTTACAAGTTCTTCCATTATCAACTAAGTTACCGGACCGGAAATAAATTAAACAAACTTGCTCCATAAGCCAGACTTGCAGAATATTCTTTAACTCATCTGCATTGGTTTCGTCAATATTAAACGGAAACAAGGAAAATAGTAGAACACGCGATAACCGATAACTCTTATCTCTTATATTTCTTGTCGAAAATTCTTTAACGCGTCTGGCGTGTGCTAGTTCATTAAAAAAAATGTCGAAAATTCTTCAACCTTTCTGCTTTGTGTTCGTTCATGTTTTCCCTACAAGGCTTATATTTCGGGGTATTTTTTTTTTTTAAAAGTTACAATATATATCATTTTAAAAACTGAGAGTATGACTGTATATCAAATATAACAAATTGGAAGTAATCTGATCAATATAAAAATGCAAAATAAAATCAAAGAATATATAAAACTGAATGGAAAATATTTTTTCATATTTCTGTCTTATTTGTTGACGAAACATTCGCAACGATTCAGTAATACAGTATCGCATTTTGCCGAAATTCAGCCATATTGAAATCGGTTTTTCTTTTGTTTTTTTCCTGAACGCACTAACCCATGGCCTGGAGAGAAGTATTGAGCAAAATAAATATACATTTGCTTAGTTTTACCTATCTAAAACACTATTTATTCGTATAAAAATTGGATTGGCACATCTACTCGAAAATACCTCTCCATCGACAGAAGTTTTATGTGAATATGTTGAAGTTAACACAGGTAAAAAGGGATCACAAACTTTTTTGTTTTTGTATTAATATATAGATATTCATGCAAGAAAAATCTCAATATTTCTTTATTGCGTTCGTGGGAATTTTATATGGGGTATTTGTCAATGAAATGTATGGCCGAATCAGCATGTTTCGTCAAAGATGAAGAAAAATCGTTCATGATTCGTTTATCAATTCTTTAAGACTTGGACTACTGGGAAATATCGTCGCAAATGCAACATAAAACGCGATGCAAGTCTTGTACCGAAAACGCATCAATATTTTTAACTGTGTAGGCACAAAAAAAATAAACCTAAATAAATATGCGTGCCAGCATAAGGTCAGTGCTTCTGACGACAAAGCAAATATTTAGTGGTCCTTTCTGCAGTTGAAATTTTGTCCTTTTTTTTTAATTAAAAATATTTTCAATTATACCAGCAGTTTTTATGTTTAAGAAAAATTTTTAAATAAATTATATGAATAAAGCCCGAGTTATAATCGGTTAATGATTATTTTGGATAAACGATAAATATTTTTTGTCATCAATCCTATGAAATAAATTGAAAGATTTATGCTATGCTTGCTTTCGGGTTTTTTTCGCACCAAGGAGGCAATGATGCGATGGTAGCACGTTCAACTTGCAGTCGAATTTTACGATGCGAGTACGGAAAGGGAAAAATGCATTATTCCCTATACAGGTTTTAGACAAATTTTTTATTTTAAATATTTATAAATAAAAATATAATTCACAAAGAAAAAACAGCAAGATCTCCCGTATGTGCTATGAGGATCGAGCCTGGGGACTATTTAAGTCATCAAATTAAACTAATAAATCCTCTTGATAACCAACTGTGTCACGAATGTAAAAAAAACTGCGATCGAATTCTGTACGTGAATATTGAAGTTTTCAGTAAATGTCAATAAACAAAATTGGCATTTGATATTTCCCATGATATCGCCATGTTGAAAAACTTTTTTTTTTGTTTGACTTAACCAGCACTCTGAGGATGCCCCCTATAAATGCGAAAGCATTGTGTTGATTCGGAAGACGGGTGATAGATATTTGGAGGGTGGAAAGATGGCGTAATGTCCCGGCTCGCAGGGAGATTGTTCCACAATTTTACTGAGCGACCGAAGAACGAATTATCTCTGTATAGAAGTCGTAGGCAACCAACATTGCGACGATGGCCAAGAGAGTTGAGAGAAGATGAAATATTTCCATCACCTATCATATATATCGCACGTCTTTGAATCCGATCCAGAAGCTCCAATTATGATCTTGAAGCCCCTGCCCAAATGTGCGAATTGTACTCCGTTTTCGTCCTAATATATGAGGTATAAGTGAAGTGGATGGAGGACTTGACGGACACGAAAAAAACCACAACAATTACTTACTCGGCGAAGAGCATAGTTTTTGTTGTTGTTGTTGATGCTGTTTTTAATGTTTTTATTGTGTTGATGCTGTTGTTGCTATTTTTGTGTTGAAACTGTTTGTAATTGTTGCTTTTTTTACTTTTTTTTTTTTGGAGTTTACTCCTTTAGAATCGATTTCATAGATTACCGGCGGTATGGAAATAAATGGCGAGTGAAATCGAGCGTTATCTAAAAAACCAAGCGTTACGCATTCAGCGTTATACCAACAAAATACATACTCACAGCAGAGAAATACCAACACCGAAGAAATACTAGCAAAATACACACAGCTGCAATCTGCTTTTGTTTTGGAAATTGAATTGCAAATTTTTGTAAAACTCCAAAAGGACTGAGCCGATTTATTACAAATAAGTTTTAGAATATTATATTTGTACTACAGCACATTTTCCTTTCAGAATTTTAAGAGTAAGTATATTTAATTAAAATGTAAAGATTTAAATGAAATCATCCCTGATGCCACGCATTGCTTGTTCGTTTTCTTTTCACCAGCTTGTGCTTGCGAGTTTCAGTAAATTCCATGTTGCTCTCTATCTTCTCTATTTATGTTCAGCTAGCGATACGAATAGTTTGCATTAAAGTGCGCTTTTATTTTTGGAGTTTATTGGAGCTTACTCCTTTAGAATCGATTTCATATATTGCCCGCGGTACAAAAATTTATAGCGAGTGAAATCGAGCGTTATCTAAAAAATCAAGCGTTACGCAGTCAGCGTTGCACAGCAAATACCAACAACGAAGAAATACCAACAAAATACATACTCACAGCAGAGAGAGTTTCAATAAACTCGATGTTGCTCTCTACTCTTCCCATTTTATGGCCAGCTAGCCAGAGCACAACAAAAAAATTGTGTGTTTGAATATATGTCCATTTGCAACGTAGGCGATGCTCATACGAGTAGTTTATATTAAAGTGCGCTTTTATAATAATATAAAAGCTTGGTTAATTATAAATCCAACAAACTTTATTCTATTGAAATTAGTTAAAAATTCGTCGAGTTATTTAAATTTTAAGAATTAATCTTTTAAACACAGCACAAATTCGTTGTTTTTCATGCTGCTTTGCCTAAACTGAGTTTTCCGCAAATATGATCAAGCAAAGTTATTATAGTGATTTTGTAGTGAAATAGAAATACATACTTCAAATTGAATAAGTCTATGAATTTTCAACCGATTTCAATTAAATAAAACTTGCTGGATTTAGAATAAGCTAGAAGTTTTATTGCTATGACATAACGGGACATTCAATACAGAATATGTCCACATATTAAATCCACATAGTAAATAGAAAGGATATGAAAAATTTAAGGCAATTTTTAACTGTTACATCATACAGAGGAAGGATTGCATGAATTTATGTAATAAATATATTTTAAAATTTAAAAAGTATACAATCCTTTTACTAATATAAGAGATGCCTTTATTCACCCCGTTTACCTTTAATATACATCTCAAATTCCAAGGTAATCGATCTAGAGGAGTAAACTCCAGTCGCGCGTCGGAGCTGACACGTACACTTTTTTCGCTTGCTTAGCTTTTAATTTTTTCATATGAATGTATTTATTTTTTTGAACTAGTTGGCTTTATGAAAAAAGGATAGTTCTTGAACTATCTGGCTGGTAACTATTTGGTTGCACTGAATGAGGGAATGTTAATAAAATAAATTAGCAATCTACCCAGAAATTTCATTTTTGGGTAAAAATTCCACTTCTTCCGTGCGTGGCGGCCACACACATCTTTTCTTCTTTTAAATATTTATAAATAAAAATATAATTAACAAAAGAAAAATAAAACAGTAAGATCTGTCATCTGTGCTTTGAGGATTGAGCCTGGGCACTACTTTAGCCATAAAATCAAAATAATAAATCCTCTTGATAGCCAACTGCGTCACGAAGATAAAAAAAACTGCGATCTAATTCTATACGTGAAGCAAAAGGGACAATTGATATTTGCCATGGTATCGCCATGTTGAAAATACTAGTTGGCTTTATGAAAAAAATACAGTTTCTGAACTACTACTGTTATGAAGGCAGACCGCTTTTTAACCATTTGGTTGCACTGAAGGAGGGAATTTAATAAAATAATTTATCAATCTTCCCAGAAATTCCATTTTTTGGTAAAAGTTTCACTTCTACCGTGCGTGGCGGGCTTTCTTCTATTCTATTCTTTTTTTCACTTTCATAGGAAACGTCAAATAACGAAACAAGTGTCATTTATTGCCTTGCAATTGTTAAGCCCACCTACGTCATAATCGGACAATTTCCTTGCAGTGGACAATAATTTGACAACTAATAAGAGTTAAGAAATTTTTATGACAATTATTAGGTGTGGACGCAGCGTAAGATTGCTTTTGGGTTATATTCGTTGCACAATTTAAGAATTGGTATAATTTTAGCAATTTTCCAGCTGCTTAGAAAGATGAATGTCGTAAGAATAGTGTTGAATATGTGTGTAATGTATGGCAATAGCACGGGAAGAAGAGCTTTTAGAAATACAGGGTGAGTCCCATCAATGCTATTGGCATTTAATTTAATTGCCAGAATGCTCTGAAGTTAGTCTCTGGTCAACACACTTAAACGAACAAAATTTAAGTCCTACTGAAGTTAGGAACGGAGTTAGTGTAAACGTTGCCATTGGCCATGGGCATTGGAATATTTATGAATTTTTTTTTTAGATCGTTCACCTCTACAACATTACAACTATTAGTGGTATCCTTGCCAATACCTATTTTTAGAATTTCGATCCACATCTTCCTACCTCCAACTGCATTTTAAAATTTTTCGTTTAATTGTTTAATTTGGATACCAACCTCTTTTCTAAATCGCTTAAATTCTGCATATACTTCAGGAGTCTTGAATCGCTTCCAGCGTTTGTATGTACTGTTGCGGTCAACAATAGCTTTTTTTAATTATTTATAGTTTTAATGGGCACAGATTCATCGAAAAGAGTTCTTAAAATACGTGGTAAAAAATGTACCTGATCTTCAACTGATGTCATGCCATAGATCGCGCTCCAGTCAATATTTTTGGTTGAGTTGTGTATAGTTGATTTGTCTGAAGTTACGAAAACTAAATGAAGTTGAAGATTTATTGAAATGGAAATCATGTTTTGAAAACACAGGTACTTCTAGTTGATCATAGAGAAGATCTTTGGTTTTGTGACTTACAAAGAAAAGATCTTGTAAGGTATTATTAGTGCTAGTGAAATGGGTGGGCATTAAGATTGGTCACCAAAATAAATATGGATTGTCACCCTCCCAGAATGATAGCCTACTTTGAGAGTATTCCAGCACCATATTTTTTTTTTTATGTCCCAAAAAACAGCCGAAATGGTCTTCTTTGTATAGCTTTGGCATTTGTGGCTCGATCGTGAAGTGCGATATATCGTTGAATAGGTCTCAATGAGTGCTACCAAATGTTCTTTGGTGTTGTTCGTCTCAAAAGTCATCTTCAAGAAAATATTTCAAAGTTACATTTTTTTGCACTGAGGACTACATAGCTTTGATTTCAAATTATTATCACATCAAAGTTCACTAAAAAGTAAGGTATAATTTTGAAGGAATTAATTGATTCTCTTCGGTAAAAAAAAGTTACAGAGGTTTAAAGTTTCAGTACAAAATCCGTTAAAAAAATAAATATAAATTTGTCACACCCCAGAATGATAGCTTACTTTGAGAGTAATTCAGCACCATATTCTTTTTTTATGTCCCAAAAAACATCCAAAATGTTCTTGTATAGCTTTGGCATTTTTAGTCCGATTGTGAAGTGCGATATATCGTTGAATCGTTGAAACTTTGAACATCTGTAACTTTTTTCTAACGAATAGAAACAACTAATTCCTTCACAATTACAGCTTACTTTTTAGTGAACTTTAATGTGGTGATAATTTGAAGTCAAAGTTATGAGGTCCTCAGTGCAAGAAAAAATTTAATTTTGAAATATTTTCTTGAAGATGACTATTGAGCCCAACAATATCCGAGAAAATTTGGTAGCACTCATTAAGACCTATTCAACGATATATCGCACTTCACAATCGGACTAAAAATGCCAAAGCTATAAAAAAAACCATTTTGGCTGTTTTTTGGGACATTTAAAAAAAAAATGGTGCTCGAATACTCTTAAAGTAAGCCATCATTCTGGAGGGTGACATTTTATATTTTTTCCCCCCCATATAAGGCGGTCCACCTTAGTGGGCATTGAGGTATTAACTGAAAAGGGGCCTAAGGTGTGCATGTTATCTTTTAGGTGTTTTTCCAGCAGTAAAATACTATTGAAGTCGCCTGCGATAATTATATTCGAAAACGGCAATGATATATTTTCAATTTCACTAGGAAGTAACGTATTATCCAAAAATCGGTTCGGACGATAAACACAACCAATGAGCATTTTATTAGTACCATTTGCAATTGAGACAAGGACATATTGGACTACCTATATCATTCATGAGATATTATTTCGCACATAATTTGCAGCCCCACCTGCGTGTCCCAGTTTGTCAGCACGAACATTTCTAAAGCCTTTCAATTGAAATAGTGCACTAGGCATTTCAACGTTAAACCACGTCTCAGATACGCAAATTACGTCTACACTAGAACCTTCGAAAATATACCTAAATTCATCAGTTTTATTTGTTAAGCTTTGTGCATTAATGTGACATTGCCCGATACGTACTTTACAGAGAATGCGAATAAGAATAAAAATATATTCTTCGGAACTGTTAGTGTCGTTATTTAGAGTGACCATTATAATTAGGGGACAATGGGTTACCTTCGGCACTTTTTTCAAAGGCCTATATTTCAGAAAATATTTATCACCTATAAATATCTGTTGGCTTATAACATTACCTAATTATTTCAAATTAAAATTTTAGTCCGAAGTTCTTCCAGAAGTTTTATTTGTAACTTCTTTTTCATAATGTTTAATAAAAGTCATTTTGGCTGAATTTGCCCCAAGCCGGGGTAGCTTCCGCATTCGGCGGGGCACCTTCGTCGTTCAATTTATTAAGTACTATAAAGTGATTGGTCAAAGTATTTTTTTGTTATCAAACACATTTTTATTAAAAAGTATTTAGAAAAAAAAAACAAAGAATTGGTTGTTGAGGTTGACATTAAAAATGAATTTTGTGCGACAACGAGATGTCGAAGCCGGATTTTATGGATCTGGAAGCTTAATTTCCATTTCGCTTCGCAAAACCAGAGAAATATCATCAATTTCAGGCTTGACAAATGTCGGTATTGCAGCTGGAAGTTTTCGAAGAAAACTCACTGTGAATGTGCAGTTGCCAAGGCTCTCAATGATTTCAGCAACATAATAAATTGGTTTCTTGCAGTTTTGAGCCATCATTACAAGAATGTAATCGCCTATGTTAAGGTCAACGTCATCAGTCAATTTATAATTTGAGAATTCGCTTTCTTTCGGATCCAACTGACTGATGACTGTCTGCAAATATCATATGCGTATCAGTTTCATCAGATGAAGAAATTTCTTGTCGAACTAACTTACGTTTTTTAGGTTTCTTTTGCTGGTTCTTTTCAACATCGTAGCTGTTTTTGTTTTTACGAGATTTGGATGCATTGTGAGTTCTTCCTTTTTCTCGAAACTTGAAATTCTTTTTCGCTTATTGTGAATTTATTTAAAATTGCTTTTCTTCCACTTTTTTCTTCTCAGCCGTACATGCAAAGCTCGGGAAGTTCCAGAGTTGGCAGTCTTTTTAGAAGCGGTTAAGCGGTATACTGGTCGAATCTGTTCTGGTGTTTTGCGGGTTACTGGCCGAATCTTTTCCGGTGATTTAATGGCTACAGGGCTGAACTCCATCTTCTATAACAGCATTCCTATCGGATTGATTTTCCAAAGCAAAGTCATCTTCATCAAATTGTTGGGAGTTAACAGGATAAATACCAGTTGCTTTAAAACCACTTATTATATTTTCAAACTTCAATCCTCTTTGAAATGGTATGTTTGATAAACGTGCAATTTCGTAAATCGTGATCCTCTTCCCTGGATTGTTTGTCAAAAAATCAGTAAAAGATAATTGAAGAAATTTCTTCAAAGGGCCGTAAACTGATACGTCAAGTGGCTAGAGACGATGTGAAGTATGTGGTGTGAACGTAAGAATATGTATACCGTTCTCCCTGGAATAATTGATACCATCAATACTACAGTGAGATGAATGATTGCCGAGAAGTAAAAGAATTGGCTGCTCTTTGCAACAATTTGTGAGCTTCTGAATGTGTGTAAGGACCTCTTTAAACAATTCTGAAATCATCCTACCACTTTTGCTTATGAGTCCCAGAGAGTCTGTAGCACATTCATCTAAAATTAATCGCTATAACGCTGACGTGGAACAACGTAAACTGGAGGAAGTCGATTTGCGCTTGCGCTGCTTATTCCCACAAGCGTAACCAAACTGCTTCTTTCAGCTGACGTAGCTCGCCCAACCTGCCGTTTGCCTTTTTCTGCAATAACCTAGAAAATAGATTACAATTACATAGCTAGCAAATAAATAAAAGTGTTGGATATTATTCCGCAAACTTTCGGAAGGACAGTCAATCAAGGACAGTCGTACTAACAGTTTCATCCAAATTTAAAATGTCTTTTGGTTCGAATGAGTGAGTCAGATATAGAGATTTCAGATTTTCATAAAATTTGCTGACAGCTTCTTTATTAAACCCAGTCAACCTTCCCAAACTGGTTTTCTCTGGCTTACGGAGACTTAGGCTCGGATTTCGTTTCATAAACGCATACAGCTAGTCTACGCTTGCTTGTTTATTTAAATTCCATTTTTCCGGAAGTATTTTACTATTAATGCTATCAAATTCATATGCAAACTTTCGGAATGCATCATATGATAAACCATATTGTGATGCTGCACATTTTTGTATGTAGTCTACGAGCTCTATCTCTTCTTCCTTGGTAAAAACTTGCTTTGAAGTGTATTTTGAATGAAAGATTTGCATACTAGTGGTCCCATCGGCATTTATATCTACTAAAGGATCTCGGTTTTTATTCGCGTTTCAATTGTTTGTCGCTTGATTTGGTATTTTCTGCCGGCAGACGTTGCAGTCTCTATGCCACTCAAAATATTTGCTATTGCTTTTTTCATTGCATTTTCATCAATTCGAACACGTTGGGTCTTACGTTTATAATTTCGGACCATTTCCGAAAATTATCTAAAAACAAGCAAAAAGGTATTCAATAAGTAATGTGTCACATTCGGCAGAAATGTTTTTCAGCATAGGGCACATTTGGCTGGAAAATATTTCTGCCGAATGTGCCCTTTGTTTGATGTTGGGGTACATTCGGCTGGAAAATATTTCTGCCGAATGTGCCCCAACATCAAACGCCGTATCTACCCCGAAGTCACTTTTTCATTGTTAGTATTATTTTTACCACTTCTTTTTAGTTGCTATCACTTTGAATCATGAAATTATTATTATAATTCTCATTTTGTAACACACTTTTTTTAAATATTTGAAAATTAAGAGCACAAAATACCTACGTGTAAGAACCCAAAAATTCTGTAATTTGTAATTCACTTCAAAACACAAAATCACTTGTAGCTTCATCAGCTGTTTAGATAGAGATGGCAAACTTTGTGAGAGCTATTTTTACTAGTGATGGATCATGATACAAGAATAAAGGTAGAAGTGACAGTTCCTTGGCATACCATTAGTTGTCAAAAGAAAATGCCAAGAATGAGAGCGTTCATTATTAGCTGTGTTTAATTCACATTGGCTGCATTCAGCGGAAAATTTGCTAAGCAGCTGTTGCACGACTTTTGGGCTGAATGGTATGTAGCATAAAGCTGGGTTGGTATTATTGAGGATTTATCGTCATGTGGACTTTTTTTGACTGAAATTCTGACCTGACGTTTTTCTTTCAATTTTTTGTCAAAAAGTGCGTTTTTTGGTTAAATCGCTTTTCCTTTATTATTTAAAATTTGACTTTTAAGTTCAGATCCAAATTTGATTTGTGTGCTTGGAGCAGCTATATTTGGGTGTTGAGGTAAAATTTAAGTTAGAGCAATTATCAAATGCGATAAGTTCAATAGAGATACTGACATTTAAAAATACTTGCCGATTTGCTCAAACTATTTCCTAATCTGGTTTTAGAAAACGAAGTCTTGATTCTGAAGACTTAAATTTAGAGTTTGCTTATCGTTTTAGTGGTTCGGAAGAATAAGTAGAAACTGAATATTACTGGAAAACAGTTTATTCAATTAGAAGAGAAGACTAATCTTTGGCATTTTCTTTTATACGAAAACTAATTTTTAAAATGTTGACCTAGCCTAATTCGTCAGCAAATGGTCGCATTTTTTCTCAAATAAACTTAAATAAAACAAAAATCAGAGGCATTTTGAGTACACAAATGTTGATTTAAGAGTGAAGAATTCGTCTTGTTATAATTTGGACATAAGGAAAGAATTAACAAACAAGTACAATAATACAATACAATACAAATTTAATTGAATCATACAATTTTTTAACCTTATTAATACACATATTTAATTTAATATTAATAACATGAATAAACTATTAAAGGTCCTCTTTAATTTTTCATTAAAAACCTATATATAAAAACATTCTTATGTTAAACATGCTTATATTACGAATTTTACAGTACGAAAATTACTTTTTTTTCATATGAAGCCTGTTCGAGAGAGTGATTTTATGCTTGTTCTTCTTATCTCTTTTGAGCTAATAAATACGGAAACACGTTCTAGCAGCTTGTAAGTTACTACAATCAAGTACCTAACCTAGCGTCCACACGTGCAAGTGAATGTTCGAAAAACTCAATACATCCAAAAATTTTTACTAACACACTCACATTTTCGGACTTGCAGCCTACTTGCAGCGCTACTTGCTCGCTAATTTTGTAAGCAGTGAATTTTTCACTTGCTGCAAGTAAATGTCAGAAAAGGGGATAAAGTGATGTTTTTGTAGTGCTTTTGTGGATTTTTCCGGGATTCCTCAAGTATATAGAAGAAGAAACATTAGTTACATGTTTTTCTCGTTTTCTAACTTCTTAATTTCAAGCAATACTGCGATTTCAGGGAGAACCTTCGCATTCGACGACATTTTTAAAAGAACTTCCACTTGCACATGTGGACGCTGAAGCAACTTACTTAATTTCGAACTTTTTCGAATACAATGTATATTCTCCACTTGCAAGTGATTACTGGCACATGTGGACACAAGGTAAATAGGCCTATTGTTTATGTTTTCGCTATCGTTTATGTTTCAGAGTTTGCAAAGAAGAAACACTTGCTTATAACATATTTCTTATTTTATTTTATTATTAATAGTGAGTATTGCAAAAATAGTGAGTGATTACTAGTGGAAGTTAAGTCAAAGAGTATATATATTAAAGGAACCCAATTCGCTCACTCAATTTTACTCGCTGAAAACCTAGCATGCAAATAAGACTCTTGGGGAAGTGTTTTCGAAATGTGATATTCGAAAACATTTCTGCCGGTATTTGTGCAGTCGGAGTTGTTGTTGTCGGATTCTATAAACTGGATGAAACTGGTTTGACTGGTTTTTATAATAAATTCTGCACAATGTTTACATTTTGCATTATTATATTCTATACTGGTTTGACTGGTTTTTGTGTTATTGAAATAAATTTTCACAATGTTTACATTTTTGGCTGGACAGGCTTGCATGGATTTATTTCAATAACACAATTAGATATTTCAGATATTAGATATTATTTACAGGATATGTATGAAAATAAATGCTTTTTTCCGAATTTCTTTGTTTTTAATTTTTTTAGGTCAAATAGGAAATTTTTCATATAATATAGGTATATATTATTTTCAGGATTTGTATGAAAATAAATGATTTTTTTCAGAATTTCTTTGTTTTTAATTTTTTTAGGTCAAATAAGAAATTTTTTATGTAATTCAATGTATGAAATTTTCAAATAAATTTCATAATTGAATTTTTTCAGTATGTACAATGTTACATTTTTTTGCTGCTTTTGCTTGCATAGATTTAGTTCATTTCATTTCATACTTATTTCAACTTGAAGTATGAAAATACGAAATGTTATTTTTTCAAAGTTTTTAATTATCTCAACCTAATGAAATTTATTATATTTCTTAAAAAAAATTGGAATAAATAAAATTTTTTACCACATTTTTTGCCTGGCTTGCTGGTATATTGCGTGCATTTATTTCATGAAAATATGAAAGGATTTTTATATTTAATATTTTTTAATATTTGTAATTACCTACATAAAATATTTTTTTAGGTCAAAAAGAAAATCTTGGATTTAATAGCATTAAGTTAAAAAAAAAAAAAAATAAGTAACAAAAAAAAAAGTAAAGTAATGGCCGCCTCCTAGCCGCGAACCCGGGCATTTCGCGTACAAGGCAAGCACGTAAGAAGTCGGCCACAACTCAATTGAAGGAATTTTTTCTTAACAACAAATAACAGCAAAATCCATGTGTGTGGGTAGCTGAAATGGAAGAAAGAAATTTGCATGCATCATTTGCAGGAATTCTAATCAGTCGACTGGTTTGAGTGGTTTTTTTTGTTTTTGTTGTCTGCTTGGATTTTTTTGCTGCTTCTCAGCTGCTTTTTTTTTATTTCTTGGGTGGATTTCGTCATATTTTTAGGATTTTGTACCTATATTTTCAAGTATGAAGGTATAGAAAAATCGCTATAACTTTTTCATTTCTGATTAGATTGAAATGCACACAAAGACAAAATGTTAGCTAATTTTACCATATTTAGCATGAATAAATTTAACATTTTTTTTTTAATAAATTTACTTGGTTATTTTCTATCTCTATGTTCTAAAAACACCGAAAATTATTATTTTGTTTATTTTGTAAAATTAAAAAAATTTATTATGATTTTTAACTATTAGGCTATTCACAGTTTAAACGTATATTTACAAAGAGTATATAAGTTTGTCAATACATATATGAAAAGCCGTTGGTAATTTTTGTCAACATTTGTTATTTTTCATACTTCAATACTTCAATTTGCCAATTAAATACCTGCAAGTTAATTGAAAACCTTTGAAAGTTGCAAATATCTAATTCGGAAGTTGAAATAATCCTTACAACACGTTCTTTTCAGCGTTTTATTCGTATTTATTCGTTTATTTAGTATAGTTACATAGTTTCAACATAGAAACTAGAACATAGAGATAGAAAATAATTAAGTAAATTTAGTAAAAAAAAATTTTAAATTTATTCATGTTAAATATGGTAAAATTAGCTAACATTTTGTCCTTGGCTGTATTTCAATCTAATCAGAAATGAAGAAGTTATAGCGATTATTCTACACCTTCATACTTGAAAATATAGGTACTAAATCCTAAAAATATAATTTCTAACTATCGACTAAATCCACCCAAAAAATTAAATCCAAGCAGACAGCAAAAACAAAAAAAAAAATCAGTCAAACAAGTCGACTGATTAGAATTCCTGCAAATGATGCATGCAAATTTCTTTCTTCCATTTCAGCTACCCACACACATGTATTTTGCTGTTATTTGTTGTTAAAAAAAATTCCTTCAATTGAGTTGTGGCCGACTACTTACGTGTTTGCCTTGTACGCAAAATGCCCGGTTTCGCGGCTAGGTGGCGGCGCATTAATTGTTACTTATTTATTTTTTTTTTTTTTTGTTAAATTGCTGCTATTAAATGCAAGATTTTCTTTTTGACCTAAAAAAAAAATTTATGTAAGTTATTACAAATATTAAAAAATATTAAATATAAAAATCCTTTCATATTTTCATGCAAATACCTGAATCTTGCAAATATCTAATTGGCATATTGAAATAAATGCATGCAATATACCAACAAGCCAGACAAAAAATGTGGTAAAAAAAATTTTATTTATTCCAATTTTTTTTAAGAATTAAAATAAATTCCATTAAGTTGAGATAATTAAACACTTTGAAAAAATAACATTTCGTATTTTCACACTTCAACTTGAAATAAGTATGAAATGAAATAATATAAATCAATGCAAGCCAAAGCAGCAAAAAAATGTAACATTGTACATACTAAAAAAATTCAATTATGAAATTTATTTGAAAATTTCATAAATTGAATTATTTAAAAAATTTCCTATTTGACATAAAAAACTTAAAAACAAAGAAATTCTGAAAAATCATTTATTTTCATACAAATCCTGAAAATAATATATACCTATATTATATGAAAAATTTCCTATTTGACCTAAAAATATTAAAAACAAAGAAATTTGGAAAAAAACCATTTTCATTCATATCCTGAAAATAATATCTAATATCTGAAATATTTAATTGTGTTATTGAAATAAATCCATGCAAGCCTGTCCAGCCAAAAATGTAAACATTGTGAAAATTTATTTCAATAACACAAAAACCAGTCAAACCAGTATAGAATATAATAAAGCAAAATGTAAACATTGTGCAGAATTTATTATAAAAACCAGTCAAACCAGTTTCAGCCAGTTTATAGAATCTGACAACAACAACGGCGACTGCACAAATACCGGCAGAAATGTTTTCGAATATCATATTTCGAAAACACTTCTCCAAGAGTCTTATTTGCATGCTAGATTTTCAGCGAGTAAAATTGAGTGAGCGAATTGGGTTCTCTTCCTTTAATATATATACTCTTTGTTGTATGTTCATTAGCTTCATTCTTAGCTGTGTTGCATGAACAGCTGTTTTTGACAACTTATGGTATGCCTTTAGAAGAGAAAATCAACACTTATCAATGCTACCTGGGTTCTTCTATCATGGTGATGGACAAAATCATACGAATAAACAGTGCTGTCAAATGACTGTTTCATACCAAAAAGCCATTGCTGGAGGTACCCCAAAGACGGAGGTACCTCAGTCTCCCCTATAGATACAGAAATAGTTACTTTCGTGTGCAAAATTTAAAGACTTTTGTTGCAATGAAATAATTATACCACTTGGAAGAGATGTAAAAACATTGTTGAGTGTAAATATGTAATAAAAAAAATATCAAGGTATGATATTTAGTTAAATAATGCGATGTAAGATAAGATATAAATTTGGCAATCTACTATTATCCAACAACTATACTGCCGCAATTGGACCTCTTAAAGATGATAAGACCATCTCATTACATCTGTACAAGAACAAATAAGGCTTTAGGGAAAATCCAAACTAGCATGATGCTACCTCGTACTAGCAATACTTATTTGCGATGTAATTGCATTAGCCATACAGAGAACACACCCATCTCCCCAAAATGCCAAAGTCTGACTGAGGTCGTTTAAAGGACTAAAAAGTAAGATATGTCCGAGATAGATGCCATTGCACTTGAGCTACTGAAGGTGGACGTACAGATCAATGTAACAGTTATTTTACCATTAATCCAGAAATCCTGGGTAGAGAACAGCCTTTCCCAGCGGTAAGAAAAATAATTGTTTCAAATATTGCACTTAAAATGTACTTTCTAGAGCACCCTGGCAATCGATAACAAAATAAACATCAAACGAAGAAACACGTCTCTAGCGAAATAAACTTCAACATAAATGAAAACCAAAAGTGAAAAGTAAAGAAAGTGCAAAAAAACTTAAATAATTATTTAAAACATAACACTATTGTGGCAAGAAATAGAAAAAAGTGGTAGTGTATCGAAGAGGCATTTAAGGATACTTATTAAAAAAAAAAAAAAAATGTTTTAATGGCAAAAACTTTTTTAAAAAAAAAACCGACTACAAAATCACTACAAAGTAGCAAATAATTTTAAAATAACTTTTCCTTTTCATTTCTTGGTCATATTTGATAATTTATTTAAACATAATATTACATTGGAAATCTTATTATTTAAATTTTTTTCTAATTTGTTTTATTATCATAAATATATTAAGTTCTTTATGAATATAAAGCTTTTAAGGTCGGCGCTAATATAATCAGACTTTTAATCAGAAGCGTCAACTTCAAAGTTTTTGTATTCGTAGAGAAATTTATATATTTATGATAATAAAACAAATTTTAATAAGATTTTAAGAAGATGAATAAGATTTCCGAAGTAATAATATGTTTAAATAAAGTATATAGAGCAATTCCATATGAAAGCGATCACCTTTTGGACGACCCCTCTCCGATTTTAAAATAAATAGTCTCAATCGATTGCCCAGCAAAAAATAATGTACCTACATATTTTTTTGTTTTTTTTTAATAGTGACTGGTTTAGTGGTGGTGTACACCACTGTCATGTGACAAAATTGAAGAATTCTTCATAAGGGACCTCATTGAAAGTTGTTTTAAAAAAAAACTACTAAAGCGATCGCAACGAGTGATAGCTCGTTGGAAAGGAATTGAATCAGGCTTTAATTGAAAAATAAAATTTTCCTAATTTTTCTCAGAAATTTACCTTTTTTCCCATGAAAATTAAATTTTCCCATGAAAATTAAATTTTCCGATTTTCCACAGAAGCTCCTAAATTTTCCGGCTAATTTTATTTTTTTTGGATTCCTCATAATTTTTGCTTTAAGAATCAGCAATAAAAAAATGGGCCCCGACTCCTTGTTTGGACAGGAGAAGAGCATTTAAGAAACCACCTTGTTCTCATTGTTTTCATATTTTTTATAATTGAATTATTTTTAATTATTTAACATTATTTTATTTTATTATTAAAAATACATTTTAAAAATTATTTTATAGTTTAAAATACATTTATGAAGAAAAAATCTTTCTTATTTTGCTGCTTATACTTAATTACAATATTTATTAAAAATTTCAATTGTCTTGGCATCATTATAAAATTAAAGTAACTTTAAATTTAGCACGTCGGCAGACGAAGAGTACCGCTTTACATTAATTGACATATCAGAAATATTTGGTATGAAGCAATGAAACTTTTGCGTTCCAGTTATAGTTTTGACATTATTATATCTGTTTTGAATTCGTCGCTCCATGGCATCGTGTTCTTTTTGAGTGCATAAAACTGTGTTAATGGCAATTTCCTTGCTTTGAATCCACGAAAACAAATGTTGTACATTTAAGATCTGGTCAGTATATGGCCTTTGCAAACTTGCCTTAGTCGCCATGCGTTTTAGGGTTCCCCCTAACGCATCGCATGGGCCCTTACCGTGGGACGTCGCAAAAAAGTGCCACTCGACCTTGCAGTTTTGTTCTTCTTCAATTATGCAAAGATTGTAAAAATTTTTTTTATTCTTGTACTGAGAAGCCGCGCCGTCTGAGAAAAACGTTACTTTGTCGATTGCATCGAATTTTGATCTTAAGAATTCAAACAGTTTCATTTGAAATAAATAAACGGACACATAATTATTAGCTAAACTCTCCGCGACAACAACAAGGCTTACGGTCTGTAGTTAGTTACCTTCGTTTTTGAAATAAATGCAAAAGGATGCACCGTGCACTGGTCGTTTGCCCAGTGATAAGCCTGAATTTCATCCTGAACGAGAAAAGTGTAATTCTCGGCAAAGTCCCTTATCATAATGAATTCATTTTGGGCTAATTTCTCCTTACTTTCCTTTAGAAATTTCGATTGCATCTCGGATATGAAATGGTGCGCCTTCAGTTCATTCAACTTGAATCCGAATTCCTCGATGAATTCCGGAATCTGCTTTACCACGGTCTCAAGGGAACATCTGCCGCTGCTAATTATCCACTGTTTGAAATGCACCTCCTGAATTAACAGCTGTTCAAACTTTTCCGAAAAATATTGCTCTAGCTCGTCAATCTTCGGACAATTGTCGCATTTGGACAGATGACAATTTTCCGTGGGGTATGCGCACAACGACTTCGACAGGAGGTCCCTATATGTTTCAATTTCACCGTGAAATACTTTCAATTTCTGGCATGGAAAGAACATTAGTTTGATGTTTTGATGAAACATGCAAACGCAGACTGAATGCGTTCCGTGCCTGTCTAATGCCAGCACGCATTCTTTTGGTCGTAGGATGGCAAACTTAGAAAATCCCACTTTTTCTGCTGGGTATTTCTCTTTGAACTGATGGTATGCTTCGGATAGATTACATAATAATAATCTGCGCTGCTTGTGTACTTTTTCTCCATCTTCACGTGTGATAACATAGTCACGTGTACCTGGGCTTCATTCATTCATGTATCGCTTCGAAACACCAGTTAATTTTAATACTTTTATCTTTTTCGAACGATGTCCACTCTTGTTAAACGGATTGCAGCAAAATTTATTCATTTTACTTTAACACTTTCACGTTTAGTATTCAACTGAAATTTGACTCAGAGTGTGTGAAGTATTTATATTTATTTTTTGGTAAAAAATAGGTATAAAAAAATAAGCGATATTTGCTTTTCTTTAATAGGAAATAAAATGTTTTTTAAAGAGGGACTTAATTGGTTACTGCCAATAAGCCGACCACAGGTCATAAAATGTTTTGTAAATTTTTTAAATTACCAGGTAATAAATATTTCGCCATATTTATGGAAAATCCGTGTTTTATGACTTGTTTCTGCACGTGTCATTTTAGGCGAAATATTTATTAACTGGTAATTTAAAAAATTTACAAAACATTTTATGACCTGTAGCCTCAGTCGGGTTTGGTGTGCCATTACATGCCACTGCTGCTATTATCCATGGATTTATGGCCGATCTTGTGAAGGCAGGCAGACCATATTCACTACACACTCAACTTGGGCTCTTAAAAAAAATTGATTTTTTCTTCATAAATGTATTTTTAACTGTAAAATAATTTTTAAAATGTATTTTTAATAATAAAATAAAATAATGTTAAATAATTAAAAATAATTCAATTATAAAAAATATAAAAACAATGAGAACAAGGTGGTCTCTTAAATGCTCTTCTCCTGTCCAAACAAGGAGTCGGGGCCCATTTTTTTATTGCTGATTCTTAAAGCAAAAATTATGAGGAATCCAAAAAAAATAAAATTAGCCGGAAAATTTAGGAGCTTCTGTGGAAAATCGGAAAATTTAATTTTCATGGGAAAAAAGGTAAACTTCTGAGAAAAATTAGGAAAATTATATTTTTCAATTAAAGCCTGATTCAATACCTTTCCAACGAGCTATCACTCGTTGCGATCGCTTTAGTAGTTTTTTTTAAAACAACTTTCAATGAGGTCCCTTATGAAGAATTCTTCAATTTTGTCACATGACAGTGGTGTACACCACCACTAAACCAGTCACTATAAAATAAACAAAACATATGTAGGTACATTATTTTTTGCTGGGCAATCGATTGAGACTATTTATTTTAAAATCGGAGAGGGGTCGTCCAAAAATTTGCCAATTTTGATCGTTTTCATATGGAATTGCTCTATACAAGAAATTAAAAGGAAAAGTTATGCTAAAATTATTTTTTACTTTGTAGTGATTTTGTAGTCGGTTTTTTTTTTTTAAAGTGTTTATTTCTTCCTTTTCAGAGAATATGATAAATTTTCGAAAAAAGTGTATAAACTGCATAAATACAATTGTTCTTAAAAAATTTGTTCTATTAATTCCTGAAAGCTTGTTGGTTATTTCAAATATCTGTCTCATAAATTTAAATTAGATGTCACGTGTTTTGTAATAATTATACCCATTCTTGTAACAAATTTGATTACCCTAGTGTCAATATTAATCGAGTTATATTGTTTTTCTAACATTGCCACCCCTCTTTGTTGAAACAGCGCCCACTTTCTTGACCGTTATTTGTAATAATTGGCCTATACCTGTAGTTCATTTCAGTACTCCGTCGTCAATGTTAACTGAGATACAGTACTTATCTAGTACTGCCATTTGTCGAATAACGCCTACTTTATTGACCGTAATTTTTAATAATTCTGCCTACCCCTGCACTAAATTTCAGTACCCTAGTGTCAATATAATTCGACATATACTGTTTTTCTAATATTTCCACGCCCATTTGTCGAATAACGCCCACTTTATTGACCATAATTTGTAAAAATAATGCCTAGCCCAATACTAAATTGCAGTACTGTAGTCTCAAATTATTCAAGATACACTGATTTTCTAATATTGCCCCGCCCATTTGTCGAACAACGCCCATTTTCTTAACGGTAATTTGTAATAATTGTGGCTACCCCTACACTAAATTGCAGTACCCTAGTGTCAATATTATTTGAGATAGTGTTTTTCTGGTATTGCCATGCGCCTTTCTCGAATACCGCCCACTTTTTTAGATGGGCACCTACGTGTTTATGATATCTATCTGTTCACCAAAATTGATGGCAATCACGCATATGGTTTAGGAGTTATCGATGTACATACATTCAAAAAACAAAATATAAGAGAACCCACGAACTTGAGAACCTCCTACTTTTTGAAGTCGGTTAAAAACAAATAAAAGTTTGACTGCGCAAAGTTCGTCCGCGATCGTGATCGGCCAGGAATCCGTCGAGTCCATTTGTGTGCTCCTTTTCGAAGAACCTTTTCGAGAGTCCGTTCCACAATCTGTCCATGAGTCCGTCCATGAATCTGTCCGTGAGTCCGTCCGAGAAGATAATGTTAGAGATTCATCCCCTAGCAAATTTTTAGAAGAAAATAGCATTGCCGACATGTTGAGAGTGTGCTTCGCCAAACATAAAATAAGACGAAGAGCCTGTGATGATAATTTACAAATATTTGTGGAAGCGGGAGTTAAACTTCCAAGAAGCAGAAATGCTCTTTTTTAAAAAAAAGATAAAATCCAAACAATTCCAGTTTCTTCCGGCAAGTAATTTCATTATGGGTTGCAAAAGTCACTCCAAATGCTTCAGCCTGAAGGAACAACAAATTTGTCAATCGCCATTGGAGTTGACGGTTTGTCGTTATTTAGTTCTGGAATTGAGCTTTGGCCAATAAGGGGCGCAATTTCCTGCTCCGCGAATGTATAACCATTCCTTATTGCTTGCTACGCTGGGAGTCACAAGCCGGAAAAAGTGAATGACTTCTTGAACGAATTTGTTCAAGAACTCAAGCACTTAAAGGAAGTTCGTTTGCAGTTATACGGCAAAACTTTGTCGCTGCAAATTTCCAAAGTTGTTTGTGATGCTCCAGCTAGAGCGTTTATAACTGGCAGAGTGAATCACACTCACAGCAAGGGATGCTCGAAGTGCACTCAAATTGCTAAAGTTAAAAATAGAAGGCTAACTTATAGTATTCAAAGCCACTCTTTGAGGACGGATGAAGACTATTCCAGAAGAGCCGATAAATTGCATCATTCATTGAGCTTTTGGGATAGCCAGCATATCTTAGAATAAATAAATATTAAAAAAACTCAATTTCCATTAGACGTGATGCATTTATTGGTCTTGGGAATAGTTAAAAAAATTATTATTGAAATATGGAAAAGAAAATCCAATCATAAACTAAATGACATTAATAAGGCATCTTTGAATAGCAAAATTGATTACTTCAAACAACATATTCTTAAAGAGTTCACTAGAAAGCCCCGAACTTTCAATGAACTTTGCAGATGCAAATCAATAGAATTTCGCCAGCTGTTTTTATATACTGAAATTGTTTTATTCAAAGACGTTTCAGATAGGCCTTTACTATACCTTCAGATAGGCCTTTACTATACTTTTATTTTACTTTCCACTATATACAGGCCGATTTCTTACCAAAAAAGCTACGAGAATAATTTACCTTGTGTCAGAGATATGCTTTCCACTTTTGTTTCTAATTTTGAAAGGCTTTTTGGCGAAAATAACATATCATACAATGTACACAACATTCTGCATTTACCTGATTGTGTTGAGCAATATTGAAATGTTGATAAATTTTCAGCTTATAAGTTCGAAAATTTTATGCAAGTTTTAAAAAATGACGTTCACCAGCCAACCAAAATTTTGGAACAGAAAAATAATCGTGTTTATGAAAGAAATTTAATGAGAGGAAATACTCCTCAGAAGCTTGGAGCTCAGAATCTCCAAAGTTCTTCACTTTACATGAATTCTTATCATAATTCGTTTTTCTTGAGTGGGCGCGCACCCAATAATGTTTGTTGTGTTGACTCTCTTGCTCCTTTACAAATCTTATGATTTATTAAAGAATTTGATGAAGAATTTATTATTGGGTTAAGGTTTCAGAATGTTAGAGATTTTTTTTCTGTGCCTGTGCCATCAAGTACTTCTTTATGCATAACATTTGTTAGTCAGCTAGGTTCGCATCAAGTGAAATTTGCCATTAAAAACATAACATTCAAAGTAATGAGCTTGCTTTTTGATAACGGATTTGTTTTGTTTCCAATTTTACACCATTGTGTTACCTAAAGATAAATCGAAATATGAATCGACGCTCCAGTATTAAACACACAACAGTTCAACAATATGAACTTAATCAATTTAACAACAACGAAAATTTTCTCAAAAGGAAACTAAGCTAAATTGGTGAGTGTTGCTGTTTACCGGGGACAATAAGAACGCACTTTGTTAGCTTCAATGCGTTTTATTTTCCTATTTGCCATAATAAACAATAAATTTAGATTGAGAAAATGTTGGGAAATTAACTTACACTTTAGTGTGTCTCCCTCGGCGTGCAACTTCTTCGCTGGCTATTTTATATTAAATTTGTACAAATCAGCGAGCTGTCAAACTCGGCACTACCAGTGTTGCATATTGCAAAAAAAAAAAACGTTGCTAGTGTTGCATATAGCGAGTTACACACCGAGGAGGCACGTTTGTATTTTAGGGTAATTAAAAGTAGCGAATAAAAGTATATTGTGAATTAAAGATAAAGTAAATAATTATAACATCCCGACCTCCGTGAATCCAAAACCCTAGGATTCACTTGGCTAGCAAACAAGCTGGTCTTCTTAGGATGCCCGTTCCAGTTTGAACCTCAGCAGATCGTACTTGTCCGTCTTTGCCTGGGATCGCCCTTATCACCCGACCCATCTGCCATTTGGAGCGATGTACGTTGCTGTCACATAGTAGCACTATGTCATCTTTAGATAACGGCTTCACAACTTGATACCATTTGGTTCTTCTGCACAATTCAGGAAGGTATTCGGAAAGCCATTTTTTCCAGAAACTCTGCTGCACCTGCTGCACCTGCTGCACCTTTCGCCAGTGCTTTCTGGTCGCTCGCAATCTTTCTTCATCGGGGTGAGGCGTCTGTTCCGAGTTAGCTGTACCTATAAAAAAATGATTGGGGGTAAGAGGTTCGTCGGTTGGTGTATCTAGAGCAATATGAGTCAACGGACGCGAATTTACAACGTTTTCAGCTTCTCACATTAAACTATAAAGCGCATGTTCCTGTAGGTTCACGTTGTACAATGCATGACCCATGGCCCTTTTAACGCTGCGCACTAGGCGCTCCCAGCAACCGCCTGCACTCGGGTTCAACGGACAATAAAAAAACCATTCCACCTTTTGGTTGACGAGGGCATTCGCAATCTTATTATTTTTCCAATCACTTAGCTGCCGTTCCAGCTCTCTTGCTGCTCCTATGAAGTTTGTGGCATTATCTGAACGAATTCTTACCGGAGTTCCTCTTCTGCTCATAAAATTCCGTATGCACATAAGACAGGTGTCTGTTGTGAGATCGCGAGCTATCTCAAGATGTACTGCGCGAATGGTCATGCATGTAAAAAGTGCTATCCATCGTTTCTCGGTTCGTCTACCAACAGCCACGTGAAACGGTCCCATGTAGTCTATGCCAACATATGAGAATGGCCTTATGAGCGGCGTCATCCTGTCCTGCGGTAGCTGTCCCATCTGTGGATTTATCGGTGAAGCTTGCGTATTTTTACATTTCTGACATCTTGCGGTAGCTCGTCGTACCTCAGCTCTAAGGTGCGGAATCCAGTATCTTCAACGGACTTCAGCCAAGATTGTTTCTTGGTTTTGATGCCTCCATAAGCAGTGGTAGAAGTCAACAATAAGATTAGTAACGTGGTGTTTTTGTGGCATGATGATAGGCCTTCTTGTGTATTGCGGTAGTGCGATCGCTCTATCGATTCTTCCTTTAACTCGGATAACTCCTTGGTGATCTAGATATGGCGTCAGTGACCATAGCTTGCTGTTTCGATCGACTTGGTTGTTTTGCTTGAGCGACTCATACTCTTCAGCGTAGACAGACATTTGTACACTTCTGCATATCATCAGCTCTGCTCTCTCGATCTCAGTTACTCTCAGGCACTCGTATTGTCTCTCTCTCACGTTTCGTCGGCAGTTTTCTTGAAATCTAGTTATCCACGATACGACTCTGGTTAATTTCATGAACGAAGAAAATCTTTCGTAAATGCTACAAAATTTTTTAACCATCATGCAAGTAAATTTAACGGGAAGCTCCTCACTGGTATTTAAAAGCGGTTCCGGTCGTAGCCATTGCTCCTCAGGCATTAATAAAAATTGTGGTAAATTTATCCAGAATGATTGTCGTTTTAGATCTTTTCTGCGTTCCGAAGTCAGCTGGGTTAAGAGCGCTAGGAAGCCATCGCCACTCCAGCACATAACTTCCCTCCAGAATCTCGTTTATTCGGTGCGCCACGTATGGCTTATAGCGACGATGATCAGATATAATCCATGAAATAACTGTTTTTGAATCGCTCCACATAAAAAACTTAGCAGGCTGAAAGTCATGAGCGTTGATGACAAGTTGCCGGAGTATATCATAATATATATCATATAGTAGTATATTATAATCTCGTCCCATTCTATGCCCTTCCGCCAGATTGATTGTAGCAGCAATTTTCCCAACAGCACGTATTCCGCTGCGATACCGAACGGATCGAATACCGACATCGTTACACGAAGTATTTCTCGTTTTGTCACTCTGCGTTCTCCCTTCAAGATTGCTGGATCAACTTTTCCGAACGACAGAACAAACTTCAAAGCATCTGCTTGTGTATCCCAGTGTATACCTAATACCTTCTGAAAATGAACATCGTCGCCTCTTTCTAAATTAAGTATGGTTGCATTTGGTTTCTCTTTATTCAATTTGCAATTGATCGGCTCGGAATTAGAAACAAATCTTTTCAGCTTAAATCCGCCTTGCTTATGGATCCATATAACTTTTTCTGTTATTCGCACGGCCTCATGTTCATCCTCAAAACTCTGCACAAAATCATCTACATAATGATTATTAATTATGGCGTCTACCGCATTCGGTAGCTGTTCACGAAATTCTAGTGCGTTCGAATTCTTCACGTACTGCGCTGAGCATGGTGAGCAGGTCGCTCCAAAAGTCATGACCATCATCTCATATTCCTCTATTGGATCCTTATGGCTAGCTCTCCACAAGAAACGTTGCGATGCTCTATCCTCTTTACGAATTTCAACCTGATGGAACATTTTCACTATATCGGCGCATACGCCAACTATCTATTGCCTAAACTTTAAAAGAATGTTAATTAAAGGTTGCCCTTGATCAGGCCCGCATAATAGAGTCGAGTTCAATGAAACTCCATTTACCTTTGCCGCAGCATTAAAAACAAGACGTAGTTTCCCTAGCTTATTAGGGTTATAAATGCCGAAATGAGGAAGATACCAGGTGCGAGGTTCGCTCATTGCTCGCTCAGCTTCGTTTAATCTTCGTGAATAACCCTTTCTTTCATACTCTTTCATGATGAGAGCATATTGTTCGAAAAATTTTTCTTCTCGTTGAAACTTTGCTTCGAGACCCAAAAATCTTTTCATCGCCATTTGTCGACTAGCTGGCATAACAAAGTCATCACTCTTCCACAGCAATCCCGTCTCGAATCTCATACCCTTCCGTAAGGTTGTTTGCTTTAGCAATTGATTAGTGCGTACGACTTTAGCTGCCTCCACGGGTGCTGCTTGCTTTACGCCCAGATCATCATCAACTAATCGTTTCACTTGCTGCTCTAAACTCATAAGATTTTCGCTGCTATCGCCTTGTGTGAAATATACACCATGTTGTTTTGCTCCATTATCGCCTTCGTCGCTTCCGTAAACAACCCATCCTAGTTTTGTTAATACTACAGCGGGTCCTTTCCAACCACTGGCCACCGTTGTACGTGACACGCTCAAATGTACGTTGTCCAAACCAATTAAGAGATCCGGTGTAGCTGCATTAAAACTTGATAATGGTATCTTTTTCATATAACGGTATTTGTAATGCAAGCCAGCCAGGTCGATTGTTTGCTTCGGCAGTTGGAGGTTCTATACGGTTCTAACACCCTTTAAATCATTAACCTTGCATTTGTTTTTAACGCCTGATATTTTCAAATCGTGTCGGCTAGTAGACTCCGTCACCGTATTATTGCCAAACCACTGCAACGTCAGGCTTTCTTTAGCACCTTTGAGCTCGTGTTTATCTGCAAGGCTTTGGTTCATAAGCGATATCGCTAATCCTTCATCAAGGAACGCAAAGCACTCGACTTCCTTTCCATTTGCATACAGCTTAACGGGCAATATTTTGAAAAGTGGCCTTTCATTAAAAGGTTGCAAGGTCGTACTTGTGAATGCCTGTTGCGCATTTGTATTATTTTGTTGCAAAGAATCTTTACTGTTGGTAGAATCTTGTTCATGCAACATCTTATGAACCTTTTTCGTGCACCCATTCACATAACACTCATGAAATTGCTTACAGCTGTCGCTACGATGTCCACTTTCAAGACAATTAAAACAGAGCCTTCGTTGTCGAACAACAGCCCACCTTTGCCGGAAATTCATGCTCACGAACCGCATACAATTCTTCACTTTGTGCTCTCCAGAACACACCCTGCATTTATCAGTTGATGATTGCCCAGTGACGTCATTCACATGAAAAAGCTTAGCACGCTTATCATCTTTATAGCGTGGTTCGCGACGCTGATCATTGGAGCTAACACATGCAACACTCACTATTTTCGACAGCTCCTGCAACCAGTCACTAAAATTTCTTATTGTTGCTCTGGAACCCAACTCTACTGCTCGCCGAGCCCAATCTAAACGTCGCTGTACAGGTAGCTTCAATAACAACTCATCTATTAGAGCTGGGTTTGACAGGTGGGGATCACAATCTGCTGCTTCCAAAAATGACGTTAAATTTTGCACTTTCGTTGCAAACGATTCCAACAGCTCAAGTCGATCTTCGGGAATGGGTGAGAAATTGCGCACTTTTGCTATCTGACTCTTTACTAACTGTTCCGGCCTTCCAAATCGTGTTTGCAGCGTCTCCATAACCTTTAACACGTTGCTGCTATGAATCAGCAAGCATTCGACCACTTCACGTGCCCTGCCTTTTATCGCCTTTTGAAGCCGCAACATGTTTTGACGATTGCTGTAGGCATACTCTTCAGTCGTCATCTCAAAGGCCTCTTTGAACATTGGCCAGTCTTCGGGCTGTCCACTAAACTCAGGTAAATCATACAATTTGCGCACCTGTTCTGTTCTTGCTGAAGTGTCCACTTGCTGAAGTCTTTCCACTGCTGCAGTGATGGCGTTTCCAGCTTCTTCTTCACGACTGTTCAACGATGATTTTCTTGCTGCTTCTTCAGGCGCCTGTTGTGGCTTATCTGCTGCACCTTTACTATTTTTCGCTACTTCAGCACGTAGAAATCTAATTTCTGCCATCATCGCAGCGAGTTTAGTTTCAATGGATTGCTGAGCCCTCGCAGACTGTTGCGTTTAGCTCTTCGGCACTATCCGTGTCGTCACGCAGGCTGGGAGCTGATTCGGCTTGCGATCTAGTTGTTGGCATTGTAAAATTATTTTTTAAAATTTTCAAAGTTGCTATGACCTTGGCTAAGCGAAAGGTTAAAATTCAAAGGGCAAAAGAGGACAATCAAAATGGCCGCTTAATAATAGGTTATGCTGATGACAGGTTACAAAATTACCATGCGGTTTAATATTCGCGCTAGCAATACTTAAATACGAACTTTTTTTTATGTACACCGTACCAATTAACCCCCAATCAAATTCAAACAGAATACGCACTTACACGTCACTCCGACTACTGTGATCGAGCGCTTTGACCTTGGTTTCGAGGTGCTCCGCTGGCCTGTTGCTTTCAAGCCAATACCAGTGTATTTACCAGCTTTCCGACCTCCGCCAGTGTCTTCACCAAAAGCAGTGCCGTTCTTTATAGCAAAATTTGATCTTGTACTCGTGTTATTCCAATCGAAAATAAAATGTTCTACTGTGTGTAAGTATGTGCTAGCATCCCTGTAGGAAAATCAACTAATTTAAAAGTAGTTGATAAAGTAGTTTTTTGTCAACCACAACTAGTTGAAATTCTGACTTTTTTCCATAGAACGAACTAACATATTTTGTATGGTGATGTCCGCTAAATAAGTCAATTGACTTTCGTTTGCATATATTTTCAACTACTTGTTAAATTAGTTATATTTTAATTATTTTTTAATTACTTTAAAATAACCAATTGAAAACTATTACTGATGGCCTAAAGTTAATAATATTTGATGAAATAACATGGTTAAATATATATAAACTTGTAATCTAATAAAAATTTGCAATTAAAACATGTCAAAATCAGAGTAGTTGCCGCCTTAATATAATTCAAAGTAAATTATCAATCACTTGTTTTTAAGTAGTACGAGTATTTCAATTACTTATATATAATGCAATAAAAACTATTTAGAATTGAAGTGGATGACGGCTTAATATAATTCAAAGTAGTTCATATACTGATTTATTTTAAACTAGTTTTTTAGTTAGTTGTTTTTAAAAACAAGTTAGTTTGTTCCTATAGGGATTCTACAAAATAGTCTCTTGCCAGGCTCACTAAGCTCAAAGCTTAAAGTGAAAATAAAAGTTGATGTTGCTGTTTACCGGGGACAATAAGAACGCACTTTGAAAAATAAATTGTGGCATTTTTAATTTATATTTAGTTTTTAGCAATTCTTAAAAAAATTAATTTTCAAGAATTACATTTGAGCTTTATGCCAAGTAATTTCATGAAGCAACAGGTTGCCACAACAACAATGTTCTTTACAGAACAACCACCAGCAGACTAGACAGCTCTTTCGTTGGTCGCTACACCAACTCATGAGTAATCTTCTGTGGGTTATGCAGTCCATTAACTTTGAAAATCTTATAAGCACACCTTCTGCTAAAACCAAAGCGGAATTGCAGTTGTGTGCTTTCCAATTTAAAAAGCAATGTTTTTCTACTTCTTAGCACAAAGCAAAGGTTCAAAAAATTGACTACATTAATTCTGCAAAGACTTGTTGTTGCGCTCTTTGTTTACTTCTTTTCACGATTCCATTCTTTGGCACCAACAATTCGTTGATATTAAACCATAGAAGGCGTGAGAAGTTTTTTTGAAAAAAAGATGACTCATCTTAATTTCTGAGGTCGGGCTCGTACCAGTTTTTACATGAAAAATAAATTGTGGCATTTTTAATTTATATTTAGTTTTTAGCAATTCTTAAAAAAATTAATTTTCAAGAATTACATTTGAGCTTTATGCCAAGTAATTTCATGAAGCAACAGGTTGCCACAACAACAATGTTCTTTACAGAACAACCACCAGCAGACTAGACAGCTGTTTCGTTGGTCGCTACACCAACTCATCAGTAATCTTCTGTGGGTTATGCAGTCCATTAACTCAGAAATTAAGATGAGTCATCTTTTTTTCAAAAAAACTTCTCACGCCTTCTATGGTTTAATATCAACGAATTGTTGGTGCCAAAGAATGGAATCGTGAAAAGAAGTAAACAAAGAGCGCAACAACAAGTCTTTGCAGAATTAATGTAGTAAATTTTTTGAACCTTTGCTTTGTGCTAAGAAGTAGAAAAACATTGCTTTTTAAATTGGAAAGCACACAACTGCAATTCCGCTTTGGTTTTAGCAGAAGGTGTGCTTATAAGATTTTCAAAGTTAATGGACTGCATACCCCACAGAAGATTACTGATGAGTTGGTGTAGCGACCAACGAAACAGCTGTCTAGTCTGCTGGTGGTTGTTCTGTAAAGAACATTGTTGTTGTGGCAACCTGTTGCTTCATGAAATTACTTGGCATAAAGCTCAAATGTAATTCTTGAAAATTAATTTTTTTAAGAATTGCTAAAAACTAAATAAGAACGCACATTATTAGCTTCAATGCGTTTTATTTTCCTATTTGCAATAATAAACAATAAATTTAGATTAAGAAAATGTTGGGAAATTAACTTACACTTTAGTGTGTCTCCCTCGGCGTGCAACTTCTTCGCTGGCTATTTTATATCAAATTTGTGCAAATCAGCGAGCTGTCAAACTCGGCACTACCAGTGTTGCATATTGCAAAAAAAAAAAACGTTGCTAGTGTTGCATATAGCGAGTTACACACCGAGGAGGCACGTTTGTATTTTAGGGTAATTTAAAGTAGCGAATAAAAGTATATTGTGAATTAAAGATAAAGTAAATAATTATAGCAGTGAGTACTAATTGTTTTTAAACAGCATTAAATATTTCTAAAGATTTTTTTTTTAAATTCAAACAAACATATGGTATTGTATTCAAATTGTTTATTACAGAAGAAGCAAGAATGTTAAAGAAACAGTTAACAGACATCCTCCAACAACAAAATTCTGCATTTATCGAGCATACTCAAAACATAAGTAACTGATGGAAACTCAAAATGCAGCCATAGCCCTACAAACAGTGTATACATATTTGTATATGTATATAAACAAATATCTACATATTTTCCATTAAAACCATGTGTAGTGCACATTTATGCAACGCACAACTAAACTAGTTAAGTTATATTATAAAAGAATTATTATTATATTTATCACACAAACTCATTATTTCTGTAACACGCACTTAAGCTACGTTAACACTTGTTTATATATATTTTCTAAAAGAACATTGAACTTAGTTATTTTACTATTGTTACACCCACGCACTATATATGCTTGCATTTTTTTTTAACACACTTTATCACATATTGGCACGCATTCTTTTTTTTTTTTTTTTGCACTTAAACATATGTTAATGTTTATTTTTTTTGTTATATGTAAGTAAATTTATATTAGCTATAAGAATATTTAAATGTTATAATATTAAATATGGATCGAGGAAAATACTGTTGCTCGACTATAAAAGGTCGACCAACTTTAAAATAAAATCACTTAAAATTCTAAGCTACAAAAGAAGCTACTTGATCCTTTTATTTAAGCTCTTGCTTTTTAAGATAAAGGAAAAAAATATATTTTAAGCCTGTGGCGTTTTTTGCTGGCACAATTTTAGGCAGGTCCTAAGTTCAAATAAAAAAAATTAAAAACGCGGTAATAAAGTAAAATCGCGAACATATTTTTTTCGTAAAAGTAACGCGAGACACGTTAACTTAAATTAAAACTCTACACATGAAAGACTTAGAAGAATTTGAATAATTAATTAATACATATGACGAAGATGAATTGGTAAGTTCTTTTGAAGCTGAACATAGTCTTTTCAATTTTATAACTTAAATTTAAATCTGTTGTTGAAGTGTGTTTCGCGTAACTTATTTTCTGAATCGCAAAATATATAGTAAATAATTTAATTTAATTCCCTAACCATCTCAATGCATTTGAATTGTTTCGAAGGGCATACATTTTCTTTCGGTTGCTTGTTTTGAATTTTGAAATTTTGGATGTAAGTTAGATACTATATTTATTATTGAATGAGAAAATCCCTAACAACATGAATCAAATAAATAGTAGACAATTAAAACTATCCCAGACCCGGGATAAGAATAGGCACAATTATTAGTAAAAAGAAAATATGTGATTTTACATCCATCAACATCTTATTGATTTTTAGACTTATTGATTCTTTCATTTGTTTTTATACATTCTATATATCAAAAATATAGTTGGAAAATGCAGCGTTTACAAGTGTATGCACCTGTTTTTCGAGAGCGACCTATTGAAAAAAATTAAAGTGGGATGGAAAATACCACAAAACTTCAGTAAATAATAATAAACTTTTTTCCAAACTTCTTTTTGGTAAAGTTTAAACTTTTTTATATAACATGCATATACATTTGTTTTTATTTAAATTGTTTTATATTTTTTTCGACCTTTATTTGTATATTTTTGTTTCTTTCTATTTGTTTGGGCTCTAGGTCTTTTTTTTTTATTATTGTAAAAACTCTTAATTTTTGGCTTTTACGTCACAATATTTATTTCTTCAATATTTCGGAACACCTTTGGTGTCCATCTTCAGGAAAACTGAAAATTTACACAATAACATTAAATACCACAATTCACTTAAAACTAGAAAACAATTTTTCCTTACTTAGATAAAATAAATACGTCCGTTCACTGCCGTTTGTCTTGTTTATGTTTTGTTATTATGTGTCTGTAGATATGTGCGCATTTTTCTGTGTCTGTTTTATAGTTCATTCTTTGATCTGTGGGTGTGTTTATTATATGTAACATTTCTATTGTGTATCGCTTTTTATAATTTTTTTCTTGTTGTAATATTTGTGCGTTTTCTATGTTCGGCGAGTGTCCAGTGGAAACACAGTGGGCCGCAAGCGCTGTTTTGTTGTCAATTGTTCCTTTTCTTGTTTTGTAGTCTGATCTGTGTGCAGCTAGCCTTGTCCGTAGTTTTGATTTGGTTGTTCCAACATATATTTTTTTACATATGTTGGATCCGTCTCCATTGAAGGGTATTTTGTAAATTACGTTCGACTTTTCCAATTTGTCCAATTTTGTTTTTGTGTTTGAAAATAGTTGTTGTAATGTGTTGTTGTTTTTTAGTGCGATACTGAATTTGTCTTTGTCGTAAATGTCTGAGTTGACAATTCTATTGGAAAAATCTGCTACGTGTGTCATTGTTTTGTATATTTTTGTAGGTTTTTTAACATTTTCCATGTCTAGTTTGTTTATCACTTTTTTTATTATGTCTTAGTTGTTTTTTTAGGAAAGCTGTTTTTTGTAATATTTTTTGTGCTCTTTTTATGTTGTCCGCTTGATATTGTGTGTCGCTTATTTTTAGGACTCTTCTGACGAAGTTCTGTGCCGTGTTTATTATTATATGTTTTGGGTGATTCGAGTAAAAATTAATAATTCGTCCTGAGGATGTAGGTTTCTGGTACCAGTCAATTTTTAATCTATTTTGTGTCAATATGGCAATCTGTCTCCTTTTTCTAATTCTTGTGTGAATTGTATCTGTCTGTGGAATTTGTTCAATTCTTGTAGCGTGTTCTCTACTGCATCCTTTTTAATGATGCAGAATAAGTCGTCAACATATTTTGTGAAGAGTTTTGGTTTATTTTTCAAATTTTTAATCGTCGTGTCTATAAGTTCTTCCATAACTATGTCCGCTATAACAGGTGACGCTGGTGATCCCATTGGCATTCCTTTTAGTTGTTCGTAAACTTTGTCTTTATGTTTGAAATATCTGTTATCCTTAATAAAAAAACTTCAAATGTCAAAAAATAAATCTTTGGTCATGTCGGTATAATTTGTTATTTTGTTCCATTTTTTCTTTATTATGTCCATAGCTGTTTTAACTGGAATGCTAGGGAATAATGATACCACGTCGAAAGATATTAGCGTTTCGTCATAATAAATATATGTGTTGTTAATTTTTGTTTTAAACTCTACAGCGTCCTTAACATTATATAAAGATTTTTTTGTTAAGTTTTTTAAAATGTTTATAATAAATTTACATAGTCCGTATGATGGTGAATTTATTGAAGAGCATATTGGTCTGAGTGGTGTACCTTCTTTGTGAACTTTGGGTAGTCCGTAGATTCTTGGTGCAGTTGTCGTGTTGGTCAGTAGTTTAAACCTTTCGTTTATTGATATTATATTTGCTTTGAACAGTTTTTTCACCAGAATGTTGTTCCGTTTTTGTAATCTTGTTGTAGGGTCATTTTTTAATTGTTTGTATGTACACATGTTATGTAAAATCCCGTTCATTTTTTTGTCATATTCAAATTTGTCTATTACTACCGTGGTATTGCCTTTATCCGCATTTAATATTAATAAGTTTTTGTTTTTGTTAAGAAATTTTTTTGTTTGTTCCACTGTGTTGAGTAAGTCTTTCTCTCTCTATGTTAGGGATATTTTGTTTATGTTAGGGATATTTTGTTTAAGTAGTTGTCCATTGTTGTTATTAATTTCGTTCTCGCGATTTCTTGTTTCTCTTTATCTGTGTTCGTGTGTATGATGTCTTCTCCATCTGCAATGCATTTAAAAAGTGGGAATTGTTGTTTTTCGGTCGGTAGCGCGAAATTTGGTCCCAATGACAATAGTTTTTGGACCTTTTCTGGTATTTCCATGTTCGTCTTGTTCACGAACCATTCTTTGTTGTGTTTTATGTAATCATCTTTGTCTTGATTTTTCTTGAGTTCCTTAAATTTGTTGATCTGCGTGTCAGTTGTTTTTCTTATTAGACTTTCGTAAATTGTTTTTTCGCTGGTCAAAAATAATGTATAATCGTCGTTCTGCATATGTTGTTTTAAATATGTTGTAGTATATTCCAATTCTGTTTCGTTCACTTTTAATTTTTCGTGTTTTTGTTTTATTAGCAGGTTGAGAATTTTTTTTGAGAAAAGTTGATGTGTATTTGTTGAGTAAATTGTCTGATTTTTGTAATGATGCATTTTGTCTTAAGTTGTCGTTTTGCTGGAAAATTTGTTTAACGTTCTTGGTTGAATTAGTGATGAAGTTTGGAATTAATCCACTAGTTATGCACTTAATAAGGAATGTAAGTGATGTTTTTAATCTTGCTTTTAGTTTGTTGGCTTTGTTGTGTTTTTTGATGTTGTTGTTTATCGTGTTGTTATAATTTTCACGTAGGTTTTTGTATAGCGTCATCTTGATGCTTTTTGCGGCGTGCCCTCCGTAAGTATATTTAAATTGTTTTATATTTTTTTGACCTTTATTTGTATATTTTTGTTTCTTTCTATTTGTTTGGGCTCTAGGTCTTTTTTTTTTTTATTATTGTAAAAACTCTTAATATTTGGTTTTTACGTTACAATATTTATTTCTTCAATATTTCGGAACACCTTTGGTGTCCATCTTCAGGAAATCTGAAAATTTACACAATAACATTAAATACCACAATTCACTTAAAACTAAAAAACAATTTTTCCTTACTTAGATAAAATAAATACGTCCGTTCACTGCCGTTTGCCTTGTTTATGTTTTGTTATTATGTGTCTGTAGATATGTGCGCATTTTTCTGTGTCTGTTTTATAGTTCATTCGTTGATCTGTGGGTGTGTTTATTATATGTAACATTTCTATTGTGTATCGATTTTTATAATTTTTTTCTTGTTGTAATATTTGTGCGATTTCTATGTTCGGCGAGTGTCCAGTGGAAACACAGTGGGCCGCAAGCGCTGTTTTGTTGTCAATTGTTCCTTTTCTTGTTTTGTAGTCTGATCTGTGTGCAGTTAGCCTTGTCCGTAGTTTTGATTTGGTTGTTCCAACATATATTTTTTTACATATGTTGGATCCGTCCCCATTGCAGGGTATTTTGTAAATTACGTTCGACTTTTCCAATTTGATTCCAAAAGATTTTTTGAGTGTATTGTTAAAATACCCAAGAAGGTTGATCTCTCTGGTCAAGGTTAATTAATATAGGTTAAGGAGGTGTTAATACGTCAGTCAAATGATTGAATCAATCAAAATTTGTTGTTGCTTTCCTACGTAAAAAATATGAATTTCATCTTACAGCGAAAATGATGAATATTGTTTTGTAATCAAAAAATTAATCAACAAACACATAGAAATATGAAAAATACTGGTTTACTATTGTTAATTTGCCAGAATAGGTCTGTAAGTCACTTGAGAGAAGCTCGGTAAAACTCTCAGTATGGATGAAAGGAAGCCAAAAAAAAATCTGAATTTGTTAAACTTTTAGCTAATAGCTACTTTCACAGTTCGAGCAAAGGCGAAAAAAGAGTGCTTTTCTCTCAAGTAACTTAACCTACAAT